>CM053605.1:114857227-114958002 GCA_028646535.1 Procyon lotor | reverse complement strand
AAAATATTTAAATTCAATTAAGCAACATATAGTATATCATTAGTTTCAGAGATAGCGTTCAGTGATTCATCAGTTGCATATAACACCCAGTGCTCATCACATCACGTGCCCTCCTTAATGCCCATCATTCAGTGACCCCATCCCTCCACAGCCTCCCCTCCAGCAACCTTCAGTTTGTTTCTTAGAGTTAAGAATCTCTCATGGTTTTCTCCCTCTCTGATTTCTTCCCGTTCTGTTTTCCCTCCCTTTTCCTATGATCTTGTGCTGTTTCTTATATTCCACATATAAGGATAGGATAATTGTCTTTCTCTGCTTGACTTATTTTGTTCAGCATAATACCCTCCAGTTCCATCTTCGTTGATGTAAATGGTTTCCTTCCTTTTCTTACCACCTAAGCACATAATATGCACTCATCAAATGTCCATTTCTTTTGCTCAAAGCAACTCTCTCCATTAGAAAATTTTACATCCGTTAGATCTTTCTACAGCCATTAAATCCAGGACCGACTACAGGGACACTTGAATCAAACCTTTGTTCCATACACCCCATAAGTTAAGAGAATATTGGTGAGATTCTTCTCCTCTAAGGACAGCCTTGATATCACTTTTTGGAAGTGCCCTTTGTCCTTCAGTCCAGCACTTTCTAACTTTGTCCTTTTTTAATATATCCCATATGGGAGTCTATACTCCCATCACATGTAGACTGATTCAGGCTCTTTGCACTTGTTGTGTATCATGGTCACTGGGCTTAAAAAAATAAAAATAAGACGTACACTGAACTTGTTTTCACTAAAGGTGAGAAAACTGAAGAGAATCTTCACTGTTACAGAAAAGGCAATGGGATGTTGCCTTTTGGCAACAAAGTTGGCTTCCCATTCTGTGTGGAGCCAAATTTGCCAGTAGCCTGAAAGGGAGGAAGAAGGGGCAGACAGACTTGAGGTAACAAAGAAGTTGGACAATTAGCCTCTAGCTAATTAATAATTGACAGTCTTAGCTGGAATCTCACATTCTGAAGTTAAGGAAGTTTTCACCCAGAGAATCAAAACCTCCCAAGAAACACATGATTATCAATTAATGGTTTAAGCAGGTGGGGGCGGGCAGGGGGAGCTATTTCCTTCCTGGTGTGGATGTTTATGTTTTTACAGTTTTCTAAAATATGTGCCTTTCTTAAAAAGTTCAATTCCCTGTGTCCTAAGAGGAGAAAAGCTAAAAAACAAACAAAAACCACTGCCATTTTAAAAAGGAGTTCCAAGTACAATTTGATGTGGGGAGAAATGAGGCTAATGGTGAGGGTGTCCGTTCACTATAGTGGCAGATATTATGGTCATTTGTTAGTATCCTCCTTTCATGGCAATTTTCTGACAATCTTGATGAAAGAAAAAGTCCAGCTGGTGTGGGCAGTTTTCTGAATCTTAAAAAGTTCAAACTTGATATACATTTTAGAATTTATCAAACCATACGGTAAAATTATACATACAGCCTTTAATATTTTCTTCAGTGTTCATTGTAGAAATTCTGAATAATTACAAGAAGTCTTTAGTATAGTTATAATCACATATGTGTATCACATTTTAGAATTTATATGTAGTTCTGTATCTAAGTTTTAAAAAATAATATGAGGAGCATTTCCCTCCTAGAATAGATATTATTCTAAGGCATGCATTTTATGGCTGTGCAATATTTTATTGTATATGGGTTTCCCCTGCTGTCCACAAGAGTAAAGTGTTTCTATGAAACCTCTCCTAAGCTGAAATGGTGTAAAGCAAAGAAGCAATTGCCATTACTGTATATGGACATTTTTTTTAGTGTATCTAGACCCAAAAAACAACCTCTCTTACACTTTTTTGATGTCTTAGGATATATCTTGGTAATAGAAGCATAACATAAATTATGCTAAAGCTCAGGTGCTTACAGGCACAGTTCAAGGCTCTGGCAGCTTCCTGCTGAGATGCCGGGTGCAGTTCCTGGGGAAGGAGCTTGGTGGCACCACTCTGGCTGCTTGGGGTGCTTGCTGCCTCTGTAAGGGCTGCCTGCAAAGCAAAATATGGAACCCTATTTTAGCTTTTTGCCTTTTCTGTAACAGTGAAGATTCTCTTCAGTTTTCTCACCTTTAGTGAAAACAAGTTCAGTGTACGTCTTATTTTTATTTTTTTAAGTTTTTATTTAAATTCTAGTTAGTAACATTTGGTGTAATATTGGTTTCAGGAATAGAATTTAGGGATTCGTCACTTACATATAACACCCAGTGCTCGTCATAAAAGTGCCCTCCTTAATGTCCATCCCCCATCTAGCCCATCCCCCACCTACTTCCTTCCATCTCCTCTCAGCTTCTTCTCTATCCTTAAGAGTCTCTTATGGTTTGTTCCTGCTCTTTTTTTTTTTCCCTTCCCCTATGTTCATCTGTTTTGTTTCTTAAATTCCATATGAGTGAGATCATATTGTATTTGTCTAAGTGACTTATTTCACTTAGCATAACATACCGTAGCTCTATCCATGTCATTGCAAATGGCAAGACTTCATTCTTTTTTAATGTCTGAGTAATATTCTATTATACATATATACCACATCTTCTTTATCCATTCATCAATCAGTTGGTGGATGTTTGGGCTCTTCCCATAATTTGGCTATTCTTGATAATGCTGCTATAAACATTGAGGTGCATGTGCCCCTTCAAATCAGTGTTTTTGTATCCTTTCGACAAATACCTAGTAGTGCAATTGCTGAGTCATAGGGTAGCTCTATATTTAACTTTTTGAGGAACCTCCATACTGTTTTCCAGAGTGGCTGTGCCAGTTTGCATTCCCACCAATGGTGCAAGAGGGTTCCTCTTTCTCCGCATCCTCACCAACATTTGTTATTTTCTGTGTTGTTAATTTTAGCCATTCTGACAGGTGTGAAGTGATAGCTCATTGTGGTTTTGATTTATATTTCCCTGATGATGAGTGATGATGAGCATCTTTTCATGTGTCTGTCTTTCGTAAAAGCAAAGTGGTGTAATGCAAACTTTTGAAAAGTGAAGGATGCCTGTAACTACAACATAATGCATTTAATCATTATTTAATCCAACCTCATTGCATCATCTTCTTTTCCCACCATTATTATAAAATAAAGCCCCAGTGACTATCTCCATGTATATTTCTTTGTTTCTGGTTGAAAAGAATAGTTTGAGATTACCTCAAATCGTCAGTTTTACTAGGCAAATGGATAGGAAGAGATTTTTCCAGTGCTATTTGCCAACTGCTGTCTTCTTTTATATATTCCTAGAATGTCAGCTGCCAGGATGGCCCATTATGATCCTCTCTGGATATCTTAGTGAATTAGGACTGGAGGCCAACTGCGGTGGTGCTGGGGCCCCTGAAACAAAGGGAGGAGGAATAGGAGGGATGGGAACCAATATTTGTAATTCAAATAGAAGTAGCAGCTACTTCACATTCTCCCTATATGTGAGACTCTTACCCTTTCAAAGAGCCATGCCACCCACTAATGCAAGACAGCTTAATTATTAGCATTGGGACATATAAAAAGGCCCATATTCTTTATTTCTCTTACCATCTTCTCAATCTCTACCATTTTACAACTAGTTCCAAATGGTGTCTCCAAATCTCTGGCATTTTGTGTTTCACGGGTGAAATGGAAATGAAGATGATATCAGCAATGATGGAATGGAATGAACTTTTCATCCAGCTGAAAAATCATCCTGAGCTACTGAAATATAACAGCATACATCATAGTCAAGTTGTCAAAGGGGGATATTTCACAGCTGTGACCTCACGGCCATAAAATATAAGCCATGTAATTTGTAAGGAAACTCAAGATAAGTTTTCCAGATTTTTTTTTACTAAAGATTACCATATGGAAAAGAACTTTAACAAGTTATAATAATCTAATTAAAATTACACTTGGAAATTGTATAGATTTTTCCATTTCAAGGGCTTCAGTTTAGTATTTATTACTTATGGTAGTACAAAGTTATATTATCTGTTGTCGCCATATCGTGGGCTCAGCTCCAGAGTGTCCAGGTAAGGGACTGAGTCTTTTTATACTTTTGCTGTTAGAAGTGCCATCCCAAGCTTCATTATTGTCCATTACTAACTGGACCACAGCGGCAGGTGGGTTCTGACAAGTTAGCTCCCAGCTGATAGCAGAGCTTTGCTAGCAGCTGTCAACATCAGTCTGGGGCAGGCTTTAACAAAAACTATCCTTTTGACCTTTCCCCACACAGAACTCACATCCAACTGGAATGATTCATCAAGGATTTTTGATGGCAGCTCTGAGAGTATCCGAGGTTACTTTAGAAATCCCTCTGTTCCTTTTTATATAAGTGTCTTTGCTTTTCTTCAGAGCAAAATTGATGGCTTGTTTCTTTCTTCTTCGCATCTTGGCTTTCCTATCTATGATGAAGAAGGCTTATAGCAGAATCAACAGTGCTGGAATTGTTTGATAATTTACATAAACGCTCTCTCTGATCATTATCGGCATTCCTGCTATTCCTGGATGAGCACCCTCCTTAGGTTTTCTTCCATATTTGGAAAAGCATAGGCTGATCTAGATGACCACTAGGGAGAGTGGACGAGGGTGAACATTATCTAGAAATTATTGTACAAGAAATGTCAAAGCTTCTGTGGAATTCTCAATTTTCAGTGGACAGATTGTTTCTACCTAGGAGGTTGTAGCTTAGACACTTGCTGGTGACACATTGTCTGTAAGGTGAGATCATCCCCATCCCAAGCCTTATGAAAAGTCCAACACTCACCCTGAGATTTCTGCAGATGTCTGAGTCATGTACATCTCTCTCTCTCTTTTTTTTTTTCCATGTACATCTCTTGATCACATTTGACTCCAACTTCCAATCTTCATCGCCTCTTGTTGTCTTGTTCTGTTTTATGGCTGTTGATTAGCTTCTGCATTTGACATTGGCTCCAGCATAGAATGTATCCTTTTCCATGATTTGCTTCAAAGACAAAACCCACAATAGGACTTACTTATGTAAGACTTTCCTGAGGGTTTGGGGAACTACAGTGGGTTTACATTGCAACAGTGACTGGCATTCCTGGTGTTAACAGTCCCCTGGCTATCTTTTCTGTTCTCAGTCTTTGCTCTTTCATGCTTTCTCTCCCTCTCGGGAACACTCTCCCTACCACTGCCCACCAACTTCCCCCATTTTCTCTTGCAGGGCCTTTGGCTTCCCTCCAATATTCCCCAGTAGTGCTGGGCCAAATGATCTCTCAGCTCATTCAAGGACTTCACTGAAGCTTTGACATTTCTTGTACAACAATGTCTAGATAATGTTCATCCTTTTCCCCAGACTCTCTCTAGAGAAAGTGGTGAGTATTGATTACTAGGACAGAGTTTCGTTCTCACTTAATAAGGAGGCATTTCATAAGAGTCAAAACTGAAGACCTACTAAATATTCACCCCAAAATTTTTGTTTTGCTTCTTAGAATTTTTGTCTCTGTCCCCCACAATTTGTTTTTCTTTTAGTCCGGTCTCTCATAGATAAAAATTCCTTAAATATTGAGCCAAAGTCCCTTTTCAGATTAGTAAACATAAGTATCTTCAGTATAGACACATTGGGGACTGAACTGGATACAGTGGTGGGAGTAAATCAGTGCTCAGCTCCCCAGTGGGGATCTCATCAGTTCACTAACAAAGTGATAGATGGAGTAGGACAGGAAAATGTGCATTTTTGCTGTCCAGCAAAATAATACATAAAAATATATCACTTTTTAATGGACATAGGGGAGGTGAAGGATTCAATCTGATTAACATATGAAAGCAGCAAACCTTTCCATGTAATCAGGAAGTTATTGCTTTTGGAAATGATCTATTGGCTTGCTATTATCACCAAATTGAAAAGGAATGAAGACAAGCTCTGTGAGCTATAGCTGGAGTTTGAGAGAAGCAGAGAGGAGAAGGAAACTGAGGTGACTGGAGATGTCTCACCCACAGAAAAAACCCAGCAGTGCTGTTTAGCATCCCTGTAATTATTGCTAACATCTACTGAGCACTTACTATGAGCTCTGTATGCAAGGTCTCATTTAATGTCCAATCAATCAGCCCACAAGAGTAACTCTATATTTATCTACCACAGAGAGGTTAAGTAACAGGTGCCGGAAGTCACCGAGCCAGTAAGGGCAGAGTCTGACTCTAGAGTTTATGTCCTTGACCTTTGTGTTTATCGTGCTTCCTCCGGAAGGTGCAGGAGGGTATTTTCTTTCCCTCACATAAATGCATGTAGGGATTCCAGTGGCTGTAAGCGTAAGAATCTTTTTTTGTGGACCAGAGAACATCATTTTGTCTTATGTGGGATATACACAGAAGTGCTTTGGAAAGGGTGAAGCATGAGATAACAATTATTATTGCTCTTAGTATTTTTACCACAATGCATGTCATTTTAGTGCTAAGAAAAGCTACTTTCTTTACCTTGACGCTCACTTGCATTCATGTTAGGTAGGCAAGGAAGGTATAATTAAACCCATTTTATAGATTCTGAAAGTTAACAGTCCAGAGGCTTTTGCTTCCCAAAAAGAAAGTAATTTGGAGTAATTCAGACTTTCATTCATAAAGCGGCTCCACTGTTAACCAGCCATGGCGCCTTGGGCAAGTCATGTACCATTCCCTGGGCTCACTTCTTCATAAGTAAAAGAGGAACATTGCTTCCTCCCTCTTATTGTGGGCACATTGCGGGCATTAAAGATAATGAGTGCAAGGCACCTGCCTCAGTGTCAGGCACACAGTGGGCTTGTTCTTTGTGTCCAAAAGGTACAGTGTTGTCTTCCTCTTGGGCTTGGAGGGAAACAGAATCCCTACTTTCCTATTCCAACCTTTTAATATCATTCCAAACCTTAGTCATGTAACTGTAGGTTGGATGCTAGAGGGAGAAGGTGGCACCTCTGAGACGATCACTAAAAATAGGTTTCTAAGAAAACACGTATCAAGTAGGAGTCCATTTCCCCAGAGGCCCTGGATTCGGGGATACCAGCAGCAAAAGCAAAAGCATCTTGCCTTCATAACACACATTCTCTTCTGCAAAGCACTTTCAAACACAGTATCCCAGTTCGTGGTCAGAACAAGCCTATGCAGTGTGCCGGGCAGGTGACAGTGTGCCTGCGTGACAAACAGGGAGCAGGATGAGCATAAATGGAACAATATCCACAAATGCTAGATTCTTTGGTAGATACTGCCAAGTCACCCAGTAGGCTGCAAATGGGCACAACTATCATAAAATAGCTCAGAGTTAGAAACTAGACTTGTAGGTTAAGATGTTCTGTCTAGCAGGTAAGTCACCAAAACCTTTACTCTGTACTACTCGGATGCTTTAAGTACAAACATAAATGTATCAGGAGTACATATTGACTGTTACTGTGAATTCAGTATTCAGTACATGTTTTTGAATTTCTGAGATTGATTTAAAGAAAAGTTGATTTAAAAATTTAATCAATAACTGATTTTTTTTTAAAAGATTTTATTTATTTGACAGAGAGAAACACAGCGAGAGAGGGAACACAAGCAGAGGGAATGGTAGCGGGAGAAGCAGGCTTCCTGCTGAGCAGAGAGCCTGATGTGAGGCTCCATCCTAGGACTCTGGGATCATGACCTGAGCCTAAGGCAGACACTTAACGACTGAGCCACCCAGGCGCCCCTAATCAATAACTGATTTAACTGATTGATTTAAAGAGATTCACTGGTCATCCCCTTTGTGAAAGACACTGCCAGATGCTTCAGAACACAGCACTATCAATAAACTGCCTGTCTCATTCGGGGACAGTATGTAGGGTGTTCAAGGATAATCCGCCCTTAGCATCAAGGGTGGGAGTGACCACGGCTGTTTGAAGTGTCCAGGGAAAACCTCACTCAGGAGCTGACCCATGAACTTGAGCTTGAGGGAATGGATAAGCGTCAGGAAGGGGCATGTGTAGGGCACTGACTCTGGTCCTTCCAGGTCCTATACCTGACCAGTATGCAAACACATGCTAATATCTGCCACCATAATGAGAAACAGGACTTGCCACCACCCTACCCCATGCATCCCAAGCCAGAGAAAGGACCATTAGATCTCCACGGTTATGCCCTAATGCCTAGGGCACCTTTCTTCTGCCTAGAATGTTTTCTCCTGCTCCTAGCTCTTCTTTTGAATGACTTTACTTCTCACTCCTCCTCAAAAGCCAAGCTGAAAGCTGAGCCATGAAGGGAATTTTTCCTGCACTGACTGACTCTCTGGGTGCCACTTTTACTTTTCCCTTCTATTCCTACCCAGCGGTGGAGGTCTAGACCTTGATTATAGAACCCACTATATATGCCTCCTTGAGGACAGGATTTTATTCATATCTGTTTCCCCAGAACCTAGAATAGTGCCTGGCACAGAGCAGGTACCCACCAGACGCTTGTGGAAGGAATAAATGAATGCAGATCACAGAGGTTTCCTGCCTGCTCCAAACAGATCATGGCAACCTCAGCATTTGATTGGGATAGGATTTTCATTGGCTTAAGGGCCTGTTACCACATTTGGGCCCTTGAACAAATTTGAAAAAATGGGATAATTTGTTTGAAGTCTGCCTGTGGGCCTTTTTATTCCCTCTCTTGGGCCTGCTGGAAGAATGTAAGGTTCAAAGACATAATTTGACTCACTCAACCTCACTCTGCACAGGCCTGTGGGCTTGGGATACTCTCCTAACTTAGAAGATTGGAGCAGGGTCAGCACCGGGGACCCAGTCTTCCCAGCTAGCTGGGGGTTACCTTCCTGACTCAGTGTTCCTTCTCCTAAAACTTGCTGCAAGTATAAAATATACCCAAGTCTGAGGACTTAATATATAAAATGGGCGTAATATGGCTCATTAATATTCTTTTCTTCTAAATATTTACTTATTTATTTTAGGGAGAGAGTGCACAAGCGAGCAGGGGGAGGGGCAGAGAAAGGGAGAGGAAGAGAAGCAGAGTCCCTGCTGAGTGGAGCCCGATGTAGGGTTCCATCTCACAACCCTGAGATCATGACCTGAGCCAAAACCAAGAGTCAGACGCTTAACCAAATGAGCCACCCCGCACCCCTCATTAATATTCTTATATTCTCTATATGTCAAAATGACAATATTTTGGACATATTAGATTAAATAAAACCATATTATTAAAATTCACTTTAACAGATACATGGTATCGATGCCATGATGTCTTCCAACAGGTCAGAACAGGAACCGGGCATTTCCTCACATGACCCAGGGAGATAGGGTTAAAATAAACCTCCCAATTCAGTGAAACACACTGTTACCATCCATCATTCAGGAAGAGGAGAGAAAAAAAAAAAAGGAAGGAGGGAGGGAATATTCCTACAACCAGGTTGAATACTTAGATAATGGAAAAACTTAGATAATACATGTGAAGGTCCTGAGCACAACACCTAGAATAAAGTACTTAATAAATATCTGTTTCTTTCCTTTCAGTTTCCTCACAGATATCTAAAATTTAGGGCCCTTTGTGAACTTTAGCAAACACTACGTGGCTCAAATGCATTTCTTCTCAAATGCAAACAGACCATTCATGCTTGTACTAAGAGTTTAATTGAATCCCCCCCAAATCAGGTGAAGAGCCATGTAGTCTGACTTTCTGAGACTTTTTATACCTTTTCTCAACTTCATAATTTGTTTTTTTAAGTATTCTTGACACATGATGTTGCATTAGTTTCAGATGTCCAATATAGTGATTCAACCAGTCTATATGTTATGCTCTGCTCACAAGTGCAGCTACCATCTGACACCATACAATGCTATTACAATACCACTGACTATGTCTCTATACTGTATCTTTTATCCGAGTGACTTAAAGATTCCATAACTAGAAACCTGTATCTCCCACTTCCCTTCAACCATTTTGCCCATCCCCCCTTGACAACCAACAAATTGTTTTCTGTATTTATGGTCTGTTTCTGCTTTTTGTTTATCTGGTTGTTTTGTTTTTTAGACTCCACATATAAGTGGAATCATATAGTATTTGTCTTTCTCTTCTGATTTATTCTACTTAGCATAATACCCTCTAGGTCCATCCATGTTGTTTCAAATGGTACGATCTGATCCTTTTAATGGCTGAGTCATATTCCATCACATATATACTAGATCTTCTTTATCCATTCGTCTATTGATAGATACTTGGGTTTCTTCTTTGTCTTGTCTATTGTAATTGTAAATAATGCTGTAATAAACATAGAGGTGCATATATCTTTTTGAAGTACTGTTTTCATTTACTTTTAAATACCCAGTAGTGGATTACTGGATCATATGGTATTTCCATTTTTCATTTTTTAAGGAACCTCCATACTGTTTTTGACAGTGGCTGCAGTGCATGAAGATTCCTTTTCCTCCACATCCTTGCCTACACTTGTTATTTATCTTTTTGATTTTAGGCATTCTGATAGGTAAAAGTGATCTTTCATTGTGGTTTTGATTTGTATTTCCCTGATGATTAATGATGTTGAGGATCTTTTCATGTTATCTATTTGACATCTCTATGTCTTCTTTAAAGAAGTATCTGCTCATGTCCTCTGCCCATTTTTAAAATCAGATTATTTGTGGTTTTGGTGGTGGGTTGTGTAAGTTCTTTATATTTTTTGGATATTAACCCCTTATCAGATATATCATTTGCAAGTATTTTCTCCCCTTCATTAGGTTGCCTTTTCATTTTGTTGATTTTTTTCTTTCTGTGTGAATGAAATTTGGTGTGGTCCCAGTAGTTTATTTATGCTGTTGTTTTCCTTGTACAAGAAGAGAGATCCAGAAAACTGTCACTATAGCTAATGTCAAAAAGATGAGATTGCCTGTGTTTTCTTCTGGGTATTTTATGGTTTCACATCTCTCATGTAGGTCTTTGATCCATGGAGTTTATTTTTGTGTATGATTAAGAAACTGGTATAGTTTCATTCTTTTCAAATACATTATTGCTGTTAGAAGTGTTATTTTCAATTTCCCATATTAAAAATTGCTTTTATAATTTTCTCTCCTAATTCCCATCTGCTATTTTTTTCTAAAGTAATTTAAAGCAAATAACAGACGCATATACATTTCAATTATAGTTATCATGTATTGCTAACTTGGGGCTTAAAAACAACCACAATACCATTACTTTATCTGTAAAATTAATAATACTCCTCTACTATAATCTAATGCCCTTTTTTCCAGTTTCTCCAATTGTCTCTAAAGTTTCTTAGGGTTGACTTGCTTGAATTATGTTATTTCCTTTAAAATTCCATTTTTCCTGTTCTCTCCTTCCCTATAAAAATTATCTAAAAGATCTTTCAAAGATAAGATAGGATGGTGAAACAAATTAATTCCAATGTAAATGAGAAAATATGGCAAAGAGTGAATACAAAGAAGAAAGACAGATGGAGCCAAATTTGGGTGAGGACACAGAATGCCAGGTGTGATGTTGCATATGCCTTTTTTCTAAGAGCTATATCTTAACTTCTGTGTTTTCTAGTAGGCTCCAGAAAAAGGGCTCCACTGTACTTGTGGGACTCTGAGTTGATAACACACAGTAAAATTGCTTGGAGAAGCATGATCTGAGAGATATTTTCTGGTGGATCCTGACAAAAAGAATACTGGGTAATTTGAAAAACTGTGTTCTCCATAGTTTGAGTTCTCCTGAAATTCAATAGCAATGACTTTCATAAGGATTTGAAAGAATCACATCTTGAGTATTCTAATGCTACTTCTGTTAACCAATTCCCTTATAGCATGAACATTTCTTGGGGTTTAGTCATGAGCATGCCCAGATCCCTGTAACAGCTGCCAGGCTGATCTTTCCTAGAACACTCCCCACCTCACCCAGCCCAGCCTGACTGGCCCAGAGAGCTCTGCCAGGCTGATCTTCCTAAGGGACCACTTTAAGCCAGATGTGGAAACGGCACTGGTTTGAACACACTGGATATTCTCAAACTTTATTGTCTGAAACTCCATTTGTATTCAGCCATGACCCATGTTTCCATGAGATCATCTTTCATCAGATCATATTTTTTATGAAATCCAATTTTAGAAGAAATAGATCCAGTATCATTCCTTGGCCACATCAAGGTCTTCAGTGGGATGGCAGAGTCAAGGCATCTGGCCTCATTCTTTTTGAAATCTACTGAAAACAACTAAAATTGTTTTTTGGAAATTACAAAAGAAAATATACATAAAACTTGAAAATAGCCCAACTCCTGATTAACACAGTCAGGTTGGGGTTGATTAAGAGGGAGGCTGAAAGCAAAGGCATGACTCTTGTGGCTCAGGTAACACAGAGCCTGCCTGAAATAGGCTGAGCATAATGAGGAGAGAAACCATTGGCTTCAGTGAACAGCAAGGTAAGGGTAGAAAGATAAACTTGGAGGCATCCCTGAGCCTTTGAGAGGACACAGAACTTAAGAAAGGAAGAGACATGCTATTTTTGCTAAAAGACAGTGTAAAATAGTGGACAGTGGCCTTGCCGCTGAAGGGAGGTAAATGCTGAATGCCTCCATGTTGAACATCACAGCTGGCCAAGTCTACTTCCTGTTGAAATGGGAGACAAAACCACAGGGCAGAGAGAAATCCAAGCTGATGGTTGACCCAGCTCACTTCTCTGTACTCTCTGCCAATCATCCTTTAGAAAATAGTTCACCTATAAAAAACAGTCCACATAAATCAGTGAGTAATCTCATAAAAATATGACTAATAAAGGAGTTTTTGTGGAACATAACACAAATTATACTGCAAGAAAAATAAATGAGAGGGACGTGACAAAAGGCAAACTAACGTTCCAGAAAATTATGCCATAATGTAGATAAAAACTGTGGAAATGCTTTTTCATTAAAAACTTTTGAATGGCTTTTCTGAAACAATAATTCAAAGAAGAGCCATATTGGCTCAAGTAAGACATAGTTAAACAATGTAAAATAGTTAAAATATAAAAAGAATCTGTAAGGCTTTGGAAAGAAATAAAATAAAAAGGAGTACTCACAGAAGTGAAAACTAACATTAGCAGTAGAAAAAGAGATACTGCTTGATTATAGGGCAGGGATAAAGAGAAAAGATCTGGAAAAAATAAAATAAACAGGCATGTACCAAATATTTAAAATGATTAGTGAGAAAATGATAGATATGGAAAGGAGGAAAGTAAATTTCAACTTCCCTATGGATGGTGTCTCTAATAAAGGAAACAGGACAAATACTCATGTATAATAGAATATATATATTTTCTCAAATAAATAAGACCTAAGTCCATGGTTTGAAGTGGGCCCGATTGTTCCTTGGGGATGGGGGGTGGAGGAGAAGAAAGAAAAAGGATCAGCAAAATCAGCCCAAGACATGGCTTATGGCTCTGAAGTTATGGACTTCAAAGACAGAGAAAGAATCCAGGTCTATAGATCAAATAAACAAACAAACAAATAAATAAAATCAAACATAAGAGGAAAAATTAATTTTGGTTTCAGATTTTTGCTTAGCAATATTAACTTCCAGGAGATGATGAACAAGGTTTTTCCCATGTCCTCAGAGAATGTGTGACCCCAAAATTTTTTAGTGAAATAGCTGTTTAATATCACAAGCATGAAGAGCTCCAGGAAAAAAGAACTTATGTGTCCTTTCTTTTCTTTCTTTTTTTTTTAAAGAAAGGCAGACTGCCACGTGCAGCGCCTCATTTGGATGTGTCTGGAGTCTTGGAAGCTTGACTACCCTACCTTCTCCTACAAATGGACCTTGAGAGCTTGTTTGGAGGTTCTAGCAGGGGAGCGCAGCTACTCGTATACCCTTGACGGAGGAACGGTCCTCCTCTATTGGGGAAGGTCGTCCTCTTCGACCGAGCGCGCAGCTTCGGGAGGGACGCATATGGAGAGGTGAGGGAGGAAGGGGACACCCGCCTAGCCAGCCAGATCAGCTGAATCAACCCTAGCGATCAATGGGGTGACAGATGTCGCAGCCAGATCGCCCTCACATCCTCTGTGTCCTTTCTTAAGAAAAGAATTACTAAAGGTGCCAATGAAGAAATAGATTAACCATGGTGATAAGGAGAGGAAGCACTGAGTTTATGAAATAAAGGAATAAAGCTAAGCAACTGTAAGAATTATGATTACAGGATACAATATAGTGTAGAAATATTGTAGAATTTTAATATTTACAATATAGTGTAGAAATAATGATACAACATTATTTGTTGTTGTTTGGCTAGTACAACAACCCAAAGTGAGTGGAAAGGAAAGAAGCAGTATAAGAATGGGTTCTTCATCAATGGTTGCATGATTTCCTATCTTTTTCAAAGGATAAACCGAATGATTGAAGGGTCAGTATATAAAGTACAAAGTAACAACCAGAAGTATTAATGATAATATATTAAGCCAAAATTGGGCAGCGTAGGATAACAAGATGGAATAAGTATGTGTAGTAGGTTTCTCATCTTTTATAGTGATGAGTCATAAAATATCATATAAGAATTTTAAATCGTGATAACACTACATGAAATTATAAAGGTAACCACGAACAGATCCTAGAATAGACTATAAACCTTTAGAATGACCAGAATGAAGACACACATACAATAAAGAAACCAAAGACCATACAGGAAAATAAATGTGTGTGTGTGTGTGTGTATGTATGTGTGTGTGTTTATCTATGTGCAAATATCTTTACTTCGTATTTGTATAACATTATAAAGGAAAAAATGCAACTAAGGATGATCAAACTATGGCCAAACATTTCCCTCCTATCAAGAAATGTAAAATCTGGGGCGCCTGGGGGGCTCAGTCGTTAAACGTCTGCCTTCGGCCCAGGTCAGATCCCAGGGTCCTGGGATCGAGCCCCACATCGGGCTCTCTGCTCTGCAAGAAGCCTCCTTCTCCCGCTACCATTCCCTCTGCTTGTGTTCCCTCTCTCACTGTGTTTCTGTCAAATAAATAAAATCTTAAAAAAAAAAAAAAATGTAAAATCTATTGAAAGAAAAAAAACTCTAAGCTTAGATCAAAAATCACAATCCAAATATATGCTATACTCAGATACAGATAGCTAAAAACATGCCCAGTAAATTTTGCAAGGGAAGGAGGGCTCCTGATATTATTATTAGTTCAGGAATAATAATATTATTATTAAGGAAGGACATCTTGCTGAGCACTTAGAAATGAATAGAACTGATGAATCACTGTATTGTAACCTGAAACTAATATAACACTGTTTGTGAATTATAGTTGAATTTAAAAAAGTAAAGAAGGACATCTCATAATGAAAAGGATATCATCCATAATGAGGCTCTAATTTTTCTGAATCTTTATATATCAAATATCAAAGCATCCAAATGCATGAAGGAAAATCTACTGGAATTTTAAGGAGAGCTAAGAAGGACTTTGCTGATAGAGGAGACTGATTCACTTCTTTCATCCTGTGGTAGTGAGGGGAAAAAAAAAAGTAAGAATAAGCCAGGACTAAATAACATACTTAATAAGATAGATTTAAGCTTCTCTCTCGCTCTCTCTCGCTCTCTCTCTCTCTCACACATCTGTCTTTCTAATCATATCACCAAAATGGAAAAATACATCTTCTTTTTAACTATATAATAGTTTAAAAAATTGCAGTAAAATCATCAATAAATCCTGCAAGAAAAAGTGCTGAGCAGAACACATCCTCTTAGCTTAAAAACAGCAAACAAACAAACACACCTTATAAATCAATGATAAAAATAGATAACAAAAACTCTACTATCCAGAAATTAAAAAGCCAAACATGAAGAGCAGAATCTGCCATGCAAAAAGCCTGGATAAAGTCATTGCTCATCTCATGCCAATGAGTTGTCCTATCCCTTGTCAGGCTCACTATTTCATTTACTAAGTTTCGTGCCCCACCTCCTCCCCCTCTCCAAAAAAAGGGGAATGATGAAATTAATTTCTTCAACATGCTTTTTCTAAACTAGGAATTTCCTAATAAACATGTACAACTGTTCTACTGTGTTCATCGTAATTCCTTATATAGATGTGTTAAATTTATTTAGGATTTAATTGCATTTGCCATGTAAGAGATTAAGCTTCAGTTTTTTGTTTGAAGTTCTGCCTTGATTTCAAACAAACAGGCTTATTTCCTTGTATATTACCACTACGAGTGGCCCATTGGAGCGATGTGACTCAAACAGATAAGATGAGGCTGTCATCACCAAGAAGGCACTGCCATTGTGCTGACATTGGAATCCAAGATTGTCACTCCTGAGTGAGCCTGCCTACCTTGTTGTCTACTTGGCCTGCTCGGCTGTATGCTGATGAAACTCTGCTCTCCCCTCCACATCCTGCAACGGTAAGGACGTTCTTTTCATACCTAGAATGCATTCTGTTTTGCCCACTCCAAGACCTGGAAGCCTTAGAGCAGAGAAACTGCAGAATAACCCACTCCCCTTTTTCTGCTGGATGTCTAACCCCTGGCCCACACTAAGCCTGCCAGATAAACTGATTTGTCCTGAGTTTGTACTTTCCTGACTCACTCGGGGCCTTGCCCACACAATTCCCAGGAAGAGACTCTTGAGTATTGTTGGCAGAGCTAAAGCCTGACTGAGTCAGAGACGTTGTTCAGATTATCTTTCCCAGAGACATTTGTCTAATATTTAATAATTATCTTCTCCTAGTCCAGCCTAGTTTATGCACACACTACTAAGTCTTTATATTACTTACCTTTCATCTTCGTTTATATGTAAATAATTGGTCAGAAAATAATGTTTGAAAAGAAAACAAGTATGCAGATGGCCATTGAAAATTCACCTCATTTCTGATTCCTTTGTCAAAACCTGGTGTTGGGGAGGGATTGCAGTACAACCTCTGATAAGATGTCTTATATTCACCACAATGTTCAAACCAGCCTTCGATATATGGGAGACGTTCTTTGTAGCAAAAGCATCCTGATGCAATGTCATATGTGATAATGATAAGAGGGTGTGTTTCTTTTTTCTTTTAGGCTTTATTTTTTTTATTTTTTTTTATTTTTTTCTTTTTTCTCTTTTTTCTTTTTTCTTTTCTTTTTTTCTTTTTTTTTCTCCCGAAAATGTTTATTTTTTCAGTGTTACAAGATTTATTGTTCATGCACTACAAGGAGGGTGTGTTTCTTTACAAAGGCAATGGATCTTGAATTTTTCTTAGTGGATTGGGGGCACCATCGGTGCAAATTGATTCACATATGTCAAACATTAACGTATGCTTTCCAAAAGCAGGCACTGACAGGACTGAACTCATCAATTCCTTTGTAGTTGTTTGCAATGATTCACAGAACAAGACTTCTTTGATCTGTTTCTCCTTCATGTACATCACAAACACAGGAGCTCACTATGGCTGTCAACCTCAGTGGATGCAGATGAATCCCTACTTTGGGAAGCATGATGTGGCTATCATCTATCTATAGGTTGCTCTTTAATGAATTCTAGAAGAGACCACATCATTTTATCAGGGACCTACCGAGGGTTCTTTTCTGCATCTACTTCCAATACCAATTTTTGGGAATCCCCTCTAAAGCATGTGATTTTGCTAATTTTTCAGCAAAATGGCAAGAGATTTTTCCTTGCCACACAAATATGCAATAGGACAGGAAACTTATAACAAACAAGGGCTTCTCAGGTGTCAAACCCAAACATTTCCAAACAGACTGTTCTAAAAACAGTCTCCTGTCCAGTTGCATAGCCTTGTTTTGTTGAAATGTTGGACAGCTCTGATGGCCTGAATTTGAAAAGTATCAATTGCACAAAACACATTGCAGTACATAGTCCTTGTATGGTGAATCTCTATCCTTGCTCCCATTTGTGTTTCTTTAACATGGCTCACTCCTAAAATACATGGATATTTCCCTGAGATGATGTAGAGTTTTGCTGAGTGAACAAATCTTGGTACTGTCCATATGTCGTGTATGAATGTTGTGATGGCAGCTAAACTTTAACAAGCAATTTCTATGTTCCAGGTACTGGACTAAGTGATTTGCAAGCATTATTGTATATAATCCTCATAGCAACTCAAGGATTATTATTATCATCATTTCATAGAAGCAGAAAATGATGCTTAAGTATGGTTGAAGAATGTGTGTGGTTTTTTTTTCTTAGAAGAATGGGTTGAAATTCCATTTCTCACTAAAAGGAGCCAGGTATTCTTAGAGAAATGGCAAATTCCAGGTCTGGAGCAGGAAATGCACATGATCAGCCTAGAATGTCTTGTCTTAGTGATAGCAGTGAAGCTAGTGAAGACTAGTAAGGTTTCAGGGTGAACAACTTATCCCAATTTGCCCAGCACTTTCCCTACTTATTCAAAGTCTTGCATCACAGGAACCCCTTGTTCCCAGGCAAAATGCAGTAGTTGTCATGTCAAATAATAATAAAGTTATGTCAAAAGGACAGAGGAGCCAACTTCAACAGGCGCCCATTGGACAAAGAAGTATAATTTGAGTATAAACAAAGATAGTAACTATAGTATATTGAAATATATCAAATAAATATAAACCTTTGAGTTCATTATGATACAAAACCCAACTAATTGGTCACTCTTGGAAGGTGAAACCCAACTCATCATTTTGGAAATCAAACCTTTATCTGGCCTTTCTTAAATAAACAGTACTCTTCAGTACACAGTTTGTAGAGAGGTGAAGTTTCTTCCTGTTGAAGTATTCCAGCTAGTATATGAAGAAAAAAGATAAAAATTAGGATATTACTATTTTGTAACCCCTCATGAATCTAGACATTGTGCATAAATAGCTGCTAATTTCACCGAAAAAGAGACCACCAAATATTATGTGTTACCTATTAGCAGAACTGACATTACCAATGAAGAATTCTTCTAGATCTAATTACAGGAAACCCAGAGGACATGGGGCCACGTTAAACAACACCCAGGAATGCAATCAGCAAAATACAGACTGTGGGAAATTCTACAGGACAAACAACCAATTTTCCTCAGCCAGTAATTGCATGAAAAAAGATGAAAGCAGAATGTAAAGATTAAAAGAGACTTAGCTATATCAACCAATTACAATGTGTTTTGGGAAAGATTCAAGTCAACAAACTATAAAAAATTAGAAATTTTGAAATAATTATAAATTTAAACACTGGTTGCTTAGTTGATGATATGAAAGAATTATTTTTAAAAAATTTAGTGTGCTAATAGTTTTATTTGTTTTAAAAGTATCCATATGTATTAAAGATACATACTGAAATGTTATTAATTAAATCATATGTTATCTGAGATGTGCTTCAAAATAATATAGAGTGGGGGTGAGGAAGGCGATTATAATACAAATGAAACAAGATTGGTGAGTTAATAATTGTTGAAGTTGGGTAAGAGGTACATGAGAATCATACACTATTGTATCTAGTCTTATACATTTTAAGAATTCTTTAAAATAAAAAGGAGGGGGTGTTAGATAAAGTTTTTAATGTCATAGAGCTTTAGAAAGTAGATGATCCAGGATTTGAGCAAAGACAATTTTAGTCTAGAATTTATTTTCTAAGTGTTATACTACCTCAAGAAATATCTTGAAATATGGATATTAAATAGTGGCAGAAGAGCTAATAGAAGTAACTTACCACTTCTCATCTCCCCAGTGGTAGTCATTTCAGAGTCAAAAACGGGAGGATGAGCATAGTGAATTTAATTTTAGAAAACTGAGCTTTTTCTACACGCTCTGGTTCAGCTGTGATGATGTTTCCATATTTCTTTTTCTGCCATTTCTCTCTCTCCAAGGGAGAGCAAGCATCTCATTTCCGTAGAGGGTACACACATCCCTTATAAAGAATCTCTCACAAGAGTTACTTATTAATAAAGTATCTTCAAAGAGAAGGTTTTCCAAAGCCTTTACTTTTCCTGAAAGATGATACTTAATCAGTCACTTTATGTCTATATTTCACTTAAAGGTTTTCTAAATCTGTCAGTGTTGACATGCTGAGTTTATTCCTGCTTCTCAGTAGAGTTGTATCAAAATTCTGGTTGCTTTAAGCCATCAAGACATGGGGAAAAGATGGGAAGGGTGTCTATGTTTGCTTCTATCTATGGGACATCTGCTACTTTATCCTCAGTCACACTGGTGCCTAGGCACCAGCAGATATACTCATGGTAGAGCTCTGTTACCCTGTCTACTCTCTGTTGGAAAGTCTAATCAGGTCATTCTGCATCTCCCTTGGCCCCATGGTGAGGATCCTTCAGTCCGCTGCCTTCTAAGAGAGCACAGTTCTCTTGACTGCTCTTCTTCACCACCAAAGCTTTCCCCTGGACTTCCCAATTTACTCTAGTGCTGTTCCATCTACCCAGGGTAGGGAAGAGATCTGACTCCGTTCTGCTCTTCCAGGCTCCATCTCAGAAATAAGACAGGTCTTCTGTACCTGCAGAGTCTCAAATTGCCAATTACCATCACTCTTCCCCATGTGGATTTTCACCTCAGGAGAAGAGAGTGTGCAGTATCCCTTATCAGACTCCCTTAGTAGTGCTTTTTATTTTTTGTTTTTATCCTTGCTTCCCTGCTGACCCAAGAAATTTTTATCTAGTATCCAGTGGGCAGAAAATTTGCTCTTCTCATACGATCTTCCAATTCTTTTGTCTCACATCTGGACCTCAGATTTTGAAGCTCATGAGCAAAGAATTAACATTTTATTTTTGTTCTCTACAGTAGGCTGTGACTTCCCTATAGGCGATGGCTCCTCCATATCTAGCTGGCTGAATAGGGAAGGGTCACGGGTTAACAGGGAATACTTGAAAAGGACCCTAGCTGTTGACACAGTAGAACACTATCTTGCCACATGGGAGTAGTCATTATACTGAATGGACTGCAGCAGAAGTCCATAAAACCTGGAGTGCTTTGTCTTACACAGCTACTTTGGAAGGAAAGTAGATGCAACTTTTTTTTCCAACAAAAAGCTGCTATGACTTCCTCCATTTTCTTTTTAAATGAGACTAAACCTCTTGCTCTTCTTACAGTTAATTAGATCAAACAGCCATTTATTGGACACCAGTAGTACTTATGAATTGAACATGAGCTAAGCTGACTGTCTCTAAGGTGACTGGGCAAGATATTTGACCAGTGAGGTTAAATATTCAACCAATTGGATTGGTACAAACTGCCCCAACTACATCCATTTATGGTTAATAGATGCTAGAAGAACAAAGAGAAGGCTGTTCCTTTGAGCTAAGGTAGCCATTGCAAAGAATGATGAGCAACTTGTTGGTAACCATAATTCCCGCTGCATACTGCATGGTGGCGATTTGCAGATACTAAGATGGTAGTGTGGTTGATGGGGTTAACTTCCATACAGCCTCATGCTTTGTATATATTTGCATGAAATCTGTATCACTTAGGTAATCTAGCATGCATCTTCCCTGGGTCTGTAAAGAAAGTGGTAAGTACCATGATACCTACTGTCTTAGCTTGTGCTGTTACACCATGAATACCACAGACAGGGTGACTTAAACAACCAAAATTTATTTCTTATAGTTCTGGAGATGGAAGTCAGAGATCAGGGTGCCAGTATGGTGAGAGCCCTCTTCCTGGTTTTTAGACTGCCTTCTTAAGCTCTCTTGTGTTTCTTTTTATAAGGGCACTAATTCCATCATGAGGGCTCCATCCTTAGGATCTAATTATCTCCCAAAGGCCCTGCTTCCTAATACCATCCCACTGGGGGTCAGAGTTTGGGGTGGAAACACAAACACAAAATCTATAATACCTAACTCATGGTATTTTGAGGATTTAATGAAATAAAGTATATAAACTTCTTACTGCAGTGCCTAGTGCATATTAAATAGAAAACTAATACATTTAAAATTTCTTATTGATTGATTATTATTTTTTAAAGATTTTATTTATTTATTTGAGAGAGAGAGAACTCAAGTGGAAGGGTCAAAGGGGTAGGGAAATTCTGGCTCCCTGCTGAGCAGGAAGCTTGCCATGGGGTTCCATCCCAGGACCCTGGGATCATGATCTGAGCTGAAGGCAGATTCTTAACCCACTGAGCCACCTAAGCTCTCCTTGATTGGTTATTATTGACTCATTAGCCTATTACTATTTTGGATTTTTCGTTGAGCCAGTGGCACTATAATATTTTCACTATATTCAGGAATCCTCAAGAGGCTTAAGAATCATTATTTAGTGATCATTATTAAACACTTATTAAGGAGTCAATATTTATTTGTGACAGTACTAGGAAATGCAGTGGCAAAAGGTTTTGCATTTCTTTTTTCTTGAAGTTAGGAATTCTCTTAGGATAGAGAGAATAAGAAAGAGCCTCTTATTCTTCTCCCAAGTTGTCCTAATTTCCTGAGACAGGTAATTATTGTTGAGAGGAACAAAGGAATTACATGATTTGTTAAAAATTATCACAAGCAGGTGACCATCTGGATCTCCTGACCATGTCTGTATCACTCTTTCTAGAATGTAGGACAATTTCTCGTAACAAGCTCCATCAGTGATCTATTGCTGCATAAGAGATCACCCCCACACTTAGCAGTTTAAAACAACTGCATCCATTAACTCAGAGTCTTGAGAGCCAGGAATCCAGGGAGAGGTCAGCTGGGTGCTTCTGACTCGGTTTCTCTCAGGAAGTTGCTGTGAAGTTGTTGGTCATGACCTGAGTCACATCAAGGCTCACCTGAGATGGAAGGATCTGCCTTCAAGCCCCCTCAGTTCCTTGTGGGCTTGGACTGAGGGCCTCAGTTCCACACCAGCTGCCACAAGCCCCCATCATTTCCTCTGCACATGAACTCTCTATAGGGCAGCACTCATCATGGAAGCTGGTTTTCCCCAGACTGAGGGATCTGAAAGGGAATAAGAGATGGAATGACCCAAGAGAAAACTGTGGTCATTTATGACCTAATGTTTCAAGTGTCCTATTCTTTTTGTTAGAGGTGATCCAACCCTCCTCAAAGGGAATTGAATAAAGGCATGAGTGCGAGGGAGGTAGGAGTCATTGAGGACCACCATGGAGACTGCCTATCACACAGTGATACATCTGACATAGTCCTGGGCAAAGAAATGCTGGTGTAAAGTCTCAATTCCACAGTTGGTTGCGAGGGGGGGTTTCTGTCTACAGGGAAAGTTCTAGTGTGAAGATACCAGAATTCAAAAAGAGCTTCCAATGGATGTAAAAGTAGTTCTAACACCAGATTGCTGTATTCATTATATACGTGGCATTATTCACTTGAACACAGATAATGAGACTGGAAGGTTGAAAAGGGGGCTGTATTTATTATGCTCCCATTCATAGAGTCTCAGGCCTGCTTAAAATCAGTAGTGTCACTAATTTTTAGTGTTTTTGTTCAGACAACAGCTCTACTCCAAAAGACAATGTAGGGGGTGTACTTAAAGACCATCCAAGTTTCTACTTGGATTTTTCACAGGAAACAGCTATCACAGAAAATAGTAGAACTTATACTGTGGTAAGATGCCTCTGCATTCACTGAGAGCTTCTTAGCAAATGCATGAAGGTGATTTTGTCTTTTAAACTTTATTGTCTTCTTGAAATATCTGTACAGTAGTAGCTATATTCATTATAAGACTATCAACAGAAGATTTTTTTTCTTTTAAGATTTTATTTATTTGACACACAGAGAGAGATCACAAGTAGGCAGAGAAGCAGGCAGAGAGAGAGGGGGAAGCAGGCTCCATGCTGAGCAGAGAGCCTGATGTGGGGCTGGATCCCAGGACCCTGAGATCATGACCTGAGCCGAAGGCAGAGGCTTTAACCCACTGAGCCACCCAGGCGCCCCAACAGAAGGTATTTTGACAAGGACACTTCTGTCTTCCAAGGTCTTTCAATCTATGACCAAGACCAACAACCCACAGAAAAGAAATAAACGTGTCTCGTACTGTGCAGGGTCAATGGGTGACAGATCTCTGATTCCTGCAAAGGCCATGGGAAGGAAAGGATGAATAAAGATTTCACTTGGGAAAGAACTACAGAAGCCACAGGGGAACAGGCACTCCCACACATTTGGTAGGAGGGTACATTTTTACAGCCTCTGTGGAGGTCAGTTTGGCAATATACATCAAAATTACAACATGCTTATATCTTTTAACCCAGAAATTCCACTTGAAGGAATTTATCTTAAGAATACACATATACACATGTGACATGATATATGTGCAAGGTTATTCATTGCAATACTGTTTGTAGCAGTAAAAGACTGGGAATAACTTAAATGTTCATCAGTAGAGGAATGGTACAAAAAATAATGGCATAGACAAATAAGGCAAAATTTTATAATTATAAAACTGTATGAGATTGTTCACACAAAAACCTGTACGTGGCTGTTTATAGCAGCTTTAATATAACTTCTAAAACCAAAGCAACTAAGATGTCCTTCAGTAGGCAAATGCGTAATGAGGGTGCATCCATACAACAAGAGGGTTGGTATTCAGCACTAAAAAAAAAGAAATTTCAAGACATGGAGGAACCTTAAGTGCATATTACTAAGTGAAAGAAGTCAATCTGAGGAAGCTCATACTGTATGACATTATGGAGAAAGCAAAACTATAGAGACTGGAAAAAGATCAGTGGTGGCCAAGGATTAGGGATGAGCATAGGGTGAAAAGGCAGAACACAAAAAATTTTTAGAGCAATGAAACCATTCTGTATGATCCTGTAAACATAGATACATGTCTTTACACATTTCCAAACCCATTGGAAATACTACACCAAAGATGAACCCTAATGTGAACTGGATTTTGAGTGATAATGGTGTGTCAATGTAGGTAGTTCAGTTGTAACAAATGTACTACTTTAGTGGGGGATGCCGGTGCTGGGGGAGGCTGTGTAGGGGTGGGGACAAGGCGGATATGGGAAATCTATAGTTTCAACTGAATTTTGCTATGAATCGAAAACTGCTCTAAAATACAAAGTCTATTTTTTTTTTAAAGATTTTATTTATTTGACAGAGAGAAACATAGCGAGAGAGGGAACACAAGCAGAGGGAATGGTAGTGGGAGAAGCAGGCCTCCTGTGGAGCAGGGAGCCCAATGCGGGGCTCGATCCCAGGCCCCTGGGATCATGACCTGGGCCGAAGGCAGACGCTTAATGACTGAGCCACCCAGGCGCCCCTAAAGTCTATTTTTTAAAAAGTGTGAGGAAGCAGTGTAGTAACATCTTTAGGATACACTGTTAACTAACAAAAGCAGAGTCTTTCCTGTGAGATCATCTGGTGGAAAAAGAACTTTGTCAAGTGGTCTATCACCTTCCTAATGTAGCTCAGTGGTGTGAGGAGGTGTTTATATAAATTGCTACTTTTATTTATTTGCTCTTCTTAATCTACTGAAATGTTTGGTGGTGGAGGGAGACTCTATTCAAAATATACCTTGTCTGATTTTTTTGTTTGTTTTATTTTATAATAGAACACTTAGCATGAAATTTACCCTCTTTTTAAAGAAAAGTTTTATTCATTTATTTTAGGCGGGTGGGGCAGAGGAAGAGGGAGAGACAGACTCTGGAGTCGACTCCCTACCGAGGGAGGAGCTGCGGCAGGGCTTGATCTCATGACCCAGAGATCATGACCTGAGCCAAAATCAAGTCAGACCCTTAACTGCCTGAGCCACCCAAGTGCCCTGAAATCTACCCTCACAACAAATTTTTAAGTGTGCTACCTTATCGTTGACTATCGGTACAATGTTTTAGAGCAGATCCATAGAATTTAATCACTTTAACTGAAGCTCTGTGCTCCTTGACTAGTAATTTCTCATTTCCTCGCTCCCCAGCCCCTTAGCCATAACCACTCCATTCTTTGATTTAATGAATTTGACGATTTAGTTACCCGGTATAAGTGGAATCATGCAGTATTTATCTTTCTGTGACTGGCTTATTTCATTTAGTATAATATCCCCAGGGTTCATCCATGTTGTCACATGTTATAGGGTTCCCTTCTTTTTTTGTTTTAAAAGATTTTATTTATTTATTTGAGAGAGAGAGAGCGAGCCAGAGACAGAGCATGAGAGCGGAGGGGGAGGGGCAGAAGGAGAAGCAGACTCCCTGCTGAGCAATGAGTCCTATGTGGGGCTTGATCCCAGGACCCTAGGATCATGGCCTGAGCCGAAGGCAGACACTTAACCAAGCACCCCAACATCTCCTTCTTTTTTAAGGCTGAATAATATTCATCTGTTGATTGACATTTACCCTGTTTCCACCTCTTGGCTATTGTGAATAATGCTGCAGTGAACATAGTAGTGCTAATATATATCTCTTTGAGGTACCGCTTTCAGGTCTTTTGGATAAATACCATAAGTGGGATTGCTGGATCCTATGGTAGTCCTATTTTTAGTATTTTGAGAAACCTCCATATTGTTTTACATAAGGGTTGCACCATTTTGCATTACTACAAGCTGGGCACAAGGGATTCAATTCCTCCACATCCTCACCCATTCTTGTCTTAAAATACAACTTGTCTTACTTTAGAAGTGTCGTTTGGCGCCCAAGAATATCAGCGGCATCGTCTGGTGAGAAGAGCAGTTGTATGAACTCCAAAGGGCTTCTGTGGGTTGCTCAACATCAAGTTTCAGATCCATAGTCCATCTAGATTTGCGAGTTTATCTTGACTCAAAAACAAACAGTTCATTAATCATAGCATAACCTCCTCTCACCCTGTCTCCCTATTGCCTGCCTGTAAGGGAAGCTACTTATTTATGTATCGAACAAAACTCCTGCTTCCAACTAGTGGGAGAAAAGGTCAAATTGCCAAGCCATGATGTAATCAAAGAGTGAATGGTAAATAACTCTGAGGTCACATTTATGGTATAGAACTATTTGGAAGAACAGTGGAGTCTCAGGCAGTCAGAATGCTTGTAATGACACTGAAATGGAAGGAATGTGAGCATGTTGGCAAAGTTAACTGGATGAGGACTGCTTTGGGCCACCTCACAGGGTCTAAACAGGCCTGAAATTGGTGGGAACTCAGAGCTGGTGCCCTTTAAGAGAAAAGAAAAAAGAAAAGGGAGGTAGAAGAATGGATCTGTTGTTTCTGGAAGATAGGAGCAGGAATTGTCAAACTCATAGTTTGGTTTAGGGGAGAAATTATACGAAAGGGAGTGACCTAACCCAGAAGGCAAAGAGCATGTTCCCACTGGCTCTGATGCCCCTAAAATTCTTTCCAGATGCCTGACTTCATGCAAGGGGAGAAGAAGTGCCAAAGAGGAAAGTGGGAGGGAAGAGAAGGTAGTGAACCAACAAGAGAAAATAGTGGGAGGAAAGTACTTCATAGTTCCTCTGAAGAAATCGTTTTATTTTCAGTTCTCACAGAAACTCGATCAGAGAGAATTCTTTTCCTGACATAATACATACAGCTACTAATAGCATGTAATTCCTTATCAGCTTCCACTCTTACCAAAGTAGGGAAGGCAATTCACTCAATATTGACTGAGGTCCACTGTGTCAGGTGCCCAGTGACAGAACCGTGTAAAATATGGTTTCTCTGAGCACGACCCAGCTGGCCAGCGGTGGATCTGCCAGGGCTTTGTTCAAGGTCAAGCCCAGCCACGTGGGCTAGAGATCGGATGTGTTGGGGCCAACCAGGGGCCAAGAGAGCCAAGGATCTGGCTTTGAATCAGTCTGGTATTTGAGCTTTTATTCTCTGGCAGAAAAATGAGAAAATAATGGTCAGTGAATGTTGAGTATTTCTCAATAAGCAAGCTTTATTTTTGTCATGTTATAAAATGCTTATCTTTCGCTCTTTAGGTGTGTGGTATGGGCTGCTGTACTCATACCACGAGACTAGCCTTTTGATACCCTCATGCCAAGAGGCTGGCATTTTCATTTTTATGGGCCCTGAGTACTTTTGCCTTTGTAGGCCTCTTCCCTTTCAAAAACAAAACAAACAAAACAAAACAACAATAACAACAACAAAAGCCCAAAACAAAAATTATATTTTAAATTTTTATTTTTAAAAATTATATTTTATAACTGCATTAATACAAAGATGAATATATTAATATTATATATAAAACTTTTTTCCTCCTAAAAGTTGATTCTTTTCCCTTCTGAGTTTAAAAGAACTTAAGACATTTTTTGGGCCCCTGAAGTATTGTGGTCTTAGCCATCGGCCGGCCATGCCTCTGGTTCCAGATGCCACCTGAGCCTTCCTGCCACACTAATGCCTCCGCTGGAAATGGTAATAGATGGCATAGTTCTGAATTCCCTGTAGCATCATTTAGCAAACAGCTGGCATGTAGAGATGCCACATTAGTTCTTTTTTCTATATATGTATTCAGGTCAGTGTTGTTTCTTTTTTCTTATAGCAGCTCAAGGCATTTCAAATGTCTTTTTAACTCCACTGCTTGCTGTGTGTTCCACAATGGTATTCAAAGAAATGAATAGGATGAGTTGTGTAATAGAATAATTCAAGCAGTAGAGCAATTCTGAAACACAAGTGGGGAGGAATTGCTTGCACTTCTCTCATGGATTATCTGAGAATCAAAGGCAAACAGTCAGTGATTATTCAATTCATAACAAACACTGATGCTGGAAAGAACAAACAGAGAATAAAATTGACAAAGGCTAAAACTGTGCAATGTGAGACTTATTATTGCCAAATACGGACAGGAAAACTAAAATCTTGGCAAGTTTTGGATCTGCAAAATTTCACACAAGAAAATTGGGTTTTATAAAAATAAAATAGAAGATACAGAACAAATTTCACATTGTCAAAACTCCATGAAATATGATAAATCAAAAGCAATCAAGGAACAAAACCTTAAAGACAAATGCAGCATATAAAATTATAACTGCATTGTATAGAAAATTTATCATATGTTAAAGTATGGGTAATAGAATTCACTTTGGAAATTTAATCAATGTGAGTGAAATCGTAATTAAAATTCAAATAATAATTAAAATGATGGAATTAACCAAAATTCAGAGTTAAAATGATGTAAAGAGATTCAGGATCCCAAAAGTCTTTGTGCAGTTTTGAGTTTTTAAAACACTTTGTTTTAAAAGTTGCTTTTTCTGCAATGAAGTTTTAAGGGTGTGGGGGGATGGGTTGAGCCCAGTGATGGGTATTATGGAGGGCACAGATTGCATGGAGCACTGGATGTTATACACAAATAATGAACCATGGAACACTACATCAAAAACTAATGATGTACTATATGGTGACTAACATAACACAATATAAATAAATAAATAAATCTCAATTTAGTTATACATGTACATAATACTATTGTAACTGCATAGGAATGTTCTAGAAGGATAGTCCCAAACAGATATCAGTGCTTACCTGTGGGGAGGGATGTGGGATCACATGAGACAAAATTTACAAAGGGAGACTTTTTATTTTGTTCTGAATGAAGTTATACTCACCCTGCGAGGCAGCTTGAGGCAGATTCTGCCTTTTTAAAAAAATCTCTTGGCGGGGTGCCTAGGTGGCTCAGGGTGTTGAGCCTCTGGGCTCCACATTCAGCACGGAATATGCTTGAGATTCTCTCCCTTTCCCTTTGGCCCTCCTCCCCTATCCTCCCACCCCCACCCCCACTCCCGGCCACCGGGCTCTCTCTCTCTCTCTCTCTGAAAAAAAAAAAAAAAAAAATCTCTTGTTGCCCTGCATATAACTGGTCCTGCTTTTCCATCATAACAGAAGCACTTATAGTGTCCTCATTACTTCCGTTCAACACTTAACACACTTAATCTCACTCATTTTCTCAAGTTTCTCTTTACACTTTCTTTGCTCTTTCTCATATGGGATCATCCATCTTGTTTTATGGTCAAAAAATACATACATCTCTGTAGAGTAAGTAGGACATGTAATTTACAGATGGGCAAGTGGAGGAAGAGTTTAAAATACTTAAGCTTCCAAGGGCACAAGACTGGGTTTAGAGCCACATTCTCAGCTCAGAGGTCTTTCTATTGAAAGGTTACTTTTCTGGGCCTTTAACCTAGGACATGTAACATAATAAATATGCTACTTAGAAGAAGACACTTCCCCAGTCCACTTCTAGATCAAGTACCTGCAGCATGTCCCCATTGCCTAATTAAAGTAGTCCAACTACAGATATGTTAGAAAAATAGGGACTAGGAAGAACTTGGGAAAAAAATTATTTATATTGCAAAAAAAAAAAAAAGTGGTTTTCTGAAGAATTACTTTACATCTTCAACTCCCTGTTGGGTCTATGTGATTATTTTGCAGTTCTCTAATTATAAAGATGTACTTAGAGATGACTCAGAGGAAGTAATGAGATTAATTGAATGCTTTTCTCTCATTTCTGAAGAAAATGCATAGACCGTAAAACAGCTTCTTAATAAATAAAAACTCTGTTCTCCAAGACTTGAGGCCACAAGGAAGTCTTGCAGTTTTGCAGTCTGGGAAAGAGAGGGACCCAGCGGCCCACTCTGACTCCCACTGTGCTCTTTCCGGATTTCCCTTGCTACCTGAATGTGACCTTGCTCAGTGCACTGGGTACACTCATGTGCACTGGGTGGCTCATCACTGGGTGATGCCCCTGAAGCTTACCACTGAAGCTGCCAGCTGCTGCTCCTTAGGAAAAGTCAAAAAGTGGCTTTGAGTAAGAGCTCCTTTGCTCTTTGTGGAGTCCCAGGGCAAGAACCTCTGAGTTAGTAAGTATAAAGTGAGCAGCCACCCCTTGCCCTAGGGAAAAAGTCATCCATCCAGCCTTTCCTATCACTTTAGTCTGTCGTTAGTATGCATAGCTCTGGGAAGGGGTGGAGCAGTTTGCAGAAAGAGTTCTGAAGTCCCACGCAGAAAAAGATTCTAGAAACTAAGCCCTCCTCTAAGACTGAAGTTTATGAAACCTCTCTGCATAGAGCAGAGTTGCCACATCAGAGATCTTTCTATATTCAGGAGAGAAAGAGAGTCTTGTGGGTTGAGAATAAACTCCCCACTAACAGGGATGTAGAGACGGGCATTGCATTTCAGGATGCTATAGGAGTGGGGAGCATTGTTTCTACCCCAAACTATAAAATTATATATCACACTTAATATGACTAGAAGCAATTTCATTGGCTCCCTTTTGTACAATAAGCTGTGAGCCTCCCAGAATTTAATTGGTTGCTAAGGAAAAAACCAATGAGAAAACAGGCACGGATATAAGATAGGGTCCAATTTCTCAGAAATACCTTCTGATCTGATTAGACCAGCTCTTCTCAGGACTTAAGGCCTCATCATCTTTTAAAAGCCACACTGCCTTGAAACTTCTGTATCCTAACCCAAATCGCTATAATTTTGCAGCACCTTACCTGTGATTCCACTTCCTAGTTCTTGGCATGTCTGTGGGTAGAGAACATCAGGTTGATACTGACTGTTCAGAAACATCTGGAAGCTGTTACTTTGCCCTATAATCAGGGCAAAGAAATTTTAGTTCCCTTATGTCCTCTCCCAGAGCTGTCCTTCTGAGTTTAGTTTTTACCCAAAAGACTTCTCTAGATGTCAGTTCATTTAGAACCTTCACCACAGAATGGGCCAGTATTGTTAACAATATTACAGTACAGTTATCATAATGTTCATGCAGTAAGACTTCCAGCCCAACAGAAACTAGAAGCTTGCTCCGAAAAGCTCTTTAGAATCTAGCAGTTTCAATCTATTCACTTTAGAGAGAAACATTACGGAGATAGAGAGATGAGAGAAAATAAGGTGAAGAATCCATACTCTTTTGTACCATTAGAACAAGGCATTTGAGAAAACATAGGAAAAAGAACAGAAAATTATAGACTCGCCGGTCTCTAGAAAGAAAACTGTGAATCATCTGGCTTATTGACTACTATATCTCTAGCTCCTTTCCCATGCTGGAAATAAAAAAAAACAAAAACAAAAACCAAAAAACAAAAAACACACACAACAACAAAAAAACCTATTATGAATAAATGGTAAACTTTAAATAAATCACCTAAATAGACAGCTAATTGTGGAGATAAGCAGAATGGGCTTGTGAATAGATCTGGCCTGCAAGCTCTCTCCATGTTGCCTAGCAACAAGGTAGTAGAGATGGAGATTTCCACCTCTTCCAGCTCCTAAATTCCCTTAGGACCAGGGACATTTCTTGTCCCAGAGAGAAAGGTCGCTTCCGAACTCAGCTTCTCACAAGTTTAGGACCCACAAGTTTAAGACCCCCAAGGCCTCCAGGTTCTAAGCCTCTGGCATTTCCTAGCAATCTCCCAAACAGCTTGAACCTAAGCTTAGACAAGTTGGTAGCTGAGCCCAAAATATTTATTCCCCTAGAGCAAGAGTGCTCTCTCACTGAGGGCCCTCATCAGAAAGAGGCTCCACTACCATGGAAATGAAGAACAACAGGAGGTGGGTTATCCCCTTGGATCACTGTCCCTGACTATCTCTGCTCTGGCCAAAGCATGTCTCTCTGGGGATGCCAAGACCCGAGAGTCCACAATACCTGCAGAGCTATGTTTGCGTTTCATCCTGCTCCCAGCTGGTCACCCCACCCCAACTCACAATACCAGAGATAGTAGACGATCATAGTCATTTTCAGAACCAGAAGCTATTTCCATTTTACAAATGTGAGAACTGAAGTCCAAATAAATGGGTGTCTGGTCATAAGTCACATGGTAGGTAATGATAGGGTTAGAAGGGCAGCCCTGGCCTTGGATGGAGCCCCTGCCTTGTCAAATTGGTTATGTAGTCACCTAGGTTGAGGAAGGATGAAGGAGGCATATTTTGGGGTCCATGGGGTGGAAGGGCTTTGACATAAGCTTTGAACTACAGCCTCCCTCCCATGAATCTTAGAAAGTCCAATGTTCTATCAGGATTTCTGCAAATTCCCTATGAGCTGATATTCTTAGAAGAATCTTTGGCGGGGCACCTGGGTGGCTCAGTCGTTGGGCGTCTGCCTTCGGCTCAGGTCATGGTCCCAGGGTCCTGGGATGGAGCCCCGCCTCGAGCCCCGCATCGGGCTCCTTGCTCGGCAGGAAGCCTGCTTCTCCCACTACCATTCCCTCTGCTTGTGTTCCCTCTCTCGCTTTGATTCTCTCTGTCAAATAAATAAAATCTTAAAAAAAAAAAAAAAAAAGAATCTTTGGCACCCATTTCTGCTGATTAGATGAATTTAGAGAACTCAGTCTTCAAATTCCCAGTGGTATCATAAGTTTGATTTGCTTGAATCAGGATTCAAATAAGGTCCACATATTGTAATTAGTGGCTTTCTTTCTTTCTTTCTTTCTTTCTTTCTTTCTTTCTTTCTTTCTTTCTTTCTTTCTTTCTTCTTTCTTTCTTTCTTTCTTTCTTTCTTTCTTTCTTTCTTTCTTTCTTTCTTTCTTTCTTTCTTTCTTTTTATAGAGAGACACAATGAGAGAGAGGAAACACAAGCAGGGCGAGTGGGAGAGGGAGAAACAGGCTTCTCGCTGAGCAGGGAGCCCGATGCGGGGCTTGATCCCAGGACCCTGGGATCATGACCTGAAGCAAAGGCAGACGCTTAATGACTGAGCCCCCCAGGCGCCCCAGTGGATATATTTCTTAAGTTTTTTTTAACATATAAGTTCCACTTCCTTCTCTTGTTATGTATCCCTTTCAGCTTATCTATGAAATAAAACAGGTTGTCTTGTAAAGTTTTCCATGGTTTAGATTTTGCCGCTTATGTCCTTGCAGCATCAATAACACGTTTCTCTACTAATTCATTAGTAGTTTTAAAATGGTGATATTCTAATTATGTCATACTTCTTATTTTACTAGCCAGAATACTTGATGAAGAGAAATTTCTCCACATTAACTGTTTCATTATTGAAAGCTGTATTTCTTATAGAAAAGACAGAACAGATGCTTGGTTCTCTTCCTTAATTTGTCAGTTTTCCAATATGAGAAATCCCCGAAGATAACTACTGAATTAAAAAACAACAACAACAACAACAGTATGGGGCACCTGGGTGGCTCGGTTGATTAAGCAGCTGACTTTTGATTTTGGCTTAGGTGATGATCTTGGGGTCATGGGATTGAGCCCTGTGTCGGGCTCTGCGCTCAGTAGAGTCTGCTTAAGGATTTGGTCTCTCTCTGCCTTGGCCCTTCCTCCTCCCCTGTCAAATAATTAAGTCTTTAAAAAAAAAGTATGACATTATATATTTAAATATATTTGGTATCTTTTAACTAATTGCATTCTTTATTATTTTGGATGCATACTTTTTCACATCTTTTGGATGTAGGAGTCTATTTGAGTCAGCTTTTGAGTCATTTGGTTCATCTTCTATATTCCAGACCTAGAATCAGTTTTTCTGTAGAGAATTTTGGTTTATTTTACTGAAAAGTAGCATTTGGAGACCAGAATCTTGGAACTAAGGGGGCTCATTGTTACTAAGTTGTTTATTGTTCCTTTGGCTTTTTTTTTTTAAGCATAAAATATATCAAGGGTTCATACTGATATTTCCAAATCAAATTCAGTTCTGGAGAGTCTTTTTTTTAAGATTTTATTTATTTACTTGACAGAGAGAGATCACAAGTAGGCAGAGAGGCAGACAGAGAGAGAGGGGGAAGCAGCTCCCTGCTGAGCAGAGAGCCCGATGCGGGGCTCGATCCCAGGACCCTGAGATCATGAACTGAGCCAAAGACAGAGGCTTTAACCCACTGAGCCACCCAGGTGCCCCAGTTCTGCAGAGTCTTAATCTCTTTGATCTTACATCTGGGTCTCCTTCCTCCATGCTAAGAATCCAGGTTCTGTGTGACACTGGGATTTGTAAAATTAGAATATCACATACTTACCCATTTGCTCTGTCCTACCATATACCTGCAACAACTTTAGGACAACAATACAAAAACTACTGCTAACACCATAATGTAACTGAAAACAATTTAAGATTTTTTTGCAGTTCTTTTTGGCTGTAGGATATATCCCAAATACTGAATTTTTATGTTACTTGGAATAGTTCTTTTCTTTGTGGTCTAGCCACCAACTGGATACACATTTAGATTTAGGCTCATGGCTTCATTTTCTAGTTTTAGGGATTACTTAATTTTTTAAAAATTTTCCTTTATGAGAGCGTAAAATATTTATGTCTAAAAATACTAAGTTACTTCTTGATATCCAAAGTCTGGGTATACCTAAAAGGAGGATTGCCTGCTAGAAAATTCTTTCCATCCTGAGAACACATATAAAACATAGATGTGCAAAGAATCAATTGATTATTTCTTTGTGGACACAGTTGCCCTGATAGGTCCCAATTGTTTTACAAAGGAGAGGTTTGTTTTCTATCACCAGACATGCCAGATTGTTTGAAGAATAAAGGAGCAGGGGCCAAGAGACAGATCACTAATGGAGGAGCGTGTGAATAAATGTACACAGTGGTTAGGGCCTATTATGTGTATTAGATAGCATTAAAGACTCGTGCTTTAATCTAAACAAAAAAATGTAGTATACTGCTCCATAATGGTATCTATGTTATATACATATAAAATTATTTTTAAAATAATTTGCCCTCATAGCAGTTGGGCCTTCAGGAAGCTGCATCCTGTTTTTATGTGTGCTTTTCAATCCTTTAGGACACATGCTTGAGATCCTTTTATTAGGAGACAGATGCAGTGGGCTATCAGGACTGTTTCATCACGTGGTGGCCTAAAATATTTTTGGAACAAATTGAAAATAGAGTTTCAGCTAACTTGAGTTTGCACACATTATTCTTGCTTTAAAAAGCATTCTAAGTTATATTTTTATAAAAATAGAAGGACTTTTGTAATGGAAATAAATAAAGCTAACCCTTACGGAGTGCCTACTTTGTGCCAGGCATTGTTCTAAATGTTTCGCATGTATTAACTTATTTAAGTCCTAAAACAAACCTATGAGCTAGTTACTATTGTCTTCCTGATTTTGGTGATGAAGAAATTGAAATATAAAGAGAATTAATAGGCAACTTCCCTGGCTGAGTGTATCAGCCAGGACAGGGTAGGTAATGCTCTAGTACCCAACAAGTTCCACATCTTAGTGGCTCAACACAATAAAGTTTCTTTCTTGCTCACCCTGCATGTTCTCTAGGAGTCGTTGGGCATCTCTACTTATTGTAGGGACAGTTGTGATATAGACTCATTGCAGCTACTCAGCAGTCCAGGCTGCTGGAAGCCCCATCTCACTCTGTGCTTCTACAACTGGATAATGCAGGAAAAAATGAAACAACATGGAAAACTGCATATCTTTCTTAAAGCACCTACTCAGAAGTGATGCACAACACTTCTGCCTGCTCCTATTATGTTGGCCAAAGCAGATCATATGGTCTAACTACAGAGAAAAGCAAGAAGTGTTGTTCTACCACGTCTCAGAGAGCAGGAAATACTGAGTAGCACTAGTGATCTCCACAGTCAATAAATGGAGGATTGAGGATATGAATCCAGGTAGAGGGTCTTACACCCTGTGATCTTATCTTTGTTCATATTTTTTTAAAGATATATTTATTTTAGAGAGAGAGAGGAAGCACATCCAAGCAGGGGGAGGCACAGAGGAAGAGGGAGAGAATCTCAAGTAGACTCCCTGCTGAATGCAGAGCCCGTCACAGGGCTCCATCTCATGACCCTGAGATCATAACCTGAGCTAAAATCAAGAGCTGAATGCTTAACCAACTGAGCCACCTAGATGCCCCCAACCATGCTCATATGTGTAGCATAGTGCTTCTTTTTCCTCATGTTTTTCCTCATTTAAAAATTTAAAATTGTGCCTATATTTCGTAATGCATATAATACATGTATGTAACTTGGAGCAGTATAGGTATATAACTTATTTAAAAATAGATACACATATACTGGGCATGCAGGTCTGTCAGAAATGCTTCTGAAAGAGAGCTATAAGTACTGAAGTTTGGGAAATTGCTGCTTCAGGCAATGGAAAATCATCAAGGTTTTAAGTGGGAGAAAATTATAATCAAATTTGTGTTCTTAAAAAGATAATTCTGTAAAGGTGGATTGTCCAAGCCATAAACTTACATTGCAGAACCCTGTCTATACAGTTGTGCCATATTTGGGGATTCTTTCCTCTAAATACTTAATATTTTCATTTTTAAAATATAGTTTAGTATAAAAAACATTTTGAGGATTATTGATTTTAGACCAATTACTTTCAGAAAAGAAACATGAAGCTCAAAGTAATTTAGTAAATTGTTGAAGGTCACATAGTTTTTCATTTCCAGAACCCACACTTAAACAAGATCTCTTGATTTCCCTACTCACTACACTTTCTATCACCTCCTGTTTCTGCAAGATAACAGAAACTAATATCAAAACTGAGATGTTGTTTTGAATGATTATTAGTAATCCCTCGTCAGAAAATCTGGAAAGATATTTTATTATTCTTTATTTTTTATTAACATATAATGTAAAAAAATTAAAAAACAAAACAAAACAAAACAAAACAAAAACATATAATGTATTATTTGCTTCCGGGGCACAAGTCTGTAATCATCAGTCTTACACAATTTAATACCCATGACCCCACAGTTTACATCTCTAGCTCAGGCCTTTCCACCAAGCTCTAGGCTTGAGTATGTCTGCCTGCTCACTTTTTCCTCTCAAATGTCTGAGCAACATGTGCAAACTTAGCCTGTCCAAACCTGCTCTCCCTTAATCAGTAAATTGCACCCAATTCCTCTGGCCCAAAACCTACAACACATCCTTGTTCCTCTTCCTTTTTTTCATATCTCAGTCTAGTCCACCAGCATGTTCTGTCCTTTCTAACTTTCAAAATTTATTCTGTGAGTCAAAATGGTGATCTATAGTTTGACAACTACTTCCTTCAGAAATATTTATTGAAAAAAAAGAAATATTTATTGAATACTTACTATGTGCCATATTTTGTTCTGGGTACTAGAGTAAACAGCAATGAATAAAATGCTAAGGAGCCCTTCCTTATGGAACATACATTCTAGTGGAGAACATCAGATAATAAGCCAAATAAATAAGTAAATATGTGTCAGAATTTGGTGATGTAGAGAGAAAAAATAAATCAAGAGAAAGGGAAGAAAAGATTGGAGAGAGGAGACAAAGAAGAAAGTATTCACTCTGAATCTGACAATTTCTCACCACTTTCATTATCACCATTGAATCTAAGCCACCATGGACTAAAGCAAAAGCCTTCTCGCCAGTCTGCCGGCTTCAATTTTTATTCTTCTACAATTTGTCCTTCATACTATAACCAGAGCAATCTTCAAAAAATGTAACTCACATCAAGTTACTATTCCGTCAAATCCCTATGGTAGGTAGCCTCCTACCACATACAGAATAGTCTAAATTCCTTTCAGTGGTCCCCAGGCCCTTTATCATCTGTAGCTTTGTACCTTTCTTCAGTCTACTTTAGCCTACTTTAGTCTACTTTAGCTTTCTTGCCATTTCTCATATACCAATCTGATCCTGTCTAGGCCTTTGTGTTTGCTGTTCCCTCTGTCTTCAACACTGTTCCTCAAATCTTCACATGACTCATTTTCTCATTTGATTCATGCCTCTTCTCTAAGTTAGCTCTTCAGAAGATCTTTCCTGACTACTTTATTTGAAGTAAAACCAATCCACCTCTGTTCCTTTAGCCTTACTTTGTGCCCCCATAATATCTATTTCTACCTGTCATTATATTATTTGCTTACTTATTGTCAGTATCCTAGTTAGAATGAGCACACCTTGAAGACATAAATTTTGTCTTGTTCACTACTTTATCTCTGCACATAGAAAGCTGCTTGACTAATTGTCAGCATTTAATAACATCTGTGAAAAAATGAATGATTCTTGACCTCAGTATTATTAACTTTATACATTTCCTTTTTCAGAAAATTTGAAGGTAGCTTTGACACAGTTAAAAGACAAGATGGTGTTTCCCCTCAGTTATTTGTCATAATTACTGGATGTGGTTCTCTGAGGTGTTTCCAAGTCACCATTGTCTGCAGAGAATTGTGAATAGCCTAGACTGAAGTTTCCACAAGATCATCTGGTCTAGTTCTTGACTTAAGAGAGATGCACTGTTGAGCTGACATCTTTAATCTACAGTTAGAGTTCCCATTTGATTTTATCTGAATTACTTTTCTTTCTGATGGAAACTTGCTAACTCCCCATTGTCTCTTTCCCCCTCACCATGACTTCTCTCAGTGGGAATTGACCCCAATAGCAGGTGTGAATTTGAGTTATTCATCCATGACAGTTAATATCTTCTTGAATTTTCATATGTGTCTGGGTCCACCTGCTTAAAGTCCTGTTCTTCTTCTTCTAAAGAGACAATTAAAATGCTTTGATTTTTCTCCAAAAGATGATTTTCATCCAACTTTTGGGAACTCAAAATAGAATAACTTCCTTAAAGAGAAAGTGGTTTAGTCCTTGCCTTATGAGGAGGTAAATAACCTCCCTTAGACTTCCCTCCATTTCCATATTTGTATGAAAACCAGTGTTAACAGTTGGTATATATCCCCTTAATGATTTTTTCCATGCTCATACAAGTGTATAGAAACTGAGAACTGTCCTTTGATTACTTTGATAAAAGTTGGTATCATCCTATACTCATGACTCCAACTTGCTTTTCTTACTTAACATGATCTTATGACCTTACGAGTTCTCTAGTGACAACAAGAGTTCCTTCACTGTCATTTTTTTTTTTTAAAGATTTTATTTACTTACTTGACAGAGAGAGAGATCACAAGTGGGCAGAGGCAGGCAGAGAGAGGGAGGGAAGCAGGCTTCCTGCCGAGCAGAGAGCCCCATGTGGGGCTCCATCCCAGGACCCTGAGATCATGACCTGAGCCAAAGGCAGAGGCTTTAACCCACTGAGTCACCCAGGTGCCCCCTCCTTCACTGTCTTTAAAAGTAGCAAAAGATTATATAGCTCAAATAGTGCCACAGTTTTTTCACTCATCCTCCCACCGAAGCTCAGAATTTTGCCTTCTGTGTGATCATTGTTGGTTGACAAGCACTATACCATGACTATTGTCCTACCAAGCATTTTAGATAACATGATTTCCACTGTTTCTGCAGAGACTTCAACTCATTATCAGAAAATGGAGATTTGCTTGAAAAACTTCTATGGGATTTTCCTAATGCCATCCTTCTTCCCTTGCCATTGATCTCATGAAATAAAGTGATTAGAAAATAGGAGGTGGTGTGGGGCGTTTAATGAGATAAAAGACTTTGCATGTGTTTGTGAGCAGAAAGTAGGCACACTGGAAAAGCCGTGTTCCCAGTGACTGGGGGCTGAAATCCAGTTTCCTATCTAATTAACTGTATGATCTTTAAGTTTATTTAAGTCACTTGCCCTTTGAGGGCCTTAAATTCTTTCACACTTAATTAGGAAGTTGGGTAAGATGAAGATTCTCAATCCAGTGAATCCTTGTCCTTGGAGTAGGAAGCAGCTAACGGTTCTCCAGGCTATGTGAAACAGGGAGCATGTTTCTACAAAATATGATTTAAAACTTTTCTCTATTTAAGCATTTAGGGACATTTTATGGACTACACAAAGAATCTATATGAATAAGGTCAAGACGTGGGACCCCAAAGAAGATCACTATCTGTGTTGGGCTGTTGTGGGGCTTGCACTTTCCTCCCATCATTGTTTACAAATCAAAGCCCAGGGCAGGGACAGCCTACTAGGTCCCCTCCAGCTCTAAAAATGGTGAGGACAGGACAGTATTCATTCCAAGTGCACTTGACTTGGAATTTAGGCAGTGGCTATGTTTCTGAAAAGTGGTGAGAAATTTAAAATGCCCAAGACAATGAGTATATTTTAGTGGGTCAGACCTCCAAAATCAATCATGCCTCTTTTTTCCCATATTGTATTAATTAGAATAGTTCCTTTATTTAACAGGTATTTATGGAGTGTCAGCTTGAGGAGGAGAGAAGGAGGCAAGGCGCATGAAGAGTCAAGAGTGAGCACCTGAGACCTGACGAGGAAGTGTGCTTGGAGGCCAGTGCACCTGCAGCGGGGGAGGGGAGGGCAGTAGGAGAAATTGTTGGACAGGAACCAGATTCTGCCTGGGCCACACCCCAGACTAATTCAAACCTAACTGGTGGGGGTAGCACAAGCATGTGTATTATTTAAGTTTCCCTAGATGATCTGGATGCCCAGTGGAGCTGAGAATCTCTGATGTGGGGCCTTGTTGGCTTTTACTCTGAGTGAGGTGGAAAAAACCATCAGTGAGATTTTAAAAACTTTTTTTATCGTGGTAAATATAATGTAAAATTTACCACAGTATACAGTATACAGTTCAGTGGTATTAAATATATTCATAGTATTATGCACCCATCACCATGGGTGCATGGGTGCATGATCCAACTCTATAACTCTTTTTGTATTGAAAAACTGAAATTCTGTACCCATTAAAAAATAACCCCTTGTTCTTTTTCCGCCCTCAATCCCCTGGCAACCATCATTGTCCTTTCTGTTTCTATGAGTATGACTACTCTATGTATCTCCTATAAGTGGAATTGTATAGTAATTGTCTTTTTGCGCCTGGCTTATTTCACTTAGCATAATGTCCTCAACGTTCAGTCATGTAGCACATGTTAGAATTTCTTTCCTTTTTAAGGGCAAATAATATTTCACTGTATGTGTAAATCTCACTTTACTTACCCATTCTTCTGTCCATGGATACTCGGGTTGCCTCCATGTTTTAGTGATTGTGAATAATGCTGCTGTGAATCTGCGTACACGTGGATCTACAGACTACTTTCAGTGATTTGGGGCATATAATTAGAAGTAGAGTTACTGGGTCATATGGTAATTCTATTTCTAATTTTTGAGGAATTGCCATATTGTTTTCCATAGCAACCCGTACCATTTTAGCTTCCACCAATGGCACACAGTTCACATTTTCACCAACATTTGTTATTTTCTGGGGTTTTTTACAGTTGCAATTCTAATGAGTATTCTAATGAGTCATTATAGTTTTGATTTACATTTCCTTAATGACTAGTGATGCTGAGCATCTTTTCAAATGCAATTGGTCATTTGCATATCTTCTTTGGAAAACTATTCAAATACTTTGCCCACTTTGTAATGGGGTTGTTTGCTTTTTGTTGAGTTTTAGGGTTCTCTATATATTCTGGATGTTAATCCCTTATTAGATATATGACTTGCAAATATTTTCTCCCATTCTGTGGGTTGCCTTTCTCTTCTGATGATAGTGTCTTTTGACGCACATTTTTAAGTTTTCATGAAGTCTAATTTGTCTATGTTTTTCTTTCATTGTCTGTGCCTTTGGTGTCATATCTAAGAAATCATAACCAAATTAAATGTCATGAAGTTTTGCCATATTTTTTCTTCTAAGAATTTTATAGTGTTAGGTCTTCCATTTAAATCTTTGGTCAATTTTCAGTTACTTCTGCTGTATGGTGTTAGATAAAGGTCTAACTTCCTCTCCTTCTTCTTTTTTTCTTTTTGTAGGTGGATATGCAGTATTCCCAGCATCATTTTTGAAAGGCCTGTCTTTTCTTCATTAAAGGGTCTTCTCATTCTTTTTTTTTTTTTTTTAAGATTTTATTTATTTATTTGGCAGAGAGAGACAGTGAGAGAGGGAATACAAGAAGGAGGGAGCAGGAGAGAGAAAAGCAGGGCTCAATTCCAGGACACTGAGATCATGACCTGAGCCAAAGGCAGAGGCTTAATGGCTGAGCCACCCAGGTGTTCCTGGTCTTTGCACTCTTATCAGGAATCATTTAGCCATACATGTGAAGGTTTCTTTCTAGGCTCTCTATTCTATTCCATTGATCCATATGCCTGTCTTTGTGCAAATACTACATTGCTTTGATTACCGTAGCTTTGTAGTAAGTTTTGAGAACAGTATGTGAGTCCTTCAACTTTGTTCTTCTTCTTTTTTTAATTGTTTTGGCTATTCGGGGTCTCTTGAGATATGAATTTCAGGATGAGTTTTTCTATTTCTGCAAAAAAAGTCATTAGGATTTTGATAGAGATTCTTTTGAATCTATAGATTATTTTGGGTCGTATTGACACCTTAGTAATATTAAGTCTTCCAACCCATGAACATGAGATCAGTTTCCATTTAATTATATCTTCTGTAATTCCTTTTAGCAATGCATTGTAGTGCCCTTATACAAGTCTTTCATCTCTTTAGTTAACTTCTAATTAATTTATTCTTTTTAATGTTATTATAAATGGAATTATTTTGCTAATTTCCTTTCCAGATTGTTCATTGTTAGTGTATAGAAGTGTATTTTTATATGTTGATATCCTGCTACTTTGTTGAATTTATTAGTTCTATCAGTTTATGTGTTATGTTGTGTGTGTGCATGTGTGTGTGTGTGTGAGTAATCTTTAGTTTTTTTTTCCATATAAGATCATATCAGCTGTAGATTAAGTTTACTTCTTCCTTTATGATTTGGATGCCTTTTCTTTTTCTTTTTTGCCTAATTTATGTAGCTAGAACTTCTGTCTAGTACTATGTTGAACAGAATGGCAAAAGCCAACAGCCTTACTTTATTCCTTATCTTGGAGAAAAAAACATCTTTTACCATTGAATATGATGTTTTCTGTGAAATTTTTTATAGAGAGCTTTTATTATGTTGAGGTAGTTTCCTCCTCTTCCTAGTTTGTTGAGTGTTTTTTATTATTTTGTGAAACATTTTTCTGTATCAATTGAGATTACTGTCTTTCTTCCTCCCTCCCTCCTCCTTCCCTCCTTTTTTTCCTTCCTTCCTCTCTGTTAATGGCATGTATTACATTGATTGATTTTTGTATATTGAACCATCCTTGAATTCCAGGAATAAGTCCCACTTCGTCACGGTATAAATCCTTTTAATTTGCTGCTGAATTTAGTTTGCTAGTATTTTTTTGAAGATTTTTCTGTCAGTGTACATCAGAGTTTTAGTCTAGTTTTTTTCTTGTGGTATCTTTGTCTGGTATTGGAGTCAGAATAATGCTGGCCTCAAAGAATAAGTTTGGAAGTGTACCCACCTCTTCAATTATTTTTGGTAAAGTTTGATAAGAATTGGTATAGTTCTTCCTTAAATGTTTGGTAGGATTCACCAGTGAAGCTGTCAGGCCTGGGGCTTTTATTTGTAGGGAGATTTTTGATGACTGATTCAATCTCCTTACTAATTATAGGTTTATTCTTTTTCAATTTCTTTGTGATTTTGTCTTGTTAGGTTTTGTGTTTCTAAGAATATGTCCATTTCATCTATGTTATCCAATTTTTTGGTATACAATTATTTATAGTACTTTTTTTATCCTACTGTACCTAAATTTTTTTAAAATTCAATTTAGTTTTGTAATTTTTTAATTCAATTTAGTTAACATATACTATATTATTAGTTTCAAGGGTAGAATAGAATTTAATGATTCTCCTTTTTATTTTTGTAGCATTGATAATGATGTCCTACTTTCATTTCTGATTATACTAATTTGAATTTTTTCTCTTGTTTTCTTAGTCCATCTAACTAAAGGTTTGTCAATTTTATTGATATTTTCCAAGAACCAACTTTTGGTTATGATGATATTCCCTATTGTTTCTTTATTCTTTGTTTCTTATATCTCTGCTCTAGTCTTTATTATTGCCTTCCTGTGCTAGCTTTGGGTTTTGTTTGTTCTTTTTCTGGTTCCTTGAGCTATAAAGTTAGATTATTGATTTGACATCTTTTTTGTTTTTTTTTTACTGTAAGATTTTAAAATAAAGCTATAAATTTCCCCTTTAACACTGCCTTTGCTGTGCCCCAAAGAGGTTGGTATGTTGTGTTTGCATTTTCTTTAAAATTTCCTCTTTGATCCATTGGTTTTTAAGAATGTTTTTAATTTCCACAAATTTGTGAATCTTCTAGTTTACTTCTGTCATTCACTTCAAACTTCATCCCAGTGTGGTTAGAGAAGATACGTTGTATAATATCTGTCTTTTTTAAGTTATTGAGACTTAATGTGTGGCTTAATATATGCCTTATCCTGGAAAATGTTCCATGTGAACTTGAGAAGCATGTTTTTAGCATTCTATATATGCCTAATAGATCTACTTGGTTTATTGTGGTAAGTCCTCTATTTCCTTATTTATCTTCTATCTGATTGTTCTGTCCATTATTGTGAATAGGGTATTGAAGTCTCCAAGTAGTATTATGCTATTTCTCCCTTCAGTTCTTTCAGATTTTACTTTATGTAGTTTGCTAATCTTTTATTAGGTGCATAAATGTTTACAATTGTTATATTTGCTATATTGAAACTTTTGTTAATATATAATGTCCTTTTAGCCTCTTGAAATCTTTTTTGACTTAAATACTATTTTGTGGGGCACCTGGGTGGCTCAATGGGGTAATGCCTCTGCCTTCGGCTCAGGTCATGATCTCAGGGTCCTGGGATGGAGCCCCGCATCAGGCTCTCTGCTCAGCAGGGAGCCTGCTTCCCCCTCTCTCTCTGCCTGCCTCTCTGCCTCCTTGTGATCTCTCTCTCTCTCTGTCAAATAAGTAAATAAAATCTTAAAAAAAAAAAAAAAGACTCTTTTGTGTGACATTAGTATAATCACCCCTACTCTCTTTTGGTTTCTATTTGCATGGAATATCTTTTTCCATCCCATCACTTTCAGTCTACCTGTGGCCTTGGATCCAAAATGAGTTCTTTATAGATAACATGTAGTTGGATCATATGTTTTTATTCATTATGCCAATCTCTTTTCTGTTGGAAAGTTTAATCTATTTAAATTTAAAGTCATTACTGATAAAGAGGGCCTTACTTCTGTAAGGTATTTTCTTAAGGTAGGTATTTTCTTTTTGGCTATCATAGAGGTTACATTTAATATCCTAAAGTTATTACACTCCAGTTTGAATTTATACCAGCTTAACTTCAAGAATAGTTTTTTTTTTTAAAGATTTTATTTATTTATTTGACACAGAGAGAGATCACAAGTAGGCAGAGAAGCAGGCAGAGAGAGAGAGGGAAGCAGGCTCCCTGCTGAGCAGAGAGCCCCATGCAGGACTCGATCCCAGGACCCTGAGATCATGACCTGAGCCGAAGGCAGAGGCTTTAACCCACTGAGCCACTCAGGTGCCCCAAGAATAGTTTTTAATAGAGTAATAGTATAATAGTTTTTAACATACAAAACCTGCTCCTTTACAGCTGTGTTCCTACCCCTCTCAGTTGTTAATGTCACAGAATTACATCTTTATACATTGTGTGCTCAAAAACATAATTTAATAATTCTTTTAAATTCATTAGTCTTTAAATTATGTAGGGAGCAACAAATCAGAGCTAGAATGGTACTAGCTTTTAGACTAATAATTTTTTAAAAATATTTTAGTTTCTTAAATCATGTAGAAAACCAAAAAAACAGACTTATAAACCATTGCTACAATAATACTAGTTTTTACAACTGCCCATGTATTTGACATTTTTGAGATCTTTATTTCTTCTAGGTTACTGTGTAGAGTCTTTTCATTTCACCATGCAGGATTCCCTTGCGCATTTCTTGTAGGGCAAGTCTAGGGGTCAAGACTCCCTCAGCTTTTGTTCATCTGGGATTATCTTAATTTCTCCCTCACTCCTGAGGAAAATTTTGCCAGATAAAGGATTTTTGGTTACAGCTTTTTATTTTGAGCACCTCAAATGGATCAGCCCACTGTTTTCTTGCCTCCAAAATTTCTGGTGAGGAATTTGCTTATTATTTTGTTCCTTTGTGAGGAATTATCACTTGTATACAAGTGACGAATTGTTTCTCTCTTGCTGCTGCTTTTAAGATTCCTTTTTTTTTGTCTTTGTCTATTGAAAGTTTGATTATAAAATGTCTCAGTGTAGATTTCTTTGAGTTCTTTTTACTTGGAGTTCATTAAGCTTTTTGATTGTTTATATTCATGTCTTTTGTCAAATTTGGAAAGTGTTCAGGCTTTGTTTAGTCAAATACTTTTTCTGCCTCTGTCTTCTCCTTCTGGGACTCCCACAGTGCATATAGGTTGGTCCACATGATGGTGTTTCACAAGCCTCTAGGCCCTGTTCACTTTTCTTTAATCTGTTTTCTTTCTGTTCCTCAGATTCAGCAATTCCCATTGTTCTATCTTTATGCCCATAATTTCTTCTTCCTACTTAAATCTGCTTCTGAATCCCTTTTCATATCCCTTAGTGTACTTTTCAGTGCCAGAATTTCTTTTTGGATTTTTTTTTTTTTTTTTTTTGTATTTCCATTTTGTTTACACATCGTTTTCTTGACTTTCTCCATATCTTCCAGAGTTCCAAAATAGTAACTTCAGGCAGGTTCTGCTAGTCTAATTGTTGTCTAGATGAGAAGATAGATTCCTGGTGCTTCCTACTGAACCATTTCCCCAAATCCTTTCCCAATGGTAAGCTTCTCAGCAGAGCTCCTCTATGTCTATGGATCTCTCTGGAGGCTGCGTTGAGAACTGGCCCAGGAAGGCTGGATAGGTTCAGGGAAAACTGATGGGAGGCTACTCTAATAATCCAGGTGAGATATAATCATGCTTGATCACCATAGTGTTGCAGTGGTGATAAATATTGGAATCTGAATACATTTTGAAGGCAAAACTGCCAAATTTTGCTGCTGAATAGGAGATGAAAGTTCATGGGAAAACAAGTAAATATAGAAAATGTCTATTTTTGAAATGAATAAATAGTCACTGAATTGTCCCAAGAAGGCTCAAGGAACATTAGCTTTTGATCATTAGCTCTGGCATTCTTGATCTTCTTTGTTTTTGTTGCTGTTATTTTTAAGTAAGTCCCATGCCCAGAGTAGAACCCAACGTGTGGTCTGAATTCACAGCTCTGAGATCAAGACCTGAGCTGAGATCAAGAATTGGATGCCTAACCGAATGAGCCATCCAAGCATCTCCCCATCTTCTTTACAATGACGATTCTCACCACAATTTTTGGCCATAGCCACTGGTATCGCACATTTAGCCCTTTCTCTCCTCTGAGCTGCACTATCATGACTTGATCTTGCCACGGATGAAGCCCATGAGCACCCCTTTCAGTGGACCTGAAAACTTCTCTTTTGGCATCAAAGATGAAAGTCACTTGCTGCTTCTCAACTGAGAGCGTCCCAGAGATGATAGCTGATGTTTTTGCCTTAATAGCTTTATCTGGCTACACACAAAACCACCAGGAAGAATAAGTATAGTCTGCTACTAGCATCAGCCCCTCCAAAATTTTAGCAAGTGTTTTTAACTATATTACTCTGAAATTAGGATGTCTTTTCCAAAAGGATTTGGCCTTTTTAAAAAATTGAAATTCAATTAATTAACATATAATGTATTACTTGTTTCAGACTGATATGATTCATCAGTCTTATATAATACCCGGTGCTCATTACAACACATACTCTTAAAGGCTGTAATGTGTGACAGTAAACACAGCACTCATCTTCCTTTCCAATCTCTGGTACTCCCTTCTGGGGCTGGTGAGGAGGGGGATGTTCATCCTTAAGAACCAGAAGATGCCTTCGAGATCCTTCAGATCAATGAAAATCATTAGGATGTGGGAGGAGGCGGTGGGGGGGTTAAAATCCCTCATATGCAGCAGGTATTTTAGGGGATGTAGTTATAATTAATCTTGTCTTCAGACTCCTAAAAATGAAGCTTAGTCAACAGTATGAATCATGGAACCCTCTCATTGGTAAGTCCCCTTTCAAGGGTGTTAAATGTCTCACTTGGCACTCTGTTTTATTTAGCTAACTTTTCAGCCTATTTTAACACGTGGAACCTTCTGAAACATGAGCCAGAGAGCCTACGAATCTAGCTCCATTTCGTTCTGGTCTGTCACTTTGGTGTTAGCATTTTCCTCACTCTTGTTTCCAGTTTGAGTTATGAAACCATTTCAGTTCAGTTTTAATAACCTCCCTGGCATGGCAAACTCCACGAGAGCTGCCAAATTTAATACATTGACTCCCTGTGAAGAGGGCAGCAGTTTTGGCCGTGGGGGACGGGAGGTGGATTTTCTATAAACGCATCCGTTTTCCATTACAGCCCTTTCTGATTTGGTAGCAGACTGCCAGGTGCAGCTGGTTTCCTCTTCTATACACAATCACTTTTGACTTTGGTTTCTGAATTTCCTTGTCTCCTGACTCACCCGTGATCCTCTGACTAAATAAACTACCTCGTGATCAATCTTCCTGCCTGAGGAACAGGTCCCGGGGCTCAGCAGCTATGAGAGGGCTAGCTTTGTCCTGCAGGACAAAGCTCTGGCTACTGAGCTCCGTGTGTGTGTGTGTGGAGGCATCCGTGACCACCACAGGGAAACAGCTGCTCTGGTGCAGAGAGGGCTATCTTTCTGGAATGAAAGCAAGATTCTATTCCACAAATGGATTTGCACATGAGCTTCAGGCATGCTGCTGAAGGTGGCAAAACTCTCTAAACCTGCACTGGTGAGAACTCCCCTGCCCTCCAACCCGAGCTACTCCTATGACACAAAACAAAGGAATCTAGGTCCCCACTGTTCAGTCTCATGCTTTCCTTAGAATCTGTGTTTATTTATTTAAGACATAGACATTTTCATCTTACTACAAAGGGCATAAAAATTCTCATTTTTAATCAAGCGTTCAATAAACCATAGGTTTCACGGGCTTGTTTACAATATAGAGATGCCTTGCTCTGAGCCAACAAAATGCATGAAATTCCACATATATAAACAAATAGAAAAGTTAAGGCAGTATGCGATTACTTGCTTTACAAGAAGAGTGGCCATAATACATTTTTTTTTTTTAAAGATTTTATTTATTTGATAGCGAGAAACTCAGCGAGAGAGGGAACACAAGCAGAGGGAATGGTAGTGGGAGAAGCAGGCTTCCTGCTGAGCAGGGAGCCCAATGTGGGGTTCGATCCCAGGACCCTGGGATCATGACCTGAGCCGAAGGCAGATGCTTAACGACTGAGCCACCCAGGCGCCCCTATAATACATTTTAAATAGCCATCCTTTCTCCAGGCAATAATACACTATCATGTTTTATTCAAATAAGGTAAGCTATTCTTATAACAAGAAGAGTTAGTAGAGAAACAGATCAGGAACAGAGTCAAAAGGCTGCCCCCCAAACAGGTGTGTGAATTCCCATTGGAGAATGTGGCCCTCTGTACAGCCCTTGGGAACCTCAGCTTTATCTTATTCAGGTTCCACTAGAATTCTCTAGGGGAATTAAATGGTGGGGATTAGCAGGTAAAATTTCCTTGGGTTTTGGCCATTTCTTACCAATCATGTGTTTGTGGGCTCTGGAAGTAGAGACCTCAGAGCAAAAGTCTCAGAGATTACAAACTCACTGTGCAGAGAAAAGGCAGACATCGAGGCAGCTCATCGCTTGGCTCTTCTAAATCTGTATTTCTGCTGTCGTGTGTGGTGGACGATGCCCGCTGCGTGACTCAGTCCCATGGGCATAGACGGCGGGCTGCTGCATCCATAAAAGAGCCTACGAGTGAGGGGGCCGATGTGCAGGTGCTGGCTGAAACCCCACCACTTTCTCCCCAGCTCAGGAAAGTACCCTAGGACACACGGGAACAAAAGAGTTATTATTATTATTATTATAGGGGTAACTTGGAATGAACTCTTACTGTTTTTAAGTTTATTATCTAAAAATGTCGGCATCCTCTCGCTCTTTTTATTAACGCTTTGCTTGTTATAACCCCCCCCACACCCCCGACCCCAGATCTGCTGGTGCAACTTCCATTGTAAGCCTAAGGAGCAGAGGCCACGGAAGGATTTCTCTCCCCTCTGGCCAGAATTCGAGGAGACAGGCTCAGCCTTCCTTCTGGACTTTCCAGGTCATAACAAACTTCCTAAGCTACACAAGGGAGCGTGAGGGGAAGGCTCAAGCAGGACCTGAAAACCACCCTCTCATGCCTTTAAGTCAGATCCATTCCTTAGGCCCCCTCGTGCAGGTAGATGATCATCATCCTGACCCTGCCAGTTGTTTTTATTTTGTTTTGTTTTAACTTTTTGTTGTTGTTGCCCGTGGCTTTCAAAGCACAAGGCTTTTCATACTTTTGAAACATCACAGAACCTTCTAATTAGCCATCGCTGGCCATGAGGAATTGCAGCTTGCTGTATGTATCCCAAAATAGCTAGGCTTTTTCAAGTTTTTAAAACCTAAAGTTTGGTTCAGAGACACAGCCTTAATTTATTTGTACTAAGTTAAATGAGCACAAATTCTTTTGTAATATTGAGAATTATTTTTAAATTTACTAAAAATATTCACCAAACTATTTTATTTTTCCTTGGGGGGGGGAGACAATATTATCGCAACAAAAAGGAGTCTTAAGAATGAAAAATTTATTGTTATTCCAATTTTCTTACCTCCCCTCCCCTCTCCCCTGAGGCCTCAGAATTCCAGTGTTTTGAAGGGGAACTATTCTGGAACTTGGGTTGGGTTAGATTGGTTGCTTTGGTTCTGCAAGGCTCTGTGTCTGCTAAAAGGAAAGGAAAAGGAGAATGCTTTGTTATCCGGGGAATGTTCTGAAAGAAGAGTCAATGGGGAACTGGAATAGGGGTTTCCCAATCTGGCTCTCTAGAGTACCTTGGCAAGGCAGTGAAAAGTAGGGAACAAGAGGGGAGGTACCATGGACTGAATGTTTATATTCCTCCCACCCCCATTCATATGTTGAAGCCCTAACTGCCAATGTGATGGCATTTGGAGTGGAGCCTTTGGAAGTTAATTAGGATTTGATGCAGTCAGGAGGATTGAGCCCCCATGATGGCATTAGTGTCCTTAAAAGAAGAAGAGATCAGAGCCCTTTCTTTGTCTCCACCAGATACAGCAAGAAGGCAGATGTGTTAAAACCAGGAAGGTGGGTTCTCACTAGGCACAGAATCTGCTGGCTCCCTGATTTTGGACTTCCTCACCTCCAGAACACTGAGGAATGAATGTTGTTTAAACCAGCTACAGTCATTTGTTGTAATAGCCTGAGCTAAGACAGGAGAGAAGGCTGAGTGGGGCAAATTCAGGTTCCTTCTCCAACTAGACAATCTCCACTTTCGGGAAACAAGAAGTTGTGTCCTCTTATTCAAACTATGTGTGTGTCTGTATAGGGATTCCTCAGGCTTATTATTTGATATCAGTGCTCTGCTGTCATTTAATGCCAAGTACAATTTAAGATTTTGGGGGAAAAGGATTATTGTCTAAGAAATTGCCAAAATGTCCTGTCTTCTAATATTACTGTTCTCACAGAGGAAAGAACAGAGAAGAAAGTGGATTAAAAAAGATTACACATAATGAAAAACAATAATTCTATCTTCTCCTCCTCCTTTTTCTTTTTCTTCTTCCTCTTCCTCTTCTTTTTTCGGTATGGGCCATTGCACTTGCTGTTGTGAAATCGAATGATATATACCTCCAGGAACTCTTCCAGAAAGAGCTACACAGTAAGAGGAAATTCATCATGAGTGCATTCAGAAATTGCAGCTCTGGTATGTTTTTTGGATGACCTGAGGCAAAGGATCATTCATAGCCATGAAAACTCAAGAACAGAGAATTCAATGAATGTATTTAGAACTGTGTCGTCCTCTCCTGCCAAAGAATCTCCCTGTACATGAATGGCATCTATGTCCTTGATTTGAGTAACTGCTTCTCCTAATCAAGCACAACTCAAACTAACAGATATGTGTGTCTTATCAGTACAGACCATCCTGTAACAGCCGGAAAGGTATTTTTGTTAGTGATACCCATCAATGTCTTTCAAGTAGATAAATAGTATAGCATGTAATCATAAATGCAGATTGTAATGGCATGCAGTATTACCACTTCGAAAAAAGGGAATTAAACTAGGGAACTCCCTTCTGTATATTAGACATTGTTCAAAGCAAAATCTATCACGGTCTGAGTGCCTCAAAGTGCATATAGTCTACTAATTGAGGAGACCAGGGTTTTATAGTAAAAAGGTACCTTACAATAGAAAACTATGCCCAATACTCTGTTGCTTCTGATGATTGTGAGAACATCAGCATGGAGAGGCTAAGAGAGCGGGTACTGGAAGGAACATGGGCTTAGGAATTTGACATGCCCAGATTGAAATCCCAACTCAGCAGAGTCACCTGGGCAATCTGTGAAGCCACTTTGAGTCCTGTTTCCCCTTCATAAAATGAGAACAAAACTACCCAGTTCACAAAGCCAAATGTGATATGGAAATCATCTTGCATACGCATGCCTGGCCCTCAGCAGACATTCATATATATTGGGTTGCTTCTTGCCTTCTTTTCTCACAGACTGTTTAAGAAAGGATGTATTGACTGAACTAGTGGCTAAGGGAGGGATTCAGTTAGGTCTCCTTCTGGATGTTTATCCGCATGGTCCAAAACGCAAGGCCCAGACCTGGAGAAATGCTACAGGTGAGCTTCCCATCTCCAGATTCTGTTTAAGGGCACATGGGTCCCGGGTGTGACCCTGCCTGGCGTTGTCACTGCCCATCAGCAGTGATGAGACCTTCAACGGAAGAAGGCTTTAGAAAGCTTTTGAGTTCCATTTCTTTTGGAGATAAAGTAGGGAAAAACCTATTTTCTTGGAAATTCTTGCAATCTGGCAAGCATTTTGAAAATCAATGGAAGCATTGAAATTGACTTGGAATTATCAAGCAGACCTACTCCATTTTAAATATTAGGCTTCCTGATGAGATTTCATTGAAGGAAGATTTCCATGGCATCAAGGAATTTCTAAACCACTGACCTAGTACATACAAGAAAGCCATAGTCTAGGAATGAAGAAAACTGTACTTGACCGAGTTCTGTCACTCACTTGCTGTGGGACATTCTACTGCTCGAATTACTTTCCTCAGATTTAGAATGGGGAAAAGATAACGTATTCAGGGCATGATAGGAGGTTTTTAAAAATCTAAAGCAGTACATACATCATACAGAACCTCTTAATACCCCAAGTTCACCTCCTCCTCAATAGAAGTTTTGCTGTTTAAACTATCCCAATATCATAATTGGCTTGATGAGCTCTCAAAACACAGCTGAAACTAATTAGTTCAGTGTGGACAAAACAACATCTTTTTGTTTGCTTATGCTTTTTTAACATCAGGCATTAAGGAGTTTCCAATTCTTGGAAGTTAAAGAAAAGACATTTGTTTTTTTGTGTAAATTTGTTTCCCTGTCAATTCCAAAAGCTATTTTCATGGAGCAAATCCCAAGAATAACTAGAAAAAAATTTCCCCCTATCCCAACTAATCAGTGTTTCCTGTGAGTTCTTCAGTCCAATTCAATTGAAAGCGAAAACCACCTCTGTTCAATTAGAGTATGTGGGATGCTGTGTCTATTTGTACCAGCTTTTCTAGCACACACTGTAAACATTAGACAAGACAGGCATTGCAAACTTATACTGTGAAAACACATATCTAAATATCTTCACAACAAGAAATGTTTGCCAGAGCAGTGTTTTATAATTAGTCAGGATGCTTGTGAACATTTGTAAGAGCATTGTGCAGTAAATATAAATATGTGATCACTTAATAAATGTAAACATAATATGAAATGTAAGTAATACTGATTTGAAAGCTGACAATATTCTATGGACTCTTATTATAAGCCATTAATTTACCATAACTTCTGGGAGTCCTGTTTAAAATCCAGTAATCCAAAGAGGTGTAACATTATATTCAATTTAGAAAAATTAAATAGTGGCCATTTTAATTTTAAACTTTGGTCTTGCTCCTGATGCACCGTTCGTAAGGATGCTCCTTATGAACATCCAATCATAGCATGAAATACCTTTCCTCTTTTTGAAAACTGGTAGGTAGAACACAGTTTTCAGCAGGTTTCTATAGAAGCCAAATTTGAAGCTGAAAGGAGTCTGGAAAGTTTCAGTTACGAGTTTGGTATAAAGATAGTTTGTGACATTTATATTTTTATTGAAAGGTAGAGTTGGTTCAGGAAAAATTTTCAACCACTTGGGCTGAAGAATCCAGTTGTGGGGTCTCTGCAATGGTTTTTAGTCTTTGGTGGCAAGAGGAGATACAGAGGAAGGAAAATTCTTCAGTCCCCACCTTCCTGCCCCAGCTCATCAGGTACAATGATGCCCACCTGGGGACCTCCTCCATGTTCTCATTACACAAGGAGTCGTTAATCTGATTGGCCAGAGTTTGAAATTTATCAGACCACGTTCGCAGGGGGCAGGGCTACAAATGGGCCACCCTCCTGTTCTTTCACCTGTACCCAGTGGCTCATTAGCCCCTAAGTCTGCCTGGCAGGAGCTGGTGGAGTTCCTTTCTCCCTCTCTCTGTAGGACGGCTCACCACCCAGAATCAAGGATTCAGATTCAAGGTAGGAAGCCTCACGTTTACGTTCTAAGTCATGTTTTCCTATCCAGATCACCTGAAATCTTGCCTTTCCTAGTTTTCAGCTACTTACCTAGTTTAATAAGTTGTTTCATTTGTCTAATTACCACTATTGGTGCTGTCAGAATCTGAGTGGGGAAGAGGCAAGTAGTAGGGGGCGTTTTGGGGAGAAGGGACATAGAGGTACTTGGAAGGAGTCTTCTCCAAGTGACCACGGAATGGATAACTGGGGAAGAAAAATTGAATGCAATGTTTTGTTTTCGAAATTAACCTTTCTTATTTGATGTGTAAATGGACATTCGTGTGTGGAAAACAGAGAAAAGCATAAAATGCGAAACAAATGTGTGCATCCTACCAAGCAGGACTGGCGATAGGAATGGCGATTTCTCCTTCTGTTTCTGAGCCCCCTTTGGCCACCTCTAAGTTGTTGGCTGCCCCACCTGGTTCTGCTTAGACTCAGCTGCTTGTCAGAGTTCAGGTGTTAAAGACCTCATTAGCACAATTTTGCTACTCACTTGGAGAACTAAATACTCTCCAGTGACTCTTAAGTTTTCCCAGCATAAGCGGTGTCTCCTGCTGGTGAGTTCGGAGTTTTGGAAGTTTGTGTATCTTGGCTGCTCTCCTCTGGGGATGTTCTGATTTGCCTTTCAAAAAGGGCGTAAATAAGTGCCCTGTGCTGAGCCCGGCTCTTCCTGATTTCCTCATAGCATCTTACTGTTCCTTGTCTCTGTGGGATAGGGAGTTACTATCACTCTTCACCCTTTCTCACACCTTAGGTAGAGACAAGAAGCCACGGATTAGTCTTCATGGCTTGTCCTAAATTGTCCAAGATGAGGTGCCCACAGGAAAGACAGTTGTTCAATTTCTCATGTCCCGTTGCTGGCTGAAATGCTGGTGGAGGATAGTACTTTTATAATTGTTGACAAGCAGGACCTAGAAAAGAGAATCCCAGGCATGGTTTTGGGCCTGATGTGCTCCAACATGAGCGTGTCCACAGGTGTGGCAACAGTGTTTCAAAAGATCAGGGCAAGGTCTGAATAACTCAGTTCAAGTAACAGAGGGGAAAAAAAAGGAATTTTCCCCACAATGTATTTTCTCTCAACATTTTCCCAGTAAGTCACATTAAGTTACATAGTTTCTTTCGGACCACTCCTTTTCTGTTTCTTCTCAGCTTCCTCCTCCTCCTCTTAAGCATTGGTGTCTCCAAGGTCCTATTTTTTATTCTTCGTCTTTCTCTTTTCAAACTGTCTCAGGGTCTTTCTGGTTCCTCTTAGCTTTAGTTGCCACTGCTCTGCTAAAGCTTCTTGGCCCCTCCCTGCCCTCTCCTGAAATGCAATGTAGCAAAGTTGGTAGGAGTGTGCATTTTCAAGTTCCAGAGCTACATAGTGTTGCTGTGCGCCTCTGGGAAAGTTGTTCAGTCTCTGAGCCTCCATCTCCCCATACAGAGAGGGGGAGTGATGCATGACACAGTAACTGATGGCATTTAAGAGTAAGTGAAGGTGTGCTGGTCAAATATTATCTCAGGAATGTTTGTTTATTAGAAAGTGTCTTTGTTTTGATTACAATCACGTTAAGTCTTCTGTATCTTTTGAAAAAGTAATATATGCACATGTAAAATTTTAAAATGTACTGATGAGGTAAGTCTCTCTTAACTCGTAATCCTCAGCCACCCTTCCAGAAGCAACCACTTTTTCATGCCTCAATTTTTCTAGCTGCTAAGATATTTTCTTGTATGGATATTTGACAATTACCCAACTTGCCGATTTCAGGTTAATTTCAATTTTTATTATTAAAGTTAATGGTGAACAGGTTTGAATGTAATTGAGGACAGATTCCTAGAATTGATATCAATAAGTCAAAGGGTGTATGCATATTTTGTGGTTAGGTTATTTTGAGCTAGAATTCACATATAGTAAAATTAATGAACTTCCCTTGTGCCTAGAGATGTGTTGGAACCAGCTTGTAGCAGCTTATGAAAGCTGATTGTTAAACTTTAAGGGATTTTCTAAGCTAGTTGTTAAAAGCAGTCATTACTTAAATACGCCTAGAATCCAACACGTTATATTTTAAAAGGGTAATAAGTACTAACTCACTGCTTCCTGATTACTTTAGACTGCTCTATTTCTATGGTTGTGAAGTTGTTTCTGTTGTAGCTGTGTGGTAAGAACATTATCTAATACTGTGCATCTCTTCCCAACATTATGTTCAGTATCCCCGCATCAGTAGCTTAAAATTGGCCACGGTGGGAATATTTATACTAGGGTAATCGGCAAGTGCTACATATCAGAAAGTTTTTATTTGGAGAGTTTGTTGTTAAATATTTTCCAGGGTACTATTGTTTATGCTCCTCTATAGTCAGTACATTCTCCAACCCTCAGCCTATGGTAATGATGGATCTGTTTCCTGCTCTTACAGTATTGCCTTTTTCTTTATCAAAGAAATACAGAATGTAGCCTTTTGAGTTTAGCTTCTTTATACATAAAGCATTTGAGATTCATCTATGTTGTGAATATCTGTAGTTTTTCCTTTTTATTGCTGAGTAATATTCTATTATGTGAGTGGTTATAACAGTTTGTTTATCCATTCCTCTGTTGATGTTTGAGTTGTTTCCAGTTTTTTGTGATTATGAATAAAGCCATTGCAAATATTAACATACAGATTTTTATGTGAATATTTTCGTCTTGAGTAAATATGTAGGCATGGGATTATTGGGTCATGTGATAAATGTATGTTTCACTTTATTAAAAAAACTGTCAAACTCTTCTCTAAGGTGGCTGTGCCATTTTGCATTCTGACAAGTAATGTAAAAGATTTCTAGTTGCTCTGTGTCATTGCTAACATTCACTTTGGTCGGTTTTCAAGTGTTAGACATTCTAATAGGTGGGTAGTGGCATCTCATTTTCGCCATGGGATTGTTGGTCTGCCATAACCTATTACATGGTTTTTAAAAGTGGAATTCTTAGGTTTTGAAGAATATTTTCACAAAAAGCATAATTAATAAGTTGACTATTTTCATTAAGAACTTTGAAGGTGTTATTCGGTTGACTTTTGCTTTCAATTTTTCTCCTGGCAAGTCAATAGTCTTACTGCTCCTGTGAGGGTAATATATCATTTTTTCTGTATTTAAGAGTTTGTTTTTGCTTTGGTTTTCAGAAGTTTTACAATGATGTGCTTTTGTGTGATTGTGTGTGTGTGTGTGTGTTTATCCCACTTGTGGTTTGTTGAACTTCTTGCATCAAAAAATTTCACAGCTGTTCTCTCTTCAAATATCACTACTTTCAAAATCTTTTTTACTTTTCATATTCTAATGACCTGAATTTTAGAAATGCTAACCTTGTATTGGGTTCCTCGATCTATTTTATCTACTTCTGTCTCTCTACCCTTCCATCTAGATATTTTCTTGTATTTTTTACTGTTTTGACCTTACTGTTAAACCTACCTATGGCGTCTTAATTTTAAGCAGATATTTTTCATTATCTGCACTTTCATATTTGTTATAATCACTGTATCTTCTGAAATTCTCACTCTTATTATTTAATTTTCAAATATATTAACCATGGTTCCTAAAAAGCTGATAATTCCAGACATGGACTTTATAATAGCTATTATATGGATCAAGTTATCTACTCTGACATTTTTTTTGTCTTCAGTCTAGATTTGTATTTGTGTGGTTTGTTGGTTTTGTTTGAGCATTGAATCTTGTGTATGGGACACTGTAGAGATAATTTAAGTCTCTTGATAATATAACATTATCTTTCACCAGAGAGAATTTGCTTTTGCTTTTGAAAGGCAGCTAGACTTGAATAAGACCACCTTAATCCAACCGGGAAATGAGATAATTATATCTAGGCTTCAGTTTCTATGAGGTCTGGTTCATTTCCAAGCCATACTTACTCCTAATGTGTAAATTTTGGGGGTCCCAAATGAAATCCAGGGGCGTATACCAAGTCCATTCCACCTTGGTGGGCTTTGAACTCCAATTTTCACCACCCTCTGTCCCCAGTCCTATGAAACTACTGAAAACTGTTCCACTTCTCAATCTCTCAGGCACTGATATTGAAACCAGTAGTCTATTCTCTGAGGGGAGACAGTTCCTCCAAATGTCAGATCATGACTCCTGGCTTTCCCCCTTTTCTTGATCTTGGCCCTCTAAATGCTGGCACTCTCAGTAGCTCTCAGATGTTCAAACAGATTTTTAAAATATATTTTGTCTAATTTTCCATTTTCTCAGTACAAGGGTGGGCCCCATACCGTCCAGATGTTTTTGGATAGAGTACTCCATCAGTAGATGTAGAAAACTTCCCAGGTGATTCCAATGGGCAGCTGTAGTAATAAACCACATACATACAGCATAAATGGCACGCAAGAGTCTTCGTGCATGGAGTCCTTCAAACTCATGCAGCCCAATACTGTACCATGGCCCTTTCTGCACCCAGCGGCCCCCCACCCCTATCCTTTTCAGCCTGATGGAGCTACTTATGGTCTCTAATGTGCCAGGCTACTGTGCTCTCTTTTATCCTCAATCCTTTGCATCTGCCACACTTCTCTGGCTGCCCCACGCCTTTATTTATCCTTCATATCTCTTTCTAAGTGCTACCTCTTCACTTACTACCCTTAACTTCGCATCCAGTTTATGAGAGGGTTCCCAGCTTAGTGGGAGCTGTTTGCTGCTTTAAAGGTAAGACTAGGTCCTCTGAGCTATTCCATCAGTCTGAAGTCCTATTTATTTCCCTTTGAAATGCTCCCCATTTCTCCCTCTTCTGTCCTGCCACCACCTGACACCCAGTCCCTAAGGCTGCAACCTGCTTGAAGGAAGGAACTAACACAGGTGCTTAAATCATGACTACTGAGTTAAATTAAATGAAACCTATTTTTCAAACATAATACAATTTCATGAAAGTAAGACTGTCAGAAATCTATAGTCTGTATCTAACTAGTATTAGTTAAATTCAGTCCATATCTACCTGAACTATTATAGAGAAAAATATTTTTCTCCACTGTGTAAGCAAATGTTGTTCAATTCTTAGGCTATTGATTATTCTGTGCTTTCTTGGAGACTCATAAAAAGAGTCTTAATACCTACTTCATGCCTGCTATATGTCCGGCATATGCTATCTTTCTCCATGTGTTTTCCCATTTAATCCTCATAATAATTCTAAGTGGTAGATGCTGTTACTGTTAAGGCTAAGAGGTTAAGCAATCTTACCAAGATCATGTATCTGGTGAGTGACTGAACCAGGACACAAATCAAAGTATATCTAACCCTAAAATCGATGCTTGTACAACACTTTTAAACACTGGTGAGAAAAGCATAGCTCTAGGGTGAGCTCTGCCTGGGCTCAGACCTCATTTCTATCATTAATTAATGGTGTGTCATAGGAAAAACTATTTAAGCTTTTAGATCCTCACTTTCCTTGTCTGTGACAACAGCGTTCAATACCTCCCTGGAAAATTCCAGGGAAGAGTATGGCATGTCAGATGTGTTACAGGTGCTAGATAAATTAGACACACACACACACACACACACACACACATTTTGTCCATGCTATTTCTTTTGTCATTGACTTTTTTTATACCGTTATTTGACTACATATACTTTAGTTACTTGTGCATTCTTATTCTATACTCTAAGCTAAGCTAGCATGGTTTCAACTAACTACATTGAATTAATTACTTACCAGTAGTGACATATTTATTATCAATTGCACAATTGCTTTATGTAGTTCTAGTAAAACATTACTTCAAGTGTAAAATATGTCTAGTTAAGAACAAATTGCCCATGCTAATAAACAAACTTGACACAAGCCATTATTTACTGAGCTTAAAGCTGTATTTGTTGAAAGCCTCAAGTCATTTCATTTTTGCTGAAGACTCATATTTAAGTAATTGTGTAATATGGCCATTCATTACTGTCAAGCTACACTTCTCTCTGCCTTTACAACAAAGAACACAGCCCCAGCATTTGGTGCGTGTTCTACAGAATTATTTCACATTGGGGAAAAAAAAAAGCCAGAGAGATTTCTAAGAATCCTGGATGAAAGAATAAAATAATGGATTAGGCACTGTTAATATATTATTCATGAACTAGTTATAGAGTGATCATATTTTAGCACATTTGCTTTTAGTCCACCTATGTTTATCTCATCACCCTGGTGAAAAACAAAGCAAAAAAAGAACACATTAATATTGGTTCCCTTGGGTAGTTTAAATATCAAGTTTTGTTTAACAACTACTTTCTGCACATTCAGTTGACTGACTCCTACAGGGGGCCCATCTGCGACACTAAAGTGCGGAAGGACACCTGCAGACCATTTATGAGACCGTCCAGAGAGAGGCCTATAGCAAAGAGCTTGGTTTCCTAAACTTTTCTGATAAGAATTCTCTTGGACCTTGGTTAAATGCACAGTTTCCTGGGCCTTGCTTCTAGAGATTCTGATTTAATGGGCCTCAGCTTTTAGAGATCTGACAAGAAGACTAGGTAGCTTTTCAAACTTTCCCTCTAGTACATTTGGAAAACACTGTTAAAGGGATTTTATGTGCTTTAAAAATACTACCTTTTTGAGAAAATGAATGCAATCCATCCTCCTCTGTTCCAGTATGCACACAAGATGCCACAGGCTCTGCCTTCAAATGAATACATCTCTGTAAACGGGCTTCTCTACAAAGCATGCTACACTAAGTTTATCCAAGGCCATTGGAAAAAAGAGCTAGACTTACAGAAAGAGCTTGGGAAAAGGGATCGGAAGCCACAGGTCACCTTGTGAAGGTGGAAGCACCAGGGGCTTCAAACCTCATAAACCATTTTCTGGGAGGATTCGGCACTGGAGTGGCTCAGTATTAGGTCTGAGCAAAACCCACTTATCTGCCCAACACAGTTGCTACATTTTAAAGCAAAATACTCTTCTGTTTTCTCTATGAGTGTAATGATATCTCTTGTTCTCTGGCTCCAACTGGCTGAGATGGGGATCAATGGGGAAAGCAAGAGCTAACACATGAGAAACCAGTTCCCTTTGCAAAGCCTTGGTTAGAAATTTTGTCCAGAAATAACAGTTCCTCTTGGGTGGAAGTACACCAATCCAAAGGAAACCCCTTTTGGATAAGAGTAAATGCTAAGGTACCAAGATAAGGCAGTATTTTCAACATTAGGCCTGTTGAATGACACTGGCCAGTTGTCTTTGTTTGGGCCCCCTGGGTGACTGTAGCCACAGAAATACCTGGCTTATTACACCACAGTTTTGTGAGATCTTGAAACGGAGGCTTTTCTGCAGAGAAACACGTAATACAAGCACACGCTCTCCAAAACTGGGCCCTGACCCCATGTCAGTCAACAATCATGAGAGAGCCGTGAGTCCTGGGAAGTTCAGCGTGTAGCATAAATTAGTGACTTTGCCTTTAACCCAGAAACCTGACTCTGTAGGTGAAAGTTTATGTAACTTTCAGTTTACGTAATGACCAGTAGTACATCATGGCGTCATCTAACTAGAACAGATGCTGCCTATCAGGTAGCAGCTTTGTTCAGTGTTCTTAGTTGAGATGACAGAATGTACTCTGACTAGTTGAAGTGGAAGGGGTTCATTCAGAGGTGCTGAAAGTTCACCTGGTCATTGTGAGGGCTAAAAAAATGGACTCTGAGTTTTGAGGATATGTCTCAAAACAATGCTGCAGAGCTGAATAGTTCAGGAAGTTGCCGCTTCCGACATGATCAAAGCTGAGGAGTCAGGAGACGGCTGCCATAGCTCCTGGCCCCAGAACACAATGCCCTCACCGGGGTCCACACGGGCAAAACAGATGCTTTGTCACTCACCTCTCTCGCTACATGTGGTGAATACTGTAGTGTGTCACTCAAATTCCTCTGAAGCATGGTCCTTCAGATGTCAGGAGTGGTGGCTACAACTCACGACTAGGAATTTCCCTTGGCCCCAGCTGCCTGGCCCAAAGTATACCTTTCACACCACTGACTGGTTGCTGCAGGGGTACAAAACCTAGCCTGCTTGTCTCGATTAGGGACAATTTTGGAGAGTCATCCTAGCTATGGAGCATCTCACAGATTCAGCTGAAGCCTCAGTTTGGCTTCTTTTTCCCATCAGACACAAGTGGGTGCAATTATTTTAATGAGCAAGAAGGCCAGGGTGGCAGCCAGGACACCTGGCTCACAGGGAGCTACGAAGAAGATGATGTATAGAATATAGCATTCATAGGGGCAGGAGAAAAGGGCAGCTGAAAAGGGTATTGCTCAATCTATACAATCAAAGGAAATCAAGAGTGGGTGGTTAGGAGACTGAAGGCAATAACCCCATACATAAATATGACCTCATGCTCAGTTCCTAGACTTGAGCTGGTTCTCAGATCTGGAACCCACTGGTTGAAAGAGAAGCTGGGTCACCAGGAAGGAGGGTTCCACAGCACCATGACAGGTGTAGCATGGTAATGATTCCACCCTCCCTCTGCACTCCTCCCCAAAGGACCGACTTACTTGGGTATCTATATCCTGGGGAAAGGAAAATACTCAGACATTTTGAGGACTACAGCACTGAACTTCAAGTAGCTGGGGACCTGAAGGAATATGACCCCTCTGTTAGATACGGGAGCTAGGGAATAAATGGAGTTCTGGCCCAGATTTGGGTCACTGGGTCCACAGGCCCACCTACTGACTACTTCGATGGTCCCTAAGTCGATATTTTGAATGGACATGCCTAGTAACTGACAAGCCTTCCACACTGGTTTCTTGGCCTGTGAGGTTAGAGCCCTCACGGAGGGGAATGGTAAATCGAAGCCTCTGAAACTGCTTCCCTCTTCCTGCCAAGACTTTAAACAAAAAAATATCACATCCTAAGGCCAGCAACAGAGATAAATGCCAAGACAAATACTTTGGGGGTTGCAGTGAGTCTATGAGTTCCAGAGGATAGGAGATAACCCATGAAGTTCAGAAATTCCCACATCAGTACAGTTTTCAGGCTTTGGGGCATGCCAGGGCATCTATCCCAAACTAAGGGACAAATTAGTGCATCTTGTGTTTCCCACTGTGAAGAAGGAAGCGTGATGCCTGATAGATCTCTTCAGGTTTTGGGTGCAGCAAATTCCACACTTGGGAATATTTCTCGAATCCATTTATTAGATGACAATGAAGGCTGCCTGCTGGGGGAGGTAGAGGTGGAGTGGGAGGAGTAGAGCAGTAAGGATCAGGCTTCTATAGTAGCCTGGTTACTTGAGCAATACCAGAGAACTAGGATAGAGCTAATGGTGGAGGAAACAGATGCCTAGATAGGAGTTTAGGGCAGTTTTATCCTTATAAGGGAATTATAACATAGCACCTAGCAAGGCAATTGATGTCTGCATCAGAAAATTATATTCCATTTGAAACACAGTTCCTAGTATGCTACTGGACCCTGACCATGGGGCATTATGTGGCCATCTGGTCAGAGCTGCCCCTCTACCATATCCACCAAGTCATATGGTTGGTGGCCCAGCAGCAATCTGTTTTAAGATGGAAGTGGTGTATCTGGGATTGGCACAAATCAGCTGCATAAACAAGTGACCCCAACCCCATGTCATTCACCACTCTTGCAGTGGTGTCACGTGGCGAGTCTTTTATTGCCAGCTGATAGAGGAAAAAGGTTAAGCCTCATTCACAGATAAGGTGCTGTCTTCTAGGACACACAGTATACTCAAACTCAGCAAGTATTATATGGTCCTGTGACCCCAACAGGTAGCATTGCCTAGGACCTAAGGGGTTGAAGTAGGAATGTCCCAGATTAACACACTCCCAGTAACCCACTTGGGGAATTTGTGTATTCTATCCATGCACCTCTAGGCTGTATGGCTCATCATGCCCAAAGACCAGCATCCAAGGAAATGAGTTACCATATGGAAATAATTGGTCTTCATCAGCAGGTAGAGGTAGGGAGCTACTACAACTGTGACATTTTGATGACTGACTAGAGTTGGCATCTGTTGGTATGACCCTATGCAATTTTGATGATTAATGGATAAGCTATAGTGTGAAAACAGCATGCTGACCAAGGATTCAGGCTTTCAGGTTTGAAGGTTTGGTGAACCACCTGGGCTAGAAAGGTAGTAGCCAAGTGAAAGCAATCTAGAATGAGCAGTAGAGAAAGGCGACTGCATCTGTTGTGGCCTTAAACCAGTTGGATCAAGGGACCATAGTTCCTATGATCAACTTCTTTCATAAATTTTCTCAAGAAATGAGGCCAGCTGGAATCCCAGAGAAGCTAATGGGGTAAATACAGTATAAGCAGGTGGGTCTGAGCAGCAGAATGGGTGCCTCCACGGTGGGCTTTGAGGATCTGTGGCAGGCCATCCACATTTCCCCTCCAAGGAGCAGCTTATGCGAGCAGCAGCCAGGAGAGTTGACTGCTGGTGAATCTATCTTTGCTCAAGGTCTGGCTTGTCCCTGGGAGTGGTGCACGTCTAGTAACTCCTGGATGCAGGGTACAGTACACTTATGCCATCTGCCTCTTCTGGGAACACCTCTGAATGGCCTTCCCAGCACAGAACACCCTGTGGGGGTTGGTTGGTCAAAATTTCTTTTGCAACTACACTGCGGTTCAACTTTTCCAAACTCTGTTGTCCTGCTGCTTTCTTTTCCTTCCAGCTGTTGTTCTTGAGACAGTCCCTAATAAATTTTCTGTATACAAATCTTTGCCTAAGAATCTGTTTTCAGGGAACCCAATGTAAGACGCCATATAACTTGACTTTAAGTCTCATGGTATGCATCTGATTACTGTGATCTACATCACATATAAAATGCTAACTGCAAGGGATCTGGGAAATGTAGCGGTTAGTCTTGCAAACTGAATTAGAGGAAAGTATGTATGAAGAGAGATGGGGGCGTGCCTGGGTGGCTCAGTCGTTAAGCGTCTGCCTTCGGCTCAGGTCATGATCCCAGCGTCCTGGGATCGAGCCCCGCATCGGGCTCTCTGCTTAGCAGGGAGCCTGCTTCTCCCGCTACCATTCCCTCTGCTTGTGTTCCCTCTCTCGCTGTGTTTCTCTGTCAAATAAATAAAATTTAAAAAAAAAAAAGAGAGATGGGATAAACTGTCTGTGAAGGGACTGTATTTACAGTATCCACCATCCAACCTTTAAAGACACCTCTAAGAAGCCCATCCAGCATGCTGATCTGCTTTCAAAATTAAGAAATGGTGGCTGATAATTAGTATTTCTTAGAACAGAGAGAATGCTTGCTTCCACCTCAAAGTCTTTGTTCCCTTAATTGTCAGCACAGAGTAGTTTCTCTTTGGGACTTGGCTAATAACTGCCAATAGGCCAAGTAGCAAATTGTTGAAATATGTGCCTAGAATGGATCTCTATCACGTGCCTTTGAGGACTTTATGAAGGACACTGATGTTCATTGATGATTTACTTTGTGCCAGACGTGGTGTGAGGTGATCTCTTGATGGATTCAGGAACAGCAACTTGATGTTTTGGCTATTATCACCTAGAAAATTGGAAACAGAAATTTGAGAGTTAAAGTGGTGTTTTGTTCTGTGTTTGTATTAGAGTGGCATCCATGGGATTTGAAATTTCCTCTGACCCCTAAGCACATTATCTTTCCATAATACTATGACGTCTATCCAAAAGTAGGTCTTGCTTTTCAACCAGAGTCTAATTGAGCTCCTTTATCTATGAGATGAAACAGACGGTCATGATTTTATATTTCCCCAAAAATATTTGTCATGTGTGGCCTCACTGTTGTGGAGTATATCCTGAGTAGTTGTCCATCTTCGGTGCCATTGGCCATGATGGGAATCAGTCTACATTGTCTTGGGAGGCTGGACATACTCCAACACCATCCCCATGAGATCAGCCAAGGGCGTGGAGCCTGCCGAAAACAGGGCAGGGGGGTGTTTTTGTGTCTTAAAAGCAGCACACAGTTGTTTCACTGTTCCATAGAGGAGATGAGCTTAAATCCAGCACACGCAGCTGCACCGTCGTAAGCAACTTCATCATGCCAAAGGAAAAGAGGTCAAAACCTCTGTTGGCAAATTAGAAAGCAGTTTGAAACTTGCCAATTACTTACCTGAACATGTGGTAAGAATTTTTCCCATCTCCGCTTAATCTAGTCCGAGAATTGCTTTTCTGCGATAAGAACCAACATTTACTGAGTACCTACTATGTACCGGGTACTGAGTGAGGCAGCTCTACAAATGAATTCTCTCAGTCCCATTGTGAGTTGGGCATTGTTATCCAGCATTTATGGGTAAGGAGATTGGGATGTGGGGAAATTTAGTAAATTACCCAACATCTGCACATTAAGAAATACCAGGCTGAAATTTGAATCCAGACTATCTGTCCTGAAGTCTATGCTTTGTCTAATACACTGGAGAGAAACAAGACAAAGTGAGTATTGCAGAGTTCGTTGCATCCATGGACCTAGAACTTCCTCAGAACTGAAATGTATTTGCTGTGTCTACATTAGGAATTGAAGGCGGAGAATCCAGCTTCTCCCTGGAAAGGATGTGTCCACAGATGGTGTATAGATTTCTCAGCCAAGAGCTCTTAAATGTTATGTGAATACACTCTCCTGAGGAATCCACCAAGCACACTGGGTCTCGTGGCTTAGATGACATGGACACCTGCACACACACACTCACACTCCGCCCTCCCCGCACTCACACAGATGCACATTTTCTCCCATTCTTTCACATGCGCTCCCTCTCACAACACACCTGTTACTGCCTCTCAACAAAGGCAGTTTTGTACTGTGAAAGCACCAATTCAGAAGGAAACCATAAACCATATGGAGGGAACGGCAGAAGGGAAGTTCTTAAGCAAATAAATAACATAACTTGTCTCATGAATTTTCCCATTTTCCCTTGGGGTAAAAATGAAGCAAAGGGAACTAGTGCCCACCTGCCCCAGTATTCTTGCCAACTGCAGTTTGTTTCCAGTTTTAATGCAGAAAAGGAGCCCTTTCCTAGGACTATCCACTCAGTGGCAAAGGCAGGTTAAGCCTGGAAATGTCAGTTGCTAGAGAAACTAAGCAGGATGCAAGAGTCCAGAATATTGAGACAAATGAGAATATTCCTTTACTGAGAGCAACTCCAAGTCCCAGATAACCAAGAGAAGATACAATTTTGATGCCAATTCATACAATTTTCCAGTTGTAGTCATAGCTGAACCATAGGTATATGTAAATATATAATAGACCAATAAACTATATTTGAAAAATTATCCCACTGAGTAGAAAATAACATAAATCCTATAGAAAGTTTTCTAGTTGCTCTTCACAAACATACACAAGCTTAATGTGAGACACTCAGTTCAGAACTGCACAGTTAATAGGGTTTTACTTCCATTGTCTTTTGTCTATTCTTCTCATAGAGAAGAGAGAAACCTGAACATAACAAGTACAAGCAGATAAAGTAGCTGGTGAAGAAGAGAGAACCACGGAGTAGCTGGAGATGAGTTTTCAGTGGTCATTTTCCCAGCTTTCTCATTCTACAAAGACAGACACAAGAGGCCCAGAGGGCTTACCCACGATGGCTCTCGGGGTCCACAGCTGGCATAAGAAGAGCAGAGGGGTTTGACTCCACGTTCAGTGTATCTTCCACTATGTTACGCTGCCCAAAGGGGAATGTGAAAGAGGTTGGGTAAAAGGAAAGCCTGGAATTTTCCCCACAGGGGTACTCTATCCATAAGAAAACATTAAAAACAATTGTCAAGCTGACACCATCTTCAAAATGATCTGTTTCCCAGGATTCACATAGTTGTGACCATTTTGGAATAGGCTTGGAAAAAATCAATTCACTCCATCCGCTGGCCCCTAATGGATTGGATGGTGCAGTATTTTGCATTGCATGGCTCCTAACCCATTTTCAGGGAGAGTCCTAGGCACCAAAAAGGCTGGAAGCCAACATTTAGTACTTCTGTCTCAACTTAATTTGTAGGGTCCACGATCATCTCATTTTCTAATCCCATTTCTCACAAAACAAGCCTACATCTGTCTTTTGTTATTTCTAATTCTCATTGTTCTTGAAACACTCACAGTGCATTTTGAGTTAAAGTGCCTTTATGAAAACTGTGGCAGAGCCTGGGCACAGTCATGCCATTTGCAGAAGGTTCATACCATCCCTCTCTCCTTGTTACCGATATACCCATGGGTTAATAGGCACCAAAGAGGCAGAATGCTTTCTGAAGTTATATGTGGGTTTGCTAAAACGGTAGAACTTCAAGACCCCTGGGAATGACGAAAAAGAAAGAGTGAACCACACAGTTTGTGGTGAGGGACTCTTACAGGGTTACATGGGGACAAAGGTGAGAACCTCTTCCCTCTCCACAGAGGGCCAACTTTGTGGTTCTCTCTCTGCTTTTCATTTTTCGTAGGGGGACTGTAAGAAGAGACAAAAGACCAGGTATATCTTGGGGTAGAGCAGAAATGTAAAAATACATCTAAAGTCCTTTAAAAGATGCTCTGAAACAAGTTCTCCCACATCCCACTGCTGCCAGAAGACCAAAGGGGATGCTTAGGAGAGTAAAAAGTGTTCATTTCACTTTGGCCATGTAGAGAGGGAAAAGAGAATTAGCAGATGGGCAGAGGGCTTCACATCATGATTCGTCACCAAGAATTTGGTGACTCAAAGATATAACATGAAGATCTTTCAGGCCATGTTTTTCATCTATTTACTCAAATGAATCCATATTCCTATGAAACCAGTGAGTCACAGCTGCTGGCTGAAATCACAGGGAAACTGAGGTTGACATAAGCAAAGAAACTCCTCACACAGGGAGTTGTATAAAGTTCCCTCTTAAAAGTTTTATTGCTACTTCACAAGTTCAACCTTACTCAGGACACATGGGAATATGGGGCACATATTAGGGCTTCAATAAAATTGAGAGTTCAAATATTAGAATTAAAATTCTACCTCTGTTGATTTCTTTTTTTTAGAAAAGATTTTATTTATTTGAGAGAGACAGAGCGTGCATGAGAGGGCACACAAGCAGGGTGTAGGGGGAGGGGGAGAGGGAGAGGCAGGTTCCCCAATGAGCAGGAAGCCTGATAACGCAGGGGTGGGGGGGTATGGGGAGCCTCCATCCCAGGACCCGTGGATCATGATCTGAGCGGAAGGTGGACACTTAACCGACTGAGCCACCCAGGTGTCCCACTCTGTTGATGTCTAACTGGATGACCTTCTTCAAGGGGTCTGAGCTCTCCGAGCCTCAGTTTCCTCAACCATAAATTAGAGAGAATTTGTGGGAGTTAGTTGGGGATCAGATAATGTTAGATGAAAGCACTGGGAGGTTGTTTAATAACTATAAAAGACAATTGCAGGGACACAGGTCATTATCAATGTTACTCCTCAGAAGTCTGTTCTCTCTAGGAAAAAAATAGGAGTGCTCTAGGAGCACTTGTATTGATTTTTAAAATTTTGTAAAACATGACCTCATTGTGAAATCTTGAACAAACAGAAGCTTTCCCACTCTTTTAATTGAAAACATTGCTAAAATGTCCACTTGGCCCATTTTCTTGCCTTGTTAAGTAGCACATAAAGGAAGAGCAAAGTCTTGCTTTCAGCACTTTCAGAAGTCCCAGCATCACCAACCGGCACTAGAGATGTGAATGTGGAATGGGGATTTCACTGGGAAGGAAGCATAAAAGAAACTGAGGCCCAGGGAGTCGGGAGCATATCCTCTAGTTTGCCAGCATTTCTGCAACTAGTGCTAGGACTGTGCTGAGTACCTCCTACCCTCTAGCCTGCTCCTCAGAAGTCCTCTGACACTCAGGGATGGCAGCTCATTCTTCCATTTGCTCAGGTCCAGGCCTCTGGGGTGTTTCTGGACTCCTCTCCCTCCACCTTCCATATCCTTATACCTTCCACATCTACTTCATCAACAAATCTTATGGGCTTTACCGTCATATTATCCGAGAATCCCCCTGCTCTTCATTGTGTCACTGCTGCCACTCCAGTCCAAGGTGCCATCAATTCCTCACAGATTACTTCCGAAGCCTTCTTGCGTCTGTACCCATCTCAACGTGGCAGCCAGAAGGAGCCTCTTAAAAAGTAAGTCAGGCCATGTTACTTCTCTGTTCAGACTTCCCAGTGGTTTTCCACTTTACCCAGAATAGAATCCAAAGTCCTTATGGTAACCTATAAGCTCCTACCTATTGTGACCCCTCATCTTCTCGGTCTCATCAGAGTATTCTTCTTTTACTCTTTGCTTGCCTTGTCATTAATCCTTAAACATGCTGGGTATTCTCTTGCCTCAGGTCCTTTGCACTTGCTGTTATAATTCTTAAGATGCGCTTCCCTCAGACACATGCAAGACTGGCTCCCTCATCTCCTTTTGGTCTATATTTAAATGTCACTTTCTCAATGAAACCTTTCCTGGCCATCCTGCGTAAAATGGCAACTTCCTTCCTAGACTTGCTCCAAACTTTCTGTAACTCATTTTTGCTTTATTTTTCTATTAGCACTTGTGATTAACTACTGTATGATATACTTCTTGTTTTGTTTTCCTTCCCTACTAGAATGTGTGTTTTAGGAGGGTAGGGAAGTTATATTTTGTCTAGAGCAGTGTCTAGCATGAAGTAAGAATTCAATAAATAATTGAATAGGTAAATGAAATGTCCTCAAAACAAAACAAAACAAAACAAAACCCAGAGCACAGTAGTTTAAGCAGAGAGTAGAAATCTTACCCCATAGATGCTTCAGTGGGGCAGACTAGGGTTCTATAACGATGCCATCAGGAACCCAGTTTCCTTCCATCTCTTCATTTCACCATCCTTAACCCAGAGGTTTTCATCTGCAAATTTTTTGCTTTGTGGTTGCAGGATGGTTGCTGTATCACCAGACAGCACATTATATTTCCAAAGTAGAAAGAAAATGGGGAGGAAAATAGGAAATGGCAGCATTAGGAAAGCAAAACCCTAACCTATGTATTATTAACCAGAATGTTGTTTCGTAGTCATCCCTAGCTGCAGCATCAAACAAAAAGTGGAGTTTTGTTAGCACGGAAGAGTGAGAGAGGATGCAGGGCAGGCAGCTGGCGACATCTGCCATAGAGCTTAAGTCTTCGTCACCCTTCACCACCAGCTCTTGCTTTTCTGGTTGGCAAGCTTGGGAAGTGGCTGATGAGACTTCAGGCCAAAGCAGGGGGATGTGGGGGAAGCCTAAGATCAGACTGCTGCTGGAAGGAAAAAAAAAAACAACCAAATCCAAAAACTTCACTCTTAATCTGAGAAAGGAGCTATGGAGAGTAATACTTAAAACACTTTAGCAGCAGGGCGCCTGGGTGGCTCAGTCGTTAAGCCTCTGCCTTCGGCTCAGGTCATGATCCCAGGGTCCTGGGATCTAGCCCCACATCGGGCTCCTTGTTCGGCAGGAAGCCTGCTTCTCCCGCTACCATTCCCTCTGCTTGTGTTCCCTCTCTCGCTGTGTTTCTCTCTGTCAAATAAATAAAATTAAAAAAACAAAAAAACAAACCACTTCAGCAGCCCTGTTCCCAGCTTGGAGATGAAGTTGATGAGAAAGGATAATGGAAATGTACAGAAACAAAAAGATGGATGCAATTGAGGGAGGAAGTCCCAGGAGCCTTCAAACCTTTGTTTCCAGATATCGTGGAGGCCTTACTATGACGTTTTCTGGCTGGGGTGTTGGTGTTACCTTTACTGCATGTCTTGACATAAATGAGAGACCTGAATTTAGGCCTGGCCCACTGTCCCATCTAAATCAGTGGTTCTCAACAAGGAGGAGTCTTAACTGCGTGTGCCTCTCACTTGCCTCCACTGCAGTTACACAGAGAGGGCTCGTGGAATCTCCAACGCAAACCCTCTGCCTAGGCCATGGATATTTTTAAACATCTTTCCAGCTGATTCTGATACCCAGTCCTCCTCGAAGAGTGGCGTCTCTTTGTTCTAAACCTTGTTGCAGAGGAGCCAGTTAATCTGTGTGAATAGCTGAGTGAGGTCACTGCCTCACTCAGTAGTGTTGCAGGTCCCTCCATAATGAGCTAAGTAGAAAACAGGTGCCATTCCCCGTATCATGACCAATGCTGCCTAGTGGCAGTGAGTGAGGAAAGCAAGGGAGAGAGGTCTGACCTATCTTTTTTTCTTGGAAAGCCATTGCTAGGAACCTGGGTTGTGGCTCACTTACAATGTAACTGTTCACCCCTACCTCACCCCCCAGTCACCATCCTGCCCCAGCCCTTGCCCTAAAGCTGTGTGCTGCTTACAATCCCGAGGGTCCACAGGGACCTGTGTGCTGATGAAGAATGTTACTATCAGATGGCCCCAAACACTAATGCTCTCTGCAGAGCCTGGGGTAGGAAAGGGTCATTACGCTTACTTACTCAGCTCCTCTTTATTTTCTGATTGGCCAGATTCCAGGACTGAGCAATGGGACTGATCTCTTCAGTACTGTGGTAAGAAAGGCCACGGGCCTTTTTTGGAGAAAGACAGGTCTATGCTATATGTCTATAATAATTATGAAAGTAGGAAGCACAGAGAACTCCAAGCTCCTTCCCACAGTGTTCCAACAATGCTGTGGATGGAAAATGGAACCCCAATTTCTCTACCACCTCAGAGGCCACTGCACAGGCTGCCCTGGGAGAGTTCTCGTCTTTGCAGCTGTGAAACTGTTATGGCCAAGAGAAACCCAATGTGTGTTGGTTGTGTGTTGGTTGGCAAGAAGCAAGGGGGGTGGGTACCTACATGCTGTGATTTAAAAAACAAAACAAAACACTCTAACATCTAGAAAACTTGAAAAGGATCTCAAAACCTGTGACAAAAGGGGTAGTAGAAAGTTCTAGAAGTTTGATTTGAGTGAAAAGATTTGGGGCATCTGTAGGGGATTTCAAATATTTGAAGGAAAGTTCAAGTATCAGCAGGAAGAGCAAGGGAGAAGTTGCAAAAAGCTATATGATTTTTTCCTGCTTTTTGTTTTTGTTTTTAATCAGCAAGAGGTATAACACAATGGAGCAGCCTTCTGCTGTAGATAGTGAACTCCCTGTCTCTGGATGTATACAAAGATGGTCATCTAGCATGGATGTTTTTGAGTTGACTTCTCAGTGGGTGGAAGTGTAAACAGGATAGCCTCCCTCAACTTCGGGAGTCCTTAAACCCATAATGTCCCCTTCTCCCGTATAACTCTGTACCTCCACATTCACCAGTACACTCTCTCTCTCTCTCTCTCTCTCAAATTACTCTTGAAGGAGAAAACGCCAATAATTCTCACTGAAGTATTAATGCCTCAAAAGGTTTTCTTTTCTGACAGTGGCCATGATTTGGCTGGGCTTCAACTCAGTCAATTCCTACAGATTAGGTAGCAGCCTCAGTAAAGCCAGTGTGGTTACTCTGTAGGCCAGTTTTACGACAACTTTGCTAGCTCTTACAAAATAGATTCCCAAGGCCTCTGATGTGATACTGAGTCAGCAGGTCAGGGCTAGGGTCATAAAACTGTTTCCAGGTGATTCTGAAGGTTAGTCAGATTTAGGAGCACTTTCCTAAGGTTTGTCTCAACCAATCTCCAAGAATCAACTGGAAAGGATTATTTTGACCTTAATCTATCAAGCTTATAGGTTCCTGTAGGATGCCCTTCTTCTGATCCATGTACTTAACTTTCCCCGGGGAGCTGTCTCTTTTTTCTATTCCAATGAGTCCTAGACCCACTGACATCTTACCTTTGTTGTGGTCTCTGATGGCTGGCACTATTCCATCCCAAGCACACTCCAACCCACCCCCACTAGTTCCCCAACCAGGCTGTATTTTTTTAGACTACTCAGTGCAATAGGTATTACGACTCCAATAAGGATGGTTATAGTTTTTCAATTACTTATATAAAATGTTTTCCTAGGATTTTAACCTGATGTACACACTTCACTGTGTGCTCCTGGTTTGTTTGAGTATCTCCCCCTCTGACTCTATCATCTTTACTTCCTTAAAGTCCAGGGCTGTATCTTCATCTTGGAGTTTCTTGCATTAGCATAAAATGAGGCACAAACCCTGTACTCAGTATTTGGGGAAGGAAGGAAGGAAGGAGGGAAGATGGGAAGGAAGGATATGCTTCTCCCAAAGTTTGTCTAGTTTCAACAAAGATTGCTTGCTTCTTATGCAAAAATGGAAGCAACCGACATAGTTTGGAGTAGGGCTGTATATGTGTGTGTGAAATGTGCAGGTTGTGGGGACTCAGTGTTACTAATTTTTTCTATGTCTCATCAAAGTCATAAGGCATTGTGCTGAGAGCACAGCTCACCACTTTTGCCTGCCCTCAGACTCTCCTAACACAAGTTTTTGAATTTTTATACTGGTTCCTCATGAAGATAGCCAGCTATCTTGACTGTAGAGTTTTCTAAAGTCATTCACTGACACTTTTTTTTTTTTTTTTTTTTAAGCAAAACCATGAGTACCTTGAGACGAATACATTATGGAAACAACTGTCATCACCACCACATGTGGTATTATTTACTCACGTCAGGTTGAATGATTAATGTGGAAAAGTGGCGGGGCAGCTAATAAGATTGGGGGCTGTATGGGACAATTTCTGTGTGATTTTAAACAATGCCCACACTGTCCATGGCAAGTTACAGAAACATGAATGGTTGGCACTGCTGCCTCCTCTCTCTGCTGACTCCCTTTCTCAGCTGGGTCCTCCCCCCATACCCCCTACCCCCAGAGACTCCACATTTTCCATCTGCAGCCAAAGAAGAGAAAGCAGGGACCCTTTTAATTTCGGCAGCCTGGGGATTGTGAGTGGTGGCAGCCTTCTGGCTGATGTCACTGGTGACTCTGCAGACAGCCAGAGGACAGATGAGACTCATGGGGCTCTGCGAGAGAGTCTAGGATTATTGGCCAGTCTTTGTCCCTTTTGACGAGTGGCTATGTAGGCAATGTTAAAAACCAATTGGTGATTCATTTTTCAGAGAAACATCTCTGAAAAGGAAAAATTTGAAAGAGCAAGGTGCTGCAAATAAGTCAGGGATTTGTTCTGTAAGCTTGTTAGGTCTATAAATACCTGGAATCCTGCTTACTAAGTATTGGTTTGATGCATGTCTCCAGGTAATAAGAATTTTCTGTGTTCTTTGTGGAAAGCCTGCGAGACCACATAATAAAACAGTTTATCAGGATCCATCTTTACTCCTACTCCTGGTTATCATTATTTCCATTTTATTGAAAGCTTAGTATTGAGAACATGCTAGAACCATACTAAATGCCTTTACTGCATTCCCCTTGATTAAGTCTCAAAGTTGATGAAGAAACTGAGGTCTGGGGTGTTAACGTAAACTGCTCAAGGTCATGCAGTGGTAGGCGACCAGTTGGGACCAGAATCCAAGGCCGTCTGACTCCAACATCTGGGTTCCTCACACATCTGCATGTGTGTCATCTACCGTCATCCCATTCCTTTGGTTTTGTGGTGTGTGTCAGAGGATGGGGCTGAGTGGTAGAAGAGGAAAGTAGAGGAAGTGGCAGAGTCCCCTCCCCCAAGTTTGAGACAGCCTACCCAGGGCTGTGAGCAAGCACAGGGGTAGAGAGTGTGGTGATAGGCAAGCTGGCTACCAGGGAAGATAATGAAGACAAATTGTGGTTTTCTCCTTCTGGATTACAAGCCATAGTGCCAGTCTCAGCAACTTTGGTGATGAGGACTCCTTTCCATCACATCATCTCAGCTTTGAGGCAAGAGTTGTCTAGCACCTTGTAAGATACCAGGTAGATCTAGCAAAAACTGAAAACTTCGAATGTCCCTTAGGAACATCATTAATGGCTCCAACTCTTCTTGAGAAGCTTCCTAACACTGTAAAAGGCATCTGATGTAAACTTGAGGCATACAGTGCACACACGTGGCTGTGGCCGTCCTCTGCTTGGGGTCCTCAGTCCTGATATGGTATTCAGATGGCTGTCCAGCTTCTTGTCAGATGCTCAGGGAAATACGCGAGGCTGTCTAAGAAGTGCTGACACCACCAGCCCTTGTGTGTGGTTTGTTATAATGTTAGACAAGACCTGAAATCAGATTCAGAAGTCTATTTTCTACTATGTGAAAAAAGGTACATTGTTCATGCCAACAGACAGTAGGGAACAAAAGGACTATCCTTCAGCCTGACAAGCTTCATAAAAATATTCAGAGATACAAAAGAAAACTAGAATGGAGTAACAATGTTCAATCTAAACATTTGATCTCTTTGTAATGTGGGACATGAATTCCTGTTATTAATTTATTTTGGAGTGTGTTCTTTTTTTATTCCTATTCCTGTTTTGACTTTTGATCCAGCATTAGCCATATTAACTCTGAATAATCTCACCCTACCATTGTATTGATGTTTTCCTATCTTCATCCTGCTTTGGAGGACAGATCTGGGACTACATATACCCCACAAAAAGAAAGATTATTTTTTAATTCTTCCTTTTCACCAAATGTCTAGCTAGAGCTACCTGAGTTATATTCTTTTGATGTCACCTCACTTAATGACAGTCTCATTGACAGGGTCTAGATGCTAAGTGATAGAAGCAAAACCATCCACTGGACACTCCATAGGACCAGTCATAACATCAATTGAGGCAGCTGCCCAGACTCTTTACTCCTGGTAAATTTTAACTACTATGACTGTTTATGAATTATGAATAATTACTATGACTATTTATGAAAATGATCCACTTTGATTGACAGTAGAGTTCTTTTCAAACTATGCTACAGTATTTTGTACCCATGATTTGGGTACAGTGTTTCTCAAAAGATGTTCCTGGAAGAAAATCCTCCAAAGTGCTTATCAAAATGCAGATTCCTGGTTTCCGCTCTAAACCTACTTTGTAAGACTCTCTGGAGGTGGACCTAGGGATATGCATTCAAAATAGAAGCCCTGTAGGCAATTCTTGGGCGTATTAAAATTGATAACCACAAGCCTGGAGTTCAATAACATAAGCAGCACTTGTGTAGTACTGCTACAAGCAGAACTTGTAGCAGATGTCAGTGGCTAGGGAAGGTTTACAAGTCTTGAGAATTGGTGCTCATCCGTTCATTCAGTGAGCCTTTATTGAATACTTCTGATACTCAGGTTGGGCTGAGAAGACCAGTATGGATTCCATACCCTCATTTCCCTTATCTTTGGAATGGAAATGAGGGTCTAAAGTAGTGGTTTTCAAACCTGCACCTACATCAGCATCGTGGGGAGCTTGATAAAAATGTGTAGTCTCTCCCTACACACACATACACACATGCACATGCACGCGCGCGCGCGCGCACACACACACACACACACACACACACACACACACACACACATTCTACAGAGACTTGTGCTCCACCCCACTGGTCACACTTTATATCCTTTTGGAGTAACATAAATTGTAGGTAGATAACCCACCTATTAATTAATCATCCTACTAATGTTCTAGTTGAGTGAGTTTAATTCCTAGTTTTATAAAGAATGCCATGTTGATTTTTGTTTCAGTATTTCCTTAAGACAGACATCTAGAAGTGAATACTTCCTATGGTAACTTCTCTGAAAGTTGGCTTAGTTCTGCTTTGTCCACTCTCAAAGACAGCAAGTGAGTTTATGTCCCTGGGTCACTATATATGGATGGGTCTTTAGATTGGACTCTGACCCAAACCAAGGGGTTGTCGATTAGGATAGGGGTAAGCTTCTGTAAAACACAATACTGTGGTTTAAATCAGATGGCCATTTATTTCTCTTTTACTGCTCAAATCAGAATGGTTTAGGACTAGTGGGGAGACTGACATTCTTAACATGTGGCTTCCATTTCTGGGTTCAAAGTGACTACTCTGTTCTTATTGTTTTAGAGACAGTGGGAGGAGAGAAAATAATCTGGGAGGATATACCGATTGTTTTAAAGACAATATCTAAAAGTGGCATCCATCATTTCTGGTCACAGTTGGATTGGGACCTAGTCACTAGTTTCACCTACCTGCAAGAAAGAATAGGAAATGAAGTAGTTATCCAGACAGCCAAGTGCTTAGCTGAAACTGGGAGAAGAGAGGTGGGGACACAATTAGCAGTCTGCCCCAGTCTCCAGCCAAGGTCTTGGAATCCAGAAGGTGAGCAATCCAGTAGGGCATGGTGTAATTGCTCCTTAGTTCTGTGATCCCCAGCTTGCTCAACTTTGAGCCTTTGAGATATAAGCATAAGTTAGAGTCAGGTAGTGAAACCTTTGCTAATCTGACAAGGAATCAAGGTTCATTAAACTCCTAAATGTGGCATTTTTATAGAGCATGGCCAAACTGGAGTTGGCTTGGTACAGACATCATTAGCTACAGGTTCATTTGAGCTCCATAGTGTGTTTTTCTTCCCTCCCCTCCCCCCATCCCTCTCCCTGTCCCTCTTTTCTCTCCCTCTCTCTCTTTCTCATTTTCTACATTTCCTTTCTGTTTTTAGAGCTCTGCCTTTCCTCCTCCCCTTCCTCCTCCCCCTCCCCTCCTCCTCCCCTTCCCCCCTCCTCCTTCCCCTTCTCCTCCTCCTCTACCACCTCCTCCTCCTCCTTCTTCTTCTTTGCTATTGATAGGTAGATAAGAAAATTTATGGGTTTCAGTGAAAAAACAAGTTTTAAAGTAAAATTTTCAACAAGACACCTAATGAACAATGGTCTATTCGCACAGCTGAAAGCTCTACTCATAAATCTCTTTCTCTTTTAGATTTGTGAGGAACAAGGGGTTATATTCTCTGCATGGGATTTTGCTTCTGGGCTAGGGTTGACTGCAAGTTTATTGGAATGAGCACTATGTTTTGTTTTGCTTTTACCATAAGGGACTTCTGCAAAGAGCCCCAGTGCTCATCATGTGCTGTGAGGAAAATGGAGAGAGTTTGCAGACCAGTTCTTCCCTTCATTCAAAATTAGGTTCAAGCTGAGAACCACTGGTGATTTTTTTAAGTCCTGTTTTAGATGAAATAGGCAGACATATTTGAATTAATTAACACTGTAAGGCGACTCTTAGCACTGAAACTGAGTTAGTACCTGATAAAAGGAACACTGAGCTAGGAATCACAAAACCCCTGTCCTAGCCTTGACTTCACCACAAATTCTTTGTAGGGCTATGGGCATATCACCAACAATTCTGTGCCTTTCCCAATTACATAAATTCTTATGTAATTCTTACACTTCTTGGAAGAATGAATTTATAAATTCTCTAGTCTGACTTCCTTGTGATAATAACAGGAAGACTGAGGTGCAGCAACTCCTAGCTGATCATCCCCCACTTCGTAAACCAGATAGAATCAACCATTCCCTTCTTAGTGATTCCCCTTCCCTACATGCTAGCACTCTATACTATAATATTGATGGCTTGTAATTTATGGGTCTGCTTTCCCTTGGGCTTCTTGAAAGCAGAGACCATTTCTTATCTATGTTGTCCCTTCTGTACAGCCTAGTGCTATGGATGGCTCATAGTAGGTACTTGATATTGGATAAATGAATAAAATAAAGTACATCCAGAGTCTTATGGTGGGTCAGGAACTGGTTAATAGCTGGGTAGAGCCAGGGCAAGTTTCATACTCCCAGACCACTCTTTTTCATATTCAACCTTTCCCTACCCTTCAGAAGGGTAAAATGTGGGGCGCCTGGGTGGTTCAGGGGGTTAAAGCCTCTGCCTTCGGCTCTGGTCTTGATCTCAAGGTCCTGGGATCGAGCCCCACATTGGGATCCCTGCTTAGCAGAGAGCCTGCTTTCCCCCCTCTCTCTGCCTGCCTCTCTGCCTACTTGCGATTTCTCTGTCAAATAAATAAAATCTTAAAAAAAAAATAATGGTAAAATGTGATATCAAATGTAATACATACTTGAGAACTAGAGATTTGGGTGCAGGACATGAATGGTTTTCTCTGCACAGGCTTGTTCTGCTATTTCAGTCTTGTGGTCCTTAATGCCAATTTCTTTTTATAATATGTTTCTCTCTTCCTATTTCCCCCAGAACCTCTGCTTGAAGTGGTCAGGTAGAGGTGCCTCAGGCCAAACCAAGGAGGAAGATATTGCACTGGGGCCCAGAGTACTTCATAGGAGATTTTTATGTCAAACTTTGAAGCCCAGAATATCTGCTAAGTTAAGGGCAACCTCTCCAAAATGAGGTTTGCAGGAGCTGCCATAAGGAAGGCAGAATGGCTCATGCCCTCTGAATTTGGTAGAAGACCAAGAGACCTATGCCTGAGGCTGCCACTCTCGTGTTCACCCCATACTGCTCCCAGCTTAAGAATGGAGTCTGTGCTCTGGTAGTCAATGTGATACTCAGCATAGGGAAGGACTGGGTCAGAGTCTTGGGAAGTCCTGAAAGGGCTGCTTTTAGCACATGGAGGGGACCAAGGCAACTGAAGCCACAGTAACAAGCCTAGGAGGAAGGAAGGCTGCTGTGGGGTCACTGGGAGAAACGCTTCCTGCCATTGTCTGGCCACATGGGTGGGTTGAAAATAAAAATAGGTGGAACTTGAAGACTGTATCTGACCCAGATCCACACAGAGAATCTGCTTCTGCTGTGTTTGGGGATGTGGAGAAATGACCCAGGGCATTTCAGCCCTGTGACTATAGGATGTGGAGGTCAGAGACCCGAGGAGAGAGGCTAATAAATCCTAACCATGCTCCCACTGTTTACGGAGTTTCTCAGCCTGAGGGTCCTCCCCAGCAATGTTTGATAGAATAGAAAACCATGCCGTACACAACACAGGGGTCTGATATAACAAGACAAATCACAGAGCACTCAAAGGACCATTTCATAAATGTTGAACAGAGGTTGAAAGCCAAGTTCTAAAGGCTTCTTAGACTATCACCCTATTTTCCTAAAATTTGTCCGAAGAGGACTACTTGGGGATCTTCTTCCCTGGCACTTTTTTTTTTTCCTTCTGTTTTTATTTGGTTGGTTGGTTTTAGTTTATGTTATAAGGGATGTCAACAATTACCAACTCATGGCCAATTTTGTTTCATCTGTAACTCTATTTTCCCACTCCATGTTATTTGGAAACAAATTACATATAATTTCATTCATAATATTTTAATATTTTATGTTGTATTTCTAAAACATAAGTACTCTTTATAAAAACATAAGTATTCCATTGTGTCTAAAAAAGTTAGAATTCTGTAACGTCGCCAAATGTCCAGTAGGTGTTCAAATTTCCAACACCTGACGTGTAATCATGTCTTCCTCATGGTTCCCCTGGGACCTCCTCTATCCTGCTCCAGAGAGAAAACCAAGGCAGACTTATGCAGGGAAAGAAGCTGTGATGCCCTGGTCCTTTTGCTTCTACCCTATCGTAATTTAACAAACACGTGGTGTACCAGGAACAGAGAGGGAGACCCCCAAATTGGAGGCAAGCACATTGGCAACGTAAAGAGAAAATAACTGACAAATCCCTAATTCTGGAAGATGCCCAGAGAGGCTGGGCCTGGAGCCAGGAGCTTAACAAGTTCCCATTGTTATTGGCAGCTGACAAATTTAGAAGCAGACAGGGGACCTTCTTATCAAGGGGAATTTTCTTAGCTGAGGCTGTATGCATTTAAAAAGCACAATCAACCTGTAGTGAGCTAAGGGATTAAGCATGATTTTTCTCTACTTGAATGACCCCTCTCCCTAAATTAAGCTGCCTATTTAGCGCCCTTAATAAATACATAGATAATTTAAACCATGTGGTGGCAAATTGAAAACATGGGCTTTTTGAACTATGTATTTTCTTTCTCATGTTGGAACATTTCCCCTGAGAAAATCTCAGGTCTCATGATTATGGAAAAGAAAGATCTGTATATCTTTCTGATTAAGTGTTTCGTGATACACACATACACACTGATCAAGCTTTTTCTCTTTTCTTGGCCAAAGTGGGCGTGTGCTTCTGAGAAAAGTGTCCCATCGACACTTCTGGCAGCTGCCTGATCTATTTGTCAACGAAACAAAATGTGAAAGAATTATATTTCTATAAAAGTAATTACATTTTCAAAGCAGCTTGTTATTATATACCATGTGGCATTACATTGAACCAAGATGCTATTTTCCGCCTGATTGTTAGAAGTAATGACCTACATTCACAAGTCAGTAAAAAATTCAAATATCTATCTTCTCTGTTGCTTGATTAGGAAAAATAATACTCCCTGCTGTAATACCTGCAGGTTTGAACTGAACAATTTGACGTGCCAGTTTTCAGATATTTGTTTTACTCATCTACTGATTTCAAATATAGCCTACACATACACAAACATATTTAGTTGACTAGTAGGAATCTTGATTTGGATCAAAAGATGCTCATAATGTGACCAAGATTTTTTTTATATATATAATTTCTGTATCATTTTCTCCTCTCCTTGAATTAATGAGTCACATCAAAGAGTGTCTCAACTTTTAGAAGCTTTGTTACAACTTGCTTTGGCCTCTTTCATGTATGTCCAAAAAAAAAGGTTTATAAACAGTTTTCTGGGCTTGTGAGCCCATGGGATTCATTTGGTCTCCTAATCTTTTCTGTGGTCAGAGTACTTTCTGAGACAGTGTTCACCACAAATTCTCTAGAGACAAAGTCTGCAGCTTCCCTTCTGCTTTCCCGCCTGTGACCCTCCCCATTATCAAGCAGAGTCTTAGACAAAATTAGATAATAGGAAAAATCTTGAAATTCCAATTTCAGCCTGTATTGACTTTCTCTTGCTACAAATGTAGCACATGGAGTATCCTAGTAGTAGACCATCCTTGCCTCCTGCAGACAGGAAAGATATTTTAAGAAGAGGAGATTTGGCCACCCAAAAAGGGAGAAAATATCCATATAGACAAATTCCATTTGGTTAGAGTTTTTGTCTCTTCTTGGAAGAGGGACATTGAAAGCCAAGTCTTCAAGGCCAGACTTTATCAGGACAAGAAAGCTGAATTGTCTTGTGTCTTGTGAAGACACAAGAACATTGGCCTTCTGAGTCCTGAAAGATTAACGTGCCATGGAACTAGCACCCCGCCCCCACTTTGACTTAGTTCCCTGAGTGACCAGTGCCTGACTTCTCTGTGGCCAACTGTCTAAAGTTGGGATCAGTGGTATCATTTGAAGGAGCCAGTCTTTCAGAAGGAAGCACGAAAGCTTCTTAGGAAACCTTTATACTGTATTAGTTTGTAGAGCTAAATATTGTATGCAACTCTTGGTTCATTAGTGCTCTTCTTTTTCTAGTAATTTACTGAAACTAATTGGGTACAGGACACAGCTAGCTGGTGGGCAAGTCGAGATGTTTCAGTTAGCTTCTGAGGCAATACATGGCAGAAGAAAGCAAAACTCCCTGCCTGATTTTTTTTTTTTGTTTTTTGAATGATGTGATAGTATGTGTCTTTTCAAGAAGTTACTTAGCTGGAAAGGGGTGAAAAGAGATTGGCCTTTACAAAATATTTAGAGGTTATACTTAGAAATAAATAATCTGTAAAACAAAACAAAGGATGCAGGAGGGTTACATATAGCTTCTATACATTCTCATGGTTTTATTTCCTTCCCAAGATTACAGAGAAGATAGATTGATTGGAAGCAAAATGACTATCTGTGATGACTTTAATGTTGGATCTGGTGTTACTTATGTAATCACAAATGAGGATGGTTTTTCTCCTCGTTTCCTCGTAATTGATTTTCTCATGTTTATAAAACATATATAATGCAATGCTATAACAACTGGCACATTTTAGGAGTTTAGGCATGACCAAATCCTGGTAGAGGATGGTACAACAAACCCAGTAAATGGAATATATCTAGACTAGCCCTTTAGAGCTGTGCTGTCCAGTATGATAGCCACTAGCCATTTGGACTTATTTAACTTTAAATTAAAATTAAAAACTCAGTTCTTGGACGCCTGGGTGGCTCAGTTGGTTAAGTGACTGCCTTCGGCTCAGGTCATGATCCTGGAATCCTGCGATTAAGTCCTGCATTGGGCTCCCAGCTCCATGGGGAGTCTGCTTCTCCCTCTGATCTTCTCCCCTCTCATACTCTCTCTCTCTCTCATCTCTCTCTCTCTCAAATAAATAAAATCTTAAAAAAAAAAAAAACCTCAGTTCTTCAGTTGCACTAGCCACACTTCAAATGCTTAATAGCTACTGTATTAGACATTTCTGTCTCTGCAGAAAGTTCTTTTAGAAAGTCCTGCTCTAAAGAATCCTGAATTCTCTGGGTAATGTTCCCAGCTGTCCACACTTGTTCTCTACATTTTCTTACCCAGAAAATAAGGAGATGGGATCACATAGTCTCTAGGATTCTTCTATATCTGGGATTCTCATCCCAAGCACTCCCCTGATTTCTGGGCATCACATCTGCACAAAGACTCTCAAGAAGGCTGTATGGTAAGAAAAGCAGCAGGGTTGTGGAGAAAACATACTGGAAGCTACAGAACTCAAACATTGTTCCTGTACTATCAGTTTAAGCTACATACCTTGGGAGAACTCGCTCAGTTACTTTGAGTCTCTACTCATTCATCAACTGAAGGCACTGAGATGAATGATCTCCAAGGCCTACTTTGCTCTAAAATTCTCAAATGTTACTGACTTATAAAAATAGCCCTTGCTAATGAGCTTGAATAAACCCAATTTTGGTATTGTGTATGCTGTTTTCTTTGAAAACATTCTGAATTCTCACAATACCCATTCGAGGATGGGGAAATTTATTGCCATTTTTCTTTCCATGAAAGGTTTGCAACCATTGAGTCCTCCCTCCACCCAACATTGGGAAGATGTGTGAAAAATGGCCAGTTAAGCAGCTGTTTTCAATATAAAGATTCTTGGCGTCTGTGTGCAAAGTATCAGAATGATCAAAGTTTTTACTTTTCTTCCAAAAATTTGGGTGTCTTGTAGACTCACAATGTGAAAAAATGCTTAGTTTAATATTTGAGTTTGATCTTTAGCTAGTATACTATGACCTTTACTTTTCAATATTCTATGCAACATAGAAAAAATATTTTAGTCATTTCATTTGGAGGTTTTGGCATAAATGTGTCCATCACAGCGTGGTATTTGTTCAAATAAGTAATTAAGGGACTTTTTTTCATTTGAGGAGTTTATCTAGAACATTAGAACACCAGGAATAAAATGAAGAATTCTCTAGGTGTTCATTCAAATGATATTTAATAACCACTTTCTATACGGCAGGCACTAATCTAGAAGGTGAGCACTCAGCAATGAACAAGAGAAACAAAAAACTCTCTTCTAAAGGAGTTTCTATTCTAGGAGGAAGTCTCTGGTAGAGTTTCCAAAGCATATTCCATGGAGTTTCCGAGATGCTAATAGAGATTACACTAGCAAACAAAGACTATGCTCAAAGAAGTTTAGGAAATTGTGTGCTAAACAAAATTAAAATTTTGTTTGTTTATTGATGTGGGATTTCCAGAGTTTTTCCATTGCCAAGTACATTGTGAATTTCTAAGATTAGAATATAGTAGGCAGTGTGAAATAAGCTCTCTTGATCATTGAACACTTTTCCCCCATAGAAAACTTTAAGAAAAGGTCTAAATCTCTGTTGAAAAGGAAGTTTGGTAGAAAAAAACCTTTGCAGATGGAGGATGGACTAACTCATTATGACAGGGACCTATTACATTGCTTAGATAGGGTCCAACTGGTACTTTCAATTCACTGGTCTCTCCAGTCCTAGACAACATCCCAAGCGCATGAAATAGTTGAGCAGGTCACTGAATGCACAGCTGGTACTTGGTCATCCTCAACAACCAAAATAATAATCCTTCCTGAGAGGGATCATAGGGGATGATGGGAAGTTTGCTTTGTGAAATCAGAGCTGTAGCAACGCTGTAGCAACAGTGAAGGGGTACCCAAGAGTACTGGGCTTTGGACTCAGGAGACCTGGTTTGGAATCTGAACTCTTACTGGGTGAGCATCGTCAGGTAAGCTGCTTACCTCTCTAAGCCTGTTGCCCTGCCTGTAAGACGGAGGAGGCGACAGTCCCTCCACAGGCTCATTATGAGCCTCAAATGAGGCCTTGTGTGTGAGCACACTTCGCAATCTTGGCTCTGACTACAGAGAAAGTCTCACTGACATGAGCCTCATGGTCATAGTCCTCATCCAAATAGGTACTTTGGCAATGCAGGCGACTGAGATCTTCACTATCTTGTTACACTTGAATGACAGAACATGGACCTTCCTGTTATTCATAAAGGATTCTTACTCCAGCCACTCTAAGCACTAAGCATTGAAGACTCAATAATAGATACCCTTCACATTCAAATTTATGTAACTTGAGTATAAAAAGTATGGTTATATTTCCAGTACATTGTCAAATGCGGCACTGCTTATATGCCATTCTTTTTAAAAAAAGACAACATGCTTATTTTTATATTAATTATGCTAGCAAGCTGATTTTTCTCAAATAGACCAGTGCAATGCAAAAAAAAAAATTACAGAAATATTTTTACCAAAGTTGTCATTTGCTTATTGGACGAACTAGACTTTCCTTGGATTACTCTGTGGAACTTACCATCTTCCAGCTGCTATTACAATTCTTTGGTCAGCAGCCTATCTCCCCAGCAGAGAGGCCAAGAGGAAACCGTTGAGTAAAATTTTCTTATCAGCCCCAAGAGGTCAGAGCTGACATGCAGGGTCCTCTGGTAAAAAAAAAAAAAAAAACAGTTCTCCCCCATCAGCAGCTTTGAGAAGTAAAAAAATAAAAGCATGCTCTTTCCAAAACAGGCAATTAGTGATGGTTAGAAGGCCAAAGGGGAGAGGTTTGCTGACTTGACAAACCGTGATTACTTTTTACAGCTCATGAAACTGTCTTCTAAGGAGTCATGCTCTATGGCCTTAAGTTTATTGCACTCACGATTTTGGAAATGTCATCTTTTGGAAAGATAAGAAGCCTCAATGAGAAAAGAGGAGATTAATAGCATATCTTTGCCCTGTGCTAAGCATCTCAACATTTGTTGCCCAGCGGAGAGGAGAATGGAGAACAAGTTTTCAGAGGCCTCTGGGCTGAGGAGCTGTGCCTTCCCTCAGCACAGATAACCCCCAACCCCACTTCATCCTTAATAACAGAGTCTGCTAGTCTGTTTTATTTTATAAACTGATAGATAACAGCCTGGATTGAATCATGGCTTTCCTCCTTAATAGGTGGTGACCTGGAGTACATCACTTATTAACCTCTGTGAGTCTTGATTCCTTCTGGCATAAAAAAGGATGGTAACAGGCTTCTCTTTGAGTGCGAGGGATAATCAGCAGCTAAAGAAACGCTGTTGAAATGTAAGTCACATAATGTCACTTATACTCAAAATCCTCCAAAGGCTACCCATGTCACTTTGAGTAAAAGCTGCAATCCTGACAGTGGCCCACAAGAAAGACCCTGCAGGATCTGTTGCCCCATCCCTCTCTCTGACCTCTTGCCCTATTAAGTATCCCTGTACATAGGCTGGTCTCCTGTTATTTCTTAAACACGCCAGGCTCATGTCTGCCTCAGAGCCTTTGCACATGCTGTTACTTCCACCTAGAGTGCTCTTCCTCCAGATGTTGGCATGGCCTAGATCTTAGGGTCTTTACTCAAATGTTACCCTCTTAGGGATTCTACTGATCCTATTCAAAATTGCAAACTCTCCTCCTTTTCTGCCTCATCCCCTTTCCTCCTTTATTCTTCATTGTAACTACAACCACCTACCATATATGTTTTATTCATTTATGTTTATTTGCCTTTCTTCTTCTGAATGAAGCTTATGAGGTAGGGATTTTTATCTGTTCATTGCTGTATTCTAAGCCCTTAGAACAGCATCTAGTATATAGTACACATTAAATATCTGTTAGACGAATGAATATTATAACACCATTAATGCACCTAGCACTGTCCGTTTGGTTTAAAAAAAAAAAGGGAGGCGGGGACAAAGAGATAAGGGGAGAGACTGACTTGAATATATAGCGTATTCAAAATTTTATTCCACTGACTTGTGGCAAATGTCAAATTCTGCCCAGAGATTACTCGCTAGTCACAAAGAGAACACATATTAAAAATAAATTTTAAAAAGGAAAAAAATTTTTACAGGGAAATACCATTTAATAAATATTGAAGGAATGATAGGGTTAAAGAATTGCCATTTTGTGCTCCCCGGTGAATAACTGATTCCAGCCTGGATTGTCAATGGATATTACAACTATGAAATGAGAGATGGGTGGGGAAGTGGATGGCTGAGTGAGACTAATATAGCAACCCACAGATTTCTCGCTAGTCATATAGGTAGAAATAAAACCAAGTGCCCTACTGTCTTCATTTGCTGAGTCAGGAGCCTCAGAAGAGGAGAGGATCACAAGGAGGTGTGTGTTCCTGCATCAGCAGCTCCACTCCCCCTGGAGCCCCAAACCAGGGCCCTGCAGCTTCTCCAGCACAGGGCCTGTGACCCATGGTTCAGGGCCCAGAGTGCTCTGCTGCTGTGGGTAGCAGCCTACCATCTTTAAACTCGCCGAAAGACCTAGTAAGTGAGTCATACTAGTTAGTGAAAACAGCTTTGTACAGAGCTCTATATTCCCCATGCAGCCTATTTTTACTTCTACTTCTCCTTTCATTCGTAGACAATTCAAGTTCTATTTATGTTTAAAAAAAAAAAAAAAAAGAAAAAGGCAGAGCAAGGGTCTCTTCTCATCCCCATTGTTCCTTGTCACTTTCATCGTAGGGTCGATCTGTAGTCTGGGCACGGCTGAGGAGAGAGCTTTGCAAGCCCGACCTGGTCTACCCATCCTCTCTTATAACCTGGCACGGGTTGAGCTTGGAGCATGCCTTAACATCACTGCCAGTTGTGAAACCATCTAGCGCCTAGGTTTCTGCAAAGGGGAAGAAGATAGAATTCAGTTGTAAAATGACTCCCAAGGAAATGAGGAATTTGGGCCTATAATGGCGTCCTCTGGCCTTAAGCGTCCTGATGATTAAGCAATCTGCAAGGAGGGCCCTCTAAGCCAGTCTTTCTTTCCTTCTTCTCCTTTGTCCTATTTATTTTTTTTTTAAGGCAAAGAAAAATACTCTTCTGTCCTTGGTGGAGAGTTTATCATGGGGAATAAGATGTCAACAAGTCTTGAGAGTAGCTGGGTCCTAGGCTTCGTGGGGGACTTGCTTATAAGTGATGCCATTTAAAAAACCAATAGGAGATGTCGTAGGAAAGCAATATAACATCGAAAAGCACAACAGAGAGGGGGCCTCACTAACCACATTCCTTCTTCCTCAGGCCAGCTTTGGGAATCCTCTTCCTGAGTTTGGCAGCCTGGCTTTTGATTAGGAAGTCTGCATAGAACTTAAAATAAAGAACACAATTACTTTACAGACTTGAGTTTTCCATTGTTAGAGAAAATGGACCAAGAGTGGATTTGGTGTTTCTAATAGTGTCACAACCATAAGGCAATTCTGTCCCAGTAGATCCCCCGGTCCTGAGCTCATTTTCTTTCTTTCTCTCTCTCTCTCTCCCTTTCTCTTTCTCTTTCTCTCTCTTACTCTCTCTTTCTCTCTGTCTTTCTCTCTTTCTCTTTCTTCTCTTTCTGTCTTCTCTTTCTTCTCTTTCTTTCTTCTCTTTCTTCATTTCTTTCTGAGAGTTTCCAGTTTTTATCTTCATGGACTCCATACTTTAAAAGTTGATTTTAAAACATGCATCATATTTTAATAGTTCACAGGGCAGGGCTTCCATTTAACCTTATAAAATAGCCCTATCTCGTACTCCTCCTGGATGGGTGGATTGGAAAGTCCAGTTGGTGAGGTTCTGGAGTGCTAACATAGTTAGAGGTAGGGTGTAAGGGTCTACCAGATGTTTCTTCTGAGGTTCCACTATCAGAATCAATGTCCTGAATTAGGAAGTGAAGTTTCCCATCTCAATAGGGTAGTCCAAGAGGATCACCCCCAAATGGAAAGCCATGAAGTCAAATCATAAAGTATAGTCAGAATGGAGGGTTAGGCTGAGACTTGGAGAAGTTTCCTGGACCATGGGATGTCTTCTAGGGCCTTAATGTGGTACCTATTGCCTCAAGCACAAATGGGTGAATGATGACAGGAACTAAAGGAAATGAACATCTCCAGGCACCCAGTACCAATTCTGGAGACCTGCCCCACCCCAGGGGAATATGTAGATGAACAATGGCCAATAGACAGAGATGTAGACAGAGCTCTGACCCACAAGCTCTGTAGCTATTACTCCAAGATAGTCAGGAACTCATCAATGCTATAAAACTTCCTATTTTTATCCTTTGTTTCCAACTCCTTTGTTTGCAACTCATGCTCCCCAAATCAATCACATAGGATGCACCACTTCCAGGTTCCCCAGAAACCTCTGGAGCATACATGTAGCTTTCTCTTTTTTTTACTGCTCTATCTGCCTAGGTACTTCTGCCAAATGCAAATGATGACTCCTGTGCTACAAGCTGAACAAATAGCTTGTTTGTTCCCATCTGGGTCATCTTTGTTTATTTCTGTGGATCTTTAATAGACATATGGAGACAAACATCCCAGAACTTACACATCTAACTAGTGCCACCCTCTTCAAATAGTCTCTTTGGAGAATTAAGATCTGTGTGAATGATACCATCATTAATCAAATTTTTGCCACTCCTCTTTTATTGAATTAGGAGCCAATATGATGGGGTCGTAGGATTGTAGAGTTTTGTAGCAATCTTTGGGTTGCTATATTAGTACCTTACTCCCCTTCCATCTCATCATGCTTTCATACTCCCTCTTTCTCTCTTTCTCCCTTTTTCTCTCACAGACACACTTCATCTCATTATTTCTGGCCTAAATATACCTTCTGCTCATGTTAATGTTAACAATTTTATTCACCAACCCTGTCTCCAAAATGATTTTTAATTATTTTCCTAATTGGCCTACTCCCACACTAGAGTTTGTTATTTACCAAAATGATATTTTAAATAGTGACTCAAGATTTTGCCATCTATTGGAGAGACTTGTCACAAATTTCTTATCTTTGCATTTTGCGGTTCCAGAGGATAAGGGTAAATATTTAATAAATTTTGTTTTGTCCCAGTCCTTTCTAAGTCCATCCTGCACCATGCCCTTCCTCAGATGGAAGACACCTCAAATGTGCAGACCAGAGTTGGGCGGGTAGACTCTTTCTTGCTGGCAAAGCAGATGGTATGTTCTCATTCCGTCAACACACGCAAAAGACAGGCTCTTTGGTGTTTGCTTTCATTTGACCCTGGAAACAGAACCTCAGCATCTGCACAGAGATCAATTTTGGACAATTGTAAAATATGTGAACAATGTAAATTGCAAGCAATCATTTTGGCTTTCATTTTCATTGTGAATTCCTATGACAAAATGATACTCGTCCTTATATATCACTACTTTTGTTCACAAGGTTCAAACATCAGAATTCTGCCAAGTGGCTCTTTTGGTCTGGGTGAGCTTATAATGATTCTGATGCTGGTAAAGGAACTGAACAAAGCAGCCCTGGGTCAGCAATACTCATTTCACTGGAGTCTGGAGCGTACAGATACAAATGTTAAGGACGTGCTAGAGTGGTTATGGTGTCCTCAGGCCATAGAGCTGAGAGCCCACTGAAGGACAATTGCTGGAAAAGGTCTATAAACAATTCATAACCAAGCATATTCAAAATGAGCACTTCACTTTGAAATGATAAAATCACTGAATTATGTGGAGTGCCCATACCAATCCTCCGAAATCCTTCAGTCATTCCCCTGGTGTGACGTGCTGAGGTTAGAGATTAACTGGAGGGATATTTGAACAGTTTCATTTTCATTTTTCACCTTTTTCCAGCTGCTGGGAGTAGGTGGGCGGGTAGGAAGGAGGGCTCCCCAATCCTTCTTGTAGTCGAGGGAATTTCCTGTCTTCTTGGCTCTTCTACAACATTAATTACTACTCAGGGACTACAGCATTATTGGTGCTCCTTTCCAGTCTGCACAAAATGACCTTGGGAGCCAACAAGAAAATCAAAGAGACTCAGAGTCCGGTGGTTGCCCTTCTGCACATTATCTCCTTATGGGGACCCCAAGGTAATGAGGACAAGACGCTTCTCCAACCCATGTCCCCTGACTCAGGAGTGGCAGCCATTTTCCAGGAACTCTGGGAAAGAGGTCACCTCCTCAATCTGTTGCTCTTTGGGCCTCCTTTGTCCCTAATCTGAAATGAGACACCTCTTCTCTCTTCTCCTATAGCACTCTGTACCAATCTCTATCATAACATATTACTTTAATTGCTCACTTACATGTTGGTCTCCCAAGAGCCCATACATGCCTTAGGTGAGGGAGATACATCTTAGCATCCTTGTGTTATCCATTGAATCAAATATCCATTGAATTCAATAGCCATTGAATAAAAAAAAAAAAGCAATGGTGAGAATGACTAAAATCAAGCTGGGTGCTGAGTACTTTGGGGAATCAGGTAATAAAATATATAAGTGCATATATACATATGTATGTGTGTTTGAATGACATGGTTTCAATCTGCTGGGAATTGTGTGTAGAAGTAAGAAATCTGTGTAAAATAAATCACAGTGGAAGTATGTTATAAGACTGTATGACCATTTCCAATTGGCTTCTTGTGAGACACAAAGCACTTAACAGATGTGAAATCACTTTAAAAATTTTTGAACCATAGATAATACATTATTAATGTAATAACTAATATGACTTCTGAAACCTTATCCTATTTCTCTCAGAGACCAGAGGTTTCAGGGACTGGAAATTCTGGGGACTATGGTAATAGAATTTTCTATCCCTTCAGAAGACCCAATATTTTGAGAAAATGTAACTTGACTAACCATACTAGGGCTATTTTGTTTATCTGTTGGTTTAATCTTGTCCCCTTTGACCTTTAACTCACTTGATTTCTCTGCATGTCATTTTGATTAAACCTCTAAGTTTCCTTGAAGCTTTGAAATATTTATTTGTATTTGCTTCCTTTCTCTAGAGAGATAAGATAGATACACAGACATACAGATATGGATATATAGCCAATATTATGACATGTCACTCATAAATACTTCAGCATGCATTTCCTAGGAATAAGGCTGTTCTGCTACGTAATGATACTTTCTCCATCATAGCCAAGAAACATTACTACATATCATATAATATACAGATGCTATTTAAATTTTCCGTTTTCCCAAAATTGACTTAATTTTTTCCTCTGATCCAAGATCCAATCAAGATTCATATACTATATTTGATTGCTATATCTCTTGGGTCTTTCATACTATAGTACAATTCTAAGTCCTCTTGCCTTTGCTTTTTTTTTTTTTTTTTAATTTTTGACATTTATCTTTCTGGAAAGGTCAAGGAAATTTTCGTCCAGGATATCCCACTGTCTTGCCTTATATGATGGTTTCTTCATGACCGGATTCAGGTTAAACTATTTAGTAAGAATACCATGAAGGGTACTACATAAATATATTATTCATAAATGAAATAATTCTCATTTTTAAGTATTTTAATCATAAATCTAGTATAATATCAAAGCAGAAAATTTGTATAATACAAAAGGAGGAGGCCACCCATAATCCTAACTCACACAAGAATTTTCAATGTATTTGCAACATTTCTCTATTTTTATTTTTAGCACAGTTGTAAATATACTGCAGATAAAACTTTGTATTCTGGTTGTTTTTGACATAACATCACATCAAAGCATTTTCACTAGAAATAATGGCAATGATACTAACAATACTAACTACTTTTTATTGAGTACATATCCAGTTGCAGACAGTATCAGTCACTCTCTATATACTATTTCTTTTAAAGTTTATGACAGTGCTTTGAAGTAAGTTCTTTTATTGTCCCCATTTTAGAATAGAGGAAACTGAGACTCCATCCCACAGCTGGCAAGGGGTAAAGAAGAGATTTGAACCCAAGTATATTTGACTCCATCACATCATCTGTCTCCTATTGCTTTTATTGAATGTGCTTTGATTTATTCTTTTCGTGTAAACACACTTGTAGACACCATCAACTTAGGCCTGCCTTGCTTTTCAGAATATTTCCTAAGGCTTGACTTTTTTGACCACCCCTTGTAAATTACGTGTGTAGCCCAAGACTGGCCTCAGACTAGTACTTTATATTTTTCCCCTAAGAATTTAACCCAAACCAAATTTGGTTTTCCCAGAGTCTATTTTCATTCATCAACGAGGCAATGTAATTTGTAGGTGAATGACAAAATCATCAGGAGACCTGGTACGAGTGAGTCAACAAAATAAACCAAATGTGTCAACTCCCAAGAGCCAGAGTCTCAAGTACGCCAGGCCACCTTGAGCTTTCTTAACGGTGGACAGGCTGTGGTGGGGTTCTGTCCTGAGCCTGGAGCCCCTCTTACAGGGGACACTGCCCTTGGCAGCAGCATGGTTGTGGGGCATCTGTCTTCTCTTTGACTCCATTAGGAGACTCTGGAATTTAAGCTGTGTAAAAATCATTCTGTTGTTAAGGGCCTCTGATCTAAACACACCCCACTGATTAGAAATGTGTCCCATGTCAAAGCCCTGAAAAACACAAATTCTAATTCTTCCAAATGCACTTTAATGTGGGTTAAATGCCTACGTTTGTCTCATAGCCTGCGGTGCCAGCTGGGGAAGAGGCCGCAGTAGCAGGAACCTTTGCCAGCCCAGCCTTTGGGATGGCTCTGAGCACAGCAGGGAGGAGCTGAATGCATTTCAACTGCAGCCAAGTTAGTGGTTTAAACTTCATAAACATGTCGTAAATGTTATGATTCTTATCTTTATGCGATGGCATTCCTGCCTCAAAGGATAGCTATTAAAGAAAAAGCACAATTCAGCAAATAGTTCTAAGAACTTTGATTAAAAAAAAAAAAGTTGATCATTTTTGGTTGCTTGTCTTTCTTTTGACCTTTTCCTCTAGACTCATCCTCATAACACAGTCAGGATGCTCCATCACTTACCAAAAGGGTTAAGACAATATGACTTCTTTGTGATTAAAAATAAAAATGAAGTGAAATGAAGTTCTCCATAGTTTTATAGATTTACTTGATTCTGGGATTGGGAGTGTATTTGGAGTGACTGGCTCAATAGTTATGTTGATCTTGACTGTTCAAGTTCACGTTTCTGGGGGTCAGTTGGCTGTCAGCTGATCTAGGCTGATCTGGGCTGCGCTTGGCTGGATGACTAGGACATTCTGGTTTTGCTTCACATGCTTCTTATTCTTTAGTGGACAAAAATCTCAAGGCAGTGGTAAAGGTACCAGAAAACAAGCCCCAATGTACAAGATCATTTCAAGTCTTTACATCACATCTGCTAAATTCCACGAGACAAAGGGAGAATGTACTTTTGCTCAATGATCAATATACAAGATCATTTCAAGTCTCTGTGTCACATCTAAATTCTATGGGATAAAGGTATTCACATGGTTGAGCCCAGTATCAAGAAGTGGAACAGGTTGCCCTTATCCACAGTAGGAGGGCATTTCAAAGTTATTCGGTATAGATATGGTTAAAGGAGAAGTAAAAACATAAGCCCATGATTTCAATGTACCATAGCAGGTGATTCTATGCCCCGTAAGGTTGGAGTCAGGATACATTATTTGCCAGTAGCTAAGATCCAGTGCATATCTAATCATGAGGCCAAGTTGTAAAGAAAAGCAGTCACTTGAGTGACCAAGGTAGAAGAAATGATTTGGCATCAGAAGGTGGCCAGAAAGACCCAATACTATTAAGAAGTCAGTCCTTCCCAAATCAATCTGTAGATTCGAAGTAATCCAAATCAAAATCTAAGCAAGCTGTTTTTTTAGAAATCTCCAAACTGATCCTAAAACTTTTATGGGAAATCAAAGGAAACAGCAGTGAACAATTTTGAAAAAGGACAAAGTTGATTTCAGGATTTGCTATAAAGCTACTTTAATCACGAGTGTGAATTTATGAAAGGATAAAATACAAACTAATGAGAGAGAATAGAATCCAAAGGAGTTGCATAAATGTGCAACTTTGTTCACAATCTCCAAACACTAAGGAACCAAAAAAATTCAACAGGGAAAGGATACTTTTAAAACAGATTGTGTTGGAATTTGAATACCCATATGTGAATTCATGGGACTTGACCCATACCTTGCAACATATAAAAAAAAAATTCAAAAATAAAACCTAGACCCACATGTAAGACCTAACATTATGAAATTCTAGAGGAAAATATAGGGGAAAATGTCTTTGCAACCATGAATAAGGCATAGATTTCTTAGCTGGAGCACGAAAATGATGAATTACAAAAGAAAAAAAATGATAAGCAGGACATCATTGAAATTAAAAAGTTCTGCTCTTTGAAAGGCATGGTTAAGAAAGGTAAATGAACAGGCAAGCCACAGACTGGGGAAAAATATTTGTAAAACACATTTACTATAAAATACTTGTATCCAGAATATATAAGGAAGTCTAACAAATAATAAATAACCCAGTAAAAATGGGCAAAAGAATTGGACACTTCACTGAAGAAGATATATGAATGGCTAATGAACAAAGGAAAAGATGCTGAACATATTAGTCATTAGGAAAATGCAAATTAAAATCACAATAAAATACTAATACACATCTCTTTGCTGACTAAAATTTAAACATTGCAAAATCAAGACTTGGTAAGAATGGAGAGCAATCGTAACTCTCGGGCATGCCTTATAGTAATGCAAAAGGCTCCAGCCACTTTGAAAAATATTTAACACTTCCTTATAGAGTTAAACGTCACCTGTAAGGCTGAACATTTGAGTATTTACCCAAGAGAGGTGAAACTATGCCCACACACAAAAAACACTATATTTGAATGCTTACAACAATTTTATTCATAATCTCCCCAAACTAGACACAACCCAAATAACCACCACCTGGTAAATGGGTAAACAAACTCTGGTACATTGATGCAATAGAATATGACTCAGAAATAAAAAGAAGTGAACTAGTGATTAACAACATGGATGAACTCAAATGCATTATATGAAGTGAAAAAAGGACATAAAAAACTACCTGCTCTATCATTCCACTTAAATTACATGCTGGAAAAGGAAAAACTAGGGATAGAGGGGTGACTGCCAGGAGCTGGGGTAGGATGAGAGAACTTTCTGGGGCTGAAAATGTTCTGTAGCTCGACTGTAGTGGTACTCACCCAGACAACTGTATGCGTTTTTCTGAATTCATAAAGCTGTACACCAGAAAGGAGAGAATTGGAAATTATACCTCAAGAAACCTGACTTAGAAAAGGGGGAGTTACGGAAACAAAAGGTAAGAGCCATTATACATGAATAGGTGTACAGCTGAAGTCTCTAATCTAGCCACCAAGAGAAACCAGTATCTTCTCATCCTCCTGTAGACTTTTTAGTCAACAACTATTGTCAGAAGACACATCTTGAACCACTGGTCTTAAAATTTTTAGTCCTCCTTGACCCAGCTTCCAATTCTAGGAATTTATCCTAAGGAAAGAATCTTACCTGATTTTCCTAGAAAGGAATTATTGGCCACAAAGTGTAAAATTCTAAAAAATTGGAAATCACCTTAATGCTCACCATACTGCTGGTAGTAGATGAACTGAAGGTGGAAATATTAAATAAGCTTTGTTGCATCCAAGCAATGGAGCACTATCTTGCTATAAAAGAATATTTGATGATATGGTGATGTGATCATCATATAGTAAGAATGTCAGATAACAAGAGTATTTATGGTATGATCCCTTTCTTGAAGTGTGTGATGAGAGAGATACAAAGACTGGAAGAGTCAATATGCCAAGATGCTAATGATCATTATTATCTAGTGGTACTGAGATTGTAGACAATTTTAGGCTAAATAGGCTAAATATTTATTACAAAACCAATACGAAACCAAACAAAAAACCTGAATCCTAATGGCCAGCTGTGCTTCTAAGAGCCAGGAGGCATTTGACCCCTTTAAGAATCTTTGAGCCCTACCATATAGCTGCCTCTGTCCACAGAGAATGTGAAGCACTACTGAGAAAACCAGGTACAAAGAGATGGACTCATGAACCAAAAAGACTTCTATTGTGGGAGGCAGCTGATAAACTAGCTTTTTAAAACTTAATACTGAGCTGTTTTAGAAGTTGTTAGTGAGCATGAAGACCTGTGTTACCACAGGCAGGATTCTTGCCTCTCTTGCTTTTATCTGAAAGATGAAAGAGTTGAACCAGGAAGTCTCTAAGAATCTACTGTCTTCTAATTTTCTGGGATTTTTAGGGGTGAGTGAACCCAGACCAGGGTGAATTTCACTATTGCTTATAGGAGGGAATCTTGTCCATTTACATGGGTTAATGATTATCGAAGCTTTTGTGTTGACTGAAGGAGGAGGGGGGTATTATCCTTATGTTTTATTTTCTATAATAGAAGGAGAAATTGAGAGAATGGAAAGAGGAAGTTGTCCATTTTTCCTTGGATTCCTTACATTCAGTTGTTGACTCTATTAAGAGAAAAGTTAAGGCCAGAAAGTGACTGAGTTTCCTCATGAGAAACTTTGAGATCACCTGTCTTTTATGCACAGGTGGCACTGCAGTGGAATCCATGTGACAAAGAGCAATGCAGGACAGAGAGGCACTTGCCCCACTCTTCAGGGAATCAGCACTCCCCTGGCGTCTTGGGGACCAGTGGCTTTGGGCCTTTTGAGAGACAGTAGCCTGGTGTGAACATTAGTATTTTCTTGATGGTCCCATCAGCAAAGCCAACAGTTTCATTGCGTTCAAGGCTATATAAGCCAGGGACCTGAGTGGTCCCTAAGGGAGGGAAGAGGGAAACAATAGGAGAAGTTATGTAGAAAACATAGTTGACAGGCCCATTAAGGCACTCTGAAGTTTTCTAGAGACAGAAGGTTTTGTCTTATCCATGGATGGTAAGTGCGATGATGTCTCTGGTGCAACTCTTTACATCAGTAAGTGTAACAAGTGCTCCCTCTTTGAGCTTCTGTGTCATGTTTCTTACCTTTTGCTCTGTCTCCCATTAGAAAGGGTATTTGCATGGAGCAGTTGGTTGGCCCAGCTGAGTATTTCAAACCCCAACTGGAGTCAGAATCTTTGGGTTGATAGAGTAATTGATTACTGAAATGCTTATAAGATGTTCCATACCAGACTGGATAAATCACCTTCATCTATATCCCCCATCTGTAGATGAGGCTTTATCCACAGAAGGCTGACAGCAGCTTAGAGGGCTGCCTTTTGGGAACTTGTGGCCAAATAAAGTCACCTACTAATGAGAGGAGAATAGGTAACATCTTAAAATTACTAACACATATCCTTCTCATTGAATAGGGAAGCTACCCAGTAGGGTTGCTAATCCACCATACAAGAAGAGCCTGGAAGAAACAATGACCCCTCCAAGATTCCTATGGAGACAGTTCAGAGTGTTTAGTGTATCCAGCTCTCATGCTACCATAACCACCAAGAATTTACCTTTAATTGAAACTTGGCTTTATAGTAGATAATTGGCAATAGTACTAGGTGTGTATGTAGGGAGGTTGCCTTATTTTCTGAACTTTTTGTTCCATTGGAAGCTGTGGTTCTACCCAGAATGAATACCCCCTCACTCTAAAAGGAAGTCAAGGTTTGTAAGTTTTGTTTTCTGAGGACACCTTAGAGGTTTGGGACAGAACAATATATTGTCCAGGGAAGAAAGAAAATGAGAAGATGATTGGTCCAATACCTCCTTCCATAAATGAGTAAATGAGCCCTCAAGAACTGGCTTTTCTCAAGGCTATACAGCCACTTCAGTCACAAGTAGTGACTGAAGTGACAAATGGTGACATTTTCCCCAGCTAGCTCCAGATAAAACTGAGTCTTTTGCATTAGAATTTGCCTAAGAAACACATAGATACAACACACACACACACACACACCCCAAAGAGAAATACAACACACCCAGTATTAAGCAATCCAAGTTAATCTTTCTGCTGGTATTGTCGATAGAAGT
>CM053605.1:114842720-114857127 GCA_028646535.1 Procyon lotor | reverse complement strand
GGAGGGTATTATGCTAAGCGAAATAAGTCAGTCAGAGAAAGACAAGTATCACATGATCTCTCTGATATGAAGAACTTGATAGGCAAGGCAGGAGTTTGGGGGGGTGGGGGAGAGAAATGAAACAGGAAGGGATGGGGAGGGAGACAAACCATAAGAGACTCCTAGACTCAAGAAATGAACTAAGGGTGGCCGGGGGTGGTGGTGGGGTAGGGATAGGGTGGCTGGGTTGTGGACAATGGGGAGGGTATGTGCTGTTAAGTGCTGTGAAATGTGTAAGCCCGAAGATTCACAGACATGTACCCTGGGGCAAATAATACATTATATGTTAATAAAAATTAATTAAAAAAAAGTAAATAGTACAAAAGAAGGAAGTTTTAGCAGCACAGGGTCTGGAGTGAGACTATTGGAATGCTAAGTAATCTAAAGTGCTCTGTGCCTCAGTTTCCTCATTTGTACATTTGGGATCATAAGATTGTAATAGGTATTTAGTTAGTTAATAAATGTTAAATACTTAGAGTAAATCCTGGCACATAGTAAGCAATCAATAGAAATTCACTGTGACACTCTCCATTGGCCTGAGCTCTAGTATTACAGTTTGCAGCTGCTTTCATACTGCACTGCCTCTAACTCCTGCAGACACTTTCTCTGTGACCCTGTTCCATTGGGTCAAAGAGTCATCAGATAACGTTATAGAAGACGGACATCGGTGCGCCTGGGTGGCTCAGTCGTTAAGCGTCTGCCTTCAGCCCAGGTCAGATCCCAGGTCCCTGGGATCGGGCCCCGCATCGGGCTCTCTGCTCTGCAGGAGGCCTGCTTCTCCCGCTACCATTCCCTCTGCTTGTGTTCCCTCTCTTGCTGTGTTTCTCTCTGTCAAATAAATAAAAAATCTTTAAAAAAAAAAGAAGAAGACGGACATCATTTTGGAGGAAATGCCCCTACTTTAAACAGCTTACCTTCTATTCTGTATAAGATTAGTGCTATGATTTTTCAAAATGTCTGCAAATTTCACTGAGAATAATATTTTTGTTCTCAAGTAAATGCAATGGCTGTTATAGAATGAGATTCAGCATCTGTTTGTTAGGGCCCGTAGGCACGGTGCACAGCTTTTGCCCAGCTGTCCTCAAACATGCAGAAGGCTACCCTATCTCAGTGGGCTCTCCCAGACATGGCCCTGGGACTGGAGCCTTGTTACCTCAAGTATTTTCCTTTAATCAATGAAATTCAGCTTTCTGCTGTCCTTTCCAAGGGGCTCCAGGACTCATTTCAGGTTGTCTCTGGAAAATCAGAAGATTGGGTCATTGTTTAAGCTGTGCTGTCTGAGTGACCAATGGGCTGGAGCCTTCGGAGACTGAGCCTTACTGTCCCTTTGGGTTCACATCTGACCCCATGGGTTTCATTTGATCTCAGTGGTAAGCATTTGCATTTGTGACCTCTACATAGGCTAAAAATTATAGCATCCCAGTGCTCAGGTTGAGCAAAGGGAGAAAATATGATCTGTTTATGGTTTCTCTCTGAAAGTGTCTTAGGACTGGAATGTGGTAAGTTCTGGAAGGTGCTGGAAGTTGAACTAGCAAGGGCTGAGGAGAGATGAATGAGGCATTGATATCATCTGTACCAGCTCTACTCAAATCCACTCACATCCCATTTAGGTTCAATCTGTTTTGCCACTTATTTTTAAGGGGGTGGTTTACATTTTAAAAAGGAAGAAATTTACAACAGAAGGCTTAGTGACATAGGCTATAGACCCTACACAGAAGCTGGTCCTTAGATCACAACTATGGAGGATGCCAGACATGCATGTCTGAGGGATCTGAGGTTCCCAAGTAACTTTACCTCAAGGACCCATATAGACAAGCTGAATCTCATTCCAGAACAAACATCACATAGTTTCTGCAATGTTCATTCAGTTATTACCACACATCGAAGCACCTGGCACCATCCCAGTAAATCCCCTTGAGGTCCAGGAAGGCTCCCTCATGCCTCCATCACATAGCAAAGAGACTACCTCTTCAGGATAATGAAGTAACTTATTTCTTTGCCTGATACTTTACTGGCATGAAGAACCCAAAATAACCAGAAAGCAGCCATCACTTTAGGACTAATGTAATGCACCCAAGAAGATCTCTCCATCTCCCAACTGGAAACCAGAACCTCTAGGCCAGGAGCTCCTGACGTTGTGGGACAAAAACAAAATCTCCCCAAGTGGATCATTGGAAATGACTGTATGGGAGCCACTTTTACATCCGCCCCTTGCTTCCTGCCCCCATGAATTCTTCCTGTTGAGGGCATTGTAATTTCAATGGCTACGGGTTCAGACTATGTATTACATTTTGAATGACAGCACTCAGACCCTGAAGGTGTCATCTTCAGGCTGGCACCTTAGTTGTATCTTTCAAAAGCCAATCCAGTTTTCAACCAGACTGGCAGCTTTGCAATGATATGGTATATAGTAGGAGCAATGGGTACCATGGCCATGTGCCAATTGTTATATCTCCTTCCCTGGGAACTAAGTCCACTGGTCCAAGTATGTTACATGGGATCCCAAATCCAATGCAATAGGGAGTAGTGAGGACTGCGGCGACCAGGCAAGCACATTCCTTGTCTAAAAGCAGCATCTCCTACTCAACTTGGCCAATTGCCATTCAGGAATGTTGGCTCATGGCTTCCAGGGTTTCCAAAGTTCGACAAAAGCTGAAAATATGGATTTTTAGAGGTAATATCCCATTTTAAAATGTCAGTAACTAATTTGTTATTTAAAATTACTATATGGGCTAATTTGTGACCCTTGCCTCTTTTGCTATTACTAGTTTTTAAAGTAAATTCTACAACCTCACGATCAAGAGTCGTATGCTCTATCAACTGAGCCAGCTGGGCACCCCCGTGACCCTTGCCTTAATGTTTGTAAGTCTGATTGCCACTGAAGGTGGGGTTCTGCCCAGGTGTGACCCTGAATAACTGAAAAGCGACCAATAAGTAGAAATTACAGAAAAGCAGGCCTTGATCCAAAATAAGAAAGCATTTTTTTAATAATATTGTTCAAAGATAGAATAGCCTGATTTAAAGGGAGGAGTTGCTCATTTCAAGTGTCAGTTGGGTGATTTCTCTGCCAGGACAGTATAAAGGAAATCAAGGGATCAGATACATGGGACATTAGATGTTACATTTCCCTTCCAAACCTGAGCTTCTCTGAATCAAAACCACTGTTTTTTTCATTAAGGTTTCAGTTCAAGCTGGATTAATCATTCCAAGTGAGCCCCTTGGTTCACTCACTATGTCATACATAGATCACATATGTGTCTCTTCTTGTCTATTAATGTAAGATGTTAGTGAGATGTCTTTTCCAAAGGCAAATGTTTCTAAGGCTATTTCTTACTATTTTATACTTCCTATCTCATGAGTTTGCCATGTCTCGAGTTGTCCTAAGATTCCCCCAAACCCTAAGGCTCAGCTTGGTTTAGTTGTCTTTGCTGGTGTTATTTTTGTGGAAATAAATGAACACAGACTCTGATAATTTACACATGTTCAGAGTAACCGTAAGGAGAAACCAACACTTTCCTGAATACATAAAAAATTGCTATAAATCTGGGGCCTGGAAATAAATCGTTTCTTTTGCTCTGAACACATATATTTGCCACCACTGGTACTTTCTCTGCTCTTGAAAACATAGCCTATATTAGTATAATACTGAAACATGTGAACATTTAAATAAAAATAATTTGACCAGTTAAACCAGATACATTGATTTATTCAATGACACAAATAAACATTTAGCTTTGGCCTCATATCTTCATGTTTGGCTTCACATGCATTCAAGACACTAACGTCTGTTTTATTTTTGAGAGCAGCGTCTGGTCCTCATATATCCATCACTTTCAGTAGATCTTGACTTCAGTATGAAACTTGTCCATGTTTTCAGATCTACAAAGGACAGATTTTAACCATTATTCTGAAAATGCTTTCCTTTCCATAAGAAAATGAAGAAAAAAAAAAAAGGTGGGGAAAAGGAAAGACTGCTTTACATTAAAGTGCTTATTTTAGCCATGAAGATAAGCCTTAGCCATTCTCAGATGCTGAAATATTCTGGTTTGGAACATCTTCACTGCATGGTTCTTGGCCTGGAGCCTCATCACGCTAAAGAATTGATTTGAACATTCTGTTTTTCAAATTGTTTGTTTGCAAAGTCCAATCTGGAAGTGGAATTAATATTATTATTAATGACCTTTTGTGTTTAAGGCCTGTGCCAGACATTTAACATGTATTATCTCATTTAATCCTCACAACAATCCAGTGGGGTGAATCTATTGTTCACATGAGGAAATAGACTTGGATATAAGGATTAGACTTATAGTTAGACTTCAGATCAGCTAACTTCAATATTCACAGATTTTCTTTAGCATCAAAGAAAAGTGATGGGAGAAAGGAAAAGAGAAATCCATTGTAAAACTAGGTAATTTAAAGTTAAACTTTAGGAAATCATTTATGGAAACTCTCCCTTGAACCGTAATTCTAGTTGCACATTAAATTAGACTCTAGAGAGACCTGAGTACAAAAATCTGCTGATTATCCTAAAAGTAAACCTATGGAGTAGAAAGTAATTGAATCCTTGTATTACAGGTTGTCCTAGTTACTGGCTTTGACTTTCAGCTGTTCAATTGATCACTAGCAAATAATTTCTGGGCCATGTGCCCCCACTGGTTTTAAGTAAACTTTGGGATTTTCTTTTCCCTGATTTACACAACCTGTGTGTGCTTTCTCTGGTAACCTACAGGAGTGCACCAAGTATGCCCACCCTAAGGCTGATGATATCCTCTTTCTGTATTTATTTTTCCCTTGCTGTTTAAGCAGTATGTTGAATCAACATTTCCTCAGGAGCTTTTTCAGTGCGTTCAACTAAAAAGTTCTTAGTGAGAGCCGTATTCAGTTCAAATTCTCTCTCTGTTCCTTTCCCTTTCCTGGTTTAGTGCGTTGAAAAATCCATTCGCATCAGCATTTATGCAGCATATAATATTTTTTACTCTCATCCAACAGGCACATTTGGATTTACTATTTTACTTGAGCAGTTGGTGTTTACTGGCAGCAACAAGAACAAAATTTATAGCAGCAAATGGAAGCTGAACTTGCATGCTGGCTTTGCACTGGAGAACTTTGTGTTTGCCATTTCCTAATTGTGAAAACAATATGTCCAAGATTTTGCAGCCATCAGCATTCTAATGTAACGATTTCCATCTGCTCAAAGGAAGAAATTCAGATCCTCTATCTCCTTAAATTTAATTCTGCTCAAATGCAAAGGTAACTGGCTTAAGGAGAATGTTGGAAGGCTAGAGAAACTCAGACTAAATGCATTCTGAAAAGTGTCTGTAACATCCACTTATCCTGAGGATAATTTTCCTGAAAAGCAAACAGGGGTAGGGAGAGAATTTGCCACGATCTTCTTAGTGGAAACGGCTCTAACCGGAGCAAGATGGCAGGATTACTTTGAGGTGAGGGAGGATAAAGAAAGCAGGATGATTTGTGGGGCATTCCAATTGGAGGTAATAAGGAGTCAGAGATCCATAGAGACGAAGCAATTGGAGAATAATGCCGAGGCAATCGAGGCCAACAACGTGGTAATAAGAAGCGGTTTAACATCCCATCTTGTCCCATCTGGCATTAAGGATTTGGCACTGGTTGTTGAAATATGAAACCCACGATGGCCCTCACACTCTTGCAGTGACCTCCCTCACTCATTATGTAGAGTCAGAGCTGAAAGAAATGTAGCATAATATTTCAAATGCTTGGTTTCATTTTCCCGTATCCATTGAGTCAACAAATATTTATTAGGCACTACATTTGCCTAACGTTGTGTCAGGAATGGCATTAAGTGCTGGTGATATGGATCATAAGCATCTCTTGGCTGTCTGTTGTAAATAATTAAATGTGAAACAAAAAATGCATAGGATGGTCCTACTTTGAGATGTGTCAGCTCAAGCAATCGCAAGGAAGACTCTTCTATTAATCTTTATCCTTCACATTCCTCTTTTTCTTCCTGAAGTAAGTATGGAAAGGAAGCAGAATTCTAGAAATTACCACAGAGCTGAACTTCACTCTGTGGAATAGTGAGTCATTGGCAGGAAGAGGATTCTCTCCATGATCTCAAAATTCCTAAACAGCCACAGCGCTGTAAACAGATCAGCCTCCAAAGTGGAGGTCATAGCCCTACACATGGTAGGCATTCAGTAAGTAGGTATTGATTGGCCAAACAGAGGGAGCTAATTTCTTAGAGGCTGTGAAATCATAGCTCTAAAATGTCCTTTAAGGGCAGAAACATGGGATGGAAACTCTAAGGACGTTACCCCTCTCCTACCTCCCTCCTCAGATCCACATCAATCTGTAGCTGTAAAAACAACCTGGACTCTGACCAGCCTGTGGTCTTCATACTGGGCAGTAGGGTCTTGCCAGTCCTGCTCCCTGGCCTCCCTGTCCTGCCATAGAACTGCCTCCTCATCCCTTGCTTCCCTCATCCCAATGCTCTGTTGGAAATTCGAGAAACTCGAAATCATAAAACCCATAAAGGAAAGGTTCAGTGATGGCACTTACTCAAGCTACATAGTTCCAGTTTTTTCCTTCCTGCAGAGAATCTTACAGAAAGATATAAGAATTATGCTTCCCTGTGAACCATTCCTCACTCAGAACCAACACACACTAACTCCTTCTCATGCTGGTGTCTCTACCTTGGTCTCACCATGCCCAAAGTCTGGGACTAAAAGCATTGTTTCATCTACACTAACTCGTGTCTTGGGCAACTTTGGGGGTTTTGTTTTTGGGTTTTTTTTTCCTGACTTGTCTGTCTTTCCCTCCTGGCAGTGAATTCTTTCTCTGAGATCTCAGTTGCCTCTCCTGGGACCCTTCTTTATCAGAGTAACCCCAGTCTATCCCACATATTTTAAGAACATTAAACCTGAAAGGGAAAGCAACTCTGTTGACATGTACATGTTACAGGATACTAGAGTAAGCCTTTCCTGTTGTCCCAATGTCAGCTGAGGCCCTAGAATGGAGAACAAATGTTAAATGCCTATTTATTCTAAAGAGAAGTAACGTATTAGGGGGCAACCCAAAAACGGTCCAGGAACACTTAGTCTTTTCCCCAATCTCAGATATATAAGGGACAGCCCGTGAATTGAAGAGAAAAGCAAGGGTTTCATCAGTGACCATTTTTAGGCTGTTGAAATGTTTTGTCTCCCCTTTCCCCAGTGTTTTTCCCTCATCCTAAGTAAGTGAGAGGAGGCTTCAGAGACCCACTTGAAAAGCTGACCTGTGTAAGAGTGTATTAGTTTCCTACTGCTGCCCTAGCAAATTATCACAAATTTAATGACTTCAAACAACAAATTCATTATCTCAAAGTTTCATGGGTCAGGTTAGTTGGTGCAGCTGATTTCTCTCTTCAAGCCTCACAAGGTTAAAATCAAGGTGTTGGCTGGGCTGCATTCCCTTCCTTCAGGAGGCTGTAGTGGAGAATCTGTTTTCAGGCTCATTCAGGCTGTTGGCAGAATTCAATTCCCTTCGGCTGTTGGACTGAGGTCCCTCTTTCCTTGCTGGTTTTCAGCTGGAGGCTGCCTTGGCTCCTCGTGGCCTCTCTCTGGTTCTTGCACAAGGGCCCCCCACATCTCAGAGCCAACCAGAGCATGTGGAATCCTTCTCACACTGCCATTGCCTTTATGATTCAGCCAGGAGATTTTCTGTTCTTAAAGGCTCATGTCATTATATTGAGCTCACCCTTAATATCCAGGATAATCTCATCTCAAAATCTGTAACTTTAGTCACATCCACAGAATCCCTTTGCCACGTAATATAAACTATTCACAGGTCCTGGGGATTAGAATGTGGACATCTTTGGGGAGGCTGTTATTCAGCCAAACACAGAGGTTGGTACCTGAAAAAGTCAGCAGGTGAGAAGCTAGACAGAGCAGCCTGTGGCAGTTAGAAGAAGGGCCAATAGCTGGAGCAGGTTACACTTCCTTCTTACTCCTTGAACGGGACTCCGCCCAAGAGGTTCACCAGGAGCCACAGATAAGCCCAGCAGAACAAAACCAGAACTCTAAGAAGCCAGGGGCTCAGAGGAAGTGATCATAGCCAGCTGGAAGAGAAGCCTGTGTTGGGAAACCACAGCGGGAATTTCCCAGTGCCCAGTAGAGGTGTTTCTGAGAAACTCTGAAGGCACCTCATGAAAGAAAGCATCAGCCTTCAGAGAACTCCACCCCCAGAAAACTCAGATTACAGCCTTGCCTTTCCTCCCTACTGCTGTTCCAATGCTGCCGGATGGAAAAGCAGCAAGAGAATCAGAGAAGAGTGATAGGAAAGCAAGGTGGGGAGAGATGAGCATACTCATGCTCTGATTCCTCTCTGCAGGTCTGCATCTGAGGCAGGTCTGAGCTGGGGGAGGGCGGAGACTTTGAGTGAGGCTTCAAGTTTCTGTATTAGACTGCACTGGACTGTCAAGACCTCACACACAGAGTACTTGTTAATACCTGAGAGTGGCATAAAAGTTATTGAGCTGCCTAGGATCCCCGAACGGGAAAACAAGTTCATCAGTCAGCTGTAATAAAGAATGATACTGCTTTCGGCTTGCTCTTTTTTGTTTAATGACCAGACCTCATAAATTACCCAGCCCTTTCCTAGCAACCCCTAAATTCTGATTACCAACAGCTATCTCAGGGGAAGGGCCATGCATGTCCATTACCAGGAACTTAGATACTTGTCGAGTTAAAATGTTGGGTTACAGCTTAATGATTGCAACTGCAAAGTCAGAATATTGAATTTTCTAAGATATTTATGTGAACTAATACATGTTGCCGCCATGGTAAATAGTAAGTTCTCTGAGAACTGACACTGTAATGAGTATTTTGACTGGTCAAGAAGGGTTACCATTTTTTGACCTATGATCCTTGAATTACTCTCTTCATTATCTCACAGAAAAGGCATTAAACTAGTTGTTCTAGAACTGGATCTTCTGCTAACTATATATGTATGGACAGATCATTTCACCTCTGTGAGCCTCAGTTTCTTCATGTGTAAAATGGTTAACAGCATTGTCTGTGCTATCCATCTCGTAGTGTCATCAGGACCAGGTCACCATGGTCACAAGGGCCATGAAAATAATATTTCTCAATTGTAACCCGTATATATAATAAGGTATTATTAGCAGTTGAGCATTTCTATATGTTCCAAAGATAGGTTATAAATTTTTAAAGAAATCTAAGATTACTTACTGGACTCTTTTTTTTTTTTTTTTTTTTAGATTTTATTTGTTTATTTCACAGAAAAGAGAGATCACAAGTAGGCAGAAAGGCAGGCAGAGAGAGAAGGGGGGAAGCAGTCTCCCTGCTGAGCAGAGAGCCCGATGCAGGGCTCGATCCCAGGACCCTGGGATCATGACCCGAGCTGAAGGCAGAGGCCTTAACCACTGAGCCACCCAGGCGCCCCTACTTACTGGACTCTTACTAGCCCATTGCCTAGTAGTCTCTGCTTAATGGACTAATTCTGAAAGGACCTATAAGAAACTTATAACTGCCTTCAAGTAGAGACTTGATGAGAGTGATGGAGAGGAGACTCATTTTTCACTCTATTTTTATATCTTTTGAATTAATGTGAATACATCATATATTCAAGTAAAATTTGACAATGATTTGAGAAATTGCAGAAGATTATTTATTCTTAGTGATAATAAGTTTAATATAATCTTTTCTGTAAAAGGACTATTTTAGGATCCTTAATGCCTCAGGATTAAAGGAGATAATTTAGTTGATGCAACTAGAGCAGAGCTTGGCACACAGTAGGTGTTCACATAGTGGCGATGCCCTTTCTCTTGAGGTCGTCATTAGGGCTATCAACTCCCAGTGAATTAGACATATACAAGGATATAGCTAATAGGTTGTGGGTATTAGAAAGTTTATTGGATTTTACCGGGATGTTGGACACAGATGGTAACTGGGAATGCCCCAAGCTGATGTGTCATCTGGTAAACTAGTGGGAAAGGTGAGTGGAGCCAGAAACAGGCCAGAGAGGACGAGGAAACAAACAGGCCTGGAGAAAGGCAACTACACTCATTATTAACCTGCTTTTCAGTTGCTGATGTTCCCAAAATGTTGAGTGCATTTTGCAATTGCAATTATTCTGATTTTCATGGTATTAAATGCTCATAAATAACAAATAGCTTGAAATCTCATTAGACTGTGGAACTTTTTTTTTTCCCCTAATTTATGATTTCTCCTCATTTTATGGTAAGGAGCAGTGAGTCTATAAATCAGAATGCTTTATGGGAAGCTGTAACACCTAGCCCTAATGCCAAGACTGAGAATCTGATAGCATAGCTATTAAAAATTAAGACCCCTGAAAGACTGTAATTCCTGCTAACAGGAATGCCCAAAGCAGCCAGACACCATGTCTCCCTTTCTGTTTTAATGTAGTTTTATCAATTCTACTATTCTGTTATAAAGCAAGCATCCAGAAAGACACTTAGAAAGCAGGCAAAATGAAAACAAAACAAAACTGGAAAAAACATTCCCATGCAGGGTTCATCACTGATATTAGACATTATTGGTATTGCTGAGATGACCATGGGACACTTTAGAATCTTGCTGCTCCAAGTGTGGTTCCCAAAAAGAATCACCAGCATCACATGGGAGATCGTTCCCAGAGTAGAATCTCAGGCCCTCTCCCAAATCTACCAAATCAGAGCCTCTAGTTTTACAAGATCCCTACGTAACTTTCATGAACATCAAAATTTGAGAAGCACTAATTTAAGTGTATCAGTGTGCTGTAAGTAAAAATATACTAATTGAAAGGTAGCATTCATTTTATCCTAGTAGGAGAAATGGTCATCTTTGGGTTGTTCCGTGATGATAGATAATTAGTAAAAAAAAAAAAAAAAAAAAATCAGCTAAAAAATATAACATGGAGGCACTTTTCCAGGCTTTGGGATAGTGAAGTCATTTGGGGGCTGTGGCAATTGAAAGAAGAAAATAGATGGGAAAAGAATAAGCTCAAAAAGCTCAAAGATGGAGGTTCTCAGTTTTGGCAGCCGATTGAATGCAGAGTCTAGAGAAGACTGAAGTCTCCCCATTCTGGTGACCAGGTGAGTGAGGAGACTATTAGTTAAAGAAGGGAATCTACTAACTAGTAAGGTGCTGATGAATGAAGCCTCCATTTACAACCTGGAACACTTAGAACCTAGGACCTTTTCTTTATGGATTGTCTTTTCTTTGAACCAGTGATTCTGTTTGACACCAAGGATTGCTTTTACTGTTTTTCCTTCCATGGACCCTTGATTTAAAAGACTTCATCTTTCCTTTTGTTAATTAAGAATATTTTTCCATTTTTATTCACAAAAGTGCTATTGACCAGGGAGAGAGAATGTGTGTTATCACTAGGGTTGCTATGATTCCAGACAAAACCAAATAAACCTTACAATTTAATTAGCATATGAAGTTTCCCGTATTTGACTTTGATGAAGAAATAACTCAAGGACTTACCATAAGTGGGAAAGTGAAGAAGAATCCAGGGCTGACCCGAGTGAAAGTTCCCAGGACTGTAGGGGAAGAAGAGCTGAGGATGACAATGAAGACAAAGTTCAGAAGCTTGGTTATATCTGCCATGAGAACTTCAGTTACAGGACTCAGGGAAAGGAAATAGGAATAAACATATATGCATGGAAATGCTCAGACCCAGACCACGGGAAAACAAATCACACAAATGGTAGATATCAGCAATCAGCAAATGACTCTTTATTCTGACTCTTGGTAACAATACATCAATGGAAAAAAATCGGAAATATCACTTTCAATGTGGAAGACCCTCATCATTCTAATTGTAGGGGACCAAGTTATAATCTATTATAATGAGTATCTTCTCTTAAAAAGTCCTTACGTAATCAACCAGACTCTCAGGACAGTAGCCAGCTTTATGTTACATTTTTGCTGATGGGAGGAATTTGTTACAACAGATGACACTTCTGATAGTGGAAATTTACTTCCGTGGAAATTTACTTCGCGGAACTGAAGACTTAATCTCTTGAGTGATTTTCAGTTGGCAGGGGTGGAAAGTCTTCTCTAGCATTTAGCTATTCAGATCTTTAATGAGGTTTTAAATTAACAAAAATTAAGAAACTCTTAATGGGGTAACTTTTATAGGTATGTAAACTGAATAAAAGAGTTCTGTGTTGGTAAGTTTGGAGAACAATGTAGCAGCTGTTACATGTGGATGATTATTTGTGTCCCAGCTTGAACAGAGAACAACTCGTTAAATGTGTATTATATGTGCCCATCTAGGGTGCGGTCACTTCACATTGAGTCATGCTTATGGGTTTCCATGTGTTACAGTGACTAGGGGAATACGCTACCGTGGTTCCATGTTAATAGGAATTAATACACGGTTTGGTTAGCAAGTTAGAACTGTTTGACATTAGACACGATTTTACAGCAGACAGTTTTATAAGGAGAATGAAATGGATTGAATATAGTCACTCGAATTAAAATATCTTTTATATACTCTGTGTTCCCTCAGAGCTGATGACAAACTTAGAGAAGCATGCTAGAACAAGCAGACCAGAAAATTAAATTCTTCTCATTCTCACTTTGTTCAGTAGGCACAATTCAAAGTGTTAGCCTCAAATATCTTTCTGTGTGTTTTCTGTTTTCTTCCTTTCCGTCTTTATAAGTCAGCCAAATTTGGTAAGATCATTAAAACTGGGACTTTTGCAAACCTAATGACTAAATCAGGGAAAAATTGGGCTGGAAAGATCCTTTGAGTGAGTCAGGTCTAGTGCTTTGCTCCAGCTGCCTGACATCTCCAGACTCATGGGAATCAAATGTGATGATGTGTGTGAGAACACCACTAAAATGTAACAGGCAAACTTGTGTAAAGATACACATTGTTATTTTTATGAGTAGGGCACTAGACCATCCCAGATTATTAGAAAGTTTGGTTATTTATATTTTTTCAGTCTCATAGAAAGGAATTACTTAGTTTCTTTAGTAGCTTAGCAAATTCTTGAAATAAATTCTATTCCTATATCCAGCCTAAATTCCTCCTCTAAATATATTGGGCTCTTCCCTCATTTCTTAATAGAGAAGAGCTGGTCACTGTGCTTTCTAGATAAGGAAATGAATCTAATTTGACACAGGGAATTTTTTAAGATGAAAAAAAGTAACTTCCTGGGGCACCTGGTTGGCTCAGTTGGTTAAGCATCTGCCTTCTGCTTGGGTCATGATCCCAGGGTCCTAGAATCAAGTCCAGCATCGGGCTCCCTGCTCAGTGGGGAGCCTGCTTCTCCCTCTTCCTCTGCTTGTGCTCTCTTTCTCTCTCTCTCTCTGCCAAAAAAATAAATAAAATCTAAAAAAAAAGTTTAGAAAAAAAATGAGCAGTCAATTCATGAATCAGGATACGGAAGTAGTTTCTAAGTGACAAAATGCCAAAGGCAGGAACCCTAAAAGATTCATAGATGGGCTGTTTATAAATTTTATATATCTTTATATTAAAGACCACCAGAAAGAAAGCCAAATGCAAATTACATGCTGGAAAATAATATTTGTAACTCATCACAGATAAAAAATCATGTCTCTTATTTGCTATATTTATTTTGCTATTTACTACCAAAATGTCACTAAAATGAGGTTAAAGGAATAAAAATAATATAAAATTACCAAAAGAACAGAAGAGGTAAGAGCAGACAATGGATAACAACAAACTTTTAAAAGATGGAGAGCAGATGGAAAATCAGCAGCGCTGAAAAATCTGAGCATCTAATATCTGCAAAGGAAATGCCAATGAGAAGTGAGCTAGTCCCTATAAATCAATGCGAGAAAGTTCTTAGGAATGGGAAGTACATTTCAACTGGCATGGAAGACAAAATATTTTACAACAAGAAAATATAATATCCAATAATATGATCAATGATTCAAAAGTTCTAGGAAAGAAATACAAATTAAAAAAAAAGGGAGGGAGGTGATCAGGGCGCCTGGGTGGCTCCGTCATTAAGCATCTGTCTTTGGCTCAGGTCATGATTCCAGGGTCCTGGGATGGAGCCCCGCATCGGGCTCCCTGCTAGATGGGAAGCCTGCTTCTCCGTTTCCCACTCCCCCTGCTTGTGTGCCCTCTCTCACTGTGTCTCTCTCTGTCAAATAAATAAATAAAATCTTTTTTAAAAGAGAGGATCAATATCAGAAAGCAAAGGTTTCAAATATAACATTCAGCATTTTTTAAATCTGATTTTATTTTTTCAGTATTTCAATATTCATTATTTATGTGTCACACTCAGTGCTCCATGCAATACGTGCCCTCCTTAATACCCACCACCAGGCTCATCCATTCCCCCACCCCCCGCCCCTCCAAAACCCTCAGTCCACAGTCTCTCATGGTTCATCTCCTCCTCTGA
>CM053605.1:114826119-114842620 GCA_028646535.1 Procyon lotor | reverse complement strand
AGGGTAACTCTATTTTTAATTTTTTGAAGAATCTTTACACTGTTTTCCAAAGTGGCTGCAGCAACTTGCATTCCCACCAACAGTGTAAGAGGGTTCCCCTTTCTCCACATCCTCTCCAACATTTGTTGATTCCTGTCTTGTTAATCTTTGCCATTCTAACTGGTGTAAGGTGGTATCTCAATGTGGTTTTGATTTGAATATCCCGGATGGCTAATGATGATGACATTTTTTCATGTGTCTGTTAGCCAATTGTGTGTCTTCTTTGGAGAAGTGTCTGTTCATATCTTCTGCCCATTTTTTGACATGATTATCTGTTTTTTGGGTGTAGAGTTTGAGGAGTTCTTTATAGATCTTGGATATCAGCCCTTTGTCTGTAGTGTCATTTGCAAATATCTTCTCCCATTCCATGGGTTGCCTCTTTATTTTGTTGACTGTTTCCTTTGCTGTGCAGAAGCTTTTTATCATGGTGAAGTCCCAAAAGTTCATTTTCGCTTTTGTTTCCTTTGCCTTTGGAGATGTGTCTTGAAAAAAATTGCTGTAGCCAATGTCGAAGAAGTTACTGCCTATGTTCTCCTCTAGAATTTTGATGGATTCTCTCACATTGAGGTCTTTCATCCATTTTGAGTTTATCTTTGTATATGGTGTAAGAGAATGGTCAAGTTTCATTCTTCTACACATAGCTGTCCAATTTTCTCAGCACCATTTATTGAAGAGACTGTCTTTTTTCCACTGGATATTTTTTCCTGCTAACAATCAGCATTTTTTTCATTCATTTACCAAATATATACAGGGATCAAAACTATAGCCCTGAAGTTTTCTGGGCTTCTAGATAAAGTAACAAATAAAATAATATCCCACTGCAGCAAAGCAGATCCATACTGCAAGGTAGTCAGTGAATGACCATGCCTCTTGGTGGGGTGAGGGGAAAGACCAGCAGGATCTAGGCCTTCATTTCTCTTTCATTGTTGGTTTTTGTGAGATTCCCCTTTCAGTAATGAAGTGTATCATTCATCCTTTACTGTGTGACAATGCAGGCTATGCCCCAAGCCTTGATACCCAATGGCAAGTGAGCCAGATGGGATTGACTGGCACATGAAGACTCAAATAATAGTAGTGTATGGTGCCATGACTGGTCATTTTGAATACAGCATTAGTGAGCTTATTCAAGAGCAGGCTTTAATTAAAGAGAAAATGAGAAGATAGAACTTTCATCTGAGTGGGAGGAGACAGAAAACAAATATATCATATGTCAGATAACTGTAGATGCTAGTTAAGGAAAGGGAAGGGGAGTCCTATTTTCTGTTCTGTGGTCATGGAACTACTCTTCCTTCAAACAAAAGAGAGCTGAGAAAGAAGGGAGTTTACTCCGCAAACCTCTGGGAGAAGAGCACTCTAGGCAGAAGGACTAGCAGGTGCAAAGACTTGGAGCAAGAAGAATGTTGGCCTTTCCAAGAACAGGAAGTGGGCCCAGGTCACTGGAGCCACGGATGTGGGAAAGAGTGATAATAGATGAGATCAGAGAAGCTGCCAAGGGGCCAGGTCATGTGCAGCCTTACAGACCATGCTAAAGACTTTGACTTTTATTCTGTGGGAGACCAGAAACATGTAGAGTGTTTTGAGGAGGGAAATGATGGAATCTGACTTGTGTCCAGAGATCACTAACTTCTGTTATGGAACATACATTTGGGATAGCAAGGACAAGAGCAGGGAGACCTGTTTGAAGACTTGAAATAATCCAGGCAAAAGACCACAGTAAGAGGTATAAAGTGAAGGAGGTGGTGAAGGAAGAAGTGGTCAGTTTCCAGATATATATTAAAGGTTGAGCCAATAGGACCTGAGAATGGATTGGATGTGGTCTGGAAAAGGAAGATTAGAGTCAATGATAGTCACAAGATTTTGGGCCTGAGTCACTGGAAGAAGAGTTGCCACACATTCATATAGGAAGACTTTGGAAGGAGAGTCTAAAGTTTATGTTGTTGTGGCCACGGTTATGATTGTGATTGGGAGGCAGTTGGAGATACAGAATCAAGAGTTTGGTTTTGGACTTACTGTGTTTGAGATCCTTATTAGACACCTAAGAAAAGATGCCAAGTAGGCAGTCTGGGATTCAGAGGATAGGTCAGGATTAGACAAAACAATTTGCTTATCAGCAGCAGAAGATGCTTACTTTGAGCCATGGTACTGGATAAGTTTACTCAGGAGTGAGAGAAAATTGAGGTCTGAATTCATGGGCACCCAAGCACTTAAAGTTCCCACAAGTGAGAAATATGTAGAGGATATACCTGAGGAGATTGGAAAGGACTAGTAAGTAGAATCAAGAGTGCAGGCAGAGCCAGCCAGAGAAGAGAAATCAAGAGAGGATGGTGTTCCAAAGGCAAGGTGATGAGTTTTCTGAGACAGGTGGAGTAAGCATCCATGTCAGGAGAAGCTGGTAGCTCAATTAAGAGGAGACCCAGGACTTGATCACTAGATTGGTCATTGCGAAGGTCTTTGAAAGAGTGGGTTCAGTGAAGTGATGGGGAAATAAGCCTGATGGCAGTGGGTTTGAGAAAAATATGGGATGCCTGGGTGGATTAGTCGGATCAGGTCATGATCCCAGGGTCCTGGGATAGAGCCCCACATGAGGCTCCTTGCTCAGCAAAGGAACCTGCTTCTCCCTCTGCCTGCAACTTCCCCTGCTTGTACTCTTATGCTCTCTCTCTCTCTCTCTCTGGCAAATAAATAAAATCTTAAAAAAAAAAAAAAAAAGAAAAGAAAACTGTGAAGGGAAGAAATAAAACTAGCAAGTAAAAACAAATGGTTGAAGTTTTGCTCTGAAGGCCCATTTACATTTCTTTCACAGAGAAAGGAATATTTTAAGTTATGAGGTAAAAATGGCTGGTTGATAGGTTTAATCAAAAGTTGGGGTGGAAGACAGTGTATCACTAATTGAAGAAATAGCTTTGGATCATACATTCTTTCAAACAAACTAATAAAAAAAAAAAAAAGGTAATGAATTCTACCATACAGGATGGTAGTCTCTGTTATTCATCTGGTTTTTTTTTTTTTTAAATAATTATCAAAGCTTTGATTATTTTCTACCAGTGTCCTATTTATTAATCCATATTGTAATTATCTTTACTCTTTTCTTAATGCATGCCGTACTCATATTTTATCTGTGGGGCTCCAAGGTGAAATCGAAATGGGATTTTTTCCAATACTCTCAGGATTGTTGAAAAGAAGCCATTGGTGGGACAGTGGGAGCACACAGTATCACAGCTCCTCTTCCTGTTCTCCTACTGGTGGAATCTGGTAGGAAAAAAGAAAAAACAAAACAACAAAAACTTAAAGGACTACCCTAATGGGGTGAAAGTACATAGAAGGGAAAGTTGGTATAGTGCAAGGGAAAAGAGATGCAGAGAAAGAGTTGATTGCCTTGGCAAGGGTATTGGAGGTTCAATCAACCAGGATATGTTAGGTTTTGCTGCAATAACAAATAACCCTCAAATCTTAGCAATTTATTCCACACTGTCTCCTGCTGTATGGCGTATTCACATAATCACTTAGAAGCCCAAACTGTGGGAGCAAGCATCATTTCAAACATTGCTGGTTGCCATGCCAGAAGGAAACCAAGAGAAACTCTTGGGGGTCCCATGTCAGCAATTAAATGTGGTGTAAAAATGATATACATCATTTCTACTTGTAACCTATTGACTATACGCACCCCACTCAACGACCAGGGGATGCAGAAAGACATCCTACCACAGATCTCAAAAAGATGAAAATATTTTCCAAATTCCTAATATCTGCAACAGGGATGGTCTGAGTTGATTGGATGTATGTAAGCCTAAATCTGTCTAAGGCAATTCTTAACTCCCTTATTTACAATGCCCTTGAGTGGCTGCCTGGCACCAGCATTGAGCTACCCTGCCTCCCGTGCCTGTGGGTGTGAAGTGTAGGCAGAGAGAAGCACTCTGAACCGAGGAGGAAGGAATCTGGGTCCCAACCTTAGCTGGCTAGCTACAGGGCCTTGAGCAAGTCACCTCATACCCAGAGGCTGTGATGAGCTCACTTGTAAAATGAGGAAATTCCTCCCATCTCTTCTTGCTCTACCCTGCTTTGATCCATGCAGTTATACACTTGTGGACCAATTTGCCAGATTCAAAGGAGAGAGAGAAGCTGGGTACTACCTCAGATCCAAAGTTTGGTTTTTCCAGCCTTTAGCCAAGATGAGCCCTGGAGGAGGGGCACTGCTGCCCTGAGGCTGGGCCTCAGCCCCTTGCTCAAGCAGTGGCTGCTCCAACCCCAGGACTGTGAAGTACAAAGGAATTAGCCATCCGTGAGATTCAGTGTAAAAGGTCAGCCCATGTAGCATAATTTAGTGTTTTTGGAAATTTAAAAAGCAACAGAGAGAAGGAAGGGAATCCAGCAGTTGTCAGAAGGAGGGGGAAGTGTGGGAGGAAAGAGGGTCCTATGCTTAATCTACTCAGAGCTACTGGTTCGACTGGAACTAGTCTGACTAGACTGAACTGAACAGAATCTGACCAATTTTTTGCAATTATTTTTATATTTTTTCTGTCCTACAGCAACCAATAGACTTTATTTGAATTTACCGGCTCCAATAATTATTTTACCAGTTTGGGGTATTGCCTACCAATATCAACAAGTAACCGCAATCATTAAGATCTTTGTCTAGGTGTGTTCCTTTGGGGTGCGTGTGTGCCAGTAAGCATTATGCATCACATCAGGGCCGGGGGACACAAAGATCAATAGAGCGTGATTCTTGACTTCAAGGGGCCATTGTCTTCCAGGAGGAGGAACTGAAAAGAGTAGTCACCAAGCAGCGCCGCAGCCAGCTGTGTGTCCCCCGGCCCCTACCCCCGTCCTGTGGCCTGCAATGAGGCGACTCAGCTCTGCCAACCTCAGGGGTGCTGTTAAACCTGTGAGGTCCCCAGCTCAGCCCACCCTCCCCACCGCTCAGCACTCTTTTTATTTGCCTCCTTTTACCATCCCCCTGGGCAACATTCCCAACCTTTTCCTACTCTTCTGACACCCCACCCACCTCCTCCTCCATAGACAATCCACCTCTCCAACAGCTTTTCCAGAATCTCGCTGGGAACCAGCCAGTAGCAGCCTCAGTACTTTTCCCTGCCCTGTTTGTATATAGCAAAGGCTTCCATTTAACTAGAAAGACATGTTTTTTTACTTAAATTTCCCTTGAAAATACACAAGGGTTTAAATTAAGGGTAAAAATTGCATTTTCAAATCACAAACGTTTTTGCCAAAATCCAAAATGTTTGAAAAAAATAGGCCAAGAGGCTTTCTTAAAGCGTCAGGTTTTCCCATCTGTGGTTAGATTTGTAGATCACATGTGAGGCCCTTTCATGTGTGGATGTCATCATTCCAAGAGCCTGCTGGCTGTGCCTTTTATTTCTCCAGGCAAGGGTAGAGCACCATGGGGGTGCGCTGAGTACCTGTGAGTCTGGGCAGCAGTTCCTAATTAGGGCTGTGACCTTGAATATATTCCCTAACTCCCTGGGTCTCAAGAAATGAGGATGGCACCAAATTAGCCCACCACAGAGCCTGGAAACTTCGTGTCCGATGGCACACCGAGATTCGAGGGTAATACATGGACATCCCGATTATTCTTCCTTATCAGTAAGGAGGACAGGTGTGGGAGGTGAAATTATCCATAGTCTTAATTTTATAGGCAAATTCAAACACTGAACAGTGTTTTCCGCCCTGGATTCCACATTCTAAAAACATCGGCCATAGATGCCCAGAAATGGGGGGCAAAATTTGTGGGAGACAATAGGATGAAGACCTTCCTCCTCTCAGCTATAGTAGGAAGGGCTGTGCTCTGAGGGCAGAGATGGGAATTATCACTTCAATTATCACTGAAGGCCATAATAACCCTATAAATTCTGTAATTCATTTTTTTGTTGCCCTTAATATGTTAATACGTGCCAAGTGTTATCTGAAGGAGAATGTTTTGTGTACATGTGTGTATGCGTGCAGGTGCATGTGTGTAAGTGTGAGCACCGGGGTTTGTGTGTTTGTGAAGGTGGAGAGATTGAGAAATAATTCCGTGATATTCACAAACATGAGGTCTAAGTATTGTTTCCCTCTCTTTTAGGTGAGTATGTATGTACATGCGTATGAGAATTGAAGAATTAACGAAACCTTCAACTAAATACTAAGTCAGCCTGAAAGTAGTTCAGAATGGGGCCCAATTCCACAGCTGTGTGGAGTCACAGTATTTTCTTTTCCACTGAGTTGTTCATCTGGGAGACCGGGGTCATTGACGCCCAGCTGTTCTTGGGTTCCACACTGGTGAAGAGCTGCTTAAATGTTCTTGCCGGATTCACAAGAAGCCACCGCTGAGGTCTGGGCTCCCGGTACCACCCAGGGCTCCCATCGTCTGGTGGTCTCACTTCCCTGGGCCAGTCTTCTTTCATTCATCTGAGGAGACTTGAAGTTATCTTCCTAGGGCTTTTCTCCAGCTCCACCCCTACCATGACCACCTCCCGCCCACCCCACCCCTACCAAAATACTCAGAGCCGTGCTCTACCCTGGGCTCTGGTTGGGGAACTCTCTCAGTGTCAAAGCCGGCCAAGCTGGCTGGATGACTTCCCCATGCCCCACTTTATACTAGGACCAGGGGTCTTTCTTCTAGGACCAGAGGTCTTCTCCCTGCTTTAAGCCTCCTGGGCTCTGGCTTACTGCACAGTGCTTTCCACCAAGCTCATGTAGGTCTGTCATAGAGCCTGAGATCCTGAAGTTCCAGCAAGCTCCCAGGTGAGACGTTTGCCTTCTGGCCTGGGACCGTACTTTGAGATCAAGCCTTCCAAGTACCCCTGGGGCTGCAGCAAGGCTGTCCCATTGGCCTCCAGGCAGCTCTGCTGACAGGCACATCTCTCAGGAGATGGGAAGATTCTAGTCCTCGGGCTGAAGAGGATTCACATTAGGCTGGGCTTTAGAAGAAAAAAGAAACAAAACAGGAAAACACAGCTTTTTCTAATTACAGATAAGAAACCAGTTATTTTAAAGAAAAAAAAAGAAATGTAATTGACTAAGATCGCAGTTCCCTAGGTATATTCTAAGAAATACTGGTCCTGTGGGATGTTAACAGGAATTGTGAGCAAAAGAGGTTTCTATGCTCGCATGAATTCTAGAATCTAGACTCTAAACACCCACCAGGTTAAGCAAAGTTTAATAGGTTTCTTTACTTTTCAGAGGCTTTTATAAGTTAATGTGCATTGTGGATCTCCAAGAAGGACATAAAACATGCGCCATTTCCCCAAAGTATTTTCCAAGGAAATCCCTAATTTTTTTCAGGGAGGCTAATAACACCAAAGCTCCATGGATTGCCCTTTGGGAAGGGGTAGCCTGAGCATATGCCAGCATCACCTTCATCAACCCTCTTACTTCTTCCTTCTCTTGCCCTACAGATTACAGAATGAAAAAAATGTTTGTTTTCTCAGGCTTGTTTGCTAATAACTTTGTCATTTCTTAGGCTGCCCATAGGTCCATAAGCATCTGGCTGTTATTATTTAATTTTTTAAACAAATGTCACACATTTAAGTGCTAAGGCCAGAATGTAAAAATCATGACATCTGTTCATCTCCATGTTACATAAAGACTGAAAGATGTTCCTTCCCCACTATTCCCTCTCCTTACATTATAGTTAGAAGGGTTAAGGATGGGCGTTGAAGAATCTTTAAGATGATGAAAGGAATATATTTCTCTCATTGCATATCACCAATAATTTAAAAAGCCTAGAAGCCTCAAACTTAAACATGTTTGAGTAAGCTTCAGAATTTCTCTTTGAGATTCAAGAGTTTGAGCAGATTATCAGGAAAACAGAATAAGTAGACCCAGAGAGCAATGCCTCCTCCAAATTTTGCTGAGGGGTCTATATCCGGGTGAGCAGTTAGTGACATGGAAACTCAAGATACCTTCTGGGGCATCTCTTCTCCTCCCCCTCCCCCTCCTCCCCCTCCTCCCCCTCCTCCTCCTCCGCCTCCCCCTCCTCCCCCTCCTCCCTCTCCTCTTCTCCTTCTTCTCCTTCTCCTCCTCCTCCTCCTCCTCCTCCTTCATCTTCTTCTTCTTCTTCTTCTTCTTGAGAGTGAGGCATGCAAGTGGGATTTCTGTGGTTCTGTTGCAAGCAGGCAGGGAGAGGCAATCCATACAGTCACAGCCACAACAGTATGCAGAGGGAGCAACCAGTCCACTTAATAGCTACAGTTTCAATCAAAATTCTGTTCTAATCCTTGGGAGAAATTAGATAGAAGATATGGAGCAAATGAAGTGGGGTGTGTAGTAGGTAGCTGGGGTTGGAGATGGGTGGATTTACAAATTGAATAAAACAATAAATATTGTCCTTAAAAAGAGTAGAGGTGGAAAGTCATCCCTCCACTGTGATAGCATATTTCTATCCCCCCGGGGATTGTGTTGGCCAAAACAGAGCTGGCAGAGGAGGGCCTGTAGTGTGGGGCTTGCCGTGGCAACCACAGTAAGTGAGCCTTCCTCTAAAAACTTCACTGGCCCAAGAACAAGCCCAGGCAAGTCCACAATTCAGTGGCTTATGGGTGCTTTCTTATTCTTAAATATTGCAGTGATAATTGCTAAGAATCATAAATAGAAGAAAGGGAGGCTATTTGTGTTTATCTTTTCTTCCTGCCTTTCCTCACATAATACCCTTTTCCTGATTATCTCCACAACAGGAACACAGGGCACTCCCCGTTATAAAGTCAATATCCATTTCCCAAAGTGTAAAACTAAGAAAAAAATTATTTTGCTGACTTGAACATGTAAACTTTTAGGCATCTAAGTGAAAAAATTAAAAATCTATTTACAGTATTTAATTTATTAAGTTACATATGGAGTAATTGCATAAGACTGAAAATAAAAGTATACGTACTCATTAGTTTGGAAATAGTGCTTTATTCTACTCTGACATTTCATGAAGCAATCTGATTTAAATGCATCACGGGTGTCTTGGTTGTCAGCAACTTTGCCATCATTAGTTCTTTTTTGATTTTTTTAACAGTTTTCCCAAACACAGTCTGCTCTGCCACCCAAGCTTTGGCAACACAGTTATTTGAAGTCCAGATGTGATGCTATCACAGAAAATTTTATTCCAGACCACAAGTACCCATTTCCACAATGTTAGGACAGGTTTTCTTTTTGCACGTCATTATTCATGGTTTACAAGTGATACGACCACTTACTGTATTACCTTTTTAAACAGCTTATTTACAATGACATACAAGACTGGAGAGGACGAGGTTGAACCACCCGAAAGAAAGACGATTACACCCTGTTAATTTTCTTGGACTCCTTTTTATTAATTTAAACTCATATTAGATGACCTAACAAAATAGTTTTAGTACCAACAGTAACACTTCCTGAGCCCTTATCATGTGCCACTCGCTGCTTAAACATGTTGTACACAGTAAGGGTCTCAGAGGATGGCAATTGAGGCTTCCTGAACAGATACAGCTGTGGACCAGGCAGAAGGAGCACCCTGTGGTCTACTGAGACTATCAAATGGTTTCCACTTGTGTGTGCATTCCTGCTGTTTAACCATCTGGTTACCAAACACATACACATACACATGCACAGAAGAAGTCCAACCTTTGATTTTCTCAGAGGGAAATACAAAGACAAGATCTTAACAACAGCATGTCATTGTTTTAGATTAGTGGTTCTCTGCTCTGTCTGCACATTAGAGTTCTCTAAGAAGCTTTTCAAAGGCACTGATGATACCCAGGCCTCACCCCAGAATGACTAAAGCAGAATCTCTGGGGTGGAGTCAGAGCATCAAAAGTTTTTAAAGTTCCACAGGTGATTCTAATTTATAGGCAGATCGAGAACCAAAGTTTTAGATGATCAGAGATAAGCCAAATGTCCTCATATCTTGACCTGGATAAAACAAATGTCCTAATACCTATAAGTAGAAAGGTGGGAAGTTCTCACTATGCTCTTCCAGTTTTCTGCAGATTTTCAGATGTTCCCTTATATGAATACCTGGTTGGCACCTTGTTTTTCCTGTGTATGCTTCCATTCTTTCTTTGCCCTATCCTTAAAAACACCTATACACTTAGAATGTAACCAAGTTCTCCTGGACTAATAGCACCACCCAGAGATTGGTGCAGGAAATTTATTTCCCTACCAGCTTCCTTCATACTCACTAGGGGGTGCACCCCCAACACCTCAATTCTGCGGCTGCCTGCCTGCACTCACACAAATATTTCTTATCTCATATCTTCCAGTCTTTAGTTCATAACACTAGAGATATTCTCTTTCTGATGCAACAAATTTCCTTCCACATTTTTCTTCCAATAAAGTCCATAGAACAAAATAATAACTTCCTTTTTTTTTTCAACCATAATCTGTATCATACATTATACTTGGCACTTCACATAGCTATCTATTATGTATACTTCATGATGAACCTAGGTAAGACTCATTTTGCAGATAAGGACATAAGACTTAGAAAAAGTAACTTGCCCAAGATTACCCAGATAGCAAGTGGTAGATCTGGGATTCAAGTTCTGCAATATGTGACTAGAAGTTCTGAACTCTACTATTGCCATACACTCTAGTTTCATTGACATGCAACTTGCAGTGACACATGGCCCCTTATGCCTGGTTTAGTGCTCCTTCTCACTGTCCTGAAGTCGTTAATAATTTTTTAACAGGGAGCCCCACATTTTCATTTTGTCCTGGGCCCCACAAATTAGGTAGCCAGTCCTTTTCCCCCACTCCTATTAAAAATAAAGACCAGTCATCCCATTTCCTTTGGTAACCAAAATTCAAATTATGATCATTTAACAAAAAAAGAGAATTCAAATTTAAAACAAATTCGCGAACTTGGAGATAGATCAAAATTACCCAATCTGAAGAATAGAGATAAAGAAAAAGACAAAAAAAAAAAAAAAAAAGGTAGAAAAAAGATGAAGAACAACAATAGAAAAATAGCAACAATGTCTCAGGGACCTGTGGTCCAAATGAAAAGGTCCAGGAGTGAAGAGAATGGAATAGAAAAATTACTTGAAGAAATAATGTGCAAAAATGTCTAAAATTTGGTAACACACACACACACACTTACAATTAGTTCAATAAACTTCATATAAGATAAATGAAAAGAATACCATATTCCTATCTACAAGAGATAAACTTTATATCTAAAGATTGTAAATTGAAAGTAAGTGGATAGGAAAATATATACCATGCAAACAGGAAAACTAAAAAAGCTGGAGTATATATATAGTATATATACTATACTAATATCAGATGAATTAAACTTTGAGACAAAGACAGTTGCCAAAGCAAAGAAGGACATTCATAATGATAAAATATCCAATTCATCAGTTAGATTTTTAGTTATGAATATGTATATGTTTAAATAACAGAGCTTCAAAATGCATGGAACAATATTGACAACTGCAAGGAAAAAAAAAACAATCCCGCAAGCACAGTTGGAGAGTTTAACATCCCTTTCTCAGACATTGATAGACCAATTAGACAAAACAGTTTAGTAAAGACATAAAAGATACAAATAACATTTTTATCTAGACTTCATTGATATTTATAAAGCATTTCATTTAAAATAGAATAGTCATTCCTTTTAAGAGTACATGTTCACCAAAAAAGATAATCTGGTTGGTCATAAAATCTCAATAAATTAAACAGTATTAAAATCATGCAAAGTACACTCTTTAATTACTATGAAATTAAATTAAAAATTAGTAACAATAAGATATCTAGAAAACCTCAAATTTAATTAGAAATTTAATAAGATACTTCTAAGTAATTTAGGGATCAGAAAAGAAATTATAAGAAAAATTAAAAATATCTAACACTGAATGAAAATAAAGACATAATATATCAGAATTTATGAAATGCATCTAAAGCAGTTCTTAGAGGAAAATTTATAGCTTTGAATGTTTATATTACCAAAGAAGCTTGGTCTAAAATTGATGACTTAAGATTCTATTTCAAGAAGACAGAGAAGGAGATAGAATAAACTCATAATAATTAGAAGAAATAATAAAGATCAGAAATTAGTAAACCGTAGAGAAATTTAACAAAACCAAAAATTGTGAAAGACCATCAAGATTGATAAACACCTGCTAAGACTGAGAAGGAGCGGAAAGAGAGAGAAATAGAGAAAACAGATTATTAATATCAGGAATGAAGGAGGCATCATCACTACAGATCCTACAGCTATTAAATGGATAGTAAGAACAAATTTATACACCAAATTTAACAACTTAGATAAGGTGGACAAATTTCTTGAAAAATACAACTTACCAAATATCACACAAGCTGAAACTGAATTTTGAATAATCTAATATCCAGTTTAAAATTCAAAGTTATTACCTAATATCCAGTTTAAAATTCAAAGTTGTTATTAAAAATGCTCTCACAAAGAAAACTTCAGGGCCAGATAAATTCTATTGGACATTTAAGGGATAGGTGAAAAATCTTCAACTTTACATACAATCTCAGAAAATAGAAGAGGAGAGATCACTTTTCAATTCATTTTATGAAGTCAGAAATGTTAATACAAAAATCCTTCAAAAAAACTGCTAAACCAATATTTCTTATGCACATAAAGCAAAAATATTTAACAAAACATTAACAAGTTAAAATTGTGAAAATCAAAAAGATAATACATTGTGACCAAATGGGGCTTATTCTAGTAATTCATGGTTACTTTAACATTTAAAATTTAATCAATGCAAATCACTATAATGACAGAATAAAGGAGAAAATCCCTATGATCAATTCAATAGAAGCAGAAAAACATTTCATAAAATTCAACACTCATTCATGATAAAAATTCTCACCAAACTAGGAATAGATGGGAACTTCCTCAATCTGATAAAGGCTATCTCTTAAAAAACCTGTGGCTAACATCATAATGGTAAAATCATATTTTTTTCTTCTGTCATATCAAGAATAAGGAAATAGAATCAGCATGAGGACACTCCTTTGTGCTATCTCCCTTGTGTTCAAGCATAAGCCCCAATAAAAGTCTTGCCTAGAAAAAAATTCACACACACAATAAGGAAACAGTGCCCACTTCTCAGAACTTCCATTCAACATTGTACTAGAAGTCCTACTTGGTGAAATAAGGTAAGAGAAAGAAAATAAGGCATAAAAATTGGAAAGGCAGTAGTAAAACTGTCTATTTGCAGGTGACATGGTTATTTATATAGAAAATCCTAAAGAATCTAAAAAATTATTACTAGAACCAATAAATTAATTTAACAAGTTTTTAGGAAAAAAGGCTAAATATACACAAATGTACAAAAGTCATTGTATTTTTTTAAACTAGCAGCAAACCTTTGGAAAAACCATTCTCTTTACAATAACATTAAAAAGTACTTGTGAGTAAATTTGACAAAAATACTTTAAGACCATAGTTTAAAACCATATATATTTCTAAGATAAATAGGGACTGAATAAATGGAGAAATATACCATATTCAAGTATTGGAAAATTCAAGGTTAAATTGTTAATTCTGCCCAAAGAGATCTGTGGATTGAATGCAACCCTATTCATAATTCCAGCAAGATTCGTTATAGAAAATAACAAACTTATTCTAAAACTTACATGGAAATACAAAGTACCTGGAATATCCAAAGTAATCTTTTAAGGAAGGACAAAATTAGAGGATTTAAACTAATTGACTTCAAGATTACCAAAAAGCTATTATGGGACTGGCATAAAAATTGACCAAAATAATCATAATAATAATAATAATAATACATGTAACAAAATTGAGAGCTATGTGGCCATTTACTTTTCAATAAGCATTCCAAAGCAACCAGTGGGGAAATGGAAGTCTCTTATGAATGGTGCTGGAAAAACCAGATCCATAAGGGAGGAGGGGGAAAAAGAACCTCCACCTCTACCTCACATTGTGTACAAAAATTAGAATAATCATAAACAAAACTGAAACCAAAAAGCTCTTTAAAACAAACATAGAATAACTTCATGACTTGAGGGTTAGGCAAAGATTTTTAGATAAGACAAGCAAATCAATAGTCATTAAAGAAAAAAATTAATTCATTAGACTTTTTCAAAATTAAAACTTTTGTTCCATTGAAAGAAACCATTTAAAAATGAATAGACAAGCCACAGACTGGCAGAAAATATTTTCAAATGTATATCTGACAAAGAATTGATATATAGGATATAGATCTGTCTCCTACAGCGCAATAATAAAGCAGACAAACAACCTAATAAAAATGCATGACAGATTTGCACAGACACCACAAAAAAAGAAGATATGTTAAGGATCAATAAGAATGTGAAAAAGTGTTCAACATCATTAGCCATTAGGGAAATTCACATTCAAACCACAAGCACTACAAACTCAATTAGAATGACTAAAATTTAAAAAAAGAACACCCAGAAAACAGTAAATACAGGCAAAAACATAAGTGGCTGATTTCTCATACATTGTCAGTGAGATGACAAAAAGATGCATAGAGGTATAACCACTTTGAAAAAAGCCTTGCAGTTTCTGGTAAACAAAATGTGGGGATTAAACAACATACTACCGAACAACCAATGGGTTATCAAAGAAATCAGAAGAGAAAAGTTTTTTTTTTTTAAATACCTGGAGACAAATGGAAACAGAAATTCAGCATTCTAGAATCTGTACGATGCAGTGAACACAGTTATAAAAGGGAAGTGCATAGCAACAGAGACCTCCCACAAGAAACAAGAAAAATCTCAAATAAACAATCTAGTTTTACACCTCAAGGAACTAGGAAAAGAACAAATGAAACCCAATGTTAGAAGAAGGAAGGAAATAAAAAAAATTGCAGCAGAATACATGAAATAGAGATGAAAAGGACAATAGAAAAGATCAGTGAAACTAAGAGGAGGCTCCTGGAAAAGATAAAGAAAATAGACGAAGCTTCAACTAGACTTATCAAGAAAAAAGAGGGGGCACAAATAAAGTCAGAAATCAGAAATGAAAGAGAAGTTTCAATTGATATCACAAAAATACAAAGTGTTGTAAGAAATTACTATGTATAGTAATATAGAATAAGTATATGCCAACAAACTGGGCAACCTAGAAGAAATGGGTAAATTCCTAGAAATATATAATCTTCCAAGACTGAATCATGAAGAAATAGAAAATCTAAATTGACCAACTACTAGTAAGGACATTGAATCTGTAATCAAAAACAAACAAAAGTCCAGGAACAGATAGCTTCACTGATGAATTCTACCAAACATTCAAAGATTTAATATTTATCTCCCTCAAACTCTTTAAAAAAATTGAAGACGAGGGAATGCATCCAAATTCATTTTCAAGGAAAGCATTATGCTGCTGCTAAAACCTGACAGACACTGTAAAACAAAACAGCAGAAGACAAACCTAAAACAAACAAACAAAAAACTACAGGCCAATATCCCTGATAAACATTGATGCAAAAATCCTAAACAAAATATTAGCAAACTTAATTCAAGAGTACACTTAAAGGATCATACACCATGATGAAGAGGTTTATTCTAGAGATGCAAGGATAGTTCAACGTCTGCAAATCAGTCAATCTGATAAGCCACATTAGTAAAATGAAAGATAACAACGTATGATCATCTCAGTAGAGGCAGAAAAAGCACTTGACAAAATTCAACATTCATTAACGACAAAAATTCTCAATAAAATGGGCATAGAGAGAATGTACCTCAACATAATTAAAGGCCATATATGACAAACTCACAGCTAATGCCATACTCAATGGTGAAAAGCTGAGAATGTTTTCTCTAGGATCAGGAACAAGATAAGGATGCCCAATATCCACACTTTTATTCAATTGAGTATTGAAAGTCCTAACCACAGCAAGTAGGTAAGAAAAGTAAAGAAAAGGGATACAAATTAGAAAGAAAGAAGTAAAGCTATCACTATTTGCAGATGACATGATACTATACATAACAAACCCAAAAGACTCCACACACACACAAAAACCCTATTAGAAGCAGTAGCTGGCTTCAAGAGCAGCAGCAGGGGCATGGCAGCGGCATGGCAGCAGCATGGCAGCAGCATGGCAACAGAGATCACAAGTAGGCAGCGAGAGAGAGGGGGAAGCAGGTTCCCTGCTGAGCAGAGAGTCCGATTCGGAGCTTGATCCCAGGACCCTGAGGTCATGGCCTGAGCCGAAGGCAGAGGCTTCAACCCCCTGAGCCACCCAGGCACCCCATCTTCTTACTGCACTTCTAGCTGCCGGACCTTTGGCAAGGAGATTCATGAAAAGGATTTTTGACAAACAGAAACTCTGATCCTTAAAATCATGAAGCTAAACTGGAAACTATGTAATGAACAAATGGTACCTGTCGCCAATGCATCCCTTTCCTTTCGGATTTTTTACCCACCTTCCTCATTCGCCAGAGTGAAGGTGCCACCCCACCTTCCCAGGAGCCCTGTTCCCTACCTCTGTGCCATTCCCTACCTGAAGAGATGTCTTCCTCACTACTGGAGTCATGTATG
>CM053605.1:114793071-114825619 GCA_028646535.1 Procyon lotor | reverse complement strand
CACAGGAAGCCACACTCAAAATTCAAAGTCTAGGGTTTGTATTTAGTGTGGTTTGCAGCCCTGTTTTCCTTATGTGGGTGATGACTGAAGAAACACTCCCAACCCCAAGGCACTGAGGTGAAGCAGTTGCAAACACTGATGAGGTGGATGGGGGATCAACTGGGTCATTGGTCTGTATAGATTAGGGGCCAGTAAATTCTCTGTAAAGGGCCAGATGGGATCTATACTGGGCTTTGTGGATAATAGTCTCTGTGCAACTAGTCAACCCTGCTATTGTGTGGTAGCAGCCATAGAAGATGCATAAAAAAATGAATGAAGCTGTGTCCCAATAAAGTGTTACTTACAGGCAATTCACAGACTGAAGTTGGCCAACCATCAGCTCCACTATGAAGCCTTTTCATGGGGTGAGAAAGAACTCCAGCACTGGTAAACCTGTGTTGGAGGTTCAGGGTAGCTCAGGACGCACCCTTCTGTAGTAGTCATTCTGTAAAAGATGGCAGAAGAGTCCTACACACAAGACTGCAGAGTGACGGGTTCAGTCATTTTTCATAGTGTCAAGTTTGTTGATAGGACAGCTAAGATAGAAAAGAAGGCTAAAGTGTTGTTCAGTGAGTATCTTTAAAAACAGTGATGGATACTATGTGATACTGAGCATGTGAGGTTAGTCGCTAAGAGTATAGTCTCTGGAAATGAAGAGACCTACGTTTTACATCCTGGTTCTATTATTTTTTAGCTGGCTAATCTTGAGCATATTGTTTAACCTTTGAGATTCAGTTTTCTCATCTGTAAAATGGGAATAAAGATACCTTAACGTGTAGGATATCTGAAAGGAACAAAAAGTATATTGGACCTTTAACACAACAAAATTGCTCAGCAAATGAAAACCACTGTAATAAATGAAGTTGTAAGCAGGAAGTTTTCACTGAGAACAATTAAAAATTAAAATATGATTAAATCCCCAGTAAACTCAAGCATCGTATTTCCTTTCTAGAGATCTGTTTTCTGGATTCATACATTTTTCATTTGGCGAATGGTTTTCAGTACTTATATTCCTGGCACTGTGCTAGTTTCTGAGGTTACAACCATGAACAGAGATATCTCACTTCTACCAATAGAAAGTTGAAAAGGTTTTGGTAGCTGTAACATGTTATTGAGCTATTTTCTTTGAGCTGTAAATCCACCCTTCTGTACTCTGCTAGGGATCCTAAGAGAGGCACTTGGGAAAACACTTTTCTCCTTTGCTGGTAGCTTCCAATTAGTCTCTGCCAATGGGTGAGCTAGAGGGAGATTGGAAGGCTATCGGAAGGAGAAGGCTTATCTGGTTTTTTTTTTCCTACTTGCTTCATGTCACACCAGCATCACCACCTCCAGGCTTCTTCACCCAAGCACTAGCAGTTCTTTTGCAATGTCCTCACACTCTTAGATCCAACTTCATCACTGCCCCTCGAAGATACCAAGAGAGGTCTGAGTCAACCTCTCCTACCACCTGCCCTAAGCTTCTTCCTGCAGTTACTATTTCAGTATTTTCTTAGCTTCCCTCCTTTTGCCTTGTGAGTTTTCCAACACCCATGTAATGATTCTTTATATTAGATTTACTCTGTTTTAATCATTGGTATGGTTTCTGTCTTTTGACTAGACTCCGACTGTGTATTGTGATTAAAGTCTAGCTCACAAAGATCTATTAACAATTTCACAAATTGTGCATTACATCCAGGGAATAGATTCAGTAAACATACTTCCAGGTGAAAAGCCTCAAATGAGGAAGGAAATTGTTTTAAATATAACACTGTAAAAATAAAAAGTCAGTTTAAAGACAAATACAAACAGTAAAAAGGCAATCCATGGAATGGGAGAAAATATGTGACAATCCTATTGCTGATAAGGGATTAATATCCAAAACATATAAAGAACTCCTACAACTCAATCAAGAACAAGAGCAAACAAACAGATTAGAAAATGCGAAAAGGATTTGAATAGTCATTTCTCTAGAGAAGCTATAAAAATGGCTAATAAGCACATGTAAAGATACTCAACATCACTAATCATCAGGAAAATGCAAATCAAAACCATAATGAGATAACTTCTTCACATCTAATTGGTTGGCTACTTATCCAAAAGTAGAAAATAAGAAGAGTTGGTGAGGGTGTGGAGAAATTGGAATTCTCATGTACTGCTGGTGGGAATGTAAAGTAGCACAGCTGCTATGGAAAACAGTATGGAGTTTTTTCAAAAAGGTAAAAATAGAATTATCAAATGATCCAGCAATTCCTCTTATGGGTATACACCCAAAGAACTGAAAGCAGGGACTCAAAAAATACTTGTACACTCATATTTACTGCAACATTATTTATAATAGCTGAAAGGTGGAAACAATTCGAGTGTCCACTGACAGATGAATGGATCTATACATACAATGGAATTTATTCCACCATAAAAGGAAGGAACTTCTGACACATAGTATAATAGGGATGAACCTTGAGGACATTATGCTAAGTGAAATAAGCCAAAAACACAAATAATATATAACTTAATTTAGATGAGGTATCTATAGTATTCAAATTTGTAGAGACAGAATGTAGAATACTGGTTGTCAGGGGTGGATATTTATCAACATCTGCTTGTTGCTCCTTCAACAGCAATATATTTCCTGTTTTCTTCAGTCAAATTCATAAGAAACAGAGTACAAGGAATTGAAGGGAATTAGAAGAGAAAAGAAATCAAAATTTTATTTGCAGTTACAGCAAGGCAAATTGTATAGAGGAAATAAAACTGAGGCAATTTATTAAGGATTTTGGAACCCATGATGAATTCAACTATACTATATATTAAGGATCTGTAACACTTAATAACAATTTTCTACACCAAGATCATAGAGCATTATGCTCTATAAAGTTATTGCTAGTTTGTGGGCTTCAGTTTGCTTTTTTATAAAATGTAGATAATAGCAGTAAATACCTGTTCATGTCCTTAGGAGAATCAAGCTTTAGAATAGTACCTGGCAAACACAACTATATAAACATTTGTTAAAACAAGTGAATAAATATTTGTTTTATAGCAGTTAACATTGATATTTCACGTTATAACCCAATTTCATATCCATTAACACATTTGATTCTTAAGTAATCCTACAACGAAAGAAAATTAAATCCCCAAGTGCTAAAAATAAGTCATGCCATTCAGTTGAAACAGTGTAACTTTATCAGCCTCACTGAACTTTAATTTCTTTTTATTCCAAAACAGCTATAATGTGTTTTTATTCCTTCATCACAGGTATCAATGAATAAATTTAGTTTCCTGATACAATAGGCAAGCATTCAAAATTTAGTAGTTTTATTAGAATAATTAGCTTAATCAGTAAAATGCAAACAAAAATTAACAACCTTTTGGCATGTCTTTCCCTCTCTAGGTATTAGTCACTTGTCAGTATATATACATCCATACATACACCTCTTTAATCAGTGTAACTTTACCTTTTCTGGAAAAATTTTATTAGGCTCTGCTAAATTTTCACTGGATTCATTCCTTTACAGTAAACCTCTCTGTTCTTACCCTGATTTCCAGAACCTTTTAAGTGAAAATTTGGCAGGAAGCGGAAAGGAGGCAACCTAGGATATAAGAAAAGAATGAGTTTTGACATCAAAAGAATCTAAACCCAAATCCAAGCTTTGTCACTTAGCTGTGAGACTTCGGGAGAATTACCTAGCTTTTCCTCTCCTGATATATACATAAAATTTATATAGTTATAATTTATATAAGCACCTACTTGTAGAATATAAACTTTAGAATTACTCCAGACATTAATTTTCATGTAACATAACCAGAAGGAAAGGATAAGAAGAATCAGAATGCATTAGAGGTAGCATTTTGATTACTTCAGGGAGGATTCTAATCATTGCTAAGGAAAGTAATCCTAAGTGATTAAATTAATGCTTTCTGAGATTAGTTGTTAAGCTACTATAACTGAGCTCTTTGCAGGCTGGACAACCTTATTGGGGGAGGGGATTGATTTTGAAAACATATCTCATACAAAAATAAAAGGCCTCCCATGTATACTCTCAAACCATTAAGCATTAGGAAAAAAATAAACAAGTCAAGCTACCTGAGCGTACAGCATGAATGTATCAGCATAGAGAGTTTTATTTTTTATTTTTTTTATTATGTTATGTTAGTCACCATACAGTACATCATTAGTTTTTGATGTAGTGTTCCATGATTCATCGTGACTGTGTTTTAGAATCACAGAATTTGGGAGATGAGAGGGACCCCACAGACGCTCTCTCCCACCCACTTCATCTTATCGGTGAAGAAAACCCAAACTGTCACAGGCGCAGGTCAAACATCTGATTGGCTCTGGATGGGCTCAGAACACAGGCTGCCATTTCTTTCCACTCCGCCGTGTCCCCCCTTTGCCCCCCCGCTGTGCTTGAGGTACAGGTTGGCTTGTGAGCCTGTGCTTCTCAAAGTGATGAGATTCCGTTCACGCTCCCCAGGCCTATTCCAGCTGGAAAGATGGGAGCTGTAAACTTTGACTTATGCAGTTGAATGAGACATTGTCTGATGGAAGTGTGTGGGTGGGGAGGCTAACAAACCCCAATTGCCAACTCTCGAAACAAACATGTTCTCTTTATCCCCCAATGTAGTTTTTGACGTAATGAGCATGGCTTCCAAGTTTCCTTGCAAATCAGCACACTGGTGACCATGGCAACTGGCATGCTCAAAAGATGCCCTGTCAAGGAGCTTTGAAAGGCCTACAGACATTTGTATTAGAGGGGGCACAGCCACTCTGGCCAGTGCTTAACAAACACCCAACTGGACCGTGCTTCTCAGAATGAAGCACACATGCATTTGTGTTTCATCAAACAGAAATTAATAAGACCCCAATAGGAAGAAGCAAAGGGGACTATTTTTGTGTGTATACAGCTGTGTTATGAAGTAATACAGAGAATGCGCATATGAATAATGATTACACATGTGTGTTTAATTTATTTCTTTTCCTTCTTACATAGTGTTCTTTAATTTTTTTTCTTTATTTTTTTGGGAGGGTATAGGTTTTTTAGAGACCAATCACAGGTCTCCACAGCTGGCAGGACAGGTGTCCTGGCTGTTCCTCTCACACAACAGGGCCCCAATAGCACATCTGTATTTAAAAGCCGCCCTGGGTCATTAGTATTATACTTCTGGAAAATGTAAATGTTCTCTTCCTTGATGACGGATGCCATGAATCTGTTGATTTGACTCTACGGGAGGAAAATAAGTTTTGAAACCTCCATGTCTAGAAATAAATTTAAAGAAATAGTAGAGAACTGGTTTTAGTGCAGCTGAAAACAGACTCGCAAGAGATGCAGAATGTTCTCTTGTGCCAGTCCTTCCTCAGGTCTCCACCCCCACCTTTTGGAGAGGTTGTTTGCTTCCCTGTTACAAAGCCGAAGGGGCTGGTGCAAGAGGCTAGCAAAAGTTTTTGAAGGGAAAGTGGACGGGGTTGGGGGGAGCGGGTGAGGAAGGAGAAGCCGCAGAAAGAAGAGGAGAGAGAGAAGACAGGCAAGAATGAGGGGGAAGGAGGTACTGAGAGACGCTGATTGTATACGCCTCATGAGGCTATGGAAGTCTCTTTCATTTCTTTGGGCTGCTTCATCTAAATGCTTTTCTTAAAAGGAATTGGCAACAAAAAAAGTGGGGGAGGGGGAGCTAGTTGGGCTTCTAGCCCAGCACTCATACAAACGAGCTGTTCTTTACTTGTAGGAACCTCGAATTCAATTAGTCTTCATTGGTCACAACTCTTCTCGACTTCTCCCCTAATCCACCATTCTGGGCTTACTGATAGACATCCAAAATGATCACAGTTCCCTTTCATTTCGGCTACATGGCACTTTGGAATTTCCCCACCTGCCAAGCTTCCACAGAATTTTACTTTCTAAACTTAAGAGATCACACCTTTAGGCCAGGTCTGTTTCTTCTGCACAAGATTTGACATTCTTGTTACTGCAAGCAACTTCTATTTTCCTCTAAACCTCCATTTTTCGGGCTGGGTAGGTGGGAGGTAGAGCATGGATATATTTCTCTTTCTAGATGTGATTATAAACTAGGAATTTTTATGCCTTTTGCCGGCATAGCTTCACCTCTGAAAATAAGAAGTGCAATGTCAGCAAAAGTGTAGGAGCTCCTTGAGCACCTTCCAGAACTGACCAGTTGTTGGGAAGGGGCACTGGGAAAAAGAGAAGCACTCTGGCCCAGACAGTGATTCACACCTAAAAATACAGACTCAACCATGTCTTTAAAAACACTTCTAGACCTGGCACCCAAAATACGTTAAGTTGCTGAAATAATTTATAGCCGACTTGGTCCCTGAGTATTTTTCCTCATTACCAAGAAGTACCTTTTTTCTTTTAGCTCTTGAAGTATAATTAACATACAATGTTATATTAGTTTCAGGTGTTCAATGTAGTGATTTAACAATTCTATACATTACTCAGTGCCCATTACGATAACAGAACTCTTAATTCCCTTTATCTTTTCACCCACCTCCCTACTTACCTCCCCCAGGCACCCTTTAGTTTGTTCTCTGTATTTAAGAGTCTTTTTTTATTTGTCTATTTCCTTTGTTTGTTCATTTGTTTTGTTTCTTAAATTCCGCATGTGTTAAATCATGAAGTATTTGTCTTTCTCTGACTGGCTTATTTCACTTAGCAGTATAGCCTCTAGATCCATCTATGTTGTTGCAAATGGCAAAATCTCATTCTTTTTTTATGGCTGAGTAATTATTCACACACACACACACACACACACACACACACACACACACCATCTTCTTTATAAATAATGCTGCAATAAACACAGGGATGCATACATCTTTTCAAATTAATGTTCTTATTTTGGGGGGTAAATACCCAGTATGGGAATTACTGGATCATACGGTAATTCTATTTTTAATTTTTTGAGGAACTTCCATATGGTTTTCCACAGTGACTGCACCAATTTATATTCCTACCAACAGTGCATGAGGGTTCCTTTTTTCTGCATCTTCACCAACACTTATTCTTTCTTGTGTTTTTGATTTTAGCCATTCTAACAGGTGTAAGATATCTCATTGTGGTTTTGATTTGCATTTACCTGATGATGAGCGATATTGAGCATCTTTTCATGTGTTTGTTGGTCATTTGTATGTCTTCTCTGGCAAAATACCTATTCAGATCCTCTGCCCATTTTTATTTTTTTTTTTTTTAATTTTGTTTATTCATTTGAAAGGGAGAAAGACAGAGCACAAGCAGGGGTAGAGACAGAGGGAGAAGCAGACTCTCTGCTGAGCCGGGAGCCTGACGTGGAGCTCGATCCCAGGACTTGGAGATCACGACCTGAGCTGAAGGCAGATGTTCAACCATCTGAGCCACCCAGGCGACCCTGCCCATTTTTAAATAGGATTTTTTTTTTTTTTTTGGTGTTGATTCGTAAAAGATTTTTTTTAATGTATATTTTGGATATTAACCCTTTATCAGATATATCATTTGCAATTATCCTCTCCTATTCAAGAAGTTTCTTTTTTGTTTTGTTGATAGTTTCCTTCACTGGGCAAAAATCTTTTTATTTTTATGTAGTCCCAACAGTTTAATTTTGCTTTTGTTTCCCTTGCCTAAAGAGACATATATAGAAAAATGTTTCTGTGGCTGCTGTCCAAGGAATTCATGTCTATATTTTCTTCTAGGAGGTTTATGGTTTGTGGTTTTAAAACCACATTTGGGTTTTAAATTTATTTTGAATTCATTTTTGTGTGTGCTATAAGAAGGTAGTCCAGTTTCATTCTTTCCTATGTAGCTCTCCAGCGTTCCCAGTACCATTTGTTAAAGAGACTGTCTTTTCCCCATTGTATATTCTTGCTTCCTTTGTCATAGACTAATTGACCATATAAGTATAAATTTATTTCTGAACTCTTTATCCTGTTCCATTGATCTATGTGTCTGTTTTTGTGCCGGTACCATAGTGTTTTGATTACTATAACTTTATAGTATATCTTGAAACCTGGGATTATGATACCTTCAGGCTTTGTTCTTTCTCAATTGCTTTGGCTATTTAGGATCTTTTGTGGTTCCATACAAATTTTAGTATCATTTCTAGTTCTGTGAAAAATATTGTTGATATTTTGATAGGGATTGCATTAAATCTGTACATTGCTTTGGGCAATATGGACATTTGACCAATATTGGTTCTTCCAATCTATGAGCATAGAATATCTTTCCATTATTTGTGTCTTCTTTGATTTCTTCCATCAGTGGTTTATAGTTTTCAGAGTACAGGTCTTTCACCTTCTTGGATAAGTTTATTGCTAGGTATTTTATTCTTTTTGGTGAAATTGTAAATGGGGTTGTTTTCTTAATTTCCCTTTCTGCTACTTCATTATTATTGTATAGAAAAGCAACAGATTTCTGTATATTAGTTTTGAATACTATGAATTTATGGAATTCATTTATCAGTTCTAGTAGTGTTTTGGTGGAACCTTTTGGGTTTTCTATATATAGTGTCATGCCTTCAGCAAATAGTAAAAGTTTTACATTTTCCTTGCCAATTTTATTGCCTTTTATTTCTTTTTGTTGTCTAATTACTATGGCTAGGACTTCTAGTACTATGTTGAATAAAAGTGATGAGAATGGACATCCTTGTCTTATTCCTGATCTAAGGGGAACCATTGAATATGATGTTAGCTATGAGTTTGTCATATGTGGCCTTTATTATGTTGAGGTATGTTCTTTCTATACCTACTTTGTTGAGAATCTTTGTCATGAATGGATGCATACTTTGTCAAATGCTTTTTCTGTATCTATTGAGATGATCATATGGTTTTTATTCTTTCTCTTGTTAATGTGATGTGTCATGTTGATTGATTTGTGAATATTGTATTACCCTTGCATCCCTGGAATAAATCCCACTTGGTCATGGTGAATGTTTTCTTAAATGTATTGTTGGATAGTTTGCTAATATTTTGTTGAGGGTTTTTTTCATCTATTTTCATCAGAGATATTGGCCTTCCCTTCCCTTCCCTTCCCTTCCCTTCCCTTCCCTTCCCTTCCCTTCCCTTCCCTTCCCTTTCCTTCCCTTTCCTTCCCTTTCCTTTCCTTCCTCTTTCTTTCTTTCTTTCTTTCTTTCTTTCTTTCTTTCTTTCTTTCTTTCTTTCTTTCTTTCTTTCTTTCTAACTATTTCTCATCTTTATCAAGTCTTAGTATCAGGGTAATGCTGGCTGGCCATATAGAATGAATTTGGAAACTTTCCTCTCTCTTCTATTATTGTGTAATAGTTTGAGAAGAATAGGTATTAACTCTTCTTTAAATGTTTGGTAGAATTCACCCGCAAAGCCATCCAGTCCTGGACTTTTGTTTGTTGGGGGTCTATGATTACTGATTCAATTTCTTGCTGGTAATCCATCTCAATTTTTTAATTTCTTCCTGATTCAGTTTTAGACAATTATATTTCTAGGAATTTATTCATTTCTTCTATGTTGTCTAACCAAGACATATTTTTTTTTTAAAGATTTTATTTATTTGACAGAGAGAAACACAGCGAGAGAGGGAACACAAGCAGAGGGAATGGTAGTGGGAGAAGCAGGCTTCTTGCTGAGCAGGGAGCCCGATGTGGGGCTCGATCCCAGGACCCTGGGATCATGACCTGAGCTGAAAGCAGATGCTTAACGACTGAGCCACCCAGGCACCCCTAACCAAGACGTATTTTTAACTATAATTTGGGGTAATGCATTTAAGGGAATAAATAGATAACCTTTTCAGTTTTGTGATTTGCAAGCTTATTATTAACAACATCAAAGGAAAGTTAAAAACAATCTAAAGTTTGTTTATAAGACTGTGATGCACCATGATCAAAGGGAGAAAATAATCAATTAACTAAGATTTCTTCTGTCCTTAGTTCACCGTTGTGGTAGTTGCCTACTAATGAAAACAAATTGCCCAAAACTCAGCAGTTTAAATGATGGTATCACAGTTTCTATGAGTCAACAATCTTGGTACCACTGTCTTAGAGCCTTGGGCTCACAGGCTTTTATGAGGCTACAGTCAAGCTGTCAATGAGACTGTAGTCTCATCTGCAGAGTCTAGCCAGGAAGGTCCAGTCCCAAGCCCATTCACCTCGTTGTTGTCAGGTCTCAATTCCTTGTGGGAAATTGCTGAAGGCCTCTGTTTCCTACTGGCTATTAGCTGAAGGCCTCCCTCGGTTCCCTGTCACACGAATTCCTCCACAGGGCTAACTAAAAATATGACAGCTACCTTCCTCCAGAGTGAGTGATGAGAGAAAGAGACAGAGAGAGAGGGACGGACAGAATACTGAGACAGAAGCCATTTTATAACTTAAGCTCAGAAGTAAAACTCCATTACTTTTCTTGTTTTCTATTCATTGGAAGTGAGTCACTAAATCCAATCCACACTCACGGAGAGAAGATTGCACAAGGAGGCAGGGATAATTGGAGACCATTTTAGAGGCTTCTTCCCAGAGCTCTTATTTCCAATATTATGATGTGAAATCCATGATGGAGAATGTCTTGTACTAGGGCACTGAAACTTACACAGTAATTAGACGCCACACGGAAATCTGAGTTCCTATGGAAATTTATTATATCAGAGTCGCTCAACTTGCAAACACATGCTTTTAGACAAGGGTCCATTTATTCCCCATTCTCTCTTTCTCCTTCCTCACTTTCCCCTATTTACATACCTTCCATTTAAAACCCAGTCTTTTAACTGAGGTTAGCCTTGTTAAGAAGTAAAAAATAACCAATCAACCAAACAGAAAACCTGACCAACTTTATCCCAACTAGCTGTATGGCTTTAGGTTGGGACTGTTACAGTCCTTAGACTGTTACAGGTCTCAGTCCCTTTATTGGCTGACAGGATGGTTTGAACCCACTGATCTCTCAGGTATCTTAAAGCTTTAGAAGTATATGAGATTATGTGTGCAAACTTGGGAAATAAGGGCCTATCGTTGTTTAGCCTTTTTCGTGAAGTGGTCAGTATAGGACAGACGATAATGAAAACAGTCTTAGTATTCAGCGAGTCAGTTTCAGGTCACCCTCCTAGATCTACTTCTTTCACAACGAAGAAACATCAGCATTGGTAAGGGAGTAACAGGGAAAAACTGATTTGCCTCCTCCCCTCACACTAAAGTTCAAGGTATCTTCCTTTACTACAACATATCAAAATCACAGTGTGCTTGCTGGGTACTCAGGAGGGTTCTCCGACTTATCTGTTTTGTCCCTGACCTGTATTCATGTTTCTCTGACTGCCCCTTCCACACCGAGAGCTTTATTCCTGGACCCTCTCCCGTAGACCCTCCTTTCCCTCTACCATCTCTTTCTTCTGCTTTCTGTCCTTTGGACTTCTTCTCTGTCAGATCTCACCATCTCTCGGGTAGTGACTCCAGTGTGGGTCAGCTACACTTAGACCCACAGCAAACTGCTAACTATGAAAGCATTTAAATATCTTTTAATGTAGATTTTATGCACAGAAAGGATCTTTCAGAGTTTGGGCTGTTTACAAAAGGCACTATTAGATTTATTAAGTCATATTGAAAAATGCAATTCATCCTGAAGCTTTTGAGTGTATCTTATAAGTCATTATTTTATTTATAAGTCTAGAACATTTTAGCAATCATAGTTAAGAGCCCCTTCAATAGTATTTGGTCTCATTTTGTAAACCAAATTAAATTAAACATCTTTGACTATTTTTAATTCATTTATGAATGTACATAATTTTAAATACTTGAGTTGTCTAATGACAAACTTCCCCATGCATTTAAGTACTTCCTTGTTTGTAAATTTAGTAAACGAGTTTGTCAGTATAGGCTAGGCTATGATGTGATAACAAATGAAACCTGCCTTCTTGATGACTTGAAACTATGAAAAACTGTCAACCAGGCATCACTAGCAAAAGTCTTGATTCAAAAATTCCAGACCTAAGCAGTTTCCAAATGGGATTTCTAACTTGGAGGAGGGCAGAATGTTTTATAGGGCTTTACCAAGAGATCTGCTGAAATGCAGTCAGTTTCAGGAATTGTTAAATCAAGGAGAGTTTTCAGAAGAGAGAAGAATTAACAGCCATGGTTAGGGCAACTTGAATTTTATCAAAAGGGATGGAGAGGAACAGTTGAGGGCTAAGATTATGTGCAAGAAAGGGGTAGGGGGATCGCTACTGGAGACAAGGATATGTGAGAGTCACAGTGGACAATTCTCTTTCCTGGTCTCTCACAGCACAGTATAGGTTTATTGCTCCTTCAAGTGGGGCTGGTGTAATTCATATAGTCCTCCTTCATCTGGTACCAGCTAGGTCCATGTGCTTCCAAGGTCACCTCCACAATGAAAGGAAGACGGAGAAGACATGCCTAATTTGACAGCTTCTACACAGAAGTAAATACCAAATAGGCAAAGATTTCTTCATGTGAAAACACGAATGATAAAATCTGATTCTATGAAATATTTCTACATTTTGTTCTGTGTCTTCCCAGGGTTTCTGACCATCTAGTTCCAGGAGTTTGAAGGGTTAGTTTTTGAGAATGTATCACAACTAGAAATTTTAGCCAGGGAGCTAACTGTATGAATTCATGCTTGTAGCTGAAGCATCATAATTTAAAAGCAAGCTTGCATCCCTCAAGGTCTACATAGTGCATATCCATGTGGTGCTCCTGGAACAGGGCAGAACCTGGGTCACAACCCCCCTGGCTGCTACATCACTTATTTGGACTCAGTATTTCTTCAACTCTTAAGACAAAGTCTTTTTCATCTAATTTGAATTGGAACCTTTGAACCAGATGGAAATCTGCATCCTTTTCACAAGCATTTATAAGCATTAAAATATTAAATGTAGGAGAAAGAAGTTGTATTCATCTCCAAGGTGAAGGATAAAGAGGGATGATTCTACCAAAGTGGTTTAAGAATGAAACCCCTCCACCCACGACCCACAAAACAAACAACAAAAACACACTTTCACACTATAGAGCTTAACCCCTCCCCATCTTTTATTATGCTTTAAAAAAGAAAAAAGCATCAGTTGCTTCCCCACCATTACAAAAAGTCCCCCTACCCTTGGAAAGATCCACCTCCAAGAAAGGACATTGGATAGGGGATAGCAGCAGATCAAAGGTGAAAAGGGAAAGTCCTTCCCACAAATGTATCTCTGACTGGTAAGGGCGGACAGACGTGCAGACCGACTATTACATATGAGATGGGAGCATGGGCAGGGGAACTCTAAGTCTTCCCAGGCCCATAGGAAAGGAGATAGTGCTAAGTGAGGAGAAGTAAGGGGACATCTTCTGGGCAATTAAGTGGGTAGAGTGGGAGAGAGAGCCAATTGCAGGCGGGACAGTGATGTGGAAAGACATAGGTGTGTGAGAACAGGCAGCAGTTCAACACTGCTGTGAAACGATCCTGGAGGGATGGGTAGAGGTCAAGTTATGAAGGATATCGTGTGTTGTAATGAGGAGTCTGGATTTAGTCCCAAAGGTGATTGGGAGGCACTAACAGCTGTTAAATAGAGAAATAGCGTGATTAAAGTTTCATTTAAAGGAAATCAGTCTAGTGTTAACTGCTGGGGAGGGGGAGCTGGCCAAAGACAGGGAAACAAATCAGAAAGCTGCTGCGGTTGTCCACGGAGATGGGGTGAGGGCCTGCATCAGAAATTATGCATGTACAGATGGAAGAGGAAAATGAATAATGATTTTAGAAGATGACTATCAAGAGAAAAGCAATTCTTTGGGTGAAGCGAGAACTTTCAGAGTCAGGAGTTAGGGGATTATGCAAGTGCTCTATACGGCAACATGGGAAATAGAACTATCAGAAAATTCTGTAATTCCCAGTGAACCGAATTCAGCCTCTGTAGTGTTCATTTGCCATATTGCCCTGCCTGCCCCGTTCCTTTTGACCTGCCTTTCATCAGTCCTGGCTCCCTGACCTGCCCTGAGGGCTCCCTGGACACCTGGCCCACAGCCCGTCTTCCTTCCAGAATCTGCTCAGACGCTGACTTGCTCTCTGACAAAGAGCCAATTCCGTCATCTCTCCAGATCCCAGGTTCCACATCTATAAACTGCAAACTGTAATGATCCTGCTTCCCAGGATTGCTGTGAAAACACCTGATAAATATCTGTAAAGCACCAAACAATTGTGAGGTATTACTACTGAGGAAAGAAGAAAGAATATTAGGGAGGGATGCAGGAGGAGAGGCAGAAGAGGGGGGTGGAGAAATTTCTGGAGCTGGTCACTATGCACAATTATCGCAGACGAATGAGGTACAGACATACACACAGTCCTGCAGTGAGATTAAAGCACCACTGGAAAGCATATGGGCTTTGGACTTGGCCAGCCTTGGCTTTGAATCCTAGCTTTAGCACTCTGTAATTCTGTGGCCTTGCACAAATGACCTAACATCTCTGAGCTCTCATTCCTTTATATGTGAAACAAAGATAATAAATCCTCCCTTCCTTTTGCTGTTTTGAGCTTTTTTTGTTTTTGTTTTTGTTTCTGTTTTAAGAATTAAATAAGTTAACACTTAGATGTTTGGTAGTATTTAGAAGGGGTTCAGCAATGTGGGTTTCCGTCTTCCACTTCTAATCTCTTTCTTCATGAAAAGTAATAAATATAGTTCCAAGCAGAAGCTCAGTTTTTCTGAGAGCTGCTTTCAGAAAGGAAAATATGCTGGCCTGAATTTTAATCCTCTCCCTGCTATTGCCAGGAGTGGTTAGCTATCAACCAGCAAAATCTCCAGATGGCCCAACGGTCCAGATTATTCAGAAACATGTAAACGGCTGGTGAGAACACAGTGAGTCAAAAGAATAATGGGCTCGAGCTAGTCAAGCATCTTTAAGTGTAACTTATATACATGTACATAAACCCATAATCTCAGTAGTCTCTGGCACAGTGCTTGTCCATAAGCATTTGTTCGCTGTTCAATAGATGGTTTGGCAAATTTAGCCTATGGAGAGGGGGATTTTGGTCAACTGTCCTGAGTCCTCAGGACATCAGACAGTCTGCCAAATGTGGATGGGGATATAATAATTCTTAGTGCCTTCACTAAGCATACTAAAAGATTATTTGGATTATTATTAAACAGATCATGCTGCAACATTCTAGAATAAAGTATGTTTTGTACTGGTCATGAGTTTTTCACTCAAAAGTAAGATAAGGGATTAATAGGAAATGAGAATTAGATTTTGCCTGAATAGCACTGTATTCTTCATGCTCATGTTTCAACATGGAGGACTGGGTGCAGAGAGGGGAAGGAAAAAGAAAGGAAAGCTGGGAGACAAGGGGTGGGACTGGAGGAATTCACCTTCTTCACACGCCAGCTGCATGCGAAGTCATCTTCTGGCAATGATGGGGCACTGGAGGAGAGAGGAGGAAGACAAAGGAGGAGAAAGAGGAAGAAAAGGGAAGAACGAGATAGAAAAGAAGAAGAAAAATCTGGAAGGAGAGAAAAGAAACGTAGAAGACATTAGGAAGAATGCATGGCACTTGGATGCTAGACTCATAAGTGAAGCTTCGGAAGTCTGACAGACGAGTCCAACCCCTAGTGTGTGTCAGGCACTGTGCTGGGACCTGGGAATCCGCAGCTGGGGATGCACGGTCGCAGCTGTGAAGCACTTGCAGGAAAGAATCAAGGCTGGGAACAACTCAAGTGAAGTTCAAGAAAACTTGGCATTGCATTGAGTATTGGGAGGCACCAGAAGAGGTCAAATGCTCTTGGTGGTGAATTCCCTTTCATCAAATGGGGTTTCTGTTGACATTAACTTTTGGCCTTTTCCGCAAGATTTCTTAAATGTCCTGTTTAGTAGAGAAGCTGGGGGAGAAAGTGATGTGTGTGACTTTGCATCTCAGCCGTTCCATTTCCCCTATCCAAACAGAGGTTGTTTGGCCAGAGCAGCACAGAGGAAGACATGACTACCAGATTTGGCATAAAATGGACCCATGAACCTACGCCAATCGAGTATTGTAAAAGTAAGAGGACCGTCCCCTCGGATACTCTTCGAAGAAGGACGGTGTCAGCCGACACTGTGGGCTCCCCTGTCCCCTTTATCATCACACTCACTGCAGCTGCGTGGCTGCCTGTGGTTCCTGGTAAGCTAGCGCTGGGCTCGCAGAGGGCCACCGACCCAAAACTCTCAAGCTGGCTCCCACACAGCTGCTCCGAGAGCCTCAGGGGGTCTCAAAGAATGAGAGTAAAAGGTCTCTGTCCTCCACCTCCTCCTCCTACCACACCTACCAGACTTTGGCAATCTCTCTTTCCCTTCTCCTTCTTTTCTCTCTCCTTTCCCCTGGCTCAGTGCCTTGTCTTTATGCTGGTGACAGACTCAGAGTTTCCTGTGTTCTTTAGGCCTAGGGCCCTGGTTCTCTAACTGTTCATAAGAAATCCCTGGAAAGCTAATTAAAAACTAGGGCAGGCAGGCCCCACAGCTTATGATTCTAATTAAGTTTGGCGTATGGCCTGAGAATCAACATGTTTAACACTCTCCCTGTCCCCCCAGGTGATGCTGACACAGGTGGCGATGGACAAAACACTGGGAACATTGGAAACTGTGATGGTTTGCACTATAGAGGAGAGAACAGGTTGGAGATGTGACACTAGGCGCTCGGCTTGCGGGCAAGCCCACTGGACCCCTCTGGTGGCTCCTCTTCCTTAACAATCTCTGATGTTAATGGTCCCAGGGCCCAATTCTTGGTTCCATTTGGCCTATTCTATAGACTTTTTCCTGATTTCTCTCCTCCAGTCCTGTGCCTGCAGGCATCTATTGATTGAAGACTAGAACATTTATTTCTAGCCCAGATCTCCCTTCAAAGTTTCAGACATATTTTCACCCAGTTGTCCTACCCCAGGTTTAACATGCTCAAAACTTCATTCATGGATTTTGATTCTGGGTAAAATGAATGTTGGTTTGCAACTACGGGTGTTCCTTGGTGAAGTTTGAAACTTTCCCCTTACACAAAGGGCAAGGAGAGACTAAAGAAGGCAGAACATTCCAGATTGTTAATAAGCAAGGGAACTTATATACAAGGCTTATGTTGGGCAGCTGCAAGACCGGTAGAACACTGCACCTGCCCTCAGAAAATCTTAAAAGTTTACATAGAGGCCTTAACAGGGCTCGGTCCTATATTTGTCCCAATGGTCTCAAAACACCTTGAAGTATCTCCTAGTGCCACTTAAAGTCAACCAGCGGTCACATCCTCTTGATGACCTCCTCCAGCAATGAGTCCGCATTTTCCATCTCCACTGTGTTTCGCACTGAATGCAGCTCCAAAACCCTGGACCAGCAATTTGAGGACTTTGAAAAGCAGCAGGTGGACTGGGAAAGGAGATCAGAATTCAGAGTACTACTGAACTGGTGGTGAATTTCCTTTCTGTCCTTCCATGTCCCGCAACTTGGATGCAAGGTAGCCAGAAACTTAGAGGCTGGAACCAGGATGCATAGAGAGCTCCAAAGACACCTTTCACCCTGGCTTGAGGAGTGGGAAAAATAGTTCCTGAGAGAAAAATCTCCCATGGTTTTTATTCATGCTGTTCTAGCACCCAACCCCAAGTCATCCCTCCAGAGGGTGACAGGGAGATCCACAGCAGCCGTTTCCACAGGGGCAAATGCTTTCTGTACTTCTGTGACCTACTTCAGTTTTCCCAGTGGTGTGTTTTGAAGGACAAGAGTTAATTATGACAATGTCATATATGTCCTTTATATTTACTCAAATATTTATCATTTTTAATGTTCCTCATTTCTTCCTGTAGCTCTGAATTTCCATCTGGTACTATTTTTCTTTAGCCTGAAGAACATCTTTGAGAATTTCTTATAGTGTGGGGTCTGCTGGCAACAAATTCTTTCAGCTTTTGTTTATCTAAAAATGTCTTTATTTCACTTGCACTTAAGAAAAATATTTTTGCTATGTATAGAATGTCAAGTTGGCAATGTTTTTCTTTCATCGTTTTAAAAAGATATAGTTCTATTTCTTCTAGCCCCATTTTTTCTTACAGGAAGTTAAGTATCATAAATATAATTATTCTCTTATATCATGTAACTTCTTTATTTGGATGCTTTTAAGATTTGTTCTTTCGGTTTTGGGTGGTTTGGCTATCATGTACGTAGGCATGATTTTATTTGCACTTAACCTATTTGGGGTTTGCTGAGATCCATAGATGTCTGGCTCGCTGTTTGGGGGCAAATTTTTTAAATTTTCAACCAGTATAGTCGCAGTTTTTTTCCTGCCCCATTCTCTCTCTCCTCTCCTTCTTACATATGTGTTAGATTAACTGAGACAATCCCATAGCTCAATGAAGATCTGCTCATTTAAAAAGTCTCTTTCTCTTTGTCCTTCAGCTTCGATGATCTCTATTGGCCTGTCTTCATGGTCATTATTCCTTTCTTTTGTTGTGTTTAATATACTGTCAATCCTAGGAAATGAATTTTTTTTTTCAGATACTGTGTTTATCCGTTTTAGGATTTAACTTTGATTCCTTTTTCAATTTACATATCACCGCTGACAATTTCCCATCTCTTCACCCATTATAACCATGTGGTCTTGAAATTCATTAACATATTTACCATACTAATGTTAAAATTATCATCTGTTAATTTCAACATTTAGTTATTCTATGGGTCTCCTTTTCTGATGGACTTTTCTCTTGACTCTGTGTCACATTTCCCTGTATCTTTGCACGCCTAGTAAATTTTTATTTTATAGTAGGTGAAGTGGATGATACCTCATAGAGACTCTGGATTCATTTTCCTCGGAAAAGCGTTTCATCTTAGAAAGCAGTTAAATTACTGGCAGTGACGTTGACTTAAGAAGGCTTGGTTTTTGGTTTTGGTAGGGTGGTTCTATTTCAGTTTTGCAACTTACTACAGGTGAATCATTAGTCTTGTGGCCTAAGGCGTAGCTGCTGGGTTTTAGTTTTAAAAGCTAGAGGCATTTTCTACAGCAGTTTAACTTGAATTCCAAGCAGTATCTATAACAGGCGACTCCGAAATCTCTCTTCAGCTCTCAGCTCTCTCACTGTTCTATCTCCCTGGGTGCCTCGGAGGCTCATCCCATGCATATGATCCAGGGATCACCCAGTGATTTGAATGGAGTTTCTATATGGATTTTGGGGCCTATCCTCTGTGGCTTCCTCCCTTCTGGAAGTCTACCCTCACCCTCAATCGTAGGCTTCTCTGGCATTCCCAAACACCATCATCTGATTCTGTAGCCCTGTGAGACTGCCGCTCTCTGCGTCTTCTCTAGCTGCCACACTCTGATGGGCCTGGGGGTACCCTTAAAGAAAAACCATATAAATGTGCATCTCACTCTGTAAGGATCAAATCCTTACCAGTGCCTCCCAGCTTTTGTTCTTCTCCTAGTTGTTTGTTTGCTTTATTCCCCAGAGCGTATAACTGTTATTGGCAGGAGGGTGTCTAAATGTTCCACTCTGCCATTACTCTCTCCTTCATACATTTCATCTGTTTTCTCTCTGTGTTATGATCTGGATAATTTCATCACATATATCTTTCCATGCATTAAATTTCTCTCTGGCTTTGTTTCAGTGACTATTTAATCTGTCAATTGAGTTTTTAATTTCGATGACTGTGGTTTTCATTTATAGAAATTCTTTCTTTTTTACATCAGCCTTTTTTTTTCCCCAAAGGCCTTGTTCTTTCTTATGTTTTTAATTCCTTTTTTGTTCCTTGTTATTTCAACCATACTTATTTTATAACCTCTATCTGGGGGTTGTATTATCTACATACCATGGGGGATCAAATCAAGTTACTTATTTGGTCAGTTGACTTCTATTCATGGTGGATTACAATATTACATACTTGAGTTTTTGACTCAAATTTGGCTTTTGAGTTTATATTCAGCTGAGTTTTATCTGTGAAACAATCCTTGGTGAAGGGTATATCGCAGCAAAGAGGTTTTCCATTGAATTGCCAGATATCCCAGCGCTACTACTGGCCTGGGTACACTTTTGAACTAATTTCTTAGCTTCAGGGTTCTTGTACCTCAGCAAACTTTTTCCAACCAGAGAGAAACTGACAATTTTCCTCGACATATCCTTATGCAATCGGTAAATTAACTTCCAGTTCTCCTTTTTCATAAGGGGTTAACAATTTAAGAATGCTGGTTCTGAAGAAGGTTTTGAGCTTCTTATGGGTCCAGGATCTCAATTTCTGTTCCTAAGTGGTCATTAAATCCCATGCCTCTTCATCTCATATCCGTTAAGGTGGCTGTTATAAACAAAACAAACAGAAAATAATAAGTGTTAATATAGATGTACAGAAACTGGGGCCCTCACACATTGCTGGTGGGGATTTGACATAATGGAGCCACTGTGGAAAACAGTATGGTAGTTCCTCCAAAAATTAAAGATAGAATTATCATTTAATCCAGCAATTCCATGTCTGGATATTTACCCAAAATAATTGAAAACGGAGTTGAACTGATATTTGTACACCTATATTCATTTACAGCAGCAGTATTCATAAGGCCCAAAAGGTAGAAACAATCCAGATGTCCACTGGTGGATGAATATATAAAGAAAATGTGATCTATATGTATACATCTATGTCTATATCTATACAATTTTATTCAGCCGTTAAAGGGAAATGAAATTCTGGCACATGCTACAACATAGATGAACTTTGAAGACATTATGCTAAGTGAAAAAAGCCAGTCAGTCACAACAGGAAAAATACTGCATGATTCCACTTATGTGAAGTAGCTAGAGTAGTTAAACGCATAGAGATGGAAAGTAGAATGGTAGTTGCCAGGGTCTGAGCAGGAGGAGGAAGAGTCAGTGTTTAATAGGTACAAAGGTTCAGTTTGGGACCATGAAAAAGTTCTAGAGATGGGCAATGGTGATGGTTGCATGCACTTAACGCTACTGAGTCTTAAATGGTGACTTAAAATGGTGAAGGCAGTGGGGCGCCTGAGTGGCTCAGTGGGTTAAAGCCTCTGCCTTCGGCTCAGGTCATGATCTCAGGGTCCTGGGATCGAGCCCCACATCAGGCTCTCTGCTCAGCAGGGAGCCTGCTTCCCCCTCTCTTTTTGCCTGCCTCTCTGCCTACTTGTGATCTCTCTCTCTCTCTGTCAAATAAATAAATAAAATCTTTAAAAAAAAAATGGTGAAGGTGGTAAATTTCATGTTATTTATATTTTACCTCAACGACAAATGCTTTTTTAAAAAATCAAGCCTCTTAGTTTCCAAAACTAGAAACTATTCCCAAATCCAGGGGAGGCACACTGTCAACTCAAATGCTTACTACTCTATTGATTTATCTTATTCTTTAAAGAGCTTAACTATACATTTAAACATTATTTTTAACATTTTACATTTTATCTGTAATTAGTAGATGTTTTGTTCAGGGAAAGTTTATATTATTTTTATGTTTGTTCATAAGTAGCCTAGTCAAATGAGGATTTTAAATGAAGGTTGAAAAGTGATGACTTACAAATTTTATTTTGTTTCTTTCTTATCTGGACACTTCACACAAAATGCCAGATTTCCATCTTCTCTTGAAAATTTGGGATCTTGGTCCATATTGAGCCACGTCGTCAGTGGGCGATGGCAAACCAAAGTAGTGGCTTCCCCCTGAGGTAGAATAGATGCTCTCGGGATGGCCAAGGTCACCACAGCCCCTGATGCACAAATAAGTCAGGTGCTGACTTGTTCTGCATTTCTGCCTTCTGAAAGGACTGAAGTTTGCAGCCACAGGGCTAAAACCCTCTCTCAGATTCTTATGTGTGGTGACCAAGTAAATACTTTCTTCTTTTAAGAACCCTTTTTTAAGTCAAATCCATAATCCATGCTTGAAAGTACTCTCTTTTAGTTACCTAACAGAACTAGAAGTCTGATTGAAGATGTCCCCAAGAAGCAATGAGGTGTCGCAAAGTTTTGGGCAAAGAGAGAGCTTTAGTCTTTGCAACCTCCATCATTCCATGGACCTGCCTTCTGACCTTTTCCCTCTCATGTATTAGGCAATATTGTATTTGCTTTCATTAGAAGGGGCACAATGAAGTATGTAGAACACCAGACTGGTGGTCAGAATTACCTGTGTCCTACTGCCAGAACTATTTTTTACGAGTCGGGGACATTGTTTCCAGAGAGACCAAATGACAAGCCCGGTCTCTTAGGGTCTGACTCTGACTTCATCATCTATGCGCTACCTCTGTCTTCCTTCCATCCTATAGGTATGGGAAACTTGGTTGGTCATCTTCTATCAATCCAGCGAGCTTCTTTCAAGGGCATAATTGCTTTTAGGGAATTTTAAAATCAGAAAAACTAACCAGATTGCCAGCGTCCCTAGTAAAGAATAATTCTAGAGATTACACAAAGAGACAGATAAAAACCAGTGTTCATATCAGAAAAGAACATAATTATCTCTGCCCTTAGTTGCCAGTTTTTTTTTTAACTTTTAAGGTAAAAATCTCCCCATTTTGTAAATGTTGTCAACTAATTCACGAAAACAAAACCCTGCATGGACAAAGTAAAACATTTCTATGGGCACAGTTTGGCTTATGAGCCACTAATTTAGAGAAAGAAATCCTAGATAATGGAAGAATCGCTTTATAATTTATGTGTTTAATAAGTTAGATGTATTAAACCTCAAAACGTTGCACTTCGTGTTACATTCCCTAATGGTTTCAGACATAAATCTTCGGCGTCTTGGTCGTCCCAATGGGAAATCAAGCCTTTCACTTATTTGCTTTTCCTCAAGAGGACCCAGCAGGATATGAGATAAAGAACGGATGCTTAGTCCAGCCAGGGTTTTCATGAACTTGTAGATTTCATGTAGGAAGAGAGCTTCTGGTCCAGAGATGGCAAATAACACAGCACATATACAGTTCCCCTTGCCTCATGACAGACAGTGCCTGGCACAGTACCTGAAATTCCCACCCTTGGGGTTTATATTGCCCTGGATTCATGTTGGAGTCTCCCCAAGTTCTCTTTGAAAAATAGCATTTCCAAATGTGTATTCCTTGAACCACTAGTGTTTTATGGGATATTCTTAAGTATTCAGTAGTTTCTGTGGTTGGAACAGTCAGGGTTTACTTGCAACCTGGATCCACTCTAGCCAACTTAAGTAGCAAAACAATTATTATGATGACTATTGTTATTATGATACCCTGGGAAGCCAGACTGGTGTGTTACTCAGCCGGAAACCACGCCGCCAGGGCCAACAACAGGCAGAGGACAATGCCCAACCACACTGTGGCAGTTTTCTAGCATAAACACCACCGCCAGTGGGAGCTCCTGCTGCTTGGCAACTCGTGCACTGGAGAGTGGACCCCAGGCATTTTAGCACTACCCCCTCAGGAAAACCAGACACTTGCAGCTCTGTGCTCGTCAAGAGATGCAATTTTCTTCTACTGTGCTGATTTCCTCTAGCAAGTATCCGCTGGGCACACATCTCATTTGTCCTAACTGGGTTATGTACCTGCATCCGACTTCCAAGGGAGTCCTGGGGAATGTAATTTTCAGGAAATGGAGGCACGCACACTGTAAGGGGCAGTGGAGTAAGATGGGTGAGCCAACCTATAGTATCTTGCCACCTGATCAAACTAGTTTCAGCTAAATAGCCATCTTTGCTAAAGTCTTTTCAGAGCTTTTTAAACACTAGTATGATTCTGACTCTCCAAAGAGGATTTTATTTTTGTTAAGTTTAGGTTACCACGAAACACCCCTTTCCAGCCTTCCAGAGTTAGCATATTCTGTAGAACACACTTATGCCAACTATGAGTTTGTCTCTTAATAGTAATAAGTCCCTTCCTGCAAAGACCTGAGGCCTTGGTAAATTTTGACAGGCAGCTAGCAGGACTAGGTGGTTAGGGTCTTCAAGAGGCTAGATGTGGGCATACAGCCACAGTGGGGACTCTGAGCAGCTCTGGGTCACCCAGGATGGTATGGCCTTGCTGTTTCTCAGGGGTAAAGGATGACTACATTGGTATCAGGGTGCCTGGGTGGCTCAGTGGGTTAAAGCCTCTGCCTTCGGCTCAGGTCATGATCTCAGGGTCCTGGGATCTAGCCCTACATCGGGCTCTTTGCTCCACGGGGAGCCTGCTTCCCCCCCTCTCTCTGCCTGCCTCTCTGCCTACTTGTGATTTCTCTCCTCTCAGTCAAATAAATAAATAAAGTCTTAAAAAAAAAAAAAAAAAAGGATGACTACATTGGTATCATTCCCAGCAAGCAGTTTCTGCATCCCGCACATTACTGCTCTATGAGGATTAGTGGGTTGAGCCCACCAAATGTATTTCATCAAGGACTTTTTTTCATTTAAATGGCACTCCCAGATGTGAAGGGTCATTCTCTTTTCTACTAATGACTCACTTGTTGAAAGCCAGCATTAGTGTTCAGATTACTGAAAAGAGCATTTACTAGTAATTTGCAATACATTATCATATAGGAATCTGATTATGGCTAAGGATTCCCTCATAAAACAAGCTTTAGCATTTACTGCATTTCTGGAGAAATAAATGTATTCTTTGCCCCTGTAAGGATGAAGTTACAGGCTTTATATGGGTTTGACGTGGAGGGAGAACACCATCTTGATGCTTCATGGTTGCTGAGGTGAAGTCCACTCAGTCCAAAAAGTAGAATTAGCCTTGATCCTTGCCCAAAAGGATTCATGCAGAAAGGAGGATGAGACAGGGAGGATGAGAAGGCATTTGGGTGATCTCACGAAAATGGAATCTGTGTGCTTGAGACAGAGCAATGAGAATCTGTGGCCAGACAGAAAATGGTGAGTGAGTCAGTCAGTGAATACAATGCCTTATCTTCCTCTCCACTCCAGTCTTTCCACTTTTTTTTTTTTTTAAAGATTTTATTTATTTGACAGAGAGAAACACAGCGAGAGAGGGAACACAAGCAGAGGGAATGGTAGTGGGAGAAGCAGGCTTGCCGCCTAGCAGGGAGCCCGATGCGGGGCTCGATCCCAGGACCCTGGGATCATGACCCGAGCCGAAGGCAGACGCTTAACGACTGAGCCACCCAGGCGCCCCTCTTTCCACTTTCTTACTGATGGGTCTCTATTTCCCCATCCAGAGTTAGCACCTGACTGGGCCATTAGGGTGCCTGGACATTTGGTCAAACATTATTCTGGGTGTGTCTGTGCAGGTGTTTTTGGATGAGGTTAACATTTGAATCAGTAGACCGAGTAAACCAGATTATTCTCACCAGTGTGGGAGGGCCTTACCCAATCCATCGAAGGCTTGAACAGAATATAAAAAGGCTGAGGGAGAACGAACTCTTGATCTGTCTCTCATATGGTCGATTCTGTTTCTCTGGGGAGCTCTGACTAATATAGCACCCAAAACTGATTTCTTCAATTAATTTCCCAGGCCATCCATTTTTCCATTTATCCTTGGGTTTATCACTCAATTAGTCATTCTTTGGTTTCTGCATTAGTCTATTTCTCCAAATAATTGGGACATTTCTACCTATATTCCTTAATGCAAATTCCTTGGCTATATTTTTCAAATTAAAAAAAAATTCTATAAAGCAGTGATCCTCATACTTTTTGGTCCCAGGACCCCTACATACTCTTAATAATTATTGAGAATCCCCCAGATTTTTTATTTGAGTTATACCAATAAATATTTACCATGTTGTATATGTACCACTTCAGAAATTAATTAGAAGAAAGAAATTTTTTTAAAGATTTTATTCATTTATTTGAGAGAGAGAGAACACGAATAGACAAGGAGGGGAAGCAGACTCCTTACTGAGCAGGGAACCCAACACTGAGCTTGATCCCAGGACCCCCAAGATCATGACCTTAGCTGAAGGCAGATGTTAAACTGACTGAGCCACCCAGGTGCCCCAAAAAGAAATGTTTTAAAATATAAGAATTAAAAAGCACAGTTGCCTACCCCAGAGAAATTGTGTCATGATATATCATTTAGTTTTTGGAAAACTCCAATGTACAGCAATGACAAAATAAGAGTGAAAAGGAAAATACCATCTAAATAGGAGTATAGTTTGTCCTCACAGACCTCCAGGAAGGTCTTGAAGACTCCCAGGATCCCCAGGCACTTTGAAAACTGTTGCTCTACAGTATCTGCAAATGACCTTCAGTTTACCTCTGTCATGTCTGTCATATCCATTGTCTCCTCTGAACCAGCTTAATTTACTTCCTCGTTATCTCACTTTACCAATAGCATAGTGTTCTTGTCTTCTGACAGCAATAACCCTGGTTCCCAGATAGTGAACTTTTGTTTTTTAAGATTTTACTTATTTATTTGAGAGAGAGAGAATGAGACACCACAAGCGGATGAGGGGCAGGGGGAGAAGGACAAACAGATTCCCCACTGAGCATGGATCCCAACATGGGGTTCAATCTCAGAACCCTGAGATCATGACCTGACTTAAAGGCAGCCACTTAACCAACTTAGCCACTCAGGCACTGTGGCAGTGAGCTTCTTGAGAGCAAAAGATTTATTTTTTAACATACTCTTTGCATTTTACTCGGGAATCAAGAAATGTCTTTAGAATGAAATGTGAAATCCCATCTATCATATACATTGTCTCGATGAAAAAAAATCTTTCCAAAGAACTTCTAATTAAGTCTTTTACCAATTTGGCATTTTTCTGTGTATTCCATTAATTACCAAATGTAGCGGATGCTGTTGGTTTCCTGGGCCCATAACCCCCCCACCCCAAGGTCTCCTGGAGCCATAGGGTCCATTTTCTGGGACAATTCTCCACCTTATAGCCTTCGTCTCTTATTTTCCTGAAAGTTTTTTTCAGCATCAAGGGTGTTTGTGGCACTAAAGGTTTAACCCAAATTTGGGAAAAGTTGACACCCCTGAGGGTAACCCTTAGCCAAAGCGGTTTGGGGGGGGTCACTGGTTAAATGTCTTATTCTTCCCATCCTTCAGCAAGTCAGCTCCACAGCATGCTCCTCAGTTTCTGTAGCAGGATTGAGTTCCGGTTGCCTCAGCAGTAAATCAGTCACTAACAAACATTTCATTGGCTTCTCTCCCTTCCCTGTCTCACCCCCTCCCTTCTTCCTCTATGCTCCCTATTCCCACCTCCCAAATAAACTATGTGAACCCAAACAATAACACTGAACAAAATCTAAACTTCTTGACTGTCATTTAAAATATCCTCTAACTTGACTCTAACCTACCTGATTAGGCCATGTCAGCTACTCTTTGCACATACTCCATCCTCTGGGCTACGTGGTCCCCAAACGGTCTCTTTCCAAGCTGTACTCATTCCCCACTTTCATTCATTAGTAAGGGACTGAGATCACTGACTCCTTTAGACCAATAGAGCTTCTCTCCCTAGTGTGGGGAAAGGCCTAGCCTCTCATAAAGGAGGCCTCTCAGAGGAGGGTAAATACCTTATGGTCCTAAAAGCAAAACAAAATGGAGGTTTTCACTGATGGGTTGGCCACTGCTGGTGTCTTTCCCAAAAAGGTAGCAAGAAGGTAAAAAAGAAAGAAAACGGGTGGTCACCAAATTTGACACAAGATGATGGAGATGACCTGGTGAGCTGAGGCAAGTCACTGACATTTACCACAGGGCAGATCCTTTTCAAGTGCCCGCAGACCCAGACCCATCCCTAGAGGCCCCTCCCAACGCTGACCCATACCTCGCCCACGTGAGCCTGTGTGGAGGCAGTGCCGGGCCCCCTGGGCATCTGCTGTCACTGTTCTTGCCAGAATAAGTTTCACAAACCCACCACTCCTTGTTTTTCAGAAATTGCCACTCCCTGCTCTAGTCCCCTTGTGAAGCCATGGCTTCAGCTTCAGTTCAGAGACCCACTCCCATGTCGTCCAGCGCATGGATTTCTGCCCAATTTGGACACAGAATTTCCAAACATGCTCTGGAGCTGCTGCGGGCTCTGAGATATTAATTAAACAGCCACTCGAAGTGCTTTGGAAGCACCTTTGCTTTCTGGTTTATTGATGTGCTCATGTTGAATGAAGATGTATTTCTGGCCCAATCATGTGTTCATTTCAAGACATATTAAAGAAGGATTTTTCCTAGCTGCTTACTTTAGAATATTGTTCCCTAGAGACCAGGTGCTTTTCATAGCTCCTTGGAGGCCTATAAGGAGTGATGGAAAAATACAGCGGGGCATCTCACATGGAAATCAGACATACTGGAATTCCATTTGCATATCTGCCTTAATTTAGCCTGGTTATTGATTCTCTTGAGGTGCTTATTTCACACCTTCGCTAGTCTCTCTTAGCTTATTTCCATCTCAAAGGAGGAGGAGCAAAGGGAAGTTTCAAGCACATTTTCTTTAAGAAAGAAGTATGTGCCCCAACTAAGTAACAGACATTTCCTTCCACGGAGCATGCCACACTCCAGGGAAGTGTTCAAGGACATTTTCCAAAGAGCATAAATGGCAGCCAGTCCTGGAGACACTCAAAGATAGATTAGATCACCACTGCCTTTCAGAGCCTGCACCTCCGTCCCTGATCTGCTCCTTCTCCCTAGAGGTGACCTCAGATGAGCCACTCGAGTTGTCTGAGCCTCCTTTCTCTGATCTGCAATAGGGATCAGTCTAACTGTTCAACATCCGTCCCTGGATCCCTGCCATATAATCCCTTCCTTGCATCTGTGTCAACAGTCATGTGTTTTATAGAAGCAAGGGAATCAGATTCCTACCAGTCCTGTCGCTCTGGGCAAACCATTTCTACCTAGAGCTGTCAGTCACCAGCCTGAAACTGGCAGTCTCCAGCTGTGCGCATCAGCACCTCCTTAGTGGAGGACTGTCTGGCGTTCTTTGTTTTTGTCCACGTTTAATGTGATGTGCTTCTGCTTGGGCCGATTATAGGAGGAGGAGGAATGATCCCTCAGTTAACATCATATACAACAGAAGTGCCTGACTCTTGGGTCCCTAGCACACCACTCAGTTCACCATAACCAGAGTTTCCCAGGGGGTCATCTACCAGGTATCCTGTCTGGCCATTCTTCCCATTGACTCAAGTGGGAGAGTGGCTCATCCAGACATGATATCGAATCATTCGGAGGAAATTCAAGTTCACTGGGCACTCTGGGTGGGAATGAGGGAGACACAGAGACGGAGGCACCAGGAATCAGGACTGAGGCAAACACTCACTAGCATTTCAGTTATTTAACATCTTGAGGAATTTAGCTCAAGTCAAAAGATGTGACAGTTAAGAATATTAATGCCTATTACAATGTCATTGTTTCCTTAAATTTTATTGATTATTTGTTGGCGAAAAGTTCTCCTGGCGTTTTGCTGTGTTAGAAGGTAGTAGATGCTAGAGTCAGCATAACCAACTGGAGACTGGAAATTGGAATCTGGAAGTTGGGAGCGCTGCATAGTCACTGAATCTCCATCTCCAGCCATAGAAAGGATCACCTATGGCATCTTGACCAAGAGGCTGCAAAGCTAAATAACAAATTAGTCATCTTATCATTGTCAGGCAGGCTGAGTGGGAGATGTTCCTGAAGCATCACTTTTTTCCTCTCTGGGCTGCAGGTGAATTTCCTGACTTTGAGACTTTAAGTTGTCATCCTTGAAATGGAGAAGCATCTCAAAGTATAATGGGAAGAATCTGTTTTCTCTAAGAGCAGAACCTTTATCATCAGTACTTACTGGAAGTTTTCAGGGGACAGTCTGCTGTTAGTTTAGGCATGACCACGTGACCAAGTCCCTTTATCCCATGCTTTCATAACCTAAAGGCAGAGACACAGTTAAGATAACAAGGGGTGCCTGGGTGGCTCAGTCGTTAAGTATTTGCCTTTGGCTCTAGTCATCATCCCAGGGTCCTGGGATCGAGCCCTGCATCGGGCTCCCTGCTCTGCGGGGAGCCTGCTTCTCCCTCTCCCACTCCCCTGCTTGCGTTCCCTCTCCCTCTGTGTCTCTCTCTGTCAAATAAACAAATAAAATCTTTAAAACAACAACAACAATACAACATACTGCCCGCTGAAACAGAAAGAAACCACCAATTATAATTGCTTAGATAGATTCTAGCATAAGGACCACCATTAATATAAGAATTAGGTGAGGCCACTGAAAGCAGCTACTAGGTGATTCGAAGGAGAGCATAGATGCTGGAGTTGGCAAAAGGGAATCTTTATATAACATCATTTTGCATGTCCAGCTTCACAATCTGAATTCCATGCACTGAGGAGTCTGGAAAACACTTAGTTCTTAGAATTTTCATAGACCGTCATCCCATCATCAAGGAGCCTGCTTTTTACCTCTTCTGGCTCCTTCCTCTACCAGTGGCAAGTGTACTCCCTAAATGCATAGACACCAACAGAAAGGACAAGGCAAATTATATGAATACCTGGCTTGTTTAAGAGCCCAGACACTTGGACGGGAGCTTATTTTTGAGTTTGTGCTGTACAACATTAATACAATATGCCATGAAGTAGATTAATTCAAAACCTGCCACACAGTAGCAGCTCTGTAAATATTTGCTAAATGAAGTAAAGAACCCTTGGATTCAGTAGGAGGTGAAATCTGGAAAAAGTCAAGAGTGGAGGAAAGTGTTCAATAAATGCAAGGAGACTTTTCTGTAACTAGGCTACCTGAATTTAAATCTTATCTCTAGTACTTATAGCTTGTTGACCTTTGGCAAACTCTATAACTTCTCTGTGCCTCAGTTTAATCATCTGTAAAATGGGAACGATGATTTTTAGAATGTAATTTTCAAAAAATAGGAAATCATTCATTTTTACATTCATTAATAATGAAATAGTAAGATGTTATGATTGGTTCAAAGAGCATCTGAGAAACTAGGGTACTTTGGAGAATTTAATGCAGAAATAGTAGGATAAGGCCATTGGATTAGATACGACCTGAGTAATGCCCAACATATCACAAATCAATGGGGTTATGTTTTTCACTCGTGATAAATTATTTATAAATCTCCTGGATCGAAAAGTCTTCAAATGAACAGATGACTTCTCTACTTCCGGGAACTTTAATCGAGATTAAGCAATGAGGCAAACCAAGGACATTCCTGGAAAAAATCCTTGGGCAGCCTTTTCCCTCTTACACTGAAAGGATGTGTTATCCACCTTTTTGACTTCATTCTAACTTTTTGATAATTTTTCTAATAGCACCTCCCTTATTAGATTATTAGGATTTGAAGTTTATAGGGATTAAATGAGTTAATACATGTGCAGTCCTTAAAACAGTGCCTGGCATTTACTTAGTAAATGCTGTTAAAGTTATTCTGACTACGAGTTTGGCCTGGTAAGTCAAGTCCACTTAATAATGCCCTGGAGGGGATTTAAAGCAAAACTCAGAAATGTTGTTACTAGCTACACTGCCTTCACTCCCTCAGGAGTGACTTCCCACTATTAAATCAGAGGAGAAATAAATAACATTATCTGTAGGAATTACCAATATTAAAATTAGCATTTTGGGATGGGTGGAAGTAAGACAGACCATCATCGGGAGTGTGGAGGGTGAGCAGGAAGGGGGCAAACAGAGAGAGAATCAGAGGGCCACGGCCTTGCCCTCCATGTCCAATGGGCCTCCAAATCCCTGCAAAAGTATTGAACCACCTCCTCACCATCCACTCTGATGGCTCTTGCCCAGAGTGTTGAGGGCAGTTTCTCAGCTGGCTCCCTCCTCCTGCTGGCTCTCTGACCTCCCCTTCAGCCTCCCCCATTCCCCTGCCGCCCACCCTCTGTGTCTACCTATTCGCTGGGTAATTCCCCACCACCTATCCTCAGCAGACGAATTCCACCCTCCATCTTCCCAAGCTCACTCTGTGGCCTCACTCCCTATTCACGTTGGACTGCTCTCCTCTCCTTCCTTTCCTGGTCCCCATTGCCCCTTTCTCCTCCTCACAAAGTCATGTTCACCTTGCAGACTCACTTGAAAGCTGCTGCCTTGAAACCTTCCCTAAGCCCAGGGCAGAGGCAGTCCCCACCTCTCTCGAGTCTTACGGCTCTGTCCACACCACCATTACGCTGTGTTCCAAGCATGTCCTTAGAGGAACTGAGAGCTTGCTCTGCCTCTGCACTGTTTCACTTAGCCTCGTGGTTCCCGCCCATGGCCCAGTGCGCACAGTCACAGGCAGTAAATATTCACTTCCTGAGGGGCCTAGTCTTGCTCCAGCAATCTCCCTGGGGTACAGCCTGGCTAGATGCTTAGCAAACTGACTTTCTCATCTCTTGGGGTGTGTGGCTAGACCACAGGGCTCAGCCTCCCCTTGGAATATGGGTGGAAATGTGTGCCCCAATTCCAGGCCGACCCGTGATATCGCCTGCGTACGCCTCACCCCTAGTCCCTCCATCTCTGTGTATGTTTGTGAAAATACTGAAAAATAATACCAAAGTAGTGAGAAGAAAGAATGAGGGCCAGAAAAACCACACACACACACACATACACACCCAGCGTTTACTAGAAAGAATCTGGATGCCAAGTAAATTCTTCAAATATTGGGGCTCTATGACCAAGGGCCTCTTCTGATCCAACCCGTCACTTAGAACACAAAACTGCTACACTCTTCTCTGTTTTCTGGCATGAAAGGCAGAGCGGAACTATATCACTTTTCAAGGGGTCAAGAAGTGAAAATATTATAAGGGAAGAAATATTTCCCGAGAGGAAAATGTCAA
>CM053605.1:114743554-114792571 GCA_028646535.1 Procyon lotor | reverse complement strand
TGCCAAGTAAATTCTTCAAATATTGGGGCTCTATGACCAAGGGCCTCTTCTGATCCAACCCGTCACTTAGAACACAAAACTGCTACACTCTTCTCTGTTTTCTGGCATGAAAGGCAGAGCGGAACTATATCACTTTTCAAGGGGTCAAGAAGTGAAAATATTATAAGGGAAGAAATATTTCCCGAGAGGAAAATGTCAAGGGCCTTGGCCTGGGGTTTTCAGATGTGGAAACAGAACATGTGAGAAAGTACCTCCTTCAGGGATGATAAAAAATGGTCCAGACTCCTCCTGAGGCAGAGGAGACGTGAGGAAGGGCAGTCTGCTCTCTGTCTGTCAGAGTCCTCACTGAGGGCCTCAGCACAGGGGAAAACAAGAGGAAGCAAATGTGTCCCGAGGTCGAGGTCGGGGGGAAATGCCCTCCTGAGTGCCCTCCGCCATCAACTGCACCTCCCTGTCAGACAGGGAGGGGGAGCCTGGCCTCCATCAAGGGGGAGAGTAGCTACTGAGAAGTCTGCAGTGCAGTGAGGTTTATTTTCCCTTCGTGTGTCTGTAAGTAAATGGTTTTAATTTGGGGAAACATACATCTGGAGTGTCGCTGTGTTGCCAAACAGACAGAGTCTTGTCACAATATGACAACAGCACCCAGAAGGTTGTCTGCTTTCCGTGAAATGGTGTCTCAGAGCTCCGAACGCTCAGGGGCTGCCCCGCCCGTGGGCTCGTTCAGTTTTTGGGAGGAAGTAACCAGGGAAGGACTCCTGGGATATCGGGGTCAGAGTTTCTGGAGTCCTGCTGCTGGTCCTAGAGCTACCCTTCCTTCTCAGCAACCCCCCTTAACCTCCCTGTGCCTCAGCTTCATCCCCGGGGAAATGATACTCCAAAGAGTGCAAGCACCCAGGATGAATGCACCTCCTTCTTTAAGAAAGTTGAAGTTGACACACTAGACAAATAATCGCTATCCGCCAAGTTTTATCCAGGGATTGTCAAAAGCAGAAAACCCTGTAGTGTATCTAAAGTAGATGTTGATTCATCTTTTTTTTTAAAGATTTTATTTATTTGACGGAGAGAGACACAGCGAGAGAGGGAACACAAGCAGGGGGAGTGGGAGAGGGAGAAGCAGGCTTCCTGCTGAGCAGGGAGCCCCATGCGGGGCTCGATCCCAGGATCCCAGGATGAGGACCTCAGCTCAAGACTGAGCCAACCTGGCACCCTGAATCATTTTTAAAATACACATTTCATTCACGTTTTCAAGAACACCATTGTTTTCTACAGAAAAGTACTTTTCTGAGTTATATGTCCTGTTAGGGCTTCGTCAGTGTCTGGTGACTCGATTAGAAGGCACTTAAAAATATATAAAACAAAAGAAATGTTAGCTCAATATCAAGATGTTAACATTATTAGTGTGAGATCATAGAATGTTAGCCCTAGAAAAGACCTTGAAAATCATTTTGTTCTAACTGTTCATGTTGCAGCCAAGAAACCGAAAACCTGGTGAGATGAGTCACTGGCCATTTCTCATATTTCAAAATACGTTGTCTGTATAAAATTCTTCATCGTGTTAGTTAAAGTGCTGATCAGGTACATTGTACTTTCACAATCTCTGTTTCCAAAAATTATCTATTCCCACGACCATTGTGTGTCCACTACCATTAATATCTCTTTCTTTTGCTGGGGGAAAAAAAAAAAAAAAGAAGAACGACGAGATCTGAAGGGGGGAAGGATTTGGAGTTGCAGAGAAAGAAGTTTGTTTTTCTTTCTTCGTATTCTTTTTTTATGGCTTCCATGGCACAGCGTGGACATTGAGATTCCCTCGTCAGCCCACAGGGATCGCGTGTGAACCCAAATAACGCTCCTTGTTTAAGGAGACCCCTGCTGCTTTTTCTTGTTATCTCTGAGGTATTTGCCATGAAGTCTGATGTCATTCTTGTTCACAGTCAGCTCTGAGAAATGTCTGGCCTCGCAGACACTAGTGGAAAGGAAACACGTTTGGGGGAAAATCAGGAACGGCAGGGAGTGTGGAAAATTGGGGTGGCTGGGCTGTGGTTAGCTGGGGCGGCTGGCGTGGGGAGGCGGGCCTGCTGGCTCCAGGAGCAAGAGGACTCTGTCCCCAGTTCCTCAGCCAACGAGGCGGATACTACCACTCACCCCATGTTACACATGAGGCAACAGCGGCCCGAGAGGCTTCCTGTAGCGATTTGTTAAGGATGCTCGCTATAGGTTTTGCTGCGTTCTGAAAGGACAACCAGGCCAGAGCTTTCGTGCTTGTTAGAAAAAAGTGTTCCCTTCTCAAGTTAAAAAAAAATTGTTTAGCATATTACCGGCCAACCTAAATAAACTTACTTACATTGTGGGAAATCGTGAGGGATGGTGGAGGGGGCTATCTCCTCCTCCATCTGAATTAGTGAGCGGGAAAGGAGTTGAGGAGGGGACTGGAGGGGAGTCAGGACACAAAGAAAGAGTCAAGGGGAGCTCTGTCTCTAGGGGATCAGCGGTAAAAGTCAATTTAAATGTACCCAACTTCTATTTCCTTGAGTTACTCTCTCTTTCTCTCTTTCTCTCTCTCTCTCTCTCTCTCTCTCTCTCTTTTTTGAGAGAGAGATAGAATGGAGGAGAGAATGCACACAGAGTTGGGGAGAGACAGGATGGGTGGAGGGAAAGGGAGAGGGAGAGAGAGATTCTTAAGCAGGCTCCACCCTCAACATGGAGCCAAATGTGGGTCTCAGTCTCACCTGAGATCATGACCTGAGCTGAAATCAAGAGTCAGACTACGAACCAGCTGAGCCACCAGGAGCCACTCCTGTCACCAGGAGGGACAGGGCTGAGTCACTGTCTTTATTAAATCAACATAGGAGTCCCATTAGGATTTGGGAGGATTTCTGCTGCACGGACACGTCCTGGGCTTGACTAGGCTCTTTCCTGAGCCACCTGCAGATGGCTGTGCACACACCTGGGGCACCTACACTCTTTCCCGCTCACACAGCCAGCACCTCCCCTGTGCTCCCCACCCCCACCCCAGCCTCCCACAGGAGGTGACCTTGCAGGGTTCAGGGAACACAGATTCAGGCTTTGTGGAACCTAAAAACTATATAATCGGGGGCTCTCGTTGAGAAAAAAAATTACAAACTTGTGAATAACAATTTGGAAATAAATATTTATTTAAAATGAGAAAAGTCTAATAAATGACAACTTTAAACCTCTGACAATACCAGAAATATCAAAAACTAGGAACATATTTTTCTTAGTTAACAGCCTGACACCTTGATACGTTTCCCACATTTTCTTGGCAGCTCTTTGATCACCTTTTCCTATGACAACGATATTGTAATACCATTTTCTACACAGAGAATGGAAAGATAATTCAGTTGTCACCTTTCCTTTCTAGCTGAAACCTTCAACTTCATAACTTATTGGCGATGTTTTACTTTTTTTTTTTTTTTTTTTAAGAATTGCCAAATATGGGGAAACCTCCATTAAATTTCTTTCCTACGTGAGCCGCAGGATTCAAGGTCATTTCAAGTTTTCTCGTGCAGTGGCTAATCCTAAATATTCTTTAAATATAGCTTTCATTAGCCAGTGTATCATACATCCTGTCGCGGTGGTGAGTGTGTTTCCTGTTTTTCTCATCAGTGTCCGTATTTTATGTCACAGAGTCAAGAAATGAAAACCTTTTCAATGTGTTTGAAAAACCGTATGAATGATTTATTCCTCTTCATTAACTGCATTATCGAATAATCCAAGTATCTGCCCATTACTTCTGTTTGAAATTCCATCCTGGAGGATATTTCTACACAGGAAACATATTGGCTCAATAACTACACGGGGAAGTCACCGTGTGTCGTGTAAATATACCTCGCTAAACCAAAACTAAATGAATCCCCGGTGCAACTTGCCTTTAGCTGCTTCCAAAAACGTCCTCAGCCGCTCCAACACCACTCAACACAAGAGAAGTGTGGAGGGAGAGACAGATTGAAAATAGACAGCAGCCTAAACTCATCACATTTTAAATATTTGTCCTTTGCAAATTTTACTAAAACGTAGGACCATGGGAACACATTTCCGCCTCCCAGGGCCCCGGGAGGCCCTGAAGTGCCCTTTATCTGCGAGGGCCCTGGGCTGCGAGCTCCCCAGCTTCGCGGTGAACGTGGCCCTGGCTAGCACAGAAGGAGCACGTAGATGATGGGGCAGGCCTTCCTGGGCCAAGCGTCCCCTCAACAATGCAGACAATCCAGGGGAAGGAAGGGGCCGAGGAAGCCTTCCTGAACCAGAGCTCCCACGGCTCCCCGGTCACCCACCAGCTGTCGGAGAGCCAGTCTGGCCAGAAGTTGCATGCAGACACTAGCTATGGAAGATCATTTTTTCAACAGGCCAAATTTAATGTCGACACCAGCCTTCTAAAATCCCAAGCATGGCCTGTGGCTCTCTGGAGGGAAAATTATCTCACCTCTCCTGGTAGCCTCCGTGTTACAGTAAGAAGCAGGGATTTTAGTTACAGACCTTGCCCCACATCTTCCCCACTGGGGGTGCTCCATCTCACATGGGGGAGGAGAGGCCACATGGAGCACTTGCCCTGCCCTGCGTCAGCACTCCGAGGAAGATGGTGCCTCCCTTAGAGACGACGTCACTGGGGCATGAGGGCCCTGTGGGATTGCTGAGCGGCTTGAGCAGTAGTTTCTCCCTGCCCTGAGGGGTGGCCGATTCATCAGAGTCTGTGTAATAATCATCCCCTTCAAAGCCTTGGTTACATGATTGCATCTAATCATGTAGCGCACAGAGGAAGGTCAAAGACAAGAAGAGGGGGTAAGAAAAATGAAAACATCTGGGTTGGAGAGATGGCATTACGGGTGATTTTTAAAAATTCTTTTAATGTCATTATAATCTCGCTGTAATAAATAAAAATTGAGAAAGGATAAGTAAAAGGAGCAGGAGATTTGGATACAGAGAGACAGAAAGAAGGACCACAACTCAGTCACAAAGAGGCAGGTAGTAAACTGCCAAATTGTGAGATGAGGAAAAATCTCTCCTTGTTCTACCTTCTTTTCCTTGCTCCATTTCTTCCTTTCTCTTTCCCACCCTGCTTCTCTGTCTACTTCCAAGAAGAGAATTTGATTAAAACTTGTAAATGGTGTTTGCACAATCACTTTTCATCATTGTATTGTTTATAAGAGTCCAGTAACCAACTATGTCCTTTGTACCTCAGCTCAAATGTCACCTCCTTAGAAAGGTCTTCCTTCACCCACCAGTTTAAGCCAGGCCTTGTCTCCCTTATCACTCTTCACATTGCTTAGTTTTTGAACTTAGAAATATTTGAAATCACCCAACTTATTTATTTGTTTACTTGTTTACTGTTTATACACTGCTACCCACCTTGCATATTCAGTGCTGTGTCCCAGCTTCTTGATGGTGCCCAGCACAGCAGAGACCAGTAAATATTTTTTTAAGATTTTATTTATTTATTTTTGAGAAAGAGAGAGAGAGAGAGAGCGCACGAGCAGAGGAGGGAGGGGCAGACCCTCTCCTGAGCAGGGAGCCTGATATGGAACTAGCTCCCAGGATCTTGGGATCATGTCCTGAGCCAAAGGCAGATGCTTGAAAGACTGAGCCACCCAGGTAGCCCAGTAAATATTTGTTGAATGAATATGTCACACCCCTGGGTCCTTGTCATGAGAATTTGGGTGTCTTTTAAGGCTGCATCAAAGGACCCAGTTTAACATGAAGTGATCGATGATGGTGACGGAATTACAAGCACTGAGTCTTAATATACACCCTGGGAGGTGATAAGTAGGAATGACGGTCTTCATTTTACAGAGGAGGAGCTAAAAAGTTGACTTGCCCATATGCATACACCTGAGTGGAACCCAAGTTGGGTGTAGAACCCTAAGTTTCTGACCCCTATTCCTGCGTTTCGTCTACCATCAAGCTGTCCAGCTGCCCTTGGCATGTGGTAAAGGTGTTTAACTCTTTTAATCTAAGGATCATGGTGTTGAGTTGCTCCCACTTGGCATTGTACTCCCTGTTGTAGGAGGAATTGATAATAGTGGTGGATTTATGCTCAAAAAGAAAGAGCAGGTGTCCTTTACGTGTTCTCATGTAAACTCACGATGACCTTTGGTGTGGGCATTATATAGTAGTTTCATCTCATTGAGACTCAAATTGATGAATTTGCTACAAGGTACAATAAAAATTAAAGTTAGAATTCAAACTCAGATTTACTCTCTCCTCCAGCAATGACTCTCACACTCAAACCCCTTTGAGATTAAAAGCCTACATTTACAAACTGACTAGCTGGGTTGGGAATTAAGTATATGGTTATCAAATACAATAAAATTATTTGATGAAAGCTAGGCTGACATATGATCACCATCAAATTAAAAATTAAGTATCTTATCACCCATAGATCTGGCTTCAGAAAAATACAGAGTGGTCCCAACCTATGGTATGCTCGGCTTTCTTTGTGAATTACCATTATTAACCAAAAGTCATAGATATAGCCCATATCACCTATAGGAAAGTTATATGTGCTTTCCTAGAGAAAGGGGCTTATATCAGAAAACGAGCTTCTAATCATTGGGTTATATATTTTTTGAACAAGATCCTCTTGGGCTCCAATGGCCTTCTCCCAAGAATCCTTGACTATGAAAGTAAGGACTACAGTGAACAGAAAGAAGCAAATTCACCTCAAACTCATGCCTATGCTGCATGGGCCCCCCACTGGTGTCCAGTAACATGTCTAATCTCCTAGTCAACAAATGTAGTTTGATAGTAAAGGTAGAGTAGAAATGTGGGATGAGGCTAGATTAAAAAGGAGCATAACATTTAACCTGGTTTTGTTCAGTATTTCTTAATTCAAATTGTAGCAAAAATACTGAAATTCTCCATTTTGAACCATTCACTACCATAAGAATGTTACACATATTTGGGTTTCTATTAAATTGATTAATAAATAGCAAATGTTACCTAATATGCTTTTATCAGCAATCTAAAATGTTAACTCATATTGAAATTATTTTAAAGCAAGTTACAGAATTGAGATCAAATATATAAACTGGAAATTGTAGGTAGAATTATTGTCATTGACCTGTGCACACTCATTTCTCTATTCTTGCAGTTTAAAAAATGAGGCTGCAAATAAGAGTTAGGTCAGGGGCACCTGGGTGGCTCAATGGGTTAAAGCCTCTGCCTTCGACTCAGGTCATGATATCAGGGTCCTGGGATCGAGCCCTGCATCCTGCTCTCTGCTCGGCAGGGAGCATGCTCCCCTCTCTTTCTCTCTGCCTGCCTCTCTGCCTACTTGTGGCCTCTCTCTCTGTCAAATAAATAAATAAAATCTTAAAAAAAAAAAAGTTAGGGTTAGATCACTGGACCATATCTAGTTAGGGTATGATTTGCCCTATCAACAGACATTTTTGGCCTAAAAGGTTTTGGAACTAGGTATCTTTAGTAGTGGAAGGTATTCAATTGTGACTGAGTTTACTAGGAATCACCAACATGGGCTCTCCTCTCCTTTCTCAGTATACAATCAGATTAGTACTTATTCCATTTGGGAGTGGGTATGGAAGCAAGTTCTGGTCAATGGAACATGAGTAGAACTGAGGAGTACTGCTACTAGTCCTGCTCATACAAACCTCCTATGTCTAGTCCTTGTTCTTCCATCCTCTGATTAAACAGTGAAGTCTGGGAAGACCTAGAGCACAGGAGAGCCACTGAATGGAAGGGAAATGGGTCCTTAGACCACATGGAACAGAAATCCAACTCCCCTTCTGACCTGGATTGAACCATGTTATAGGCAAGAAGTAAAATTCTTTGTGTTCAGCCACTACTAATTTGGGATGTGTTGTTAACCCAGTTAGCTCACCCTGGCTAATACATTGAACTAAATGTGCTACAGACATGCAGAAGGAAAATTCTGCAACTGAAAATGGGATCCGTTACAGGCTTTGAAATAGATGTGGTACTGATGAGGTTTGAGAGGACGTAAAGCCTGAACATAGAGCACATTAGATAGAGTCTAATGTTGCTCTGAAACAAGCATGCAGGACCCACGCCGGACCCAGACCGTAGGCCTAGAACCTGGATTCAAACCAAGGGAAGCAGTTGGCATTAAAAAGCGTGCTCGGATTCATCCTCCCGGAAACTGGGGCTTTGTAGTCAGAATCCCAGCCTGGAGTCCGGGGCAGGAAGCTGGGTCACTGGGGGAGTAGGACATGAGGGAGGAAACTCAGCCAAAGTCAATCTTGAGAGAAATCTAATCCTTTTCTGAAACATGCTAATATAATAAGGTTCCAGGCACAGGGGCCTTGTAGCATGCTTTCGAGCCTTGAATCACAGAGCAATTCTTAAATAGACATTTTTTTTTCTTTACAAGTTTTTATATTTTAGTAAAAGAATCACAACGATTTTGAAGTAGGAACTGGAGATGGAAAAAGATCAGGTGTTAGTTTCTTGTTTTGTCAGGTCTTGAGTTCAATAGCAATTGTTTACTCTCAGGGCAGGAAAAGATCTTTAGACAGATACCCAAGGAAAATAGATAGACGCAGATTTGTCTCTTTTGAAAACACTGAACAGCCCTTTCGTGACACATATTTTATCCCTCTTTCTTTTTTTATTAGTTGTTCATTCATGTGACAAATATTGAGCCCTGATTCTGTGTTCCCAAATCTGCCAGAATTTCAGGGGGTGCAAAAGAATTGTTGAGGATGACTCCCTGCCCCCAGTCATTAGGATAATTCTTCAATTTGTTCAGCGAATGTACAAAGCCCCTCACTGGGGACACACTGTCTGAGCTTAGGGAAACACAGATGACTAAGAAGTTCACAGTCTATCAAGTGGGTAGATGAAGCATTAGGCAATTGTACAAATCAAAAAAATTCACAAACCTTACCGCAAACTCAACTGTGCAAAAAAATAAAACTTTATATTTGTAATTACTCACTTTAATTCATACTTTATGTCCCCTTTCAGCTAGTGGGACATAAACTAAAACCTCGGCAAATCATGATTCCATATAAATTCAGGGCAGCATGGGGTGGGGGGAAGGGGGTTCAGTGCAATACTAGGGCTCCCACAGAGCGTTTGGTTCATCACTGCATTTGGGGCTGGCTTCCACTGAGACGGTCACCATCCATCAATCATGACTGATGATCGAGCCTCTTTATGCTATGTCTGGGCCATTCTTGAGCTCCCGAGAACTACTGCGCTACTTCCAAACTATACGCACACATAAAAATTTGGTGGCTCTCTGGGTCCCATCTCTGCTTCTAGGCCATGGCAGAACTTACAAGCAGGACAGTTCTACTGCTCACTGTCTCACTGGAGTGCTGGCAACTCCACGGGACTGTCAAAATGCTGGTGCCATGTGGCCTTAGCTTCTCTACAGTCTCCCTGCGTGCTGGGATCCTGGGTCCCCACTCGCTCTTGGGTCTCACCCCACTTGCTGAAAAGATGTCCCTCTCTAGGCACTTCTTGGTTCTCCTCCAACTCTTCTCCTTCACCGAAGCTGGGAAGGCTTTATCTTTCTTCTGGAAGTTGGAACCTTTGCTCTTCGCTTTTAATCTCCCCAGCTTTTTTTCTGGGCTTTGGTTTTGGAAATTCAAAAGCCAGAAGAGGCTCTCCTTTCTCTGCTTTCAGTTAACACTTCCTTTCCCTAAGTCAGTAAACCACAAACAGTGGTGAGCTTCGCCTGACTGGGGGGTAGGGCAGCAAAGAGGTCAAGATGTAACAATATAATTCTCCTATAAACCAGCACCCACATACATATACTGCAGCCTCCAAAGTGCACAGAGATAACTGCCGTGTGGATTCACTGAACACCCCTCATCACTAACACACTGATAAAATCTGCACCACAAATGGCACCTCTGCCTTGTCCCAGTCTGCATTCTTGTATTTGGTTTTACTGTTTTGCATTATTTGCCGATGCTGTTCTCTGTTCTGCTTCGGTCCATGTCCCAGCTTAACCTGGCAGAGTGATTTTGTTAACTACAGAGTTTTCTGCCTCCCTGCAACAGTACAAAGTTCTAACATTACAGTGTAGGCTCGAAACGTTAGATTTCTAACAACCACATTTCTGTAGCACTTAGCTCATTCTGTTCCTGCACAGGCGCATGCAGAAACTGGAGGAGGCTGGAGTCTCCTCTAAAACGGATTCTGTGAAATGATTGCTACAGAATGCCTCATCTCTCTGCGCTGTTTCAGGGGGAGTAGCATCCTCGGCCTCTCTGACTTGGGGACAGCAGTTGAAATTTTTTGTTTAGAAACGACTTAGAAAGGCTGTCTCCTCTTTCCGCCACTCATTTGGAGTCATTTACTCTGATTACTGCCAGCGTGCACTATCTTCCTTCCCAAGGATCTCTCTCCTGTATTGCTGAAGTGTTGTTATTTCACTATTTGAAGTCTACACCTACGTGCATAAACACACTCAAAATGCATCTAACACTGGGGCGGTGGTTGGGGTTGGAGAAAGGAATGATTCATTCTGCCTGGGGAAGAGAGGATCGGCTGGGGCACTGGAAGCTTTATGCCGGAGGTGACATTGGAGCTAGGCTTGAAGAATGGACCGAATGGCACCATCCAGGGAAGGTACTTGCAAATCATGGAGAACACAGGAAAGGAGGTGACACACGGAAGGGAGTGTGAGCGAAGGCATAGGAGCAGGAGGAGAGGCTGTGGTATGGAAAGAACAGAGGCAATTTCTTGCCAATTACCAATTACCAATTAAAAAGGTAATCCAAACATGGAGTACTTGGGTCAGGAGAAAAGTTATCCTGGGCTCAGCCCTGGTCAACTCTATGTAGAAAAGAAACTGAAAATCTTCAAAAAGTAAACACCAAAGTGTAGAAAAAGAACACCAAAATCAGAAACGAAGAAAGCACCCTTTTCCCTTCTTTTTCCAGAAATGCCTTTTGCTTACCAGAGTTTTGTTTTTTTGGTTTTTTGGTTTTTTTAATTTAATTTTATTTTTCAGTGTTCCAAGATTCATTGTTCACGCACCACACCCAGTGCTCCATGCAATACGTGCCCTTATCAGGGTTTTGAATGGGAATCACAGGCTCTGAGGAATAAAGAGCACTTTGTTAAGTACTCTGTTAAGTGACTAATTGCGCCCTATACCCCTGGGGGCGTGAACACTAGGAGAGCTGCCACTGAGATCCTCCTTAGCTGCCCTTTGATGAAGAACACCAGCATCTGAAAATAAAACCACTATCAACCAGGATGTTAAAACCATAGAACATGGGGCTTTCCTGTACCCTGCCCAGCCCCCCCCCTTCAGCCAAATCGCTTCAGTAATGAAGACCAAACATACAGTGCTGAGTGAAACTCTGAGACAACACGAGTGTTTTGCTTTTTTAAAGATTTTATTTATTTATTTGACAGAGAGATCACAAGTAGGCAGAGAGGGAGGGAGAAGCAGGCTCCCCACTGAGCAGGGAGACCGATGTGGGGCTTGATCCCAGGACCCTGAGATCATGACCTGAGCCGAAGGCAGAGGCTTTAACCCACTGAGCCACCCAGGCGCCCCACGAGACAGCACGAGTGTTTGATTTGGGTAAATGTTCCATGAATGCTTTATTCATCAGATCCCCAAATTATGGAGAGAAAACTGTGGTTCTAAGGAAGCGAGGTGAGAGCTGTCAGTGGTCCCTTGGAGTGTTCGGTCTCCTCACGTCTTCCCCATGTCAGCGGGTTAGTTTGGTAGCAGATGGTCCCAAGCTCCTCCCTCATCCTTTACATTTTCCCACAGGTGCGGTATCCAGAGATAAATAAGGCAGGCCCACGCAGAGAGTGACCACTAGCAAGCCAGGGACAGGCTTGGGCTCTCTGTTTGGAATAATCCTTTGAGGAGGCTTCTAAACTTCGTGGAAAGAAGGATTGTGACCCTGAGAAATACGTAGCCTGCAAGAAGTTCCCTTTAATCTTCAGGAGTCACTTTCAGCCTCTCCTCAATTTTAACAACTCGCGTAGATACTAAGGAGACCAGCATGCTCCCTTTGGATCCCAGCAGTGAGGCATATGGGGAAATAGTCCCAGTAGCTGGAGCCCCATGTAAACACAGTCGGGCCTCCATCCCCCTCTCACTATGCAGCAACCCCATGCGGTTGCCCAGATGTCCTCAGCTGCTCCTGGCGATCTCTCTGCAGCAGCGTGGAGCTGCTGTGTGCCCTTTGCCCAGTGTCACAGCCCCACATTTTTCATCTTTGGGTGTCCTTTCTCTGTTTTATGAGCAAGAACCTGTCTACCTTTGTAACTTCTGCATCCATTTAACACAGGAGATCAGTGACTCAACACTGACCTCCACTGGCTGGCATAGAAATCCTTTATCCCTTTCTCTCCAAACCCTGCACATTTTCTTTCACTGGAGGAGCAGGGAGCCGGCCAGCGCTGTGTGTGGAGGTGCTAGCATTTCACCGTTGATTGAAAATTAAAAGGATTATAAATCTACACACACACCCCCCTCGGGGATATGTATGCAGATTCTGAAAAACACTGCTCCATTGACAAGGTAGGGAACCACAAACCTTGGAGGGCTCCGGGCCACCTCCCCCGCCCCCACCCCACACCGGGTTTGGATGCTCAAGGTTGAATTCTCAGTGATGGGAGAAATCTAGGCCAATGTGTTTCGGGCGGTATCAGTGACTACACAATTGGCAGTTGTTATATTTTTTTTTTCTTTTAAATACCTTAAACTCAAATCGGCCATTGTAACCCCATTTTCAATTGGTGTCATAACCTCACCAGCAAATGCAAGCTGAGCTAGATACAATGTTGAAGATGCCTTTGTTGTCTACCAGGATGTGGGCAAGGAAGGGCCTCTTGGATCAGTGCCACCCAGGATGGATTGTGAGTCTCCTCATGGGAATTAACCAAGGTTTGGAATGAACCAGGGCTTTCTGGAGACGTGCAAGGTCGAAGTCAACAAGGGGGCCTCTGCGCCCTGAAAAAAGTGCAAGCTCATTGTCGTTCCTGGAAATATGTCAGGAAATATTTACTGTGTGTCCTCCAAATCCAGAATGGCCCTTGAGAAATTTGGGTGCTTGCTGATTACAGTGGAAGCCTTGCCTCCCCACTGAGGAGCTTACAGTAAGAGTAAGGGAGCAGTTGCTGGAGGAGATTCTGACTTGGAAATAACCGACATTTGGTCCACCCCATGGAACAGAAAGGTTGAAGAAAACAACGAAACAGGTGTTACTGACTGTTGAGAAAACCAGAGCCAAAAAACGTAACTCTCAGAGAGTAAACTTATTGTAATTTGGGTTAGGGCCTGCATTTGGAACAGGATGTTGCCTTAAAACTGCTATGTTGTGGTGACTTTTAACCAGAAATTTAAAAATATCCATTTCCAGTAGATGCAAAACATTTAGTGAAATAGCTTCAGTAAATATTCTTATTGCTTCAATGCCTTTTATTAGATTTAAATATCTTATATAAAGGTCGAATAGGAAATGCATACTAGTGGTACTAAATTAAAGGCCAGAAAAGGATGTACAATAAAAAGTAACTCTCTTTCTTATCTCTATTCCAGTGAAGCAGCTCCTCTCCCCATAGGCAATCTCTATTCCTAATTACTTATGGAGCCTTCGAGACAGTCAATATGTCTATACATATGTATATAATAATGTACATAATTTTTGCACAGTTGGTACTAGACTTGGTATTTATACTTGTTTGTGCCTTGCCTTCCCCATCCACCCCCATAACAATAGCTGGAATGGCCTCCCATATGATTATACGAAAACAGTTCCTTATTAGTATTGATTGCATATTTCATGTATAGTATTCCATGATTTATTTAACCTCTACTCTACTGATAAGCTTCTAGGCAGTTTCCAATTTTTTATACTTAGAAACAATAGCTCAATAAATCATTGGTCCATAAATAATTTTTCACATTTGCCAATATATCTGTTTGGAAAAAATCCTAGAATTGGAGTTGATAGGTCAAAAGTATACATGTTGGTCATTTTGATACATATTGCCAAATCTCCTCCACCTAGATTGTGCCCGTTTATCCTCTTACCATCTATGTATAAAATAGCTGACTCTCGTCTTCCTCATGGACTTAGCATATTATAAAATGTATTGATCTTTGTCAATCTGAGATAAAATGGACTATTATTTTCTTTCCTTTTTTAAATTTTTTTGAAAATTTTATTTATTTACTTGAGAGAGAGAGAGAGCGTACAAACCAAGGGGAAAGGCAGAGGGAGAAGCAGACTCCCCATCTAGCAGGGAGCCTCATGTAGGACTTGATCCCAGGACCCTGGGATCATGACCCCAGCTGAAGGCAGACACTTGACCGACTGAGCTACCCAGGCGCCCCTATTTTTTTAAGTAAATTCAAGGCCCAACTTGGGGCTCCAACTTATGACCCCAAGGTCAGATCCAGAATCACATGCTCCCCCGACTGAGTCTGTAAGATGCCCTTGGAATATTATTTTCTCACAGTATTTTAACTTGAAATTTTTAATTTTTGGTGAATTAATAATGTTTTGTCCTTTTTTTTATTAGGTTGTTAGACTTTTTCTTACAGATTTATGAGAACTCTATGTTAGGATATTCTATGTTAAGGAAATTAACTCACTAAAGTGCTGTCAAATATGATAGCCAACAGTTACGTGTAGCTCTTACACATCTGACATGTGGCTCAGCCACACTGTGATGTATAGTCAGTTATAAAATACACCCCAGGTGTATCAGTACAAAAAGAAAAAGATTAGAAATATTTCATTTATAATATTTTATTATTGATTACCTATTGAAATGAAAACACTTTGGATGGGTCAAGTTAAATATAATAAACTATTAAAATTAATTTCATCCATTTCTTTTTTTTATCCATTTCTTTTTACTTTTTGAGCATAGCTACTAAAAAATTTAGAATCACAAAAGTATTTTGCATTATATCTCAATTGGACTATGCTAGCTATGAGTTGCAAAGTTTTGCCAAGTTATAGTTTTATGTTGTCAGGTTTATCAGTCTTTTTTTGTATGGCTTCCGAGTTTTGTGATATACTTTGAAAGATGTTCTCCACTATAGTCCTTTTGTAACTTCCCCAGGGAGTGTCCTAGTATTTTTTATTTTTATTATTTATGTAGGAATCTTTGATTCATCAGAAAATTATTTTCATGCAAGGTGTGAGGTTAGAATCCAGTATTACTGTCATCCAGAAGGCCACCCAACAGAATAACTGAGTCAGAATAAGTGAAATATTCCACTTATCGTATCCTATATATGTTAACATCTGATGGGGCTAGTACATTTTTTTCCCCTGAATTTTCATTGTTAGTCTTGCTTATTTGTTTTTCTATATGAACTTTAGAACCATATATAGTTTTCAAATTGCATTGTTATAGTAACTGTATTAAATGTTTACATTAATTTGGAGAGAAATGAAAGCTGCATGATATAAAGTTTCCCTTGCCGAGAATATCGTATATATTTACATCTATGCTTGTGCATTTTGTGTCCATGAGTGGCATTGTAAAAATTTCTTCATATAGATCTTCCACATCTGATACATTTATTTCTAAGTATTTTATAGCCATATTATTATTAAAAATGAAAATTTTTCTTCAATTAATAGTTCTTTTAATATAAAAAAGATGATGATTTTATATATTAATTATGTAATCAAGGGCCTAAATACATTCCACTATTTTTTTTTTTAAAGATTTTATTTATTTATTTCAAAGAGAGAGGGAGATCACAAGTAGGCAGAGAGGCAGGCAGAGAGAGAGGAGGAAGCAGACTCCCCGCTGAGCAGAGAGCCTGATGCAGGGCTCGATCCCAGGACCCTGAGATCATGACCTGAGCCAAAGGCAGAGGCTTTAACCCACTGAGCCACCCAGGCGCCCCAACATTCCACTATTTTTTGTTAATATTTTTTCAGTTGAATTACTTTCAATTGTAATTCAATATTAAATCTTAAAATCTACAGACAATATGATTTGTCTTTTTCCTTTCTGAATTGCATACATTTAGTTTTCTTTTACGTACTTGATGAATTTGCATATTCATCAATTTGAATTGCATTTACAATTGCAATTACAAATGAATTGCATCATTTGTAAAAGTTGAATTTGCATATTCATCTTTTATGTAATTGAGTTGGCCAGGATCTCCAGGTCAGTGTTTACTAGCAGTAGTGATAGTAGACATACTTGTCCTATTCCTGATTTTAATATGAATAGTTCTGAGATTCCCCATTCAACACGATGCTAGGTTTGGGATTGATAAGTGGATTTAATTATGTTAAGGAAGTATCAACTGCCATTTTATTGATAGGGCTTTTTTAAAAAAGAAGACTGGATGTTGGATTTTATCAAATGCCTCTCAGCATCTAGGAAAATGACTTTTAATCTATTAGTATGGTGAAAATAAATTAATAGCTTTCCTGGTATTGAACCATCCTTGCATCCCTGGAATAAGTCACACTTGGTCATGGTGTGTTAGTTTTCTAATGTGCTACCAGGTCTTGTTTAATAATGTTTTGTATTGATTATTTTTGTGTAATATTCCTTTGAAAGGTGTCTATTATTTTGGTTTTCTTCTTTAGGGACATCAATTATGTATATGTTGAATTTATTTTGTATGTATTCCATATCTATCACATCATCCCTTTAACTTCTTGTGTGTTGATTCTTCATACTCCTTTTTTCTGATCCTGTCTTCCACATCTCCAGCTGTGTTTCATCAGTGCCCACCCTTTGTGAAGCTTCCAAGCTGCACTTGACCTGCATTCTGTGATTTTTTTTCATATCTTCCCTTAATTCTGCCAGCACATGTATAATCTACTTCTGTTGCCTTGTTATTGTTTACTGTGAAATTGCGTATAGGTGAGTACTAACTTGGTTATTAAAATTCAGGAATATATTTGGCCACCATTTTCATCTCTCTTATTAGACATTTTTCTGGCAAATATTTCTTGATCATCATTTCGTTTTCCTTTTTTTCCTGCTTTTTTTTTTTCCTTTGCATATTCTTTTATAGACCATGAGTTGATTCCTTTTTGATGAATCACATTAGAATAAGGCAAGTTTTTGCCTATCAGCTGTTTTCAAAAGGCTTCTGTGAGAGAGAGAGAGAGGTGCGGACCATGTTCCAATGAGCAAGAGTTTTTCTTATGAGAGAGTAGGTTATTTTGGCCTTTAACTATGTCCAGCCAATTGATAGCAGCAGATTTGGGCCATTCACAGAGCAAAGTCACTTCTCTCCTCACTGGACACCAACAGACAGCTTTCAGCAAGCACGGATTTTTTGTACAGCTTTTCATTCAGCTTCATCTCTTTGCCTTGTTTCTAGAAACCTCACCAGCTTGAGATCCAGACCAGAGAGGAGCTCTCACTTGAGCTGCTCTACTCTTACTATAAAACAAGGGTCACCCACTGACAGCCCACAGGCCAGCTGCTTGTTTTTTATAAAGTTTTGTTGAAACATAGCCACGCCCATTTGTTCTCCCGCTACAGAGTTGAGTAGTTGAGACAGAGACCAACCATACCTCTACAAAGCCTAAAATATTTACTATTTGGCTGTTTAAGAAAAAGTATGCTGGCCCCTATTGTAAAAAGATGAGTTTACATTTCAATGCGTGTCACTTAGTACTCTTAGGACTCTCTGGGCTCCATTTCCCCGGGGCAGCCTCATTCTGGAGCTTCTGTGTTTTGGCTTGACCTTCACTGATTTTATTAGTTTTTTCTTTTATTTTTTTGTTTGGGGAGTCTCTGTTGTTTCCTAGATTTAAAAAGGATGGATCGGCTTTGCGTTACTGTTTTTCTTGTTTTCCTTGCTGCTTTTGGGTGGTTTTTCTAAGACGTGAATGAGAAAATGCTCATTTTATTCTGTATCTTAAAATGAGAAGTCCGCCGATGATATTCCAAGAAATTGTTTTTGTTTGCTGCTTTGGTTGGTTGGCTTTTGGTCATTGGAGAGAGATCCCAGCGTCCTAAATGCCTTTGTCCTAGATGTATGTAGATTTTTCTCTCCTTAGTTTAGTACTTTTAATGAAGTAATCATTTTATGTTTAAATATATGCATTTACATGAGTTTGTGTGTGTTTTGGGGGGGAGGGGCACCAGAGGTAAGAATATTTCTGGAGGAAATGTAACCTGAATGTAATTGCTATGAGGACAGAGCTGCACAACTGTCTTACACACAGCTGTATCTCTAATGCCCAGAGCAGTGTCTGGCCCATAGTAGGTGCTCAATATCCACGTGCAGAGTGAAGGGGTGGAAAGGCAAGCCTCTGGCCACAGGGTCTTGCTGTTGGGTAAGAAGTGATGCCAAAAGATGAGATAAGAACTTCAGGAAGAGGAGTCAATTTGGAATGGGTGGGAGTGACGAGGAGGACTGACTTACAAATCCAGGTTAGGAGTCGAAAGTTAAGCTCTAGCAACCGGGACTAGCATAAGGTATTCAAATGAGAAATTACTGATATTCTTTTATTCAAACTGAGCTTTTCTATCAAATCATGAAATTAAAATTCTTTCTTCATTTCAGAACCAAAAAAAAGAAAGAAAGAAATTCAAAAGGACTAATGAGGGAAATAAAAATCCACAAAGAGAAACTACTATGGTATCTGGATGTGCATTTTAAATTAGAAGGCACTTAAGCAAAATGTCCTTTCTGTGAGGATATTTTATTTATTTTTTATTTTTTTTAAAGATTTTATTTATTTATTTGATAGAGACACAGCGAGAGAGGGAACACAAGCACAGGCAAAGGGAGAGAGAGAAGCAGGCTTCCCGGCCAAGCAGGGAGCCCAATGTGGGACTCAATCCCAGGTCCCTGGGATCATGACCTGAGCTGAAGGCAGACAATGACTGAGCCACCCAGGCGCCCCATGTGAGGACAGTTAAAAAAAAAAAAAAAAAAGATCAATTTCCAGTTCCCCAGGCAATTCCGTTTGTCAAGAAAGTAACCTACCTACTTGATTGACCCAAGCATGAAAATGATAGTAACAACTTGACAGACCAATAAAGCTTGGTGACTTTGCCTCGCCAGCTGCTGGCCCCATAGGAGATATCAATCACTGCAGTTTTTATCTTGTATCTGATATTTTAAAAGTAAAACCTCAGAAATTCACTTGCATTTGTTGAGGCTGAAAAAAAAAAAAGAAAGAGGTTTCACTCAATCTATTTCAGGAAATATAGGCACCTAGAGACTGAACATTTCTTTCAGTCTTGGCCCAAAGGCAATCACATTAGGGACACTGTATGCATTTGGGATGATAAAAATTGAGCTGTGGTCTATCCTGTTGCATAATTTTCATTCTAAAATTACTTGCACTGGACATAATGACCCCATCAGTCAACCTATCATCTGGTTAGTTAAATGAAGTAAAATAATCTCAGCCGGTTTCAGAGGAGTGGGGCTGAGATTTCCTGTGGGTTTGTTCTAGATCTCTGTCTGCCAGCCAGCATTGGCTCTTACCTTCAGTCTCCACGGCAAAGACTGCGCCGGCCGAGGGAGAAGCCGCGTTAGATGAGGTCTATAACCTAGGATGGAAACACTTAAGGAGGCGAAGTTGGGTTTTTTTTTGTTTTGGAGGGTTTTTTTTTTTTCCCTTTCTAGTGGATCTAATGCACAGTGATTGTTCCTAATTAGGCGGTCTTACTTGAAAAGTCCTCCCCAAATGCCAAGAGAGAGCTCTCTTTAAGTGTCTTTGAAACAAAGATACATTGGGGTAGAAAGTCCGCTTTCACTTAAGAAATCACAGCTGCGTAAACAGTGTTTGTTCACTACAAGAGGGAAATTTATAGTATTTGTCAGGAAAAAATAAACACATTGGGGACTATTGGTGACAGTGTCACACTTTGTGATCCTTTGAGCCAGCCAACACAAGAAACAGATCAACAATGGAGACAGCTTTCTCATAATGTTTTGGAGCAGCGTTTTTTTTTTCACCTTACTCATTTTCTGTTTCACATTTCAAGAAGACCTATACTTCTATGGATGTTGGGAAAAGAGAGAAGGGTAGGGTTATGGATCCTTCACTATCCTCATTCTCTATGCTTTCTGGAATAGAAGTTCTCCTAAAAAAAAAGAAAAAGATAAATTCTCATAAGAATTTCAGTGGTTTTAGGCATTCACTCCTGGTCTTGGGATTTGACTCAGACTTAGAGCACTGTTTTCCAGACTAAACTTCATGGAGAGTTAAAATTGGTTTTAAAACCAATACAGAGTTTCCAAAAAAATAAAATAAAACCAATACAGAGTTTCCATCTTTTAATTTTCTAAAGAAAGGTCATTTAAACAAAATAGAATATTTCTATTATCTACTATAACCCTCACATTTTAGAAGAAATGAACATTTTAATGCCAAAAGAGAAAGGCAAAGAAAAGCAAGCATAAAAATCTCAAAATAAAAGACAGAGCCTTTCACTGAATACGTTTTATAAGAGACAACTCAATCTATTTTCCTGATCCTTCTCATTTCACTGCTGGAAGTTGACGATCATGTCAACAACTGGCCCCAGCCATGACTGGCATTTGGAATTCACTACATGAGGGAAAGGCCACAGAGTTCTAGTGCCATGTGCTGTAGAACAAGATGTTTAGTCCTTTCATGGTCATCCATCATTACCCCATATCTCAGCAATCTCTGAGTCTTTAAAGGGGCCTTGGGGTATTCAACTGTTGTGAATTTTTAGTTTATTTAAAGGTATGATGAAATTTATATTAAATGCCCCAGAAGTTTTAAATCTTTAAAGCCCAGTGGAATTAAAAAAGAGCTTAAATAAAGATGTTTTCTTTTTAATGACTGGACCCTAGACAATGAATTTTAAAAGTAGTATTATTGTTAAAAGGGTTCTGAACATTTTTAGGACAGCTTGTGGTACCAGTGAGAGGACAAAGACTTCCTGGTGCTTTGATGCAGGAAGGTGCATGTATGTGTGTGTGCACGTGTGTTTGTGTACACACACGTGTGCCTATGTGCATGCACAAGCATGCGTGTGTGCGTGCACCCATGTGAATGTGGTGCACCCATGTGCGTGTGCATGCGTGGGCGTGGGGGGACATGCCCGTATGAATGTGGCACACCCATGTGCGAGTGTGGGCGTGCATGTGTGGGCGTGCCCGTGTGAATGTGGTGCGCCCATGTGCGTGTGCATGGGTGGGCGTGTGGGGGGGGCGTGCCCGTATGAATGTGGCGTACCCATGTGCGAGTGTGGGTGTGCATGTGTGGGCATGCCCGTGTGAATGTGGTGCGCCCATGTGCGTGTACATGTGCGTATGTGTGTGGCAGCTGGAAGCACCTGCCAGGGAGCACCCTGCTTCTGTTTGTCAGGGCCCCAGAAACATGTTGCCGTGACCCTAGTAGATGGAATCTGATATCCTTCCAGCCCCCACAGCAGCTGATGCTATGCTCCAGTTCTAGAAAATCTATTTGGGTGTGTGTGTATATGTGTATGTGTGTGTGTGTGGTTAATGTTTCAAAGATGAGTTTTAGTCTGTACGTAGAGATATGGGGTACATGGCAAGAAAGGTCATGGCAAGATAAACAGCTTACTCCTAACTGAGCACAAAAAAAACAGTCATGAAGGTCCTGAGATCTAGTAGAGACCCAATACCATAAGTCACTCCAGCACAAAGTCATAAACTTGAGTCTACTGAATAAAAACAAAGGCCTTTCAATCAACCACAGTTAGGATTCAGAGTATAACTTGTTGGTATATGTGAATAGTTATGTATATTTTTATGAGCATAAATCTAGTTCATAGATAAATATAGACATTTAAAGAAGTGAAGAAAATCTTGATATGAATGTAGTAAAAGGTATAGAATAAATGGAAAAATAATGTCTTAAAATTAAAACTTCTGTTCGAAGTTTAATATGAGTTGTTGCCTATGAAAAGCAAATTCTCTGAAAAGATAAAAATGAAATAAATCATTCTCCTTTTCACTGAGTAATCTACAGATATCGGGACTCCTCAGTGTGGTGATATAGCAAGTGTCAGGTGAAACACACACTTAAGCTTATGCATTTGAGTTTTACCAAAAATGTTGTTAACCTTGGGAAGAAGCTTAACTAAGTTTAAATATCCTTTCTTAAATAACTAAAACATCTTTATAATTTCTTTGCAATTTTTTATATCTAATATATAAACACTTTAAAGTAAACAATAATGATCTTTGGTTTAAGTATTAAAGTGATGATTCTGGAATTATATAATAAAATAAACAAGTGCTATGTTTTATGGCTCAGCCACCTTAGGAGATAATATGCATAATTTTATATAAGTTCTATTTATTTTCCATGATATACTTACTTTATATAAATTATACCAAATTTCCTTCTGATTAGGTTGAAATACATTTTCTAGGAGATATTTCTGTCTCTAAAGGCATTCTTACCTGTTTTACATTGAAATAGCAAATGCCATATTTTGATCTTTGGAATACCAACTTATAATAAAGAGCCTGAACTTATATATCTCATGGCCAGCATAACAAAACTATAAAAATGGCATTTTAAGCAATATGTATTTTTAAATTAAATGGATCTTCAACATGGCAAGTTTTTAAATTAGCAAAGTATTAACAGCTGATAAGATCAAACAGGCCATATTTTACAATCGAATTTAAACTCCAGAAAAATGCATTAGAAATGTAAAAGGCTGGCTCGGCATCTATTTGAGCGAGGTCATTGTCACCACTATAATATTTTAAGAGGTCTCTTGTGCAGTGAAAATGTGGGAAATCACTTAAAAGGACAGAGCCACACTTGGAAATATTTAGTTCACAATATGTGTCATATGGGTTTTGAGAGAGTAGTCCACATGTGGGAATTCATTCTATCAGCCCAAAAAAAGAAAATGCTTTCACTCTAACGATTTTGATAAGAATTATGATGCAGTCAGCTTTGTCACCTAAAACTTACCAGCTTAGAATTTCCAGATATAAACATTGTATGGATTTTGCAAAGCTCTTTCATTTAAGAAATGAATTTTGAAAACAAGTGAAACAAAGAGTAGTTGACTCCGTGAGTCCTTAGCTCTCCTCTATAATCCAATTTAGTCTCAGTCTAGAAGAAGCCAGACCTGACATTAATGGAGCACAGAGCAACCCAAACTATCCATCGGTCTGTCTGTCCATCCATCCATCCAACCTTCCATCCATCCATCTATCTGACTATCCAACCATCTATCAATCCATCCATCCAACCTTCCATCTATCCATCTATCTGACTATCCAACCATCCATCTATCCATCCATCCAACCACCAATCATCCACTAATATTTTTGAGAGAACAACTATAGTGACTGAATTGAATTTTAATTTATTCATGTAAATTATGTGATTTATTCATTAATATTCAGTAAATGAATATTGGTATGTTGCTTATTCCCATAAAGTATATTGTCTCTACAACAAACTAATAGTAATGAACAGTTATACCTAACATTTATAAATAAATCACAACTTTTCATAGTCCTTTTATCCAATTCATGTTGGCTAATCCATGCTTGGTGTCAGTGGGATCTAAAATGGAGTGATTATTATCCCCTTGTGCAGACAAGATTGAAAAGCCAAAAAGCTAAGGGACATATCTGCAGTCACTCTGTAAGTTAGCCCTAGAGTCAGAGCTAAAACTCATGTTTCCTGATACCTGAGGCTATCTACTGCTTACTTTGATTTCCTGGTTCTATCTTTACTTTGAGGAGTCAAAAGAAGCCATTGCATCTCTCCCATGCCCTCTTGCGAGGAGGGGAAGAAAATTAGCCACGAGTCATAATGAGTAAAACAATGTGATATGGTATGAAGACTATAAGTGTTGGAATCAGGCATAAAAATGTTTATATCTTGGTATCAAGACTGCTTTCAGCAGTAGTTTGGGCAAGTTCCTACACCTCTTTGAGCCTCCGTTTCCCCATCTTTAAAATGAGGCTAGCAATACTATTTTTGCAGGCTTTTAAGTAATAATTAAATGAGATGCTTATAACATACACATAGTTTCAGGGCACTTGGGTGGCTCAGTCAGCTGAGCATCTGGTCATGATCCTCAATCCTGGAATTGAGCCCCATGTCCAGCTCCCTGTTCAGCAGAGAGTCTGCCCCCTCCCAGCCCCTCTCCTTGCACCCCGCTCATGCTCTTTTTGTCTCTCTCTCTCCTCTAAAATAAAATAAAATAAAATAAAATAAAATAAAATAAAATAAAATAAAATAAAATAACATACACATAGTTTCTGGCACATGGTGAATAACAAGTAGAGAAGGGAGAGATATTTTTTGTTAAGGGGAAGATTGAGTTTGTTTCAAACTGACAATAAGTATTATATTGTAAACATTGTTGTAAAATAGCTCAGTTTACTGGTCTCTATTGATTGTCCAATGAGAATCCCAGCTTTGTAGTTACCAGACCCCTTGGGTGACACACAATAAGGCTGAGCAATAAATAGCCAGTTTGCCAATCCAATTAAGGCCCACAGCGTATGGTGCCCATAACATGGTCCTAGAAACGTAAGGTGAACACTCAACACTGTCTAGACCAGAGGTTGCAAGTTCTGGAGCTAGGCTCATAAATTAAATGAAAGAAACAGGCTAAGGATTGACCGTGGAAAAATGGAAAGCATGCATCTTCTTAGAAGGAGGGAGCAAACCCTGAGCTCCAGGAGACTGGAAAGGGGATGGGGTGGGGAGAGCAGAATGCATGGGCAGTGTTTCCATCTCATTGTTTTAAGAGAAACTGGAAGTGCGGATTACGTGAACTCACCCAGGGTCTAGATGTTGCTGACAAAATCACTCTGTCTGGGTCCCATAAAACACATCCACATCCCAGCTGGGCACAAAGGCCATTATTTGGGACTCTATTCTGCACCTCCAGGTGAGAGAAAGAACTCAGTGAATTTCAAAGGAGAGCACAATGGTTTTTCAGTTTATAATTGTCTGCCCTTCTGTTCACATCTGATCACATGAATGACTTTTTCTGAACATAGAATAGAATATCTACATTCTTACTGCGCTAAGTGATTGCCTCACTATTGTGGCAGAGTGAGGAAGTTGGGTGATCAGAATCTTGCATTGTGCCAGAAAATTCCTCGTGTATTAACACGCTTTCTTTGATGAAGTCTTAACTTATTGCTAAGTGAAGTGTCTGCTGGCCACAGTCTCCTGATGGGCCCCGGGAAGCGACCTCCCTAGCAGCCAGAGTACTGGAAATGGCTAAGCAGACCCTGAGAAACTTGTCTGCCTACATCTTTAGACTATGAACTGTATAACCAGCTGTATTTCTCTTGCAGCGACTATCAGGAAGCTGGCAGGCAAATTTTCTAGCAACTCTTCACATGTATTTTGTGTGCTTACCTTAGTCGTGCCTTCATATTAATTTTTTTGAAAAATTATAAATTTATTATTGAAGTGTAATTGACATACAGGGTTATATTAGTTTCAGATATACAGCATACTGATTTACCAATTCTGCACATTACTCGAGGTTCACCATGATACTAGGATAAGTATAATCACCATCTGTCACCATTCAAAATTATTATATCATTGACTATATTTCCTATCCTGTGCTTTTCATCCCCATAACTTATTTTATAACTGGAAGTTTGTACCTCTTAATGCCCTTTATCTATTTCACCCATCCCCCTCACCTCCATCTGGCAACCACCACTTTGTTCTTTGTATTTAAGAGTCTATTTGTTTGTATGTTCATTTGTTTTTTTTTTTTATTTTACATATAAGTAAAATCGTATGGTATTTGTCTTTCTCTGACCCACTTACTTCACTCAGCATAATACCCTCTAGATCCATCCATGTTGTCATAAATGGCAAGATTTCTTTTTTTTTTTTAAGATTTTATTTCTTTATTTGACAGAGAGGAGAGAGATCACAAGTAGGCAGAGAGGCAGGCAGAGACAGAGGGGGAAGCAGGCTCCCCGTTGAGCAGAGAGCCCGATGTGGGGCTCGATCCCAGGACCCTGAGATCATGACCTGAGCCGAAGGTAGAGGCTTTAACCCACTGAGCCACCCAGGCGCCCTGTGGTTTTCTTCTTTTTTATAGCCAAATAATATCCCATGTGCAGACACATATATACATACATATATATACATACATATATATATATATACATGCCACATTTTCTTTATCCATTCAGCCATGGATAGACACTTGGGTTACTTCCATATCTTGGCTATTGTAAATAATGCTGCAAGAAACACAGGGATGTGTATATCTTTTTGAAGTGATTTTTCATTTTCTTTGAGTAAATACCCAGTAGTGGAATTACTAGGTCATATGGTATTTCTATTTTTAATTCTTTAAGGAATCTCCATATTGTTTTCTACAGTGGTTGCAACAATTTATATTCCCATTCCCTTTTCTCCATACTCTCACCAACACTTACTGCTTATCTTTTTGGTACTAGCCATTCTGAGAGATGTGAGATGGTATCTCATGGTTTCGATTTGCATTTTCCTTGATAATTAGTGAGTTGATCATCTTTTCATATGTCTACTGGCCGTCTGTATGTCTTCTCTGGAAATATGTCCGTTCAGGTTCTCTTCCCACTTTTTAATCAGGTTTTTTTGTTGTTGTTGAATATGTTCTTTATATATTTTGGATATTAACCCCTTAACACATACATGATTTGTAAATATCTTCTCCAATTTAGTAGGTTGCCTTTTTGTTTTGTTTATGATTTCCTTTTTGGTGCAAAAGCTTTTTATTTTGCTATAGTCCAAATAGTTTATTTTTGCTTTTTTTTCCCACTTGCCTGAGGATAAATATTTCTAAATATGTTGCTAAAGCTTATGTCAAAGATTACTGCCTATGTTTTCTTTTAGGAGTCCTATGGTTTCATGTCTCACATTTAGGTTTGTAATCCATTTTGACTTTACTTTTGCATATAGTATAAGAAAGTGATCTAGTTTCATTCTTTTGCATATGGCTGTCCAGTTTTCTCAATAGCATTTATTGAAAAAACTGTCTTTTCCCCATTGTATGTTCTTGCCTCCTTTGTTATAGATTAATTGGTCATATAGGCATGGGTTTATTTCCGGGGTGTTTATTGATCTATGTATCTATTTTTGTGCTTGTACCTTACTATTTTGATTTTTTTTAATTTTATTTATTTATTTAACAGAGAGAGAGAGATCACAAGTAGGCAGAAAGGCAGGCAGAGACAGAGGGGGAAGCAGGTTCCCCGCTGAGCAGAGAGCCCGATGCAGGGTTCAATTCCAGGACGCTGAGATCATGACCTGAGCAGAAGGCAGAGGTTTTAACCCACTGAGCCACCCAGGCGCCCCACTATTTTGATTTCTATAGCTTAGTATCACAATCTGGGATTGTGATACCTTCAGCTTTGTGCTTCTTTCTCAAGATTGCTTGGCTATATGTTTTTTTGTTTGTTTGTTTTTTTATGGTTCCATACAGATTTTAGGATTATTTTTTCGAGGGATTACATTGAATCTGTAGATTGTTCTGGGCAATACGAACATTTAAATAATATTAATTCTTCTAATCCATGAGCATATTATTTTTTTTATTTCTGATTCTGATTTTCTCCTTACATATTTTTATTTTGCTATATTGTATCTATTTTAGCAAGCCTCTTAAGTCCCATTTTTGGAATGTGTTGTGGCAAGAATCAGTTTTAAAAATAAATAGAAATAGACTGCTGCTCAAAAATTTAAAGGAAAAAGCTACTGATACATGTAATAGTTTGGATGGGTCTCAAGGACATTATGTTTAGTATAAAAATCCAATCTCAAAAGGTGACATACTGTATGATTCCATTTATATAAGATTCTTGAAAGGCAGAATTTATAGTGATGGAGAAGAGATTAGTGATTGTCAGAGGACAGAGATATGGTGGGTGGAGAAGATAGATTCAACTGTAAAAGGGTAGTACAAGAGAGTTCCTTGGAATAAACAGCTCTGTATGTTGATTGTGGTGGTGGTGACAGAAATTTATAATGGAATCAAATTGCATAGAACTACACACATGCACGCGCGCACACACACACACACACACGCTTGCGCACAGACATGTAAAAACTGATGAAAACAGTACAATCTGTAATCTGGTTAGCACTATTGTACCAATGGCAGTTTCCTAGTTTTGTTGTTGTACTGTAGTCACGTAAGATGGCGCCATGGGAAAAGTTGGGTGAAGAGTTCACAAAACCCATGTGCTGTACTTTGTAGCTTCCTAGGCTTCTATAGTCTCTGGATAATCTATGAATATAATCTATAGATCTAGAATTATTTCAAAGTAAAAGATTAACAAATAAATAGATGCATGACTAATTACCTAGATACATATAAAAGTGCCTGAGTTATTTATTTGGCAAATTCTTTTCTTCACTAGTGATACTGATTTTGCTAAGGGCCTCTCATTTTTCCAGGATCTCACTTTATTTGTAATAAACAGTTTTAAAACCTGTAGCTAAATCACCTCTGGGAAATTGTGATGTAATAATTAGTCAGTGCTCAAAAAACCCACCTGGGAATGTGTTACATATGTAATCGTTGCATAGAACTAAACATCACTCTGGAATTTCTTATTTTTACTGGTAGCCATTGCTAATAGAGAAATCTCTCCATTCAAAGTTCTACTGAAATGAATAAAGGAAAATGAGAAGGGACATCTAAAAATTATGTGTATATTGATATAGAAAATTACACTTAAACACATACATACACACTCTCGCTGAACATGATTGGATTTGTTTTCGGTTATTTTTCAGTTTTTTCCATACTGACCAGATCAGCTATTGAGCAGGTTCAGTCATCAAAACACCTTGAAACTGGAACATCTACAGTTTGAATTTGGAATAGATAATGTTTTGCATAGAGTTAGACCCAAATTAATGAATAAATTTGAAGTAAACTATCCCACAGGCCCACTTAGACTGCATGTGAGTTTGCAAATGTTTTGTGACTTAATGTTGAAGTGAGCCCTGAGAACAGGAGCAAAACAGTAGTCAACGCAACTTCGTAACAGTAATTTCAGCCCCATTAACTTTATGGCTCCTGATAATCCTAAACAGCAAAAATACCCACCTTTTTATAAGAAAATTCAAAGGTTTGGACTTGAGAACAGAAAGGGTTGTTAAAGTGGCTACAAAAAAAATGCAGAATTTCATAAAATAGAGTAATGTGGGTAACATAGCAACCATTTACATTCAATTAAGCAAAAGTCTGAAGGAAATTACATCCATTCTGAGCTCTGATTCTAATGTGTATGTGTGTTTGGGGGGGGGGGTGGATGCCTCACAACACCAACCAATTCTTTGACACCAATTGGGTGTCCTACAATTTAACTGAATTCTGATACCACCAGCTGGAGGAAACATCAAGTTAGCCCACAGGTTAGGGTCTCGGTCCCACAAAATGCCTTCTCCACTTCAGATCCCCAGCCCCAGTTGATATCTGTGCTTCTGACTGGCTATAAGTCAGATGTTCCCATCAGCAACTCCTTGGGTTCTATTAATTTGCTGCCAGAAATCAGGAAACTAACACTCACTAGATTATCAGTTTATTATAAAGGATATCAAGGGATATGAATTAATAACACAATGAAGAGAAACAGATACAAAGTATCTGTATCAAGGGGCTCTGCCCTCATGGAGTTTGAGGCCTAGCACAGTGGCACATGGAAGCATTTTTGTTTGCCAACCCAGAAGCTCTCAGAACACTGTCTCAGAATTGAACTCTATGCATATGTAGCCGGAATTCCTATAGCCCATACACATATAGTTCAATTCTGAGACACATCCAAAATGTGAACTCTGTCATGTTTTGGGTTCTTAGGGAGGCTTCATTACATAGGCAAGATTGGGTATATCATTGGCCACTGGCTGTCAATTCAACCTCCAGCCCCTGTCTCCTCCCAGAAGGTTGGGTGGGACTGAAGTTTCCAACTATCTAAACACAAGGTTGATTCCACTGGCAATTAGCCCCCATCCTTTAGTGCGATCCAAAAGTCACCTCATTAACATAACATAATACACCTTTACAGTTCTCAACACTTAGGAAATTCTAAGAGTTTTAAAAGCTTTATCTCATTCTCTCTCTTTTTTTTTGTCTTTCAAACAACATAGCCTCAAGGCAGGAAAATGGATAGAAGAGCTTTATCCGTATTCTTTTAGGTATAACTATTCATTTAGTGTGAGTACAAACAGTGTTCTTGCTATATACACATATAGTTCTGAGTTACACAGGAAATAGGTGACTAACAAATGTCATATAGTCTATATGAAAGACAAGAGAAAATATGAAAAACTTAGAAAAAAAAACCAGAAACCAGCATCCATTTATTTATGCATAAAATAATGTGTAGATACAAAAGCCATAATGTAATTAATAGCCTTATGAATGCCTTTGCCCTCAAATTCTATGGAATATGGTCCAAGACATGGAGAAGATGAAGACTGAGAGATGACCAGATACTGAAGACAGAGGATTGAATGAAATTATGTATAAAATACTTGTCACATAGCACTACCCAAGTTATAAAGATGACATGAACAGTTTCAGGTGTGAGAATCACTCTATTTGTCATGTGAGCAAATCAACAAATGAACCAAGCTCATTGTTGAACTCTTCAAGGTGAGTCAGTGAGTATCCCCAAGGACATTAACTTTCCAAATTATTCTACTGCTTTCTTCATGTGTGTGATTACAGTACCTCACCTCAGGTGTACTTCCTTGCCTTCCCACAACCCCCCCCCCCCCCCGCCCACACACACACCAGATTGTTCCAAGCGTATCCTGTACTCTTAAGCTACATTCAGAGCTATGGTGACACATGCTGGAAAGAGAAGGGGATTTTGTTGAACCTCTTTTCTTCTCTTTGTATCAAACTTAAGTCAACATGATTTTCTGTGACTTGTATCCAGGATCACTGTGAATTTATTTCTGTACCAGATACTCTTTAAGCTCCACAGACATTTCACAAAGCTTGTTTAAGGAAAAAGAAAATGAATCCATGATGATTCACCAAGGCAAGGGGAACAATTAGTGTTACTTCTGTGCTGGGAAAATTTCTGCCAATCTTGAAAGTATCTCCTGACTTACAACTCTAAGATCGGATATGAGCTTGTCCATAAGAAGAGAACCTTATAAACTACGGCTCAGCTTTAAATATCACTTCTACTGAGCATAGCAGTAAACAAGTCACCTCAGACAAAGCTAAGCTCCCTGGCAGCACATGCTGGGGCTATAACAGCCCAGACCTTTGGTTCTCATGTGTTTTTAAGTGTAACCAGGACTGTGGTAAATTTTTTGGCTGTACAATGGAATACTGGGATCCCTGATGAGGATACCCAGATTATATGGAACACTTCTTATTTGAAGTTCTGCTAAATTAAATGTTTCTTAAAACTTGTATGTCCAAAGACTTTATACTCCTCTCAGATAGATTTGCTACATAAGTATCTGGCACTGGAGCATGGAGAACAATGGAAAATGGTACAGACTGTTGGAGGGAATTTTTAGATATAAAAGACTTGATTCTAGCAGTCTTATGTTCTGTGTGAAACGAGTGTCTTACAGTTTTCTACTCCCCAAAGGCCTTCATTTAAATCAAGAACACTAATGTACTTTGGAGAGAAACTGTGACAGTTAGAAGAACGAGAGAGCACTTATATGGGGGAAGAAAACTAATTCAGAAGAGGCAAAAGAAAATGGAACACAGCCAAAGGAACCTGAAGATAGTTTCTATGTCAGCATAAAGCATGCCGTCAAAAGATGGAGGAGGAGGTTGATCTGGAAGCTTTTGGAACTTCCAGAGAAGTAGAGGAAGCAGTGAGGAGACCATCTAAGGAAAAAAGAAAGTGTGTAGGTATCATCTTGTCATTATTTGTCCACCTCTTCTTAGGAAGTTCCCAGTATGGCCCATATTTTTGTTCCATAAGCAAATGTGTTTCCACCATCCAGAAATCTACTGTAATAGAGCATTGAAACATAAGAGTCTAGAGGAACAGAAGCATGAATTATCCAAGGAAATCCAACAGAGAAAATATAAGATGACTCAACTTTTTTTCAGCATTATGAAGAGATATCAGAACCTGTCCCTATGCAAGTATCACCTACTGCTCAAGGCACTGCATGGTCTTAAACAAACAAAAAAACTACAGCCTGACTCCAACATGACCAAATCTCCCAAACATTGCTGGGGCCACAAAAATGTGGGAATTTTTATTAAGATTGTTGTAATTGTTGTTGGTAGTGGTGGTGGTGATAATGAGGATATGGCTATGGAAGAAAATAGCCCACCATACCAAAGTTTAAAATGTGCTTTTTTAAACAGACACTTACATAGCATTTGAGGGAAAAGTGAAAAGGAAAAGGACTGCAAGCAAAAGCTGAGGAGAAAAGGACAACTCTTTAGAGTGACTTAGACTGGCCCCAACATTCTTACAATGAGCACCATGATCATTAACCATTTATTAAATAGTAGCTACATGACTGCTTTTCACCCAACACTTAAGCCAAATGTTCTGAATAATTTAATCCTTAAAATTATTCTTTTAACTTTTTTCTTTGTGTGTAGATAGTTCTGAAAGATGTAAGTCTTGCAAAATACTGGATGGATCAAATTCCTTGGTAGCCATTTCTGATGGCATTTAGGGTCTACTCAGATAATCTCAGAAAATCTAATCTCATTATCTGTAATGTAATCACCTCTGTTACTATCTAAGGTCATATTCACTTTTTGGGATATATGGTAATAGTCACACATTCTACTGATTAGGACATGGACATACCTTTTGGGGGCCACCATTCAATCCACTACAATGGTCAATAAGCACATAAATTTAGGCCATTACAAGATGACCTTATGAAAAGAACAGAGCAGGAAGAAGGGATAAGAGAGTGAAAAGGAATGCTATTTTTGATAAGTTAGAGAGGGCCTTATTTTTTTTTTTTAACATATAATGCATTATTTGCCCCAGGAGTACAGGTCTGTGAATCATCAGGCTTACCCATTTCACAACACTCACCATAGCATATACCCTCCCCAATGTCCATCACTCAGCCACACTGTCTTTCCTCCCCCACCTCCCAGCAACCCTCAGTTTGTTTTCTGAGATTAAGAGTCTTTTATGGTTTCTCTCCTCCCGATCCCATCTTGTTTCATTTTTTTCCCCTCCCTACCCCCCATGACCCCCCACCATGCCTCTCAAATTCCTCATATCAGGGAGATCATATAATAATTGTCTTTCTCTGACTGACTTATTTCACTTAGCATAATACCCTCTAGTTACATACACATCATTGCAAATGGCAAGATTTTGATTTTTGGACAGCTGCATAGTATTCCATTGTATATATATATACCACATCTTCTTTATCCATTCATCTATTGATGGACATCTAGGTTCTTTCCATAGTTTGGCTATTGTGGACATTGCTGCTATAAGCATTCAGGTGCAGGTGCCCCTTCAGATCCCTACATTTGTATCTTTAGGATAAATACTCAGTAGTGCGATTGCTGGGTCATAACATAGCTCTATTTTCAACTTTTTGGGGAACCTCCATACTGTCTTCCAAAGTGGCTGTACCAGCTTGCATTCCCACCAACAGTGTAGGAGGGTTCCCCTTTCTCCACATCCTTGCCAAAATCTATCATTTCCTGACTTGTTAATTTTACCCATTCTGACTGGCGTGAGGTGGTATCTCACTGTGGTTTTGATAAGTATTTCTCTGATGCCGAGTAATGTGGAGCACTTTTTCATGTGTCTGTTGGCCATTTGGATGTATTCTTTGCCAAAATGTCTGTTTGTGTCTTCTGCGCATTTCTTGATCGGATTATTTGTTCTTTGGGTGTTGAGTTTGTTAAGTTCTTTTAAACATTTTAGATACCAGCCCTTTATCTGATCTGTCATTTGTGAATATCTTCTCCCATTCTGTTAGTTGTCTTTTGGTTTTGTTGACTGTTTCCTTTGCTGTTCAAAAGCTTTTGATCTTGATGAAGTCCCAATAGTCCATTTTTGCCCTTGCTTCCCTTGCCTTTGGTGATGTTTCTAGGAAGAAGTTGCTGTGGCCAAGGTCAAAAAGGTTGCTGCCTCTGTTCTCCTCAAGGATTTTGATGGATTCCTGTCTCACATTGAGGTCTTTGATCAATGTTGAGTCTATTTTGTATGTGGTGTAAGGAAATGTTCCAGTTTCATTCTTCTGCTTGTGGCTGTCCAGTTTTCCCAACACTATTTGTTAAAGAGACTGTCTTTTTTCCATTGGACATTCTTTCCTACTTTGTTGAAGATTACTTAACCATAAAGTTGAGGGTACATTTCTGGGCTCTCTATTCTGTACCATTGATCTATATGCATATTTTTGTGCCAGTACCATACTGTCTTGATGATTATAGCTTTGTAATAGAGCTTGAAGTCTGGAATTGTGATGCCACCAACTTTGGTTTTATTTTTCAACATTCCTCTGGCTATTCGGGGTCTTTTCTAGGTCCATATAAATATTAGGATTATTTGTTCCATTTCTTAGAAAATAATTGGTGGTATTTTGATAGGAATTGCATTAAATGTGTAGATTGCTTTAGGTAGCATAGACATTTTCACAATATTGTTCCTTCCAATCCGTGAGCATGGAATGTTTTTCCATTTCTTTGTGTCTTCCAGGGAAGGCCTCTTTAATGAGGGGCCTTGGAATAGAGACCTACTTAAAGTAGATGGGAGAGAAGTCTTTAAGGCAGAGGAAAGAGTAACACAAAGGCTATAAAATTAATTGTGTTTGAAGAGGTGAGTACAGCAAAGAGACTGATGTTATTGGAGTAGAAATGGAGTAGGAGATGGGTCAGAGGCAAAATTTGAATCTTATTCTGAGTAAAAAGGGAAGCCATTGGTAGATTGAGAGTAGAGGAGTAATCAGTTTGATTTATTTTGCTGTGACTGATAGATAATAAAGAGAATAAATAACAGAGAGAGGGCACTGAAGTAGTGTGACCATTAGGGAAAGTACTCTGTTACTTCAGGCAGGATTAGGACTAGGGTAGTAGCTATGGAAGTGATGAGAAGAGATATGATTTGGGATATATTTTGAAGGTTGAGCCATTAGGATTTGCTGATTGACTATATGTGAGAGTAATTGAAGAGAAATCAAGGATGATTTCAATCATCCTTGAGAAATCAAGATGAAATCAAGGATGATTTCAATGTTCTTTTTGCCTATGTGATTGGAAGGATATAAGCCACAACCAAGTGAGACTTAAAAGATGCAGGAGAAGCAGATTTGGGCATCAGGAATTCTGTTTTGCAATTGAAAAAACCTTTTAAGTAGAGATACTCTGTAGTGATTTGGCTATAGGGATCTGGAGTTCAAGGTGAAAGACATATGTCTTGGCATCATTGATGAATAGCTGGTATTTAAAATCACTGTGGAGTAAGTGTGGTACAGAAAAAGGACCAAGACCAAGACAGAAGAACTCTAAAACTAAGAAGTCAGGGCAATGTGGAGGAAATAAGAAACAGTTCTGTGAGCGAGTTATTGAAGTAAAATCAAGAAAGTCTGCTGACCTTAAAACCAAAATAAGATGATTCGAGGAGGGAGTAGTCAACCATGTCAAAAGCTGCTGATAGACCAAGTAAGATGAGGACTGAGAATTTACTATTGAATTCATCAGTCAGCAGTCAATGGGAGTCATGACAAGAATATTTTTGGTGGCGCATGGGCACAAAATTCATTTATAGTGAGTTCAGAAGGGAAATGGGAAAAAAAAGAATTGTAGACAACTAATTTGGAGGATTGCTGCAAGTTTTGCTCTTAAGGGGAGTAGAGAAATAAAGTAGTCACTGGGGGAATTGTTTTTTAAAGATTGGAGGAGATACTATAAGATAATAGCATGCTGATATTGATATTGATATGCCCCTATTGAGAGGCAAGAATTGATACTGCAGGCAAAAGAATGAGTTCAAGAGGGAAGTGCTCAAATAAGCAAAAAGAAACAGGATTCAGTGCCTGAGGGGTCAGTCAGCTTTGGGTAGGAGTAGACATGTCTTTCTTATAACAAAGGGGAGCTCAGTATATGGTCACTCTGTTAGTGTGAAAGTGAACTTGTTTTTCTGAGGGTTTTTATTGTCCCTATGCAATGAAAAACAAGGTCATCAGCTGAGAATGAGGAGAATGGAGAAGGAACAAGTGTGAGAAGGTGTGAAACAACCTTCCTAAGAGAGTAAATCATCAAGCACAGCGTTGAATTGTCTAGCGAATTTTCTAGGACATCACTATGCATAAGAAATCGAATGCAAGCCATGTATGGAATTTCAAACTTTCTAGTAGCCACCTTAAAAGGGCAAAATAAAACTGGTAAAATTAATTTTAAAAAAAAATTTTATTTAACCAAATATATTCAAAATATCATTTCAGCATGTGTTAGTATAAAAAATTGAGATCTTTTACATTCTTTTTTTTTAGTATTAAGTTTTTAAAAGCCAGTGTGCATTTTCAAGCATATCTTAGTTCAGACTAGCCATATTCAAGTGCTTAATAGCCAATGTAGCCAATGGCTACCATATTGTATATTGTAGGTCTAGGAAATGAAGTAGTACTAGTGGATAACATGAGGGATCCTTGAGATTGGGAGCCATGAATTGAAGTGAGATTTTCATGGCTGTATATTGTTCTTAAGTGACATTCAGAACTCATATAGAGATGTGGAAGAGGCAGTGAGTTGGTCTTGACCAGAAATGGAGTTTTTTCAGCAGCATTCAACCAAAGGAAAAGTGAAGAAGGAAATTGGTGGCATGTACAACCAGATGATCATACAAATTGAGCATAGCACATAAGCCACAGAAGTAAGAGGTGGGGGCAGTGTGAAAAGGTAGTAGAGACAATGAAAGTTCTAGTAGAGTCAAAGAACGTTTAGAATTGTAGTTGTTATGCAATATACAAATATGTCTAAAATAATCCCTGCCCTCAGCAAGCTGATCTTGGTTGTGGGTATACCAATAGCTTTGCTATAACATGGTATGTAATAATACCAGTGTGAGCTCAGAAGAAGAAGAAGAAACCATGTCCTACTAAGATGATTCAGGAGAGTTCAAGGAGAAGGTGGTGGGTAAATCAGGATTTGAAATATGAAATAAGGTTTTAATTGGTCTATGGGAAACATTACAAAAAAAGGAAAAAACACAAGAACAGATAGAAAGGAGCAAAAATGTTCAATATTTCTTGGGAATAAGAGTAAAAAAAAAAAGCCTTAATGTTAATATTTATTGAGAGCTATTGATTACAATGGGGAAGGCAGCCTATAAATAATGATAGGTCTTGAGAGAACAGTCTGGGATAATTTCCCCAGGGAAAGAAAGATTGCACTATAAAATATGGTGACAGTCCCAGAATACCATGTTTCCTAGGAATGAGAGAAGCAAGGACCAAAGAGAGTTTCCAAGAAATAAATGCCTTTCTTTTCTGGCCTACCTCACCCTTAGACACACACACACACACACACACATGCACCCACGCACACACAAACACACACCTTTTGTCTTTCATTTAGAACTCAGTCTCATAAATGTAATTCTTTTCTATGGAATGATCACTCACCCCTAAAGAGAAGCTATATATTTACCTTTCATCAAACCTGGAATAAAGCTTTTGAACCAACTAGGATTAGAATATATGGGATTTAAAAGGTTTTGATTACCATTAGCCCTTTATTTTTTAAAAGCAGATCTACTCTCACCATACAGACCTAGTTTTTAATTCCTTCAGAAAATAAGCCACACATATACAGTGTATTCTTTTTTCTAAATCTGATGCCTTTTCTATTAAACTTTTAAGGAAGACGCAGCATTTCAATTTATTTTGGTTCTCCATATAGTCATCATTAAACAACAGGAGATTTAGTTTTTCCTAAGCATGTTCAGATCATTGCTGCAAAAAAAAAAAAAGTTAGCATCTTTTTGCCCAGCTCTAAATATTTAGGGAAACCTGCCAGTGTATCCACTCCCTCCTGTTTTTCACAGGAATTTCCTACTTCAACTGGAATATTTAGAAACAGTAAGAAGAGCTACATATTTCCACATGAGACTTTAATAATACTGTACTTTGTGTTTACATATCATATATCCTTGGTACTTCATAGCTCATTATCATTGTAAATTTACAAATCAGTATATGAAAGCACAGGCTTAGAAGCAACTCTTTTCCTGTCCAACAGTAAGTTATTAATGCCAGGATTGGAACTCATAATTACTGACACATGTGGTCCTACAACATCTAAAGATCATTTTCATAACATAAAATGAAGTGCTCAGTAAGTAGAATATGGCAATTATCAAATATCCTATTTATTCAAGATAATTTTAAGAACCATGAAGCCTTAATCATATAACCATATATAAATAACCATATTAAATAACCATATTAAACCTCATAGGCCTACGTTGATATAGATAAATGTATCATTTGATCAAAACTAATACTTAATATGAATTAGTAAATGTACACATATATAATCCAATCAGTTCCACAAAGTAGAATATATTTCAATCAAAAAGTAAGCAAATCTGTCAACATACTTAAAAATGTGAACTACTGCTTAAAAATTTTTTTCATCAACATGCTGTTATCTAAAGGGTACAGATGCCATTGGTCATACTGCTGTACATGTCATCAAGTCTCTCGTTACTTGGAATAAAAGCATCCATTGTCTGCTGATTCAATTAAGAACGTAAGATACCCAGTTCTCCTGGCACGACCAGCTGTGGTTTTAATGCTGGTGTCTTGAACATTCATATGTCTGGGAGATTCTGTAAGATCTGTCTCAAAGAAGCACAGGCTACCACGTGGGCATCTGAAGGAAGATTAGCAAGTGACTGAATCAGCTTCTTGACTATGGTCTTCAAACACTGGTGGGCGGCATTCAAATCTCTGTCAAACTGTTGACCTTGAATTTGTAGAGCCAAATGACTGCAGATGTTTCTAAACTCAACGCTATCCTGAAATAAACAGCAAACATAAGCAATTAGATAAGTTATGGGCCATTTGTTGTGTTTTGTGTACCCAGCTCCCATTCCCCTCTCTTCTCATCACAGGACCTCAATTTTTCTCTGAGAGAACTACTCTCCTCCATCTTCAGCCTATGTGATTTGACTGACCCTGACCCTGGGCTGACCCTGCCCACTCTACAACTCCAGGGATCAGGCCAATCAGAGATTAGCACCCTTCAATCATTTTGGATTGGTCAGGAATGGACAGGTGACCTAACACAGACCAATAAGTCACAGTTCTAGAATGTCTGTTAGACTGGGAAAGAGAAGCTCTTTTTAACTGGGGCTTTTGGAAAGCATCCTGCCACCATAAGGAGAGAACCCAAATGAGAAAGAAGCCACCAGAGAGAGGAAAAAAAAAAAAAAAAGCAGAACCAAGGGATTAAAAGAGATTGATTCTAATTATATTCACTGAGCATATTGATCCAGCTATACTTGAAAAATAAATCCCAGGATTTTTTGGTTATCTGAGTCAATAAATATGCCTTTTTACTTAAGCCATTTGGAGTTGAGTTTCTGTTATTTGTTCCTAACAGAGCTTTGAAGAATACACAAATAGCCTCTGTTCCTATTATTCCATACTCACAGTCTTCAAGATTCCAACACAGGATTTGGTATTTAATGAACATAGGGTCAAGAACTTTCCAATGCAAATTTAGAAAGAATAGTTCCAAGGTAGTTTCAAAGAACGAAATAACTAAATAGATTTCTAATTCCCAAATGTTTCATATTCTAAAATCCATTGTGTAGAAATGGTACACGAAAATTACTCCAATAAACAAACAAAAAAAATTATTCCATACCAGAGATAATGTTGAATACATAATTTATTTTAAATACATGTAAATGACTCTCCACAAACTTCAGGTTCTGGTGACGTGGCACACCTATTTTCCCTAAAACCTTTTGAGGAAACTGAAGTCTAAATAAAATAGAGCAAATATCCTTTCTGATATTGTAAGAAAACAGTGGAAATCCCTAAAGGCCAGAGATAAAGGAAAAGTAGATTATTTTAGCTGCCCACAGATATTCGTCAAAAACAGAAAGTTAATCTGGAGCTGGGTTTGGGGTGGACAGTAAAGTTGCCCCAAGAATGTGTAACTGTTGGCCTGTCCTACACAACAGCTGAAGCTGGGAGCCACCCTCTATACCACATACATGTTCTGGGAACACTCATGCTAAGAAATTGACTTAAAACTCAGAACTGGGCCGAAATATCCAGAGACACATGGTAAAAGCAAATAAAAGCCTATTCCATGGGGACACATCCACAACCCATGCCCCACAGTGGTATTCCCATAACACTCTGTCAAAGACAAACTCGGAATATGAAATTTAAAATATAATCCACCACGATATAGCAGATACCAATACAGGGCAGTATAAACTCAAAGTATTTCAGCTAGAAACTATAAAATATGTTTAAAGTGATTAAAAATATGAAAGAAGGAATCAGAAACATTTTAAGTAAAAACAGGCTTGGAAAAGAACCAAATACCATTTCTAAAAACTATTGTGAGAAATTAAAAACTCAATAGACAATTTAAACACCTGCATAAATACATTCAAAGTAAGGGATAGTAAACTGGATGATGAATGTGAGAAAATTACTCAGAATGCAAGATAAAAAGCCAGACATGGGAAATATGAATAGGAAGTTAAATAACATGTATGATAGAATGATGAAGCGCAACATATACACTTCCAGGAGAGAGAAGAGAGATGCTGAGGGAGAAGAGGAGAGACAATATTCCAAGAGAATAATGGATAAGAATGATTCAAAATTGATCCAAAACACAAATCCACATTCATGAACACAGATTCAGGAAGTAAAATGAGCCTGGAACAGAGTAAGCGAAATGAGATTCAAATCTAAATTTATTAAGGCACAACTACTTGGGGGGAACTGATGACTTTTAAGGGATGACAAGACAGACTACCAACTACTAAACTCTAAGGACAAAAAACGGAAAAGAATGGGATAATTTTTCAAATAATTGTCGACATAGAATTTTTTTTAATTCAGTAAAACTACCATTTAAACATCAGGGCAAAATAAATATGCCTTCATTTTAAAGGACAACAGGAGTTACCACCTTCATTGTCATATTTTCCTATAGATATAATTCAGAAAGGGGACATTCAATTCAAAAGGAAAGAGTGAGATAAAAGAAACAACAATTAACAAAGAAACTTAAAAATATGATGTAAATCTAAAGAATTGATTGTTCAAAACCAAAATTATAACAATTAACTTGGAACTTACAAAAACAAGATGGTTCCAAAATGCTGAATGTAGGAGGGAGTGATATTCTAAGGCATTGTACATATTCAGAAAGGTGGCAAAGTTGACAAATTTCAGATTTATTAAGTGTGCATGTGAGAAATGTAAGGGTTATTAAAGGATAGAAATAATATGTAAAACTTCAAAATCAGCAGACAAAAGGACTATTAAAACTTAGTTGATCCTATTATTAGAAGGTAAAAATGAAGAGATATATAAACATAAGTCAAGCTGAATAGAAAGCATCAAATCAGACACATTTTGAAATACAATGGTTACCAGATTGGATTTTAAAAAATCTATTGATAAGTTCTTTAGAAGAAACACATTCAAAAACTAAAAACACCCGAAGACTTAAAGTAAATGGATGCTAAAACATATGCAAAGCAAAGAAAAGCCAAAACAAATTCAGGAAAATTATTATTAGGGATAAAATAAATTAATAAAAAGACCTATTCCCCAAGAAGGATAACAATTTTCTACTTCATGTGTACCTAGTATGATGAAATAATCTAATAATTCATCTAATAAGATGAAAATTATCTTAATTTGCATTCAGTCCACAAGCTTAAAAACTGATTTCTACCCAGCTTACTCAGACACTGATAAATCAAACAACAAAATAATCAACATGGAGAGAAAAGACTAAAATACTAATCACAAGCGTGGCCCCATAACAATAAGCAAATACAAACTTTCCCAAAGATACATGGAATATTTATGAAAGATGACTATTTTATAATACACCAGAAGCAAATTCTCAATGAATATCTCAAAGTCTATATAATACAAATCACAATGCAAATAAATGAGAAATCAATATATAACCTAACCTTCCCAATACATACATGACTTAAAAATCTACTTCCAAATAATTCATGGATCATTGAAAAAAATAATTGAAATTTTAAAATACTTTATACTGAACAATTATGGAAATAGTATATCACAAATTTGTGGGATACACCTGCATTGAGAAATTCATACACTTAATTCTATATACGTAAAGAATAATCACTGAAAAAGCATGAGCTAAGAATTCAACTCAAGAACTTAGGATGAATCTTGGAACACTGAAAATATAAAATTAAGATGTTAAAAAAATAAAATAATGATGCACTCTAAGGTGACTAACATAATAAAAAAAATAAAATCTAAAACAGTAAAAAAGCAAAACAAAACAAAAACAACAGATAATCCAAAAGAAAATGAAAGAAAGAACTAAAAGCTGAACTGAAGTTTGGAATTAGAGCTTTCTTCCTACTTCTGCGTAGAAAGAGAAGCTATTCTTCTCCCTAACAAAAACTCTGTCACTTGGGTTAAAAGGACCTGGGTCTCTGGCAAGGTGTTTATTAGAGAATATCTTCTGGGAAACAAAACAAACATTCATCTGTTGAGTTTGGCCAACAATGGCAGCAGGACCCCAGTGTGAGTGAGGGGCTGGGAACCAAAGATCAACACAACACGCCACATTTCCTTTACTCAAGTATTCATAGCCTACCATGCTTCTTGTTTTTTCTTCCTCTTTAAAGCATTCTTGCCTCCCTTTGCCTTTGCGTGTTGCTCATTGCTGCTCAGAAGGTATCAAGGGGCTACTTAGATAATCCATCCCATAGTTTATGGAGTAACCTATATTCCTGGAGCAGATTGCTTGGGAATGGGAAAGTAGAGGGGGGAAAAATGCCTCTGGACTACTTCCCCTAGATCCACATCAAGGGAAATTGTCTGCTTGCTTTATAGAAGTAATCCAACTCTAAGTACAAAGTGGAAGGATCAAAGACAACATGCAAAGGGAAATTCAAAATTGAAGGAACCACTGAAATGTGTGCTGACGTGTGCCTATTAGCCAGTCTGCAAAGGCATTCATCACCCAAATAAGATTAAAATGCCTTTAAAAATATGTTTGTGGGCCTAAAATCTGAAGTCAATTTCACGTTTACTGTAAAGAATCAAAGAAGGCATCATTTGGGGAAAGTATACATATAATAAAATTCCACTGCTGGGCTGTACTGGTCCCTGAGGTCCTGGGTAAACTTCAGATCCCTGGAAAGCTTTGCAAAGTCTCTTTATTTTACTCTTTTAGCACAGTATTTCTTTTTAATCCTTTCTCAAATATATTAACAGTCAAAGAAAACTAATAGGCATAGGCTTTCCATGGGACTCTTAAGCCTGAGGATGGAAAAATAAAACAGGTAGCTGCCTCTCTTCCTTTCTCATGGGTCTGAAGGCCAACTGTGGATCCAGTGATCATGGACTCCAACCAAACCTCTGTTGATTCTGTTGAATAGATGGGGACCAAACATTCACAGATTTAGGCGGTGGTATATTGAATGGCTCATGGGCTTTCAGTAGAAAATCGCATGATCGATACTCATGATGATTTCATGTACAGTGCTTTCCATTCAATGACAGAACACATCCTCCCAGCAGCTTTTATTTAGCAGGTCCCAGATGCTTTCCAAAATGATGTCATATCCTTCATAGGGTTTTGAGCACATTGCCAGCATTAGAACACTATGACTGAGCAATCTAAAGACAGGGTTTGGCACTTCTAAAGCCTTGTGTAATTTCAGACTCTGGATATGAAATGTATTGGTTGTTAACAGTGGTTCTAACTGATAGGTGGCATTTACATTTTATAGCGACTCAACTCATCTACTGGGGTAATGGCCTCAGACTCAGTTAATGAAACAAATCAATTTATTTCAAGCACGTGAAGTCTCCCCTACATGATTGACCACACTGGGTAAAAAGCAATAAGACATGGGTATGTGGTCTCTAAGAAGCTGATAACCTAGTAGGAGGACTGAGACACCTAGAGCATATATCCAAATGTCCAGTGAAATGGAATGAGGGCTATGGAGAAAACACAAAACCCAGCCCTACAGAAGAGCAGACATATATAGACTCATAATCCAAGCACTGCAGAGGGTTCATACAAAGGACTTTCTGATGCATGAATCCTTTCTGGAGCATACCTGGTGCCACACTGTTTGCCACACAGGAGAGACCCATGTGCTTAGGAGGCAACCCTTGGCTCTAGTTTCCAGAAAATTATTTCCCTCCATTCTTAGCTGAAATCTGCCCTAGACTAGATAGAATAGCCAAGAGGTGAGAGCAGCTCAAGGGTCCACTGACAAATGAGTGGATGAACAAATTATGGTATACATGTGGAATGAAATACTGTTGAGCCCTAAAAAGGAAGGAGATCCTGAGACATGCTCCAACATGAATGAACCTTAAGGACATTATGCTCACTGAAATAAACCAGACACAAAAAGATAAATATCGTATGATTCCACTTACATGCAATACTTAAGAGTCGTCAAACTCACAGAAACAGAGAGAAGAATGGTGGCTGCCAGAGGTGGGGGGAGGGATAATGGAGATTTGTTGCTTAATATGTACAGAGTTTCAGATTTACAAGATGAAAAAATTATTGGTTGCACAATAATCTGAATGCTCTTGATATTGCTGAACTATACACTAAAAATGTTCAATTTTATGTTATGCACTTTTTTAAGCACAATTTAAAAAAAAAAAAAAGTGGTCAAGAGCATTGGAGTGCTGCCGGCCTTTGCAGAAGAGAATGGAGGTTAGGATGAGGCATCCAGAAAGGCTGTACAGATGTTACAAGTCAGCTGGCGCTAGGGAATGCAGTCTTTGCCTCTCTGGGAAGAGAGGGCCCTCACAATTAGAATGAATAACACAAGCAAAGGCCTGAAGTCAAGTGGGGTTGGGACTGAAAAGAACAGAGCTTTGTGCTGGGAACCAAGACACAATCTAGTGTGGGAGCCTCAAGTGCCACAGTGAAGTCCCTGGGCACTTCCAAACATGGAGATGACATGGCAAGCCAGCATTTTAAAAACACTGGTCTGGCCCAACCTGCTAGGTGCAGGATCCAAAGCCAGGTTCCTCACCTACCTTGTGTCACTCAAGACTCACAAACTTCTGTAAATGGCCGATGAAGAAATGTGGCTTGGAGACAGAACTCAACATACCCAAGTCACGCAGCAAATGAGGGGCAGAGCTTGAAGCATCATCTCTTCCCAAACTCAAATGTTCATCAGAGTCCTGCCCCAAATTAGAAATTGGGCTGGATACAGTGATGACTTGGAGAGCAGAGCTTGCTACCCAGGGCGGGAGACAGGCTGGGGAACTGAAGCTACAGAGCCTCGGATGCCCTTGTGGGATGAGCGGGGATACCATGAAAATAAAGCAGGGAGGCACCAAACTAGCTTGGAGATGGAACAAAAGTGTCTCCAAGTGAATGTTCCTTTTCTGGCCATATTCACACTATTTTTCTTAAGGTGATCTGAGTGTTAACGAAGCTCCAGTTGGCATTGGTCACATCCAAATTGAAGACTGGACTGTTGGCCCATCCCTCTTCTCTGCAACATAATTGAGAGGGTTTGGCTGACTGGAAGATATTCAAGGCATGAAACCTTCTACCTCCCATGTCAAGCCAACTCCTAGCTAATCAGAGGCAGCCCCCACCCCAACTGGAGCTCTCTCTTCCTCCTCTCTGTTCTCTCCTGCCCGGGATGAGGGAAGTCTCTTAGAAAAACTGCCACACTTGGACTTTTCTGCATTATGCATTGTGTTTATTAGGAATGCACACATCTGGAATCCTTGAGCAACTGCAAATGCACCTGCAAAGTCCAAAAGGGAAGAAAAGCTAAGGCTTTTTTTTTTTTTTTTTTTTAAGCTTTGTACTGAAAATAAACACTCCCATCAAAACTGAAGTCTTGAAGGCAAAAAGAATCTGGCTTCGACAGTCAGTTTCAAAGCCTGTTTTCTGAAACCAACACCAGTGGATAACAGAGTAAAAAATACAATATGACTTTATAGGCTCTACAATGCAGATGACTTTTAAAGAATCCACAAAGAAGATTGTGGGGTTTTTCCCTACCTCATCACCCTCAAAATCACTTCTCCATTCTATATAAACTATAAATCATCTCATATCCCCTTCACCATTGGCTTTAAAATAAGTTGGTTCTTTTCAAGACAGTCACATCTTGAACTATAGGCTCTTGCAATGGCCTCCACAAACTTGTTTCTTCTCACATTTTCCTTTCTCATTCCCCCTGAATGCCTAGTGCCCCCTATGGAGAGCACTGAAGAAAGCTTTTCCCAGCTTTCTGCGACGGGGGCCTCCTGACCTTCATGAACTACAGCAGACCAATCTCCACTAAAGGTGCTCAGTGCTGGGCCCTACAAAGGAGCACATATCCCATCCCCAGACCCATCCTCCATACTGGATGTGTACATAAAATATGAAAGCCATTTCTCTATTTAGAGGGATATTGTGACAGCCACGCTATCAGAAACAGTAGACTACGAATTGCCCCCTGGTTCATCAGCATCTGGCTTTGAACTACAAATTCACGGGGCCCAGAGGAGCCCCTAGTGGCTTGAACCCAGGGTCAATCTCAAAAAGATATGTAACTCTGTGTTAATAAAACACTTAATGAAGAACCAAAGTATCTGCCAGTCACCGTAAAAAGTCTATCGTCTACAGGAAATTAAATATTTTTACTTGTAGCGTACCCAGTGTAAACGCTCACAAGGAACTCAGGTTCCTTATGCATTTGCTTTGGGTATGGTACCATTTCATTAGAAAAGTCCAGTTAAAAGCATTTGTGATGGATACAAGCTCTTGATTCAGGTATGTGCACAAGGCAAACCATAAAATTATGAAACAAAGCACGGCAGCAAATTTCCACCAAGATGTTAAACATAAGCAATTTTGTTTTAGGGCTTTCCTGCAATCTTTCCCAAAATTTTCATTTTGTCAATTGTAAATGTCCTGATTTTCCTATCACTCATATTATGAGCAAGGACAAAGCTATAATGAAGCCACTTAAAAGAGTAGTCACTGGGCCTTTTTGCCACAGAACACCCCGATTTTATCCCAAATGAAGAGCAATTCCCTAGCTACGCTATGAATCATGTAACTCTGAGCATTTATTTCTCCCATAGTTTGTTAGTAATTTTTAAAGGCACAATTCCCAAATTTGCAAAAGCTGGCTTCACACTCACATTAATGGGGAAAAAAAGCACTCATCACCAGTGTCTTCCTTGGAGTGCCCCAATGTTCGCACTTGCAATTTGCAAAGAGCATTAGCAGTGACCGTGAAGCCAAAGCCAGTGGTTTTATAACCACCACGCTTGGTATGTAGAATGAGAAAACCAGCAAGGACTACTGAACGTGAAGGAATAATTGGCACCAGAATCAGCTCATTGAAATGGGCAAACTCACAGGCAAGTTTAATCTGTAATAGCAGGAAAGTTCTCCTGCCTCTGAAAGTTGGCATCGGCCATAGTTTCCATGAAACCTGCATCAGAGCAGAACTCTTGGAAACTATAAATATTTTTGACTCTCAGAGGAAGACAGAAAAACTCAATCAGAGTGACTTCATAATTGGCTTGGTTAATGGTGTCTGTGTGAGTTTGTCATTTTCAGCAGTTCTGAAAATCCTAGACTGGCTTCCATCTGGTCCTCTGCATGTTTCTTTGCTCCCTTTGAGTGGTGAGTGCCTAAGGCATTCTTGATAGTTATTACTAGTTTGATAATGATTTCCTACATTCACCTGGTGCTTTGGGTCACTATGTAAAGTGGCCCACATTATAAAGAGACACACAAATCACCCAGTATAATGGATTAAATTGTGTCCCCCCACAAAAAAAATCCATGTGTTGAAGCATAACCTCCAGTGTGACTGTATTGGAAATAGGACCTTTAAGGAGGTAATTAAGGTTATATGAGGTCATAAGGGTGCGGCCCAAATCCAATAGGATCGGTGTCCTAGTGAGAAGAGGGAGAGACATCCAACATCTCTCCCTCTCTCTCTATGCATGCACAGAGGAAAAGCCTTTCAAGACAGAGTGGGAAGATGGCAGTCTGCAACCCAGGAGGAAAGATCTTACCAGAAATCCAAGTTTTGATCTTCAGCTCTCCAGCCTTCAGAACAATGAGAAAATAAATGTCTGTGGTTTAAGCCACCTAGTCTATGGCATCCTGATATAGCAGCCCGAGCTGACCAACGTATCTAGTCTATAAGGTGACTCTTGCAGCCCAAGCAGTGTGCAGTGCACAGCACGTCCAACCTGACCTGTCAACCAACTGTACATGCTCATGGACTTTATTTCTGCATGACGTTCATCACACCTCTCTAATCCAGCACTGTGATTTGATAGAAAAAGCCAGACAAAACCATGTTTGAATCATAGGCCATCAGTTCCCAGCTGCTAGATCTTTAGCAAAGTCCTAAATTCCTCTGAGTCTGTTTCCTCCTGTAATAAATGTTTTGCTGGTTAACTCTAGCCTTTCCAACAAATTTAACAGTACTATGAAGTATTTTTTATCCACTATGAAGAAACTCACTTTATGTACGTTTTGCATGTGTGTGATAATCTCTAAATATTCAAAAAGAATAGCAAGTGTCAGTTTCTTTAAAAAAGAGTAAAATAAAAGTGAAATTGAACTTTTGGGACTTCATCAAGATAAAAAGCTTCTGCACAGCGAAGGAAACAGTCAACAAAACAAACAAGCAACCCACAGAACGGGAGAAGATATTCGCAAATGACACTACAGACAAAGGTCTGATATCTAAGATCTATAAAGAACTCCTCAAACTCAACACTCACAAAACCAATAATCACATCAAAAAAATGGGCAGAAGACATGAACAGATACCTCTCCAAAGAAGACATACAAATGGCTAACAGACACATGAAAAAATGTTCATCATCTTTAGCCATCAGGGAGATTCAATTC
>CM053605.1:114654748-114733564 GCA_028646535.1 Procyon lotor | reverse complement strand
ATTAGGTCAGCCATTTTTTTTTTTTTTTTTTTTAGAGGAGAGAGATCACAAGCAGGGAGAGAGGCAGGCAGAGAGAGGGGGGGAAGCAGGCTCCCTGCCGAGCAGAGAGGCTGATGCGGGGCTTGATCCCAGGATCCTGAGATCATGACCTGAGCCAAAGGCAGAGGCTTTAACCCACTGAGCCACCCAGGTGCCCAAGTCAGCCATTTTTAATGCTGGTTTGGAGATTATCTACCAAAATTTAAAATAACATGTATTTTGACCCAGCAATTCCCTCTGTGAGGTATTTCTTATAAAAATAATCACGCATGTTCACAAAAATGTATCATGAGTAATATGTTTCACTTATAATATCAGCGTTTGTTATTAAAAACACATATTTTGAGATCAGCAAATATCTCTTTAGATAAACTGATAAATATATTATAGCATATTATACTAAGAAATACACTGAAACCATTAAAAAGAATGATATATTGCTAACATGGAAAAATAACCAAGGCATATTTTGTTTGATAAAAACTCACAGAACTTGTATACAATGATCCCGATTATAATTTTTTTAATTCTACAAGAAGATATATATCAATTGCTACTTCTGCTAATGGAAAAAAAGTATACTGGTTACATGAACCCTGTCTTCAAATAAATATTACACTCAGTGGGGCATCTGCCTGTGGGTTCTCTCTCTCCAACCGCCACTGCAAACACCCCCACTCCTGCTCATTCTTTCTCTCTCTCAAATAAATAAATAAAATCTTTAAAAAAAAAAAAAAAAAGGAGGGTCGGTAAGTAAAAAGTTGTAAGATTCCTATATTGTACCTGAAGCCAGTCAATATTAACTCTAAGTAGCCAGGATTATGTTAAATATTAAAATACATAGGTTAAAAATAAAAATAAAGTCAAGGGTTATAGCTAGGAAACAAAGAAGTGGAATACTATGAAATATTCAATTTTAAAATAAAAATGAAGAAAGAATAGAGAAACAAAAACATAGATGAAGCAAAAGAACAAATATCAAAATGGCGCCCTAAATACAACCACTACACCATTATACCACTGCAGATTTTACAAATATTGAAAGTATATTAAGAAATTATTATGAACAACTTTATGCCAAGAATTTTAACAGCTTAGATAAAATGGATAAATTCCTTGAAAAACAGAAACTACCAAGTGTATAAGAAGAAACATATAACCTAATTAAAGTGTTCAAAAAATTAATACATATTTACTATAGAAAATTTATCTATAATTAGAAGTTTATCCATATATAAAACTCCTTATTCAGGTGGTATAGTCCACCAAACAATTAAGGAAGGTATAGTATACTATTACTATAAGTATAGTAATAGTATACTATACTATTACTATATCTATTACTATACTCTTACTATACTATAGTATAGTAAGGAAGATATAGTATCAACTCTACAAATTCTTCCAGAAAATCAAGAAGTACAGAATACTTTCTAATACACTCTATGAGGCAAGTATTATCCTAATAACAAAACCTGACAAAGATTTTACAGGAAAACTCCAGACTATGTCTTTCGTAAGTAAACCTCAAAATTCTAGTAAAAATTTTGACAATACAAAAATATATAAAAATTGTAACACATCATAGCCAATTGATGTTTATTTAGGAATGCAAGGTTTATTGAATATTTAAAAATCATTCAGTGAAACATACCAGGTTACCAGTCTAAAAAAGGAAAACTATATGATTGTATCAATAAATACAGAAAAGGCATCTGACAGTATCCAACATCCATTCTTGATAAAACTTGCAGCAAACTGAGAGTGGAAAGGAACTTGCTCGATCTGAAAAAGTACATCCTTGAAAAAACTACAGCTACACCATACTAATGGTAAAAGACTGAATGTTTTCTCACTGAGACTTGAGATAAGGAAAGGATATCCACTATTGCCACTTCGATTCTATATTGTTCTAAAATATTCTGGCCAGTATTAACAAGGCAAGAAATATATATTATACATCTAGATTGGAAAGGAAAGAGTAAAACTATTGTTCTTTTTACATTCAACATGATCATCTATGTAGAAAATCCAATCAGAACTGATTTTAAAAAATCACTAGAACATGACTATAGCTTGTTTACAGGAAAGAGGTTAATATTCAATAATTGATTGTATTTCTTTACATTAGCAAGAAATAATTAGAAATTGAAACTTGAAAAGAAGTGCCATTTATAATACAACAAAAAGTAAGAAATAATTAGGTATCATTAACAAAATGCACATTAACAAAATATGTGCATTACTTGTATGCTGAAAATGATAAAATATTGCTCAAGGAAATTAAAGAAGACCCAAATAAACAGAGAGACATGCCATGTTCATTGACTGAAAACATTAAATGTTATTAAGATATCAACTCATCCTAAATGGATATACAGATTCAACACAATCTCACTCAGAATTTCAATGGGCTTTTTTTGAATAAATTGAAAACTGACACTGAAATTTATATGGAAATGCAATGGCCTAAAATAGTTTTAGGCCTAAAATGGCCAAAACAACTTAGAAGAAGAATAAAGTTTGATTTCAAGACTTTTTATAAATCACAGTAGTCAAGATGGTGTGATGTTGGAATAAGGTAGGCAAATAGATCAATGAAGCAGTAGAGAGCAAAAATAAACTGACACATATGATCAATTGAGTTTTGACAAAATTGTTAAAGTAACTAAGTGCAGAAAGAAAATCATTTTAACAAATTGTGCTGAAATACCTGCAAAGGACTCAAAATAGTGAGAATTAATTCCGAAAAAAGAAGAATGAAACTGGAGAACATATATATATATATGTATATGTTCTCCAGTTTCATTCTTATATCATTTCATATATATCATATATATATATCATACATATATCATATATCATATCATCACATATTATATCATACATATATCATAAATATATCATATCATCCATTTCATTCATTCATATATATGTGTGTGTGTGTGTGTGTGTATATATATATATATATATATATATATATATATATATATATATATTTCAGGTAATTTTTTTGACAAAAATCTACCAATGGGGAAAGGCAAGTCTTTAAAAAAAAAAAGATTTATCTATTTATTTTAGAGAGCACACACTCATGCACATGTGAGGAGGGGAAGGGGCAGAGGGAGCAGGAGAGGGAGAGAGAATGCCAACAGACTCCCAGTTGAGCACAGAGCCCAAAGCAAGGCTCAATCTCATGACCCTGAGATCGTGACCTAAGCTGAAACCAAGAGTCAGACACTCAACAACCTGAGCCACTCAGGTACCCCTAGGAAAGTCTTTTTCAATAAAAGAAAGTGCTAGAAAAAAAACTAATATCTCTATTTTAAAAAAAAACTTCAATCCCCGTGTCACTCTGTGGAAGAAAATTAAGATGGATTATAGCCTTAAATATAAACAATATGTAATTATACAGCTTCTAGAAAAAAATAGATATTCCTAGAGAGGGCTCCAAAAACCCGAACAATAATAGCAAAAATATTGATAAGCTGGACTTCGTGAAAATTACATTTTCTGCTATTCAAGAGCCATTATTGAGAAAATGAATAGGCAAGTCACAGACTGGAGAAAGTTTTTCCAATTAATATCTGACAAAGGACTTGTATCCTGATATTACACATATTAACAATTGAGAAAATCCTATTTTTTTAAATAGACACAAAATTTGAACAGACATTTCAGAAAAGAAGACATTAATAGCCGACAAGCACAAGAAAAGTAGCTGAACATCATTAGTCATCTGGAAAAGGCAAATTAAAACCACAACGTGCAACAATTTCACACTCACTAGAATGGCTTAAAAAAAAAGAAAGACTGGCAATAACAAATGTAGGGAGCATATGGAGCAGTTGAAACTCTCATACATTGCTCGTGGAAGTGTAAAAAATGTACAAGCAACTTGGAGAACTATTTGGCAGCTTCTTATAAAATTAAACATACATGTCCCCTATGACTCAGCAGTTACATTCCTAGGTACTTACCAAGAGAAATGCAAACACATTTTGACTAAAGGACTTGTAAAAGAATATTCACAGCGTTCTTATATTCACAATAGCCAAAAACTGAAAAAACGCACATGTCAATCGACTAGGAGAGTGGATAAACAAACTACGGTATATTCATGGAATGGAATACTTCTCAAGAAAAAAAAAGTCTAAAATTATTGATAATTGCAAAATAGGCCTAAATCAGATATTAATCTGATTGCAGCAAATGAACAAAAAAAGAACACTTACCATAGGTGAGAAAATTTTGGCTCCATGACCCTGGTCATATTGTTATGCTTGTGAGTATGTTACATTACGTGGCGAAGGGACTTTGCAGGTGCAATTGAGGTCACTCATCAGTTGACTGTAAAATAGGGAGATTATTCAGGGTTACCCTGGGAGCCACAATTAATCACATGAGCAGAGGCTGAAGGGGAAGTTGGAGAGATTCGAAGCTTGAGAGGAACTCGCACTAGATTGAAGATGGAGGAGTCCGTGTGGGAAGTATGAGGAGGGAATTGATTCCGCCAACAACCAGTGCTTGGAAAAGGACTCTGAGCCCCAGATGAGAACTCCCCCCGGCCAACACCTTGATTTTGGCCTTGTGAGACCCTGAGCAGAGAATTGAAATACGCAGTAATAGATGTCTTACCTATAGAAGCTGTTAGATGATAAATGTCTACTGTTTTAAGCTGCTAAATTTGTGGCAAAGTTTTATGCAGAAATAGCTATAACTAACACACTGGATGATTTAGTTTATTTTAGGGGCGCCTGGGTGGCTCAGTGGGTTAAAGCCTCTGCCTTCAGCTCAGGTTATGATCTCAGGGTCCTGGGATCGAGCCCCGCATCGGGCTCTCTGCTCAGCAGGGAGCCTGCTTCCCCTTCTCTCTCTGCTTGCCTCTCTGCCTGCTTGTGATCTCTCTCTCTCTCTCTGTCAAATAAGTAAATAAATTTTTTTAAAAAATGGAATTCTGAGTCCAATCAAACCGCATAGGTATGTAAGCTTTGAAATTAAAGTGAAGAAAGATAATGAGATTTATATTCCTTTTTTGCCTATTTTTACTCTGGCTTTAGTTGTCTGCCGTGGATTACTTACTTACTGCTCCCACCCTTGCTGACACCATCCAAGAGGTTTTTAATATTATATTGTGGTGACTGTAAAGATTTGAAAGTATGACAAAGATGAGAGGGATTATTATAGAGATATAAAGTTTACCTAAAAATTCCATTTTGCCCTCGCAGAGCATTTTGCCTCAAAATTTAAAGCATTTCCCCAAAGGAGGAATACAAATGACTAATAAACATATGACAGAAGTTAAGGTATTCTAATAATAAAAGAAAAATAAATTGTAAATTAGATACCATGTCTTTGCCTCTCAAATTATCACCTTTTTAAAAGTGACATTATCCAGATTTGTCTGGGATTACCATAGATTGCTCGTGGAAATATAAAGTGGTACAGTTTTTGAAGGGCAATGCGACATATAAATCTAGCCATACAAATGCAGGAGGCCCTCTCTTGTTCATGCTGTCGTGCTTAACTGAAACTCAATCACATGAGAACTATATAAAGAGTGTCTATATTGCTTTAGATACAAAAATCCCAATTCCCAAGAACCTCTTTTTAGATATTAAAGAGGGATACATGGAAAGATTAGCTATATTTATTGAGGCATTATTTATAATAAAAAATGGGAAATAATCCACAGTAATCCAACAATAAGGAAGTGGTTAGATAAATTATGCCGCCTCCATATAGTGGAATGCTACACTTCCATAAAAATCATGTTTTCAAACAACAGCTAAAGACATTTGGAAATGCTTATGATATAATAGTCAATAAAAAAGCAGGATGCAAAAAGTACATACAGAATGATCTCAATTTTATGTTCATCTGTGCAATCTTGCTCCCAAGGAATACTATTTTAAATTGAACCAAAATGTTAAGAAGGCTTTTTCTGAGTCATGAGATTATGGATAATCTGTAATTTTTCTTTTCTTTTTTTTTTTTAAAGATTTTATTTATTTGACAGAGAGAAACACAGCAAGAGAGGGAACACAAGCAGAGGGAATGGTAGTGGGAGAAGCAGGCCTCCTGCCGAGCAAGGAGCCTGATGCAGGGCTCGATGCGGGGCTCGATCCCAGGATTCTGGGATCATGACCTGAGCCAAAGGCAGACGCTTAATGACTGAGCCACCCAGGTACCCCTGTAATTTTTCTTATAAGTTTCTATACTTCACCAATCTTTGTTACGAGGCTATTCATTTTATGATATGTTTTAAAAATCTGGGACTATCCAGAGTAAAAAGTTAAAGTTACCACCCTATGTCCCTATACAGAGGTGACTATCCAAACCATTTTCTGTGTACTTGCATACGTATAAAGGTGTCTATCCATATTTTAAAATTTTTTACTCCATTGAGGTATAAGTTACATGCAATAAACTGCATCTATTTAAATTGTACAATTTAATGAATTTTACAGATGTGCCTCCCTATTAAACTGGCACCATAATACAAACATAAAACATTCCTATCACCCCAAAATTTTGTTCATATCCCTTTTGTTCATATCCTTAATGGCCCCTCCACGAATCAATTTTTTGTTATCATAGATTTTCTTTTTCTAAAACTTTATATAAATGAAATTATACAGTATATAGTCCTTTGTATTTAGTTTATTTTACTCATCATTTTGGTTTTGAGATTTGTCTGTGTGATTGTAAATATAAGCAGTTCTTTTTTTCATTGCTGAATGGTTTCTAATCACATAGATACACTACATTCTGTTTATGTATTAACCTACTGAAATATTGGGGTTGTTTCTGACTAATGAAAAGCTCTGCTATTATCATTTGTGTATAATATTTGTGCAGATATCTGTTTTTATTTTTCCTGGGTACACACCTAAAAGTATGTATTAGTCTGAGTTCTCCAGAGTAAAAAGAAACAATTACATGCTAGATAGCTCAATAGACAGATTTATGGGTAAATTTATAGATCTATATATCTATCTATTCCAAATACATATATGTATATGCATGCATTATACATACACATATGTATAATACATACATGCATAATATGTGTATATATAATACATAACAAAGTAATCTGTATCATTATATCTTTGTCTATCTTTATGCCAGAACTACTGTTATGATTAATATAGCTTCGTACTCAGCTTTGAAATAAGGTAGTGCCAATCCTCCAACTTTGTTCTTTTAAGTTATTTTGGCTATTTTAGCCTCTTCGCAATCTTATGTGCACTTTATTATTTTTTTCCTATATGTACTTTAGAATTAGTTTGTGATTTCCGACAAGAGAGCCTTTAGGGATTTCAATTGGGATTGTGATGAATCTATAGATCAATTTGGAGACAACAGTGTCTTAATATTAAATCTTCCATCTATGAACATGGTCTCAGTATTTATCTTAAAGTTTGTTAAAAGTATCAAATGCTGCTTATATGTATGATATATAATATATATCTACATAGAAAAATAAAAATAAATTGTTATATGATTTATAGATAAACATAAATATGATATATCTGATAAATATATAGACATCTAATATGTAGGTGATATATAGATAAATTTATATGTATATATTAGCAGTGGGTACATACATATACACATTGTTAAAACTACTGGATTTTGTTAAAAAATTATTAAAACTACTAGATACTGCTGAGACATATAGCATATTTTATGTTGATGGTTTTTTTTTTCACTTCTTAAAAATGTCACTCTATTTTCTTCTGGCCTCCATTTTTCTTTCTAAAGAAAAGCGGTCATCATTCTTATTGATATTCTGAATGTAACGTGTACTTTTTACTTGGGATTTTTTTAGGGTTTTCTTTCTACTTTTGGTTTTCAACAGTTTGACTACGATGCGCCTGCATGTGTCTTTTCCTATATCGGGAAGACTGGATGTACCTCTAGGGGCTATCCTTCAGCCCTTCTGCCCTGGCACCACCGTGTGCTGCTCTCACGCACTTGGAGCAGGCTGAGCAGGTGCAGACTGTCCGGGGAACCCCATGACTCTCCTCCGTGATGACCGCCCACATATAATCATTGATGGTGTGTTTAAAAGTAGGCTGGTCTCTTCCTTCCTTTTCTATGACCCCTCCTAACTGTCCTAGAGATGAAAGCAGTTGTAGGACTCCTCTTCCAGAAAGTGCTTGATTCTTTCTAAAATTTAGTCAATTTAGTTGTTTGTGCCTCATGATTTCTCTGATGGATATAAAACAAGTAAACAAAAAACAGCAACAAATCCAACTGTGATTTTGTAGCATTCCTGGCTACTCTCCTTTTCAAGCTAAGAATGACAGACTTGTAACTTGCTGTTTCTTAGACGGAAATTAACTCTTATCCTCTCATGAGATATGCATTGTCCTCAGGGTATGGGTTGTGTACCTGTCACAAGGTTACCTGAAACACACACACACATACACACACACACACACACTCCTTTTAAATGTGGCTAAAGAATGCTTTAAAATCTCAAAGTTCAACATCCATATTAAATGTGAAGGAGCTTAAACTTTCCTTAGTCTTCAAAAATGCCCTCCAGAATCTCCCATATTTGTGATGGACTTCATATAACCTAAATGCTTGCTGTGTGCCTCCTGTGTGCTGGGGACTGTCTCGGGGCCTGGAGGTATGGGATAAAAGTCCCACGGAGCTTATGTTATAGTGGACTTCTAGAAAAACCAAAAGGGCATGATTTAGATGGGAGAACTCCCACAACATGCAAGTTTACCGTGGTCTAACGTTTGAAACAGCTATTTCAGGAGCCAAATTATTAAGGATAATTTATTCCAGATCTCTGCTGAAATAAACAATACTTCTGAGTTCTGTACAGATGTGTAGCCAGCAGGGAGCCGCCTGATTCCATCAGTTTCTAGACATCTTTCAGCAAAGTCAGAGCTCCACATGGAAAGCTGAGTATTCAGGGCGTCTGTGCATATTCAGCCATGCCCTGCGGTCATAGGCTAATGAGGGGATTACACTCTTCTCTCTGTGTAATTTTTTTCATTGGTGACAGATTTAATGTGGATAATAATGCTCACTTAATAAGCAATCCAGTGTAATTTAACAGAAGTTATGAATATAAGTTAAAATGAATCTTCATCTACAATTTTAAGAGTATCCTGTCTATGGCAGAGAACAGTGAGCAAAGAGCTAAACTAGAAATAGTAACACCCTGAGTTATGTTATTGCATTCCTTTCTTCTACTTAAACTTCTGAGACTATGAAAAGCGGAAAAATGCATTTCATGACTTGGGTATGCTATGAGTGGCTTCAGCCAAACGATTGTACTATTCACCAAACATATCAGAAGACATGAAATCATATTTACCCTTTAGTTTATCGACTAAAGCAGGTTCAGCAAACTTTCTCTGAAGTTCCAGGTTGTGAATAGTTTAGGCTTTGGACACCGTCTAATCTCTGCCATGACTACTCAGCTCTGCTGCTGTAGCATGAAAGCAGCCATAGACAATAGGTAAATGAATGAGCATGGCTATGTTCTAATAAAACTTTATTTACAAAAACAGGCAATGGGCTGGATTTGGTCTGTGTGCCAACCCTTGAACAGACAAGTTGACAGCATTGGAGTTGCAGTTAGACTCTCCAAAGAAATCACAGGTCATACGTAAAACGTGTCAATCCATGGCTGGTTTTAGGCAGAAATCAATGGCCGTCAGTGTGTTGTGCATAAAATATGACTCTCTCATGCAGATATTTCCAGACCTACATGATGGAATTTATGAGTGGTTATCGTATCAGCACATAAAGATGCTGTGTCTGAGGGGAGTCAGAAAGAGAGATTCTCAATAGACTCTGCCTTAGTAACTTTCCTCTAGGTGGGGAATAATTCATTAGATTAAGATCACTTTAAAGTTATTGGAAGTTGTAGATGTATTCAACACCATTCCTTCATTCAACCAACACTGATGTTGTTCCCATCATGCTGGGATCTGGGGATTCAGAGATAAACAGAAAATAATATCTGCTCCCAAGGGCACACAGTTTAGTGACAGAAAGTGAGGAAAACCAAGTCATTAGAGGGATTTAATAAGCTCCATAGCAAAAGAGTGAACAAAGTACTCTGATATGGGGAGATGGAAGCTCTCAACTTTCCTGAAAACATTAAGGAAGACTGTGAAAAAGATGCCATTTATCTGGTCTTTACAGACTAAGTGTTTGCCAGGCAGACAACTGGAATAGACAATTTTAAACAGGCAGTTTCATTTCACTTTCTTCACTTTTTCTTAACCTCTTATCATCTGGCTTCTGTCTCCACAGCTTAAACTATTCTGTCCTGAAGGAGAGCAATCCCTTAACTGTTTCTCGAGCTGCATTTTCTCCTGGACTGTACGGCATCATCTCACATGATTACCCACCATCTCCCCCACTCTTTTTAAAATAGATTCCTGCTTTGGGAAGACCACTTAGCTTGAAGTATGGAAAATACTTCAGGGAGTCCTGTGTTGTGTTATTCAAAGTTAGAAATGAGAGGGCTTGACCCAAGATTTGTTGTGCTAATAGAGAGGGGGAGTACATTCTAGAGTTATTAGAAAAACTGACCCCAGGGGGTAGGGACTGGTTGGAAGTGGCCCAGTGGGAGGTGGATAGGGTGTGGCCCCACCAGACTGAACTTGGTGTCTTTGAACCTTGACGGAGCAATGGACTTCTCTCTCAGAGGTGCCTTCATCCCTGAACGCATGATAGAACAGAGCCAAACATAATTTTACTCATTTCTTTAAATTATTTTAAATATTGTCATACGAGGGGCGTCTGGGTGGCTCAGTGGGTTAAAGCCTCTGTCTTCGGCTCAGGTCATGATCTCGGGGTCCTGGGATCGAGCCCCACATCAGGCTCTCTGCTCAGCGGGGAGCCTGCTTCTCTCTCTCTCTGCCTGCCTCTCTCCGCCTGCTTGTGATCTCTCTCTCTCTCTCTCTTTCTCTCTCTCTCTCTCTGTAAAAGAAATAAATAAAATCTTTTTAAAAAATTGTCATATGATACACATAACATAAAATTTACCATCTTGCCTACTTTTAAGTGTACAGTTTGGTGACATTAAGTACGTTCCATTATTGTGCCACCACCACCATCATCCACTTCCAGAACTTTTCTCATGTTTTGCAAAACAGAAACCCAGCCCTGTCTTCATCAGACAGTAACTCCCCATTGTCTTCTCCCTGTAGCCCTGACCACAACCTACATTCTGTTGCCAAGATTTTGATTGCTTGATGTACCTCCTATAGATGGAATCATACGATGTTTGTCTTTTGATGACTGACTTATTTCACATAGCTTGGCAAACCTCAAGTTTCATCCACGTAGCAGTGTATGTCAGAATTTCCTTTGAAGGCTGAATAATATTCCATTCTACCCATACAAGAGAGCTTGTTTCCTGTTTGTTCATTGATGGATACTTGTGTTGTTTCCAGTTTTTGACTCTTTTTTTACTTTTTAAAGCCCAAAAATAACATTTTAAAGATGCTTATATTATTCCAAATTAAAAATACCTTCAAATTATCCATTTCTTTAGGAAAAGCATAAAAAATCATTTTTTAACTGACTTTCATAATGGAAAAAAGAGAAAAACATCAAATATGATCTCAAGGAGCACAGGTTTCTCAGTATCTTCCACCTTCTATTTAGTCTTTCTGTTATTTTCTCTACTTTTGCCTTTCATACTTTTTATAATATATAGTTAAGAAGAGATTGGCTGTTAAATAATGCTTAGAAGAGCCAACATGCATTATGATTATTATTTGATAGCCAGTGCTTATTTTGTTTCACTTTTAAAATTTTTTAAAATTTAAATTCAATTAATTAACATATAGTGTATGTATATCTTGGGGGGTATATACCCAGTAGTGCAATTATTAGGTCATAGGGTAGCTCTATTTTCAACATCTTGGTTTCAGAGGTAGAGATCAGTGTTTTATCAGTTTTGTATAACACCCAGTGCTCATTACATCACATGCTCTACTTAATGCCCATCATCCAATTACTCCATCCCCCCCACCCTCTCCCTTCCAGCAACCCTCAATTTGTTTCCTGTGGTTAAGAGTCTCTTATGGTTTGTCTCCCTCTCTGATTTCATCTTGTTTTATTTTTTCCCTCTCTTCCTGTATGATCCTCTTTTGTTTCTTAAATTCCACAGATGAGCGAGATCATGTGATAATTGTCTTTGGGTCTTATTTCACTTAACATAATATCCTCTAGTTCCATCCATGTCATTGCAAATGGCAAGATTTCATCTTTTTGATGACTGAATAGTATTCCATTGTGTAATATATACCACGTCTTCTTTATCCATTCATCTGTCAATGGACATCTGGGCTTTTTCCATAGTTTGGCTATTGTGGACGTTACTGCTATAAACACTGGGGTGCAGGTGCCCCTTCGGATCACTACATTTGTATCTCGGGGGTATATACCCAGTAGTGCAATTATTAGGTCATAGGGTAGCTCTATTTTCAACTTCTTGTTTTGTTTCAGTTGCATCTTTGCCAAATAAAGCTAAGATGCTCTGCTTCTTGCATCCTAATTCTCTCATCTGGTTTTAATTTTCTTCTTCCTGAGGTATATCTTTCAGTAGTTCTTTTAGCAAGGATCTAGTAAATGTGTCAGGCTTTGTTTCTGTGAAAGTCTATTTTGCCTTCACTCTTAGATGAAAATAGTAAGATCATAGCTAGACAGGGAAACGTCAGAACACCAAAGACAAAGAAGTCTAGAAACTTAAGAACTTACATAAAGACATTTGAAACAACATTACAAGTTAGAAGTCTTGAGGAAATCAGCTATTTAGACAGATGAAAAACCTAAATGTAAGGAAAGCAATATTATAAAAGTTTGGAAGAAAATAGAAAATATTTCTTTATGGCATTGGAATAGAGAAGTAATTATTATATAAAATTCAAGAACATTAACCATAAATACACTTGAATATCTTAAACTTAAAAAAAAATCCTCCACATAATATTATGTAAAAATAAAAAAGAAAACAAAACAAAAGATTTAAAAAACCTAAAACTAACAAGCAAAAGTAAAAAAGCAAGAGACACACTAGGATACTTGCATAGAACATAGTCATTATTAGTGTGTGAAGAATTCTGACAAATCAATGAGAAAAAGTGATAACCCAATAGAAAAAATGGTCAGAGAATGTGAATCTGCAGTTTATGGAAGATGAAATGCAAATAACCAATAACAGGTGAAAAGATGGTTAATCTCACCAGTCCTCAGAGAAATTAAAACTAAAACGGCATTGAAATGGTCCATGACACTCACTGGCTTTACAAAGAAAATATTTCAGCCCTACAATACAGAGTGTTGGTGAGGTTGTGAAAGAAGAAAAACTCATAAAAATCTTCGGTTATAGAATAAATGGCTACAATCACTTTGGAAACAGGAACTACTGTGTACTGGGGAGTACTCAGGATCGACACCTGGAAGGGAATGAGGGTTGTTGAGCTGGCAGAGGGACAAGTTGAACCACAAGTCGGCTACAAAAGAGGCTGTGGAGCCGGATCCCCCCCTCAGAGTTGTCCTGAGGCAAGAAGCCAGGTCTTTCGATTGGCTCTCCTTTCCTATCTGGATACTTCCGGGGAGGAGCTGGTGGATCACTATTGCAAACCGTCTTTCTCTGGCCATTGCTTTGGGTCTCCTTCTCCATGTTATTTTATACACCCTCTCCTTCCACGGTACATAACAAAAGCAGTGGACTCACAGGAGGTAAATGTTTGACAAGTAGTGTTGAAAGATAATTCCAGTGATGCCCTGTTCTCCTCCTGTTTCCCCTGTTTTCAAGAGTATCACAACTATGATAGACATGTAAGAATGGGAGAGGGAAGGTGTTTTTATCATTACTGTCAGAGGTATAGAAACAAAAGGTTAGGTTTCTTTAAAAAAATCTTTAAAAATATATTTGAAGGGAAAATGGAAAGTTTTAACCGAACTGTACAATTACCTAATCAGTTATGGAGGAAAATGTGATTGCTGGGCCTTTGTATTTGAGTCTTACCATTCATGACATTAAATATGTTAGTATAAAAGAGATTTTGTTTTGAATGAAAAGAAAGTGAGAGAGAATAAAATCTTCTGAATGGTGCAAATGACAGCCTAAGGAAGGAGAGCCTGGTGACCAGGCTGGGCTGATCGGGAAGAGAATAGGTTGGGACAGCATGATCCATAACCTTTTCTATTAGTTTTTTAGTCTCTTAATGCAAATTATCCATTACATAAAGCAAGATAAAATAGAGATTTTTTTCCCCAAATTAAGGAATAAGGTTAATCTAAGTCTTATGTTCCCCTTCTATGAATTAGTATTTTTTCAAAGATTTTATTTATTTATTTGAGAGAGAGAGAGAGAGCACACAAGCATGGGAGAGGAGCAAAGGGAGAGGGAGAAAGAGACCCCCACTCCCTGCTGAGCAGAGATCCTACTGTGGGTCTCCATCCCAGGACCCTGGGATCATGACGTGAGCTGAAGGCAGACACTTAACCAACTAAGCCACCCAGGTGCCCCAAATTAATACTTTTTAAAAGACATTTTAGGAAAAGAGTACATGATGGCAAACCTCTAGCCAAATGCCTATCAAGATAATGCTTTCCACATAAGTTTAAGTCTTCAGTCACCTGATTGATTATAATGTATAAATTATAGTATCATAACCTATCAGCATTAAGAGCAAATCAAGAATCAGTAAAGGCCAGCATCTTGGTCCAACCACTTCCCACTCAAAGAGTGAACTGACTATTTTCAAAATATTTGCTACAATCTCAGGCTTCTGTGCTGCTGTGCATAGTCCCTCTGTCACCACCATCCAGGAAGCAAGGGACATCCCCGAGCAGCACAACATGGCGCAGGAATGGTGCTCATGACCTCCTCACTCTTACTCCTCTCTGTGGACACTTGGCTGCAGCTCCTTTGCTCTGAGAAATCTCTCCCTCTATTGAAGAAATATGAGTCCAAGAGAGGAAAGGAAATTGAGGAGATGGAAGAGAAAAGCAAGAAGGTGAAGATGAACTAGAGGGTCTATGGTTTGGAAACACAGAGCCTGAATAACAGAAAATTAAAACAGAATTAAGGAATAAAAAAAATCAAAAGCTTTGGAACAAAGTAATGAGAATCTGAGGAAAAAAAAAAACTTGTCTGCTTATAACAAATAACAAGAAACTGAGTCTAGAGCATCCTGAAATCTCCTTGATTACAGAAAAGCAAGAACTGGACCAAGGTGTTTTTTTCATGGTCATTTTATGTCTGTAAGGAAGTTAACTGTGAAACTGTAAGTGAGGAAACAGAACCTTGTAGAAGGAATCAGAGAGCTCGTTTGAGTAAATCCAAGCCTGTATGAGTTAAACACATTCACTTTCTCCGAGGGCTCTGCGTTAGTTTTCCGATTCTATGAGACCATTGCAATTGCTGCGATTCTTGGCATTCTTTCGCTTTACAGCGTTGGTACCAAATGCTATTTGTATAGAGAAATCGGCGGTGTTAAGAAAGCAATCATTCGTAAGAAAAATTCCAAAGGGAGCAGTAACATAAAATGATGAAAATGCCAAAGATATGAAAAATAAAGACAATTGTTACAAGACGCAATAGCTCTGAATGTTTGCTTTTATGTGACAGATGTTTTTAACCAAAGCTCAACGTTGGCAGTTTGAGTACACTTATGATTTTAATTTGTGTTCTATTCCCTTTTCATATCAATGTCTAGTTACAACATCTGTGAAGGCTCTGTAACCTGAATTTGACAGGGGAAAGTGAACAGACTGCTTTTGGAGTATTTCCATTAAGTCCGCATAACACACTGTTAACAAAAATCTTAAATAGCTATTCTAATCATCAACAGCAATCTTACACAAATTAAATTAGACCCAAAGGGCCCGATTAACTTTAAAATGCCTTACAGGCATGTAACATAATTTTTTTTTTTTTCCTTTGGAGTAGAAATAGGATTTTTCGGTGTGAGTCAGATACACAGTTAAAAAAAAAAAAAAGTTAGCATGCATGTTAGACTCACAATGACATGGAGACAGGATTTCATTTTCTTTATCAGGAAACCACACTTCTGTGCATAGAAATTCAGTTAGGCCGCAACCAAGTTCTCTGTTCATATGCAAAGTAGAGACGCTGAATGAGGTAGGAAACATGGCTTTTTCTCATAAGCTCAGGAGGTTTTATTGCTAAAGAAAAGTGACCTGTATCAATCAATCGGCATTAACGTTAAAATGATGCCATGAGCCAAGCTAGACTAGAATCTCTGCAGTTCATCAACCCCACCTACCAAAAAATAGGCTCGATTCATGACTGAAAACATAATTATATCATTCATCAAGGGAAAACCATTTTTAAAAAATATCTTCCCTTCTCTGCCTTAGCCAAATCCCCAGGGGTCTGTCCAGATGCTTTTCTTAAATTTTCACGTGTCCCAAATCCCAGCCAGCAGGGTCCGTATCTGTACCTTTAATCGTCTCCATTCCTCACACACACTGGATCACTTCTCGCGGGCAGCTTCCTTCCAGCTATATGGAACGTGTGATTTCTGCCCAAGTTGGTAGCCGTAAATGAGAAACTTCATATTAAAGAATAGGAACTGTCAGAATTACCAAAGCTATGTTTTGGACGACCTACTAGTTTGAGGAAGCCGTATCCTTTCAGCTCTTAGAAAACTATCAGACACCTGCGTGGCAATAACCCCTGTGTTCTGGTGTCCTCAAGGTCGGTGTTTTCCACCACTAGGAGATATCCTCTTCTTGCCGCCTCTGCAGACGCTATCCAGATGCTAGATAAGAGTCTTGGGAGATATTCATCGCTTGCAGAATATTCATTAGCACCTTGTAGAACCTAAGTGCTTCTCAGAACCCTACCCCTCTTCCACAGGTCTCAGGGGGCTTGTAGCACCTCCTGGGTCACCAACAATAGCACCTGATAAGTTCAAGTTCAAGTCAGTGGTAGTCCCCCAGCCACTGCGAGGAGGACAGGCACAGAATCTGACATGATCAAGGATTCGTATGTGAGGCCTCAGATAGAACAAGAAGTATGTAGCTCCCATTGCCACTGGCAACCAAATTGTGAGCACAAACAGAACCAGGCTTAGGAGGAAACTAATGCTTCCCTACCTTTGGAATCCAGTTATATAAATAAGTACTCTTATTGTTTATGCCAGCTCAAGTCAGGGATTTTGATTCCTTGCAGTTGAAAATACTCAACCGACTTAAGTGGTCTTCTTTTTTTTTTTTTTTTTAAGATTTTATTTATTTATTTGACAGACAGAGATCACAAGTAGGCAGAGAGGCAGGCAGAGAGAGGGGGGGAAGCAGGCTCCCTGCTGAGCAGAGAGCCCAATGCGGGGCTCGATCCCAAGACCCTGGGATCATGACCTGAGCCAAAGGTAGAGGCTTTAACCCGCTGAGCCACGCAGGTGCATAAGTGGTTCTCTGAGCAATTCGTACACCAATATCTCTGAGGTTTTCCTAGAATCCCCCCACCGGCCCACGAGGGCTGGGCCACAGAGGCTCTGATTAGTAGACAACGTACTCCCTATTGTCTCCATTCCCCAGTGGTGGAGAATTGTTTTTGAACCAGTGTGTGTGCTTGACTCTAAGACCGAGTTATTTTCCCAAGAGATTCTTCCTCATGCAACTGGGACTAGACTTCTTCTACCCACGTGCCAAATATGCCCAGGAATGCCCTCAAATGTCCCTGCTTGGACTCAAGCGAGAACCCCAGATACATACATAAATGTACTTTTATATAAAGTTTGAGCTGAAAATTGTCGGGTTTTTTTGTTTTTTTTATTAAACTTAATTCCCCTCAGTTTTGTGGAATCGAGTGCTGCTTCTGATTTAACTGAACTAGACTGGGCAAGTGACTTGACCTGACTCGACTCAGGAAGCGCTGAGAAGACCCAGAGACAAGACAGAGCCCACATATCCTGCTCTGCACTCCATGCTTAGCCCCCTGCTCAGCAATACTGAGTCTTCAAATGCAACCCTAATTCCCTTTCCCAGTGGCACGTGAGCATTATGCAAGCATTATGTTGGGATCTGACGTGAAACTATTGAGAGACTTTATTTAGGAAGTCTGAATTTTTCATAGCTCTGCCACGTTAAACCTGCTCCTGCTATTTTCTGAGAAATCATGGTAAGATGCAGTGAAAATCTAAAGCAAAACTAGCCATCAGGAAAAGGTTTTAAGGTCCAGGTTAAAGCTCAGCCGAAATCGTCTGACTATTCTTTACTTCAGTGCATTCTAAAGCCATTGAGAGGAGTCGTTTCACAACAAGAATCCAAAGTTTTAATATAAAAAAGAAGCAGAAAAACATGCAGACCTTTTATTTTACACCTAATCCACATGAAATATTTAATGGTGAGAACTGCTGCCAAATAAGCCCTGAAAACATGGTTCTCGGTACACCCCTGCCCGACTCAAGAACGCACACTGCCTTCCATGCTTGATTCTAGAATTCACTGGCTGACCTCCAAAGCCTTCTGTGACCACACACAGCTAAGCAACTGTGTCACCTCATCACGTCCCATGTTCTCCAGAACATCTGCACTATAGCCACGACCTTCCATGAACAACATTCTCTGATATTCATGAACATTCCTCCCTTAAGTCTCAGTCCACTTTTAGCGGACATCTGACATGCCCTCAACTCTTCTGGGACTGTTCAAGCTCATCATAAATCCCTCCTCAATGACAGGGAGCCCAGCCCGTAATCTTTCCTTGCCTTCAGTAGCGCTCACTCTTGATTATCAACTGTTGTGTTATGTTTTTCTAATTCTTTCAAATGCGGGGGTCTCTTCTGATTTAACTGAACACTTTTTTGTTTTGTTTCTACCATGTTTGTTAATTTCTTTTTTTAAATTTTATTTTATTTTTTCAGTGTTCCAAGATTCATTGTTCATGCACCACACCCAGTGCTCCATGTAATACGTGCCCTCCTCAACACTCACCACCAGGCTCACCCAACCCCTCACCCTCTCCCCTCCAAAACCCTGTTTGTTTCTTAGAGTCCACAGTCTCTCATGGTTCATCTCCCCCTCTGATTTCCTCCCATTCACCCTTCCTTTCCTTCTCCCAATGTTCTCCATGTTTTTCCTTATGCTCCACACGTAAGTGAAACTATATGATAACTGACTCTCTCTGCTTGACTTATTTCACTCTGCATAATCTCTTCTAACCCCATGTCCATGTTGATACAAAAGTTGGGTATTCATCCTTTCTGATGGAGGCATAATATTCAATTGTATATATGGATCATATCTTCTTTACCCATTCATCTATTGAAGGGCATCTTGGCTCTTTCCACAGTTTGGCGATTGTGGCCATTGCTGCTATGAACATTGGGGTGCATGTGGCCCTTCTTTGCACTACACCTGTATCTTTGGGGTAAAAACTCACTAGCGCAATTGCAGGGTCATAGGGTAGCTCTATTTTTAATTTCTTAAGGAATCTCCACACTGATTGAACACTTTTTAAGAATAAGCGATGATGTTATTCTTTCCTATACTCATTCTGCAGAGCACCTTGCACAGTATGGAATTCGAGTGCTGCTCTACAAATCCTTGTTGATGAGTGGTTAGAAATAATCTCGTAGACATAGGAAGCTGCACCTTACCCTGTGTCATTCGTTCCCAGAGCCTTGGTCGCCAGGGGTCCTTTGGGGTATGGCAGCTTCTCATTACCATAGGTTCTTATGAGGACTGAGGACCAAACTTTCTTCTTCTCTCCCTCATTGTCCTTCCTGTCTTGCAGTAGAATCTGAGATCCATTAAGATCTTTTTATCTGTAGAGTTCACAGATTGAATCTCAAATTTCAAAGTACATTGGTGACATTGATAATCCTTTCTAGCTCCAAGTAGGCCAGGATCTCAGCCGTTTCAGCAAAGCTCTTTCTCCAAATCCCCAGGCAATCTTCAATGTCTTACAGAGATATGCAGTTATTTCTAGTGTCTAATCTAAATCTCTCTGGCTGAACTCAAGTCCATTCCCTTTATCACAGCCTTAAGTGGAAACAGGGACCGGGGCTTTCTTTGTTGAAAACCGTGTCCACACCACATAACTGATTTTTAAAAATGTTATTTACCAGCCTTCTTCTTTACAAATTTAGGATGTAGTATTGGGTTTTATATCTGCTCTCAGTTTTAAAGTAAATAGCCATCTGTACTACTGACTATAATAAAGCAAGTCCTTTAAATTTTCAAGCATTCAGAAAGTATAGAGAAATTTTGTCATATTTGCTTTAAACATTTTATTTAAAAAATTAAGATATTTAGGAGATAATTGATGCCCCCTTTGTATTACTGCCTGTTCTCTCTCTAGAAGGATAAGGATGATCCTGAAGCTAAGTGCATATTCTTCCTGTCCAGTTTTTAGGTCACTCATATATGTGTATATCCCATATACATATATCATATACACATGTCATATACATATATGTATTATGGGATACAATAGGCACCATATTTGAGTGTTTGTATTCTTTGAATCACAGTGTATGTATCACTCTGAAATTTACTTACATGTAAGAATGTGTTTTTAAGATTTCTCTAAATTGGCAATATGGTTTTCCTTTATATGGCAGTGATATAATTGATTTACTCATTCTTCTATTGATGGACGTTAAAAACGTGTCCAATTTTCCTCTATTCCATACTATATATTGTGCAGATCAGAATGTGCACATATTTGAGAGTTTCTCTAAGATAGAGTACTTATAAGTGGAAATGCTAAATTACAGACTATGTACATCTTGAATTTTATTAGATAATAAAATTTGCTTTCCAAATTGCCTATAGAAAGTCACACTTCCATTAGAAACTTCTGAGTTTTTCACCACTTGATACTATTAGGGTTTTAAAATTTTTCCAGTAAGGTATAAACTTGATGTCTTATTTGTCTTTTCTCCGATTGCTCATGAAGGGTAAGTGTATTTTCTTGTCAATCATTCAGGTTCCCTCCTCTGTTAATTATTTGTTTGTGACATTTACCCATCTGTCTGTTTTGTCATTTTTATTGATAGGCAGGCTTTAAAAATATATACATTCTGTTTTTCTAAAGCTTTGTCACTTACAGACATGACAAATATATTGTTCCAGTCTGTGGATTGCCTTTTAACTTTAAGTGTCATGTTTTACAGGTTTTAAAAAACTGTTTAATGTAGTCAAATTCATCAATCTTTTTTTTTTTTCAGAGTTTTCGATTTTTGCCTTTCATTTTATGTTCATAAAAGTTTCTTCCTAGCAATGAGGAACAAGAACACTTATCCCATGAGAGAGAGAAACTCTGGAAGGCATCCAGGAAAACTCTTTCCTTGGGTGAGCCAAGTTTGCTTTAGAGCAAGAAGGAGAAGTGAATGTTCAGAGAAGAGATGTGATATAAAGGATTCAGGGGGTGACCACAGTGAGTTCCAGTGGACACACTGAAAGGTTCAGGAGTTAGGGAGAGGCAGGAGATGGAAACAAACTCTGTGTGCACTTTCCTATCAGGACTCAAATACTTCAATGATCCTTGAATATACTCAGCCATTATTTCTCCAAATCTTGCTTCTCTCCCATTCCTTGTAATCTTTTCCAGAACTCTTGTGGGAGTCTCTCAATCTAGCCACCATGATTACCAGCTGCCCTTTCCTTTTTTCCACCAACTTGTATTTGTGTTTTCTTGGTTAGTTCCTCATTACCACCTTCAAATCCATCACTTCTCTACTTGACTGTGTCCAGCCTAGAATTTATTCTACTTTGCGCATTTATTTCAATGCCTCTGTTTTTTTATTTTGAGGAATCTTAATTTCCATCAGTTTTTATCTTATGATCTCTTGACTTTTCTTGTGAGGGTGTTCCTTTATCTCTTTGGGATGCTGAAACATTTAGTTCAAAATCAGTTTCGGATTGCTCTTCTATTTTCATATCATCTTGAGAGAATCCATGTTCCTCTTATAGGTTCTGTGCGCCATGCTTTGCATAATAACTGTCCTCTTCCTCTTGTGCTTTGGAATTCTAGATTGCAGGCTCATCTTCTTTGTCCTGCTTATCCCTACCTAGATTAAAGAGATTAAAGAGCTAGCTGGTTCGTGATTGCCTCCATCCAGCTCCCAACTCAGAGCCAAGTCTAATATCTGTAGCTCAGGGCTCGCACCCTTGGTCACGTTGGAGAGCTCCCAGATCCAGTCACCTCATCACAGAGGGCCTTGCAAAGGTCCTGGCTGCAGGGCCACGTCTGTGTCTTTCCTCATCCCATTATCCCTCTTTCCATCCCTACCTCACTTGCTGATCTGAAATAATGAGACCTCACTGACCCCATCTCACATAGGGCACCTTTAATCCTGGTACCCAACACAGTGGAACTCCCAGCTGCCTCTCCGGGCTTCTGGGCTCAGAGCCTGTAAGCCTGCAAAGCTAGCCCCAATTTAGTACTCTGAACTTCCTCTCTAAAGAGAATCTATAGGGATGCCTGTCTAGCTTTACTACATGAGCTATGCCTTTTCAATTTTTATATCATATCTACAGTGTTATTTGTTTGGACTAGTGTAGGTGGGGACTTGAAGTATGAACTAATTGCAATCTTGAGCTGACATGTTTCTGAGCTGAATAGCCAGGAGGGGATCTAAAGCACAAATGGAAAGAATGGGCTCCCTTAGGCTTAATTTAATAATTAACTTCATAGCAGGAAGAACTTGGGCATGAAGATGAGACTCAAGGAAAAGTGGCTTCATTAAGACATTCTGAGAATTCGTGAAATAGCAACAAATTCTTGATTCCTGAGAAATTATTTTGTACTTTGTACTTTAAAGGTTTAAAGTCTTTGGATAAAGTTATCTTTACAAGCCAAACTGAATCATAATTAATAATCACTAACGATTTTTCCTTTTATAATTATTCTAAAGCAATAGCTCTGTTTTAGACTTCAAAAAACTTACTTATATATCCATTAGCAAACATTTACTGAACATCAGTTATATACCAGCCCCTTGCTCTGAGTAAATAGGACAAGATAGATAGAGTCTCTGCCCTCACAGAGCTTACAGACATTAAATAAATATGTAATCACAAGGGGAAGCTTTAACTACCCCGGGATAAGTGCTCTCCGGGGCCCTTCTTCCTAGTCTCACATAATATGGCTCATTTTAATGAGCTCAATGCTCACTGAAAATGTCATATCCATTGACAATCCTCTCCCTACCTGCTATCTCTGGTTTGGTTCAGACCCCAGATTTAAGAAGCTTATCAGAACTTACTATCATTTTTATTATTTATTTTAAAAAATCTGTCATACTAACTAGACTATAAGCTCCAGGAGGACAGAGGGCCTGTTGTATCTTATTCTATTGTCTTTACTGTCACTCACTAGCATGATGCCTAGCTCGTAGTTGGAATTCAACAAATATTTGCTGAATGAATGAGTACGTAAATCAATAATCCATATGAGAGGAGTACTGGGTGGGGGGTGGAGGGAACTTCCCCGGCAGAGAGAGCAACCTGTTTCAGCTCCTTCAGGGTGAAAGGAGTGTGGTAGAGATCTTGGCTTTAAATATCAAACTGAGGACTTTAAATTTTTATTTGAAAGGTCATTGGAATCTTGGTGGAGTTTAAGTGGGGAAGTGACTTGCTCAGCTTTTCTTTGTAAAACTCTTCTATCCAATATGGCAGCTATTAGCCTCACCCGGTTATTTAGATTCCGATGAATTAGGAATAAACAAAATTAAGATTTCATCTTCTCAGTCATACAGGCCACATTGCAAGTGCTCAACAGTCACAAGCAGTTAATGGCTATCTTAACAGAAAGCCCGGATATAGAACATTGCTATCAGCGCAGAGCGATTCACTGGATAACACTGTTGAAAAAATTGGACACTGCTGTGTAGTAAGTGGTTCAGAAGGGATGAGTCCAGTGTACTGTAAAACTTGAACCGAAAGACCTCAATGTGAGATGTGAAACCATAAAACTTCTAAAAGAAAACATAGGCGGTAATCTCTTGGACATTGGTCTCAGCAACATATTTATGTGTACGTCTCCTTGGGCAAGGGAAACAAAAGCAAGAATAAACTGTTGGGACCACACCAAAATAAAAGGCTTTTTTTTTTTTTTTTGTATAGCAAAAGAAAGCAACAAAACAAAAAGGCAACCTACTGAATGAGAGAAGATATTTGCAAATGTCCAATTGCAAGAATCCAATAAAGGGTTAATATCCAAAATACATAAAGAACCTATGCAACTCAACAACCCCCCCAAAAAAATAATAATCTAATTAAAACTGGGCAGAGAACCTGAATAGACATTTTTCCAAAGAAGACATACAGATGGCCACAGACCCGTGAAAAGATGCTCAACATCCCTCATCATTAGGGAAATGCAAAACAAAAAAATAATGAGATATCACCTCATATCGGTCAGGATAGCTAGTATCTAAAAGACGAGAAATAACAAATATTAGCGAAGATGTGGAGAAAAGGGAGCCCTTGTGCACTATTGGTGGCAATGTAAATTGATGTAACTACTATGGAAAATAATATGGGTTCCTCAAAAAATTAAAAATGAAAATACCATATGATCCAGTAATTCCGCTACTGAATATTTACCCAAAAAAAACAACAGCACTAATTTGCAAGAATGTACGCACCCCTATGTTTATTACAGCATCATTTACAATAACTGAGATATGGTAGCACCCAAGTGTCCGTTGATTGATAGATGAATGGATAAAGAAGAGGTGGTGTGTGCGCGTGTGTGTGTGTGTGTATATATACATATATATACACATAAAATAAAAAATATATACACATTTTGTACGTGTGTATATATATATGTATATATACACACACACGCACACACACACACATATATATATGGAATGGAAATGGAATGGAATGGAATGGAATGGAATAGAATGGAATGGAATGGAATGGAATATTTCTTAGCCGTAAGAAAATGAAATCCTGCCATTTGTAACAACATGAATGGCCCTAGGTGGCATTTTGCTTAGTGAAATAAGTCAGACAGAGAAAGACAAATATCATATGATTTCACTTATATATAGAATCTAATAAAACAAATGAACAAACAAAAAACAATGGACTCTTAAATACACAGGAGAAACTGGTGGTTGCCAGAGAGGAAGTGGCTGGGAGGAGTATGAAATAGGTGAAGGGGATTAAGAGTTACAGACTTCCGGGCACCTGGGATCAACACCCCTGCCCCAATTGGTCTCCTTGCTCAGCGGGAAGCCTGCTTCTCCCTCTCCCACTTCCCTTGCTTTGTTCCCATTCTCTCTCTCTCTCTCTCTCTCCATCAAATAAATAAATAAAATCTTTAAAAAAAAAAAAAAGAAGTTACAAACTTCTACTTGTAAAATAAATAAATCACAAACAAATAAACTTGAACCTCTCCAGTGGCAAATCTAAGAACTTTTTGCAGGGGAAAATATATTTAAGACTGTTATCTCATTGAAAACAAATTTTGTGTTTTAAAAGAGCAATTTAACAGGCCAGAAAAGTACCAGGGCTTATATGTTCATAAAACAAGCTGCTCTTAAACATTTTGAGAAACTGTCAAAACATTTTGAGGTGCAGTTCTAAAATTTGTATTCTCTAAGATAGACGATAGATAGATAAATGTATCTAAATTGGTCTGGAGATAATGAACAAATATTAGCAAATTTACTAATTGGGGTTATATCTATGCTTTTTGGGAAACATTCAACATTTGTTTATTTGAAGAAAAATCTCTTTAGCCAACTACCATAAATATTGGCTGCCTGTCAGAAATGATGTACCCAAATCTCACATGTTTTACATTTCCTAATAGCGATCCAGCCCACACAGTATTTGTATATAATGACAGCTGTCATGAAAGCAGAAAGTCTTATAAATACATTGGATTTTGATTAACGAGCTTATGATGGCGGTTCTCTGTTTAAAGTCATTAGGCCGGCCGTGTGTGGTGTTGAGCCCAAGCAGGCTCAGAGTCAATGCTGTTGATTACATCATCCATGTGTTAGGGTGGAGCCAAAACGATCCTATTACTGATGGCAGTGCTCTTTCAACTGCAGTTAAAGTATTGCCTGTAAATCTTGGTTGGTGCAAACCTGTAGTTGTGCGTGTGTGTGTGTTGTGTGAATGCTGGGTCATGCTCTAAAATGTCTTTCTTCCTGTGGATTACAGTGAAAATATTCTGAGCAACACTGGGCTTCTTTGAGATTTGTAGCTGCAAGGACTCTTGGTGGTTCTACTATTTTCCCTTGGCCACCTGTTGATCAAAGTCCTTTTCTGGTACATTTCTGCACTCTCCAAGCCCCCGTTGCTCAGCCCTCTGAGGGCTGTGATTCATTGCCCTTCAGTGGTGTGCAGCGTCCTCACTTCTCTAACCTCACCTCCTACTACCTCTCCCCCTGCTGACTCCACTTAAGGTGCTGCTGTCCTTGACTGTGCCGTGAGAGCTGCAGCATGGGCCTTCCCATTAGCTGTTCCCTGGGCCTGGAACACCCTTCCTTCCCTTGGATATGCACCTGCCTAATTGCCTTTCTTCCTTCAAGTCTTTGCTCGAATGTTACCTTCTCAATGAGGCCCCCTCTGACTTCCTGATTTACAATGGCAACCCTCCTCATACTCACAAGCCCCCTTTCCCTGCTGTATTTCTTTCCTCCATAGAGCTAGCCCCTCTCAGTTGTACTATAGAATTTATTTGTTATGTGTATTACTTGTCTGTCTCCCTCTACTCGACGTAAACTCCAGAAAGGCAGGTATTTCTGTCTGTTTTATTTACTGATACAGCCCAACCAGGGCAGTGTCTGGCACAGAGTGTCAGTAAATACTGTAGATTAATTTAGACGCCCCACATCAAGAGGGAGAGAGACCAAGCCTCAAATTCAAAATTCCCAGGAGATTGCGATTGCATTCATAGGTTATTTTCTGCCTTTTATCAGAAGCTTCTTTTTTTTTTTTTTAAAGATTTTATTTATTTATTTGACAGAGAGAAACACAGCGAGAGAGGGAACACAAGCAGAGGGAATGGTAGCGGGAGAAGCAGGCTTCCTGCAGAGCAGGAAGCCCGATGTGGGGCTTGATCCCAGGACCCTGGGATCATGACCTGAGCCAAAGGCAGATGCCCAACGACTGGGCCACCCAGGCATCCCAGAAGCTTCTAACTCTTTTTAGAAAGCAGGCATTCTAACTTAACGTTTTCTCCTTATAAGGTCCAGTCCTCATTTGGCTTAACAAGCCATTAGACCAAGGGTCTCCGACTAACTTCTAGGAATGCAACCCAGAGGAGTGTAGCACAAGTTAAGAAATGAGCCTCTGGTTACGATTTATAGATATAACAGAGTTAATCTAGGTAAAATCATCAAAACCTGTACCTCTGCTGAGTTCGCTTATTTCTCCAATATGGAAAATGAAATCATAAAGGAGGTCAGAAAATAAATTACAGGATCACTTGGTTTACAACATAAAACTTCAGGAGAAAAGTAACAGGATCAGTGTGATGGGCCCTGAAATTTTATTTTTGGAACCACTCAATTTAGGGATTAAAAGTCCCCGGTGGAGTTGGCTCTGCCACCCAGGCGGGAGGGTTGGGTCTTTGGTACAGTTCATTTATTTCTCACTTCCAGCTTTGCAACATAGAAGCAGGGACTACTCCTCTTGGCACCTAAGGAAATCAATGATGCCTTTCTGTACTTATTCCAAAAAAAGTTAGCTGGATCTAGTTTGTGTTACGAGGCTCATATATGAAGTAGTTTAAGTTTTTTAAAAGCTAAGAGACTGTGAAAAAATTTGGGGAAGGAACCATAGAAATAATCACTTTTGGGTTGTACATGATTGCACTAGGGATGCCATTTATGAGATGACTCACAGAAGATATACCTGATGTTAGAAATCACAAAAGGAAAGGACTGCAAATAGATCGACGTCATATAAATAGCACAAAACCCCAAAACAAAATATAACAAAAAGCTTCACAGAAGAGATGACTAAAAATGTGGCCACTTCTTTTAATCATTATTTTAATCTGTGCTTCTTTATTTAGCATACTGTTACAATTCTGTGAGAAACTGAAAGCATCATTTTCTCTTTTGTCCCCAAAGTAATACCTCCTTCATCCCAATCTGTACTGAAGTTTGCACAATTTGAACATGAACTTAGCTGTAAAGCTCTCTTCTGTCTCAGTGTTTATTTCTGAAGCCAAAGCATTACACCATACCTGGTTCATACTTATTTTTTAAGATTTTCTTTATTGGGGCACCTGGGTGGCTCAGTGGGTTAAGCAGCTGCCTTCAGCTCAAGTCATGATCCCAAGGTCCTGGGATCGAGCCCCGCATCGGGCTCCCTGCTCAGCAGAGAGTCTGCTTCACCCTCTGCCTCCCTCTGTCTCCATCTGCCTCCATCTGCCACTCTGCCTACTTGTGCGCTCGCTCTCTCTCGCTCTCTCTCTCTCTCTCTCTGTCTCTGTCAAATAAATAAAATCTTTTTTTAAAGATTTGAAAGAGGGGCGAGGGGAGAGTGCACATGAGCACAAGTGAGGGCAGAGGCAGAGGGAGGAGAAGGAGAAACAGACTCCCCACTGAGCAGGGAGCCCGGTGCAGGTTCAGGCTCCATCCTGGGATCCTGAGCCACTCAGGCGGCCCCTTGTTCGTATTTCTTAATATAGTTTTTATTTTAAGCTACATTTTAAATAATGGAAACATGTCTGGATGGCTCTCATCTACAAGAAAGATGACAGAATCTGTTTCACTATAGGCTTGTCACATTTTAGTCAATTTAGTCACAGTTTAGTCAATATTGCCAAAGCTGTGGAATAAAAAACTGCAGTCTTTAAGTTTAGGGCAGTTCTTTCACAGTTGAAGTCAATGTTGTTATTATTATTATTTTTTTAATCTTTTCATTTTTTCCCCAACTGCAGAACAAGGGGTACTTATTTGGTTACACATTCTTTTCCTCTGGTGTGATCTAGATAAGAAATACATGGGATTCATTTGTTCTGTCTAGAAGTTTTAATATTTTTTAGTGTATTTAATATTTATGCTAAAAAATTAAAAAAGTATGAGCACTTTTAAAAGACGATTGTTTCATTAATTTAATTAAGTTCTTAAAGAATTAGGGGTATTCATGAACTAACCACATTCATTTGTTCTGTGTAGATACTTTGATGAATTTTTTTTTAAAAGAGTGCTTCGTGTTTATGCTAAAAACAGAGAAATGATAAGCACTTTTAAAGGATAATCCTTTTATTAGGTTGTTAAAGAATGAAGACTATTTCATGGACTTACGAAAAAGATTCTAAGATCTCAGAAATGTTACATAGTCAATGTAATTAGTTAGAACAGTAACTGTGAAATTAAATATTCTGTACAGAATGCGGAAGTTCCTCTTTAAATAATCAATATTACTAATTTTTGCTGTTGAGCAAAACACTGGGTGGAAGTCACACTAGCAGGAAAAATGGTTACTCTCTTGCAATGCATTACGCATAGCTAACAGTTGCGGTTCCTACTTTCAGATCATTTGACAGGGTGAGTTAATAAAGTATCTCATTACCATTTTAAGACTATTTTACTTGTAGGCAGAAAGCCAAAGAAACATTCTGCTTTGATGTTATCAGTGAATGTGTATCAAGCCTCTTAATTGTGAGACCATCAGTGGAAGGAAGCAGGACCAAAAGGGAACCGGAATGTTACTGTTTAAACAGATAGGAAGAAGCCCAGAGTAAAGCGAAACTAGAAATTCATAGTATTTCTATTACCAAATTGAAATAATAACTGAAATAATTAAAGAACAACTAGATTTTAGTCACCAGTCTTTTTTTTTTTTTTTATTCTTAGTTGTGGCCATACTTTCTTTATGCGTGTGTATCCTGCTTTTGAAAATAAATATTTTAATGAAAAGTAGCCGACATTTTAGCACTTCTCAATTGACTTGCTAGGTAATTCATGGCTTAATGAAAACACATTTCAAAAGCACTGCATTGTAGAAAATATTAATAGGGTATATAAAAGCAAATTAAGAGATTAACAAGGGCATCAAGTTATTAAAATGTTCTGGCTTTCATGCAGGAAAAGATGTAATGGTCTGATTATTTGACTCATTTGATCAGGGTAGCCTACTTCTACGGATAATTTCAGATATCTCTACAGAGCTTGAGTTGCCTGAATTTTCGTGCTGCCTTGATTTTATGTGAATACAAGTGGTGTTTATAACTGTATACACACATACACACAGAGAGACTGAAATGTGTAAACACGGTGTCAACAGGCTTCAGCCAAAGACTACGAGGAACACACGGATAGTTGAACAAGTTCGGTTTGCTACTTGCTGCAGGGAGGGTGAACACACGCCACGGAAAATCACGGGTCTTAGTGAGAGGGTGTTGGAAGGAAGCTTTGGAGGGTTTGGGCTTTGGTTGGGTGGTTGGGTGACTTGGGGGAAGCGTCTAAGGAAGCAGGAATTGCCTCCAGATTGGGTGCTGTTGGAAAGTGAGGCAATTTGTGATTGGGTAGCTCCTCGAATCTTATCTGGGGGCTTGGGGGGGGCCGGAATGAGGGGAAAGCTGTACATGGTAAAGAAGTAGCAGTCACTCATTTTGGCTAAGCCTGGAGGCGTGTGGCATTTTGTGGATGCTGCAGTGACCCATTTTTGTCTGCGCTTGGCCAAAATCATGAGGCGGCCTGGCTGTGTCTCATTTTATTCTGGTCTCAGGGCGGCCTTGTGTGAGGCTGGTATTCTGGGAAATTGTTTCTGTCTCCTGGTAGAGTCACAGGGTCTAGCCGTGAGCCCCAGGACCAACTCCTCCATATCTGGGGTTGCTCTTCTTTTCCTAATAGCTTCAGTCATTCTTATTCTAAAACTGGCATATCTCGCTAGTTTATGTGTGGCCCACTGCCCCTTTGCAACAAGCACAATCCAATTTTAGTTTGGGTGGGTTAAGAGAACGAACATAAAGGAAATATTCTCCCCCAGAAACGATGGTTCACTAGTACTCAGTGGCCCCCTTTCTAAAGAATTGGCTCTTTTGAGAGCTAGAGCTGATCCTTTTCTCCTCCCCAGCTTATGCTTCGTGTTGCCTTCTTTAGTGTCACTAGATGAATATTTGGCAATAAGACAAAAACAAGGCGATAATCTTTTCTTATGGTAAAAGTGATGATAAATGTGACTTTTCATTTGCATTTTGGTTTTTTGTTTGTTTTTATTTTTATTTTTTGCATTTTGTTTTGAAAGAAGCATTCTCATAAGTTTTCCATAATCTCTGAGAGAGAAATACTTTCTCTACCCTCACTTAGAACTTTTTCTGCTCAGGTCATCACTAAGCATCGCTAAAGTTCTGACTCTGAACTTATTTTTCCCCCCCAGTTCCTTTTTTTTTTTTAACAAGGAAACAAACATCTCTTGCTTCTGGCATTTAGAAGAGCTTCTGTGATTCTCCATGTAATTCTCTACTTGCTGTTTCTTATTCTTTGAGAAATGACCGGCTTGTCTCTTTGCATATTAGTGTGACTAGTATAAAAATTAATTTATGGGATACTTTATGGTATACTCAGTATAATCAGTTTGTTCTTATTTATCCAACTTTGGAATGCCACAAGCCACACTGTGCCATAACTGCCTATCTATCCACATACGTGTTTATTCAAAAGGTCCATGCTAAGCTCATGCTGTCCTGGTAAGCTCGGCCCTAGGCTTGGACACCAGGGAAGGAGTGGGGGGAGGGTGAGGAGCTATTTCTGGGTTGGCATTCCTGCTCTGCCCTTGTTGGTTGGGCATTTTTTGGCAATTAGTTGATCTTTCTAAACTTTACATTCTTCCTCTGTAAAATGTGGGGATCACACTAATACTTCCCCTTAAGGCTCTTGGAGGATAGAAAGAGATCTTCTGAGTTAAGTATTTAGCATAGTGTTGTCACAGTGGTGAGAAAAAGCCATTGTTATTTTTTGAGGATAAATTGGTGAATTAGTAGATGCTGTCCTTCCTCAAGGAACTGAAGGAGAATTGGGCTCCACTACTGAGTAACATAACTGGGAACACTGGAGGCATCTCACTCATTCTTGGGGAAATGTTGCAGGCAGCAGAAGTGCTGTGGAGAAGGAATTGTCTAAGATCTGGTGGATGAGTAAAAGTTGGCCAAGTGGTGGAGGATGAGAGAGAAGGTGAAGGCATGAGGCTAGTGGGGGGCAAGGACATCCCAGCACTGGAACAGTGCCAAGCTCTAGATGTGGCAAGGGCAGGTCCTCATGGCCAGACTGTGGACAGGGAGGGAGGCAATGGGAAGTGTGGCTGGAGGGGCACTTGAGGACCAGATCTCAAGATCTCTGTGTTCCAAGCTTAATACCTTAATACTTTAAGGTAATACTTTAATACTTCATTTACCCCGAGGGCAACAGGAATCTGGAGTCAGTTTCCTGTATCACCACTGGTACCCCTTCCAAGAAGGTACTTAAATAAAATTTTTTAAGTGGATAAAGGAAATTTTTCAGAAATGTTTGTTGCAACACATTTAAAAGAAAGTTTTTTGTCCCTGGACCTAAATGTCAGAGAATTAATTATACTCTCATTCATAAGACATAGTGACAGCTGCCCATGTGTGCCTTGGCCCCTCTCTTATTTGATTTTTCTTGCCCCTCATTCCTTATCTGTCCCTTATCCCATTCTCCTCCATTTTGAAGACCATTCCTTATGTGTTTGATACATGGTCTTATAGGTACATGTATCCTTATAAAAGATATAGTGTTGTTTTATGTGTGTTTTTAATTATCTACTTGGTATTCTGCTGTGAATCTAGTCCTGCCTCTACCTTTTTTTTTTCTCTTGATATGAAGCATCTATGTTGCTATGTGTACAATTAGTTCATTGCTATTTATAATAACAGTTTGAAATAACCTAAATATTGCGCACTAGGGAATGGTTAAGTAACCTTGGTACCTTAACAGTGTGAAATAATGTCTCCACTAAAAATACTCTGGATGCCATGAAAGACACACTTATACAATGTTAAGGGAGACAAGCAGACAAAATTGTCTTTACAGAGTAAAGTGAAACAACCACGTAACAAATACACATTCATACAGCCAAGGGCTGGAAAGGATCAGAGAAGAATGAAAACATCTCTGCATGTCAGAGCGAGGGAACTGTGGGTAACATTTCTCTTGTAGCTGTTAGTAATGATTATGGTGTGCCTAGGGATTTAGCTTATACACCATAACTTTTCCCATGGTGTAATCATGGGGGAGGGACGAGATCAGAGCAATACTGATTTGCTGCCTGTTCCAGAGCTGGCATTGGGATGTCCCTCCTCTGCCAGAGAGGTGTGATCTGCAGTCAACTTCAACTGCATTTGCCACCCCCTATGGGAAATGGAATTGAAATTAAAACCCCTTTCAGAAGGCTTAGATCTAGTACTGCCAGATTTAACTGTCTTCAAGAACAGTGAAGTGCATTAAAAGTTATGTAGTATTATTCTTCCACTTGTGTAAAAAATAAGACATGGACTGGTATGGTGCATGGAAAAATTTTGGAAAAACAGACAAGAAACTGTTAAAAGTAATTGCCCCCGGGGAGGAGGATTGGGAATGGGGGAGAGGGAGACCTATCTTTCTTTAAAGTTATGAGAGAAGTATTTATTATCTTCTTTTTAAAAACCACATACCAGGCACCACTTTTTAAAACAAAATTTTATTTTCCAAAGTTTAAATCCCCAAATTTCATGACTCTTTTCAAACATCGCTTTTCAAATGTAATTTTTAACTCATTACCAAGAGTCTTCCAAAATAACAAATTCGTATTTTGAGCCTCAAATTGTACACTAACTTCTTTTTAGTGGTGAGGGCTAAACTCAATTTGAGGACTGCTTACAATGCGTTATGAATCACAAAACACAAAATATTCTGACATCAAGTGCAACGCAGAACGCAAGTGCTGAACAAGATACACTGACAAGGAAGAGCGACATCGGGATCAGGATCGGAGAGCTGTTGCCCTCAACAGGGACCTGCTGTAGGCTCTTGCTCCCCGCCGGGTGGGCGCGCATCCTCCAGCCCTCCGGGGGTGGAAGCGCCCCAGTCCTGGGGCTCCGCTCCCCGGGGACCCGGCCGCCCGGGCTCTCGCACCTAGGGCTCGCCCCGCCGGCCGCGCCACCACTCCGCAGGCCGAGGCGACCCCTCCCGCCGCCGCGTCCCAGGGCGGCCGCCCCGCGCGCCGCGTCACTCGGCGCCCTCGGCGAGCACCTACCACTGGCCGCGCCGCGGAGGGGAGAGGCCGCGACCCTTCCCCTGCCGGCGGGCGACGCGCCACCCCTCGGGTCGCCTCGGCCTGGCGCTAAATTTAAAAACTTAACAGGAGCATCTGGCTGGATCGGAAACGAAAGTAAATTCGTCCCGCGGGCCGCCTCCCGGGCTCTGGCGCGCCGCGCTCCCCGGAATAGACCCTTCTCCCGCCATTTTCCGCCGGCTCCTGGCAGGCCGCGCGCCTCGCGGGTGAGGCCTGCCGCCGCCGGGCCTGCAGGCGTCGGGCTCGCGCCCCGCGGAGAAGGCGGCCGGCATGGACTGCGGGAACGGGGCTCGCGCCCGGCAACACGTGTTCCTGCTGCCAGGTAAACACGGCCGCCCGGGGCGGCGGCGCGCCTCGTCCGGGCTCTTGCCCGCGCTGCCCGGCCCGGCCCTGCCCGGCACGGCCCGAGGGCGCGCGGAGCGGCCGACGGGGACGGCGCGCGGCCGAACTTCCACCCGGAGCGGCGGGGCGCGCTCCCCGTCGGCCCTGGGCTCCCGAGGCCCGGCGCGCGCGCTCCAGCGAGTGACGCCGCCCGCTCAGAGCCGGGCCGCGGTGGGTACTGGTGCCCCGCGCCCCTCGGACCCGGCTTCTGGACGGGGTTCCCTTCCCAAAACGTTGCTCCTCCGTCTTGGTCGCTCTTTACAGCTAGCTGCCGTTTTCACAACCCAAATCCGAAAGGGCAGGAACGGACGGATCGTCTTGCCTCTGCTGGGGTGGGCAGCACGAGTGGCCCAGGCCTGCGGGGAACGACAGGGCCTCAGGGTCTCGGGGCACGCAATGGGGTCCTGGAGTGTCTTGCTTTGGGGTGCAATTTGCTGTCCCCCGCTCTTGCACTCGGCAGCTGGTCCAGCCTCTGGGTTCCGACTGGATCGGATCCTGCACTTTTTTAATAGGGCCCCAGCCCTGGGCCTGGCCTTAGGTGTAGGGAAGGAGGCAGGAGGGAAGCCAGGTGTGGTAGGGGTTAGGATAAAGGTGGTTCAGAGACGTTCCATCGTGACAGGAATGCTGGAGCCAGGCCTTTTCAGTCTCCCCCTGGGGATGAGGAGCCATCCAGTGTCTGCGGGGGCTTGGAATAATGGATAGTCAGTTTCCACACATGATGGACTCCAGTACGTGTCAGAATAAAAGAAGTTTGGGATTAGGGAGTGCAAGTTTGACCCTATTATAGGATGATACATTGATATGATGGCAAAACATTGGAAATAAGGAAAATCCTTTGCCGTATTTAATTTTTAGATTTAGCTCAGCAAATGCATTATATTTACAGCAGATAATACTCTGATGTTATAGTTACCCAGCAACCTACACTTTTATGATGAATATTGAAAATTATTATGTGACAGTCTGTCAAGAATTTGTGTGTGTGTGTTTTTAATTTTTTCTCCCTTTATAAAGAGGTATAAACTATATACAAATTTCAGTGTGCAATTCAGTGGATACACCCCTATATATTTATCATATATACATATGTATATACCCCTGTAATGATCCCCCCAAGTCAAGATGTAGAACTTTTTCTGCAAGCTCTGCCTGTTGCTAGATAGCCTTGTAAACTTTATACTGACCTCTATCACTAGATATTTGTTTTGCCTGTTTGGATAAGTGTCTACTCCTTTAGGTCTGGCTTCTTTGACTCCGCTTGTATCTCTAAAATTCATCCATATTGTGTCTAGCAGGTTTGACTTATCCATTCGTTTGTATTTTCATTGCTGTGTATATTTTATTGCATGAACTTCCATGTTTATTTCCTCTACTGTGGGTGGGCATTTGGATTGTTTCCAGTTCCTAACTATTGTGAGTTACATTTCAAAGAACTTGCTTTTATGAGGCTTTTGGTAGAAGGAGGCACTCATTTCCCTGGCGTGTATGTACCCAGGAGTGGAACTCCTGCTTCTAGGTACCTGTGTGTTCAGCTTTAATAGATGCTGCTAGACGGTTTTCCGAAGTGGTTGTACGGATTTATACTCCAACCAGCCGTGTATGAGAGTTCCCACTGGTCCAGATCCTCACTACAAATGTTTGTATACTAAAACCATTAAAGCAAAATTCAGAGTTTTGGCAGAATCTAGCGAAGGCTCACCTGTATACATGCTTTACGTTAGAAAAATCCTCTCTTGCTTTCGTCACATCAATTTGATGAGATTTTAAGGACAAGAACTCTAATCATTCTTGCAGAATGAAGGGCATTATTATGATTCAGATACGATAATTTGCGTTTCTTATTTTTTTTTTTTTTTTTTTGCGTTTCTTATTTTGTTCCGTTTAATCGGTATTAACATTTTCATTCTTGAGGTGTGTTTGTAGCTTCACCATATTAAACACAAAAACCTTCAAAATAATTAAATATTGATTGCATCCCTGAAAATTGTACGTTTAATGTGTTTACTGCCGGACCGTTTGAGAATTTCAGTGTGCTTCCTGTTCAAAGCTGAGATGTCCTGTGACCTTTGAACTTAACTGGAATTGGCTGAGCAGGCGGCTGGGGACCGTTGTAGTCTGGCAGGCAGGTTCTGAACACAGCTGTTTCCTGCTCCCGTCCTTCTAGCCGGCCTTTACTGCCACCTGCAGGCTTTGAGTGCACAAACATTGGTGGATTGATTGTTCTTGCCGGGCAACAGTGCTTCTCAAACTTGAGGGCATTGCTCACCTGGGCAACTGGGCCCCATCCCCAGAGTTTTTGATTATGTGGCTCTGGGACCCGGGAACATGTATTTCAAACAAGTTCCCAAGTGATGCCGATGCTGCTGGAGTGAGAACCACCAGGGACCCCTGCACGGAGACAGCCCTAGGAGTGGGCCTGGAGGCAGGATTGGCCGGCCTCAGGTTTAGCTCTTTTTGTGGGGGCCAGAATTAGTATCATCAGGGATGCACATGGAAGCACAGGGTATGAGGCCTATCTTAACAGATACAATATTTGTTGTTGTTGTTGTTTCTAGCAGTTGAGAAATCAGCCCCAGTAAGTTGTACATTTGAGAGGAGACTATATTCTAGGTGAATAAGCCCCATAGCTACAGTGAAGCTGGGCCCTTAAGAAAGAAAACAAAAATTATATAAGAATTTTTTCAAAAACATTGGGTGGAAGCAGTTTGTATCCAGTTTTAGAAAATTTCTGGGATCCGAAGAGCTTACTCTGTATACTGGAACATGAGCACATTAACCAAGAGGCAAATACAACTTTAGGGGTTTATCCGTGAGACAAATGCAAAGCCACTGGACCTTGGAATGATACTTTTCTCCCGCCATTTAATTCCTGTTGTTTATCAAGTTGCCTACAATAACACTGTGTTATATGTTGAAGGATAGATTAAAAAGCACTATGTAGACCTCTTATTTTCAATTTTTTTTGGAGAAGTCGAATGTCCCAGAAAAACTAAAGCTGGAACTTGGAAGGGATACTTGTGAAGTAGTCTGACTTAGGCCCTTGATTTTCATATACCAGTGGGGACAGAACTGCCTCCTGTTTAAGCAAAATAACCATTTCTTATAGTTTGGAATGGTCTTAAATGTTTCTCCAAAATGGCCTATTTGCAGTTTTAATTATTGTAAGAGACCATTAACCTCCCTATTTTTTATAATCTCTATTTTTTAGAATTCTATAAATTTAGAATTTAGAAGTATCTATCCCTCTTTGGTGCCCCAAAAGTAAATGTTTAAGTTGTATTTTTTAACATTTTTCTTTAGTCCACATTTTCTACACTGGTCAGTTCTGCTAAGTTGGAATCTGCCCTAACGTGAAAGGTGGGCTGGAAATAGGTTCACTGAGTGTAGGATACAAGATTGTGTGGATTGCCGGCATGGCTGAACCCTGTCACTGCACCAGCTCCAAGGAGATGTCAAAACATTGGGAAACCCTAATGTTGTGTGAGGGATAAAAGGAAGGACAGAAATGATCTCAGGACCACGAAATTGTTTTGGGTCAGCTTAGTCTGAAACAATGTGTTAGTCGGCCTGCTGATTCAACAGCCTCCCAGATCAAAGTAGACCACATCACATCAGTGATCACTCTTCAGCTGTAGACAAATTTTGCAGTGACGTTATTCCTCTTTATCTCGAGAAAATACACACTGAAAAGTATTTTGAGAGAGAATCATATTTGTTATTTATTTCCCCAGAGCATGAATAATGCCAGCTTTTGTGAAGTTAGAGGATGGGTTGCATTTTGGGAAATAAGAATAACAGGTGGCCTGCCTGCCCTAGTCATTCCGAATATATTAAGGAGCCTTTTATGAGAGTCAGCATATAATCACAAATAATAATATCAGAATTGTCTCTTCAAATAGAATACAAAAATAGATGTGAAAGCATTGTATGCATACAGGCTTTAGAACTGTGTTCAAATTAAGTGATTAAAAAAGAAATCAAGGGGCGCCTGGGTGGCTCAGTGGGTTAAAGCCTCTGCCTTAGGCTCAGGTCATGATCTCAGGGTCCTGAGATCTAGCCCAGCATAGGGCTCTCTGCTCAGCAGGGAGCCTGCTTCCCTCTCCCTCCCTCTGCCTGCCTCTCTGCCTACTTGTGATCTCTCTCTCTCTCTCTCTCTGTGAAATAAATAAAATCTTTAAAAAAAATTAAAAAAAATTAAAAAAAAGAAATCAAATTTAAAAGGCAAAACTGATTTTCCTATTTAATAGTACAGACAGTTTATATTAATGTTATTTCTTATTAGAGTCTGATAGCTTTTTCTTAAGCCCACAAGACACAACTCTTATTTGGAGGGGAAAATAAGTAACAGTTCAAAGTATGTGATAAAGGAAGAATTGCTATAGACCTAAGTGACTTTCCAGTGACCCTAAAAAAAAAAAGCACACAAAACTTTTCTCCTCCTTTACTTAGATAAGGGCACAGGGTTAATCTCAGAAGAAAAATGTCAGGGGGTGAGGGTTGTTCTTTGGCAACATTGTTTGCATGCATGCATGTTTGTGTTTGGAAATGCAGTGTGTGGGCTGAAAGCTTCCTTACTTTCAGAAGAGCTTATATACGGGGGAGGAACCTGTACTTAGCTTGGTGAGGGAGTGGCACCAATTCAAGTGCTGATTGAAGTCAACCTCTGAATAATTAAGCTCAGCTCCTTGGAAGATGTGTCTTTTACTGAATAGTCTTCTGCAGGCCTTCAGCTGTGTGGGAGTCTCTGAATTCCCTAGCATGGAGCGTGTTCAGTATTTCCCACCCAAGTCTTGAGGCTGGTTTTTTCTTTACGAGGTTGTTTTCGGTGGGAGTCCCACTGACCTTTGTCAGATGGCCATTAGGTCTGCTCCCTTTGCTAGCGGAGCCCGTTCTGGAGAGGATGGACTTAATCAGTTGTCGGTCGGTGTGATCAAGCTCAGCCTGATGTGCTGCTGGTAATTGTTATGAAAGATTTAGGACATTTACAAGAACTTATAACTCGCATGTATTTATCTGCCAGGGCAGAAAAAATTTTCATAAAAGGAGAGTAAGAAATGTTTATAATTTTTTTTTCATTTGAATATAGTTGACACATGATGTTACCTTAGTTTCAGGTGCACATCATAATAATTCAACAACTCTGTACCTTATGCCCTGCTCACCACAAGTGTAGCTACCATCTGTCACCATGCAAGGCTATTATAATACTATTGACTCTGTACTTTCTGTGCTGTGCCTTTTATCCCCATGACTTACTCATACCGTAACAACACCTGTATCTCCCTCTCCCCTTCACCCATTCTGCCCATCTCCCCACCTCCTCCCCTGTGACAACCATCAGTTTGTTTTCTGTATCTCTAGGTCTGTTTCTGCTCTTTTGTTGTTTATATATGCCACGTATATAATAGAATATTCGAATATTAGAATGCAAAATGGTACAGCCATTGTGGAAAACAGTGTGGAGGTTCCTCAAAAAATTCAAAGTAGAACTACCATATGATCTAGTAATTCTTCTACTAGGTATTTACCTAAGGAAAACATAATTTTTGATTTGGATAGCAGAAAAGGGGCTGCATGGATTTCCCCCATATTCTCTCAGCTTTTACCATGTTAAGAAACAATGACTCATCAGTATCTTCTGAAGTGTTATAATAAAACCCACCTAAAACTAGGCTTGTGCTTTTTATTGGCTCCATGTCCCCCGACAAATTACATCCTCTTTGAAAAGCCTCAATTTCTTCATCTTTACATTGGGGAGAACAGTACCAGCCTCCTAAGCTCTTCCTTGCACCCCAAGCTCTTAGCCCCAGACTTGGGACAGAGTAAATATCCAGTAAACATTCACTGAAAGGAAAAATGGCCACTCACATTCCATTTTTTTCCTTCAGTCTTTGTTACACTGCCCTTTGTCCTCCTTTTCCACTTCTATCCAAATTCTAGCCTTTCTTCAAGGCTCAGTTCAACCTTAGTTTCCACAAAGCTAAGCTATTGTATGGATCACAAAATGAATTCCAGTATTCTTAAATTTTTCTCACTTTTCTGTTCCGCCTTTTATTTCACTATGTACTCATACTACTTATTCACTGTAACACTCACTAAGATACTGAGGGATATTGATAGGTTATCAATATCAGTAACAATCTCAGTTGATATTGAGGTTATCAATAACAATGTCCCTTTCTTTGAACGCCCCTCACTTTGCACCTGCCTGGACTTCTGGCTATTCTTCTCCACGTTCTCTGGCAAATGCCTACTTATCCCTTAAACTCAGCCCATGGCTCTTCCAAGCCATATTCCCTCTGAACCTCTCTGCTGTTAGTGTACAAGCTAGTGGTACCTCTTCGACCTACCTACACATTTCATAATGATTATTCAATTCACTATCTTCTTTTTTTTTTAGGGCTTAAACTCATTACCCTGAGATCATGACCTGAGCTGAAATCAAGAGTAGGCCATTTTGGGGCGCCTGAGTGGCTCAGTTGTTTAAGCTGCTACCTTCGGCTCAGGTCAGGATCCCATCGAGTCCCACATAGGGCTCCTTGCTCAGTGGGGATCCTGCTTCTCTCTCTCTCCTCTGCCTGCCTCTCTGCCTACTTGTGCTCTCTCTGACAAATAAATAAATAAAATCTTAAAAAAAAAAAAAAGTAGGATGCTTAGCCAACTGAGGCCCCCAGGTGCCACAGTTCACTATCATTTTTATATAAAGATGTATTGAACCCCCAGTACGTGACAGCGGCTGCAGAGAATCCCAGTATGTACTTCCTGCGTCACCACCATTGCCTTCTCAACGCTGGGCACCTTGGCCTTAAGCTTCAGAGCCCACTCTTGCCCCTGTCTCTGAAAGCAGAGCCTGCCACTTAGGACCTCCAGCCTTTTTTTCAGAAGTCCTTTGTATGTGCCTTTTAAATATCTTTAAAAGGTAACTTTCCTTTCCGGGTATGACTGTTGCGAAAGTGGAATGGGCTGTGTGGTGAAAGGGTCAGATCTATGCGCTCTGACGCCTGTTTTATTATCTGCCTCCGAAATAATTAGGATCCAAGTTGGCCAAGGTCTCTAGCCAGAGCTGATCTCCTGTAGGAGCCTAAGACATTTGGTGAGGCTCTGCTGTATCCGTTGCTCGATTTTGAGCAGTTAAAACTTCATTTAGACATTTTTCCCCAGTATTTTTTAGAAACTTCTTTCTTTTTTTATTTTTAAAGATTTTATTTATTTGAAAGAGAGAGAGAGAGAGCATGGGGAGGGGGGAGCGGAGGGTCAGAGGGAGAAGCAAACTGCCGGATGAACAGGGAGCCCGACTCAGGACTCGATCCCAGGATCATGACCCGAGCCAAAGGCACTTGCTTAACCAACTGAGCCACCCAGGCACCCAATAACTTCTTTTATTAGAATAGTAATACGTACCTTTTAGTAAGACACAAAAACATAAAGAAGAAAATTATCTATCATCTTTCCACTGAGAAATAACAATTTTGGAAATATTTCTTTCCTGTCTTTTTATATTGTGTATATCCCAGTATGAAGTCAGTGTTCTTAATTTTTTTCTCATTTTTCCTGTTTACCCGTATTTCACTATTTACTCTTTCTACTTACAAGTTTATTTCTACTGTAACAAATATACCAAATAAGTACTGCTTCACAGTGTACATATTTTGGATGGTTATCTTTAAGAGTGGGTAAAGACTGGAAATACAAATGGATGCCCGAAGGCAAGCATAAATTCACAGAACCATAACAGACACAATGGCAAGCTGGGATTCTTCGAAAGGTATTCGAGGTTGAATTTTTCAGGACAACCATGGCCTCCTGCAGACAGACACATCCCTTGGGGTGCTTGCCTTAAACAGGATGACAGTTTGAATGGACCGTGAGTCAGTCTGCCTCAGTATGGAAATTACTGTTGTATCAAAGCCTGGCCCATACTCCTCTTTAGGAGTTTCCTAGCCAAGTCATCTATTCCTAGGAAGGGCCAACTGGGTGTTGGGGGCAGGGGCAGGGTGAAGGGTCTAGGAACATCAGAACTACGCCTTGCAGCACCAAGAGGTCCAGAGTGTCTGCCTCTCCTGAGTTCGCTTCCTCTTCTCAAACCAGCTTCCTCCACTTTGTGGAAAACAGGCTGCACATTGTACCCAAGCCTCAGGTCTCCTGGTGTCTTGCTGGGAGAAGCTGCCCCTCTTCTTATTTCTTGTTTCAAGATAGCCTTCTGACTGGCCCCACTGAGATCTCATGCAAGCCCAGCCTCACCCCCTATTAGCTGGTCCTTGAGGACCAAGCTTCACTATAGCACCAGGTGGGAGCCAGGGAGGACAGGCAGGGGGCAGGGTACTGGAGGGTAAGGAGCACAAGAGCTAGCCACGGCCCTCACTCACTGATTGCCATGGGCCTGGGCTTGCTCAGTTTCTCAGTTGTTGGTGGTCTCTTTGACTGGGTAGCATACAGGTGGGGCAGCGGTTTATTGTCTGAAGGACTAGATTTGGGCTGTAACTTGTACTCCTTCGTTTACATAGGGTTTATATAATTTTTAGGAAGCCTATCTTCTAGGGCCTGTATCTTCTAGCCCCTATACCTTTGCACTACACTTTGATATATGTTACTGTAGTTCACCCTCTCCATGGCCTTGGGAAGTAGTCAAGGCAAACTTTATTATCATCATTTTACAAGACTCCGAGAAGTCAGATCAACTGTCCAACACTCAACAGGAATGAAATGGCAGAGATTCCAGGCTCTCCCCAGTCCTCTAGGACCCCTGCTATGTGCCAGAGGCCACTCTGCTGACTGAATGGCGGAACCTCACCAGGGTGGGATCTTACCCCCTGAAGATCAGAAAGGGCTGGGGGTTTCTCTCTTGTCAGATTGATGACCAGGGACCAGGCACACCTCCTGTTCTGGAGCTAGCCCTGGTTATGGTTGGACATCCCAGTCAGGTCTCCAGAATTTTCCTGCTTCCTAGATATTTCAAGAGCTGAGCTCCATCTCAATGTATTGTCGGTCTCTGTGGCTCTGAATTGGCTGCACACCTGAAGTTTTTCATCAGTTTCTCCTTCAGCACAGAGACCAATCCTAGAAATATGGATATGGGTAGGGACAGCCCTGAGAAAATGGAGATTTTATCTTCTGTGGTTCTGGGGAAGGCCAGTTTCCATTTTTTCTTTTTTCTTCTATCTTCAAAGCTCCAAAATGAAAAAGATATTCTCAGAGGAACCCATAGCTTGAAAATTATTTCTCTGGTGCATGCCTCTCTCTGGCTTTCTTGGTTTGCCTCCTATAGTGTTCAAGGAAGCCGAGAGCTTCAAAGCCAGGAACATGACCCAGATCTCTTTGATGGCAGTGGTAACATCTTGGGAAGGGAAGACATAGAGTTATTGCTGAAATTAGCATTCCTAGAAGTAGCAGGTAACTTGAAAAGTATGCTGATTTGTCTTGCATGCATTGTATTTGTGTCCTAACCAAGTGTTTCCAAGGAGCTATCCCTGGTGATCAACCAGACGGAACCAAAGGGGTTGAATATGTTCTGATGGCCGATGGCAACAGAAAATAAACTGGAACCTATTTAGGTCACTGTATTGCATGAGCATGAGAGTGATGCTCTCATCTTTTATTTTTTTCCTATTGGATCTTCTTAAGAAAATGGAATAGCCTTGATACGGTATCTAAAAATAAAGTGGTGCTTTGATGTCTCTTCTTTCTTTTCCATGTAGCAGTGGGTGTGTGTTTCGCAGAGCTTGTCTGCAGTGTGCCAGAAACCAGACAGGGCCATGAGCAAATGTCCATTGCTTCCAAGTCATAAGAACACTTGGCAAAAAGGTGACTCTCTCCCCTGTCTCATGTCTTTGAACTTTAAATGATATGAAAAAACTTGTCTTAACCCAGAGAGGGATAAGAAGGAGCTGCCAAGCTTAAAAACTGGTTGATAAATAACTTCATATCAGCTGTACAAGCTATACCGTGTAGTCTGAAGAAGAAAAATAATGTTCCATTTTGCCTTCTACAAGAGCTCCTGACTGACTTTCCGGTGTTATGGAATGGTTAAGTCCTAGCATTGATCCATGTCGTGTGCTCAGGTTACCACAGAAACCTTGCGAGTGTACGTAGCTGTGTAGAGGGTTATTGCTCTGACGGGAAGATCAGCTTCCTTTTCTCGAGTTTGGTCAAGCTTGCCTTTATCTGGTTATCACTTGAGGTTTCTTGTGTCCCGCAACAGATTTCTTTCATCCTTTATTTATGTCTTTTTTGATCCAACCCTTTTCTCTTTCTTGCTTTCCTCAGCCACCCACCCGCCCCTCACCTTTCCTTCTGCTGCACGTAGCCCTGGCAAGTGCGGGTTACTGGCAGCCCCGTGGGGGCGGCTGATCGGAAGACTCCCTGGTCCCCAAGGCTGGGCAGGACACAAGAGGAGACGGAGGAGTCCGAGACACCTGTGTCACAAGAGAACAGTTGTACTTTTCAAAAAGCACTAGTTCTTGTACTTCTTGAGTTAAGACGGATGAGACTGGAGATTCAGGGTTTCTCTAAAGTCTTATAGTTTAAACTGTTGGTTGCCTGAGTTTATTCTTGGCTCTATGTATAGTTAAATAGCTCTGCAACCTAGAGCAGGTTTCTTAACTTTGGACAAGTTTCTCATGCAAAACGTGGGAATCCAAACAGTACCTACCTCATAGGTATATAAGGATATATTATAAGGATATACATATAACACTATATATATATATAACGTTATAAGGCAAGGGCATTGCCCGGTGTGTAGTAAATGCCTGATACATATTAGCCATTATTCATTGTTTTACATTCATTGGACACAGTTGTCTCTTTACCACTGGTATGTTTTCTTTAAAGTTCAAATGTCAGAAAGCAATCAGACTTTCTTTTCTGTCGAGGTATTTAGATCAGGATGGTAAACAGATGGAAGATTTGCTGCTAGAGTTAATGGTGACCAGTGGGACATAAAATTGGATTTTTATAGAAAACATAAAGACCATGAGAAAACTGCTATGGAATTGGTTAGGCATAAGAAGCTAGAGTGGCAGGGCTGGAGACAGTTGGGAAGTTTAAGGTATTACTGAGTCCAAAATGACCAAAAAGACCAAGTACCCGCTTATGATTTGTCTGAACTTTTTTATTTTTGTGAAAACAATCTTTTGGCCAGCATGGATTATGTCTTCTCTTATGTAAGAGAAAACAGTAAAAAAAAAAAAAAAAATGAAATAAAGTGTGAAGCCTACTCTTTAAAAAAAAATAATTTGAAGTCTTACTTTATTCAGCATAGTTTTAGAAGAAGGTATTTCATAAGAGTCAATTTTCTAGATAAGTGAAGTTTAGCTTATTAAGTATCAAAACTTGTTTTACCATTTCTTACTGAGCTTTTTCTAAAATCAAACAACACATTCCTGTAACATTTATTGAGCATATCATCACATGTGCCAAAAATTGGGTACTTTACTATATATGATCTTAATTTTCACACATAAAATGCATTATATTTTGGGTCTTTAAAAAAGGATATCCTGATCCTAATTTAATCTCTTCTTGGAAAGCTAATTGTTAGGCCCTTAGATAATTCTGTGCTTAGAATTTCTTTGACTTTACTATTTTGATCTTATTATTCCCTACATATTCTTAATGTTTCTATATTATTGAGAGAAAGGAAACTAGTTTTCAGTTGAATGTTTATTACGTGTTCTAGGCACTTTCACATATTATATTTAACTTGAGAAAAACCTATAAAATAATTATTATTATTATGCCCATTTTATAAATGAAGCAACTGAGGCAACAGAGTCTGAGTATCATGCCCAAGGTCATACTGCTGAGAAGAAGAGGAGCTGTGAGTGGATTATGGACCTCTCTGTCTCCAGATCTTGTGCTCTTTCTATGCTGACGTTATCAAAGAGATAGGCCTCAACTAAAAGTAGGTTAATAGAGGAGAAGCCTTCACCACACTCCTACTCTCTTACTCTTCTGATTCTTTCCCATTATTCTAAAAGCAGATTTTTTTCTTCTTCCTTAATTAATTTAGCTATCCTTTAGCTCTGCTACATACAGGTAAAAGTTAGAAAAAAGATGGAGCTTCTTAGCCTGTGGTTGAGGAACTGGTCCTGTCACCAATCCAGGGAGGATCCAGGATTTTCCAGATTTAAATGAAAATTTAAAAAACACACAAAAAACAAAAACCTTAACTTTCATAGAGCCTTTAATTTATAGTCACAAGTAATTTTGTGTGCCTAAGGCCAGGTATAGACTAAAGAATTTATCAGAAGTCTTATAGCAATATGAGTTCTTTACTTATGCTAAGCCTTCAAAATCCAGTGGGGGGTGAATCCATCCCTCCATAAAAGCAATGAAAACATTGGCAAAGATGGCCAAAGTCAACTTTTTCAAAACTCTTGAAATTAGCCAAAGTCTTCCAACAATCTGAGAAGTGTTTATTCAAGAAAAACTGCTGAATCTCATTAAGCAGGGTTTGTGGCATTGTAACTTGAACTGCTCACATATCCCTCTCTTCAGGTCTACAGTAACCTTGAAAAACAGCAGTCTTGCAAACATGGTACTTGTAAAAACCAGAGGCACTGCAACCATTGGACTGGACAGGCCTGGTTTGGAGCTTCTTAAAAAGCCCCATTCCCAGAGCATTGTCCCTATTTGACCTGTCTTGCAGTTCCCTGGAAAAACTTGATTGGAGCTTAGAACTTGCTCTGCAGGAAATATCCTGTCCCCAGGGACTTTGTCAAAAATAATCAGTGGCAATTGTTTAACATATCAGCTGCTGAGGGGGCAATAGCAGTTGGGCAAATAAGGACCTGGCCAAAAACTTAAAAGCAAGGCAAGGGGATTAGATATCCCCATAAGGGACTTTGAAAAGTTCTGACATGGTCCTAGGAAATGAAAAGGCTGAGCACATATTCAGGACTGTGTGCATGCCCAGGAAAGACCTGACAAGGCCCTAATCTCTCACCTCTGACTGATTTTGAGGTCCTAGGCAAGCAGTTAAACACTAAGGCGGAAGTTTAAATTACTCGAGTGTTGCACGCATGTCCCAAAACACATGCAGAATTCCTCAGCAAATGTTGGGAGGCTGATTTGTTCAAAACATTTAAGGAAATCTCAGACTAATCACTAGCTATCCAGTAAACTAACTGATGCATCAGTAGTTACAGGGAATACAGATTTTATAATACAGGAAGTTCACTAAACAAACAGCAACAACTGCAATGATGACAAAAAGCAGCAACAACAATAAATCTTGGGGAGTTGGGGCAGGGGAGTCTGATTTCCAGAATTGTCACATTAATTTTTATATTTCTAAAATGGTTAGTTAAAAAAAAAAAAAAGATATGGGGCATCTGAAGAAAAAGGAAGGTAGGTTGTGTATAACAAGAGAAAAAATAATAGTAAACAAAAACTGTCCCTGAGGGGGCCCAGTTGTTGGACTTATTCTGCAAAGATTTTAATCAGCTATTATAAATATAGTTAAAGAACTAAAGCAAAATATGTCTTAAAAGTTAAAGGAATGTATGATAATGAAGCCTTACAAAAAAGAGTATATCAACAAAGAGATAAAAAAGAACATATATAAAAAAAATAAAAAAAAAAAGAACATATAAATTCTGGAGTTGAAAAGTACAACAAAAGTACAGTAACTGGGGGCACCTGGGTGGCTCAGTGGGTTAAAGCCTCTGCCTTCAGCTCAGGTCATGATCTCAGGGTTCTGGGATCGAGCCCCACATCGGGCTCTCTGCTCAGCGGGGAGCCTGCTTCCCCCTCTCTCTGCCCACCTCTCTGCCTACTTGTGCTCTCTCTCTCTGTGTCAAATAAGTAAAAAAAAATCTTTAAAAAAAAAAAAGTACAATAACTGAAATGAAAAATTCATTAGCAGGCTCAATAGCATATTTGAACTGGCAAAGAGAAACAGCACTGGCCTGAGAAACAGAAAGAAAAAAGCAGTAAGAAAATTGAACATAATCTCATATACCTGTGGTATACCACCAAAGAGAGGCCCAGAAGGAGGAGAAAGAGGCAAAAAGAATATTTGAAGATTGGACAAACACCTCCCAAATTTGATGAAAAACATTACATATTTAAGAACCTCGACAAACTCCAAGTAGGATAAACTGAAAGAGATTCATAGCTACACACACACACTCAAACTGTCAAATGACAAAGACAAGAAGAGAATCTTGAAAGCAGAGAGAGGATATGACTTATAAACTGCTTGACTTCTCATTTAAAATCATAGAGGCCAGAAGTTAATTGGAGGGTATATTCAAGATACTGAAAGAAAAAGATACTGAACCAAGAATTCTATATCATATATGGCAAAACTATCTTTCAAAACTGAGGGAGAGGGGCGCTTGGGTGGCTTAGTCTGTAAGCATCTGCCATTGGTTCCGCTCATGATCCTTGAGTCCCAGGATCGAGTCGTACATTGAGCTCCTTGCTCAGGGAGAGTCTGCTTCTCCCTCTCTCTCTGACTCTTCCCTGGCTCATGCTCACTCTTCTCTCTCTCTCTTCCTCAGTCTCTCTCAATTAAATAAGTAAAATCTTAAAAAAAAAAAAATGAGGTAGAAACTAAGGCATTTTCAGATACAGAAGCACTGAGGGAATTCATTACTAGCAAATTTGATCCTCAAAAATCATGAGGGGAGTCCTTCAGATTGAAAGGAAAAGAAACTAGATGGTAACTTGAATCCACATGAAGTATTTAGAGCACTGGTAAAGATAAGTACATAGCGAACTATAGAAGAAAGTACAACAGTATTTTTGTAACTCTTTTCTATCTGATTTAAAATGCAACTTCAGGGGCACCTGGATAGCACAGTCAGTTGATCGTCTGACTCTTGGTTTCAGTTCTGGTCATGATCTCATTGTTGTGAGATCAAGTCCTGTGTCAAGCTCTGGGCTCAGTGCAGAGTCTGCTTAAGATTCTCTCCCCTTCCTTCTGCCCCTCCCACTCATGCTCTCTCTCTCTCTCTCTCTCTCTCTCTAAAACAAGTAAGTCTTTTAAAAATTTTTTAAAAATAGAACTTCATAAGGCAAAAAATATAAAATGGTTGATGGGCTTACATAAAGGTATAATTTGTATGTGTGTATATATGTCTGTATATATGTATATGTATGTGTATATGGCACAGAAAAATAGAGCAAAGGAGGGGGAGGAAAAGGAATATATTGCAGGAAAGTTTCTGGTTACTATTGAAGTTTTCAAGTTAATATTAATCTGAACTACATTATTGTAAGTTAAGTTGCTAATTATAATTCTCAAGACAATGACTGAGAGAATAACTCCCCCAACATATAGTAAAAGAAATGACGAGAGAATTAAAACAACGCCCTAGAGAATATCTATTAAACATAAAAGAAGGCAGTAATAGAGGAATAGAGGAACAAAACCATATGGCATATAGAAAATAAAGTTAAGTGGCAGATGTAAATCCTACCTATCTATAATTACATTAAAGGTAAATGCATTAAACTTTCCTATTAAGAGGCCAAGATTGGCAGTGTGTGTGTTTGTGTGTGTGTTTGTGTGTGTGTGTGTGTGTATAGGGGCATGACCCAACTATGTTATTTAAAAGAAGCACACTTAAAATTAAAAGTTGGTTGAAAATAACCAACTTTTTCAACCAACAAAAAAGTAGGTTGAAAATAAACAGATGGAAAAGTTATACCATACAAACAGAACCAAAAGAGAATTGGAATGGTTATACTAATATCATATAAAATAGACTTTAAGACAAAAATTGTTGCTGGATATGAAAAGTTATATTTTATAATGATAACATTAGCATATTAGGAAGATATAACAATTATATATACACCTAATGACAGAGCCCCAAAACACATGAACCAAAACCTGACAGAATTGAAGGTATTGTGTATACACAATTTAATAGTAGTAGGAGTAGATTTCAATAACTCTTTCCAATTGGCGAAAACAACTAAGAGGAAGATCATCAAGGAAACAGATGACTTGACCAACACTATAAAATGACTAAACTTAAAAGACATCTGCAGAACACTCTACTCAACAATGGAATATATATTCTCCCTAAGTGAACATGAAACATTCTCTAGAAAAGACCATATCACAGGCCATAAAACGAACCTCAGTACACTTAAAAGGATTGAAATTATACTTATATATGCTCTCTAAAAACACTGAAATGAAAATAGAAAGCAATAACAGAAGGAAATTTGGGGAATTCACAAATATGTGGAAATTAAATGACACACTCTTAAAATAGCCAATGGGTCAAATGAATGCAATGAATGAAAATATATAAAATATATACAAAATATATATATTTTGTATTTTATATATTTTGTATATATATATACAAAATATATATACAAAATATATAAAAAGCATAAAGGATGCAGGTAAATCAGTGTTCAGAGCAAAATATGTAGTTCCATATGCCTAAAAAGGAGAAAGGGCTTAAATAACTTAAACTTCCAGTTTAAGAAACTAGAAAGGGCTTAAATAACTTAAACTTCCAGTTTAAGAAACTAGAAAAAGAACAAACTAAACCCAAAGCAAATAGAAAGGAAAGGAATGAATATTAGAGCAGAAATAAAGAAAGTAGAGAATAGAAAAACAAAAGAGAGAAAAATCAATAAAACCAAAGTTGGTCCTTTTGAAAACATCAATGAAATTACTGAATCTTTTGTTGAAATGACCAAGGGAAAAAAGAAGATTCAAATTACTAAAATCAGGAATGAAAGAGGGGACATCACTGACCTTACAGAAATTAAAGAAGATCATGGGGGACACTATGAACAACTGTGTGCCAAGGAAATAGATAGCTTAGATGAAATAGACAAAGCTCTAGAATGGCGTAAATTACCAAAACCAACTCAAGAAGAAATAGACAATCTGAATGGACCTATAGCAAGTAAAGAAATGACGTTAAATTAGAAGTTTCCCACAGGGAAAAAAAAAACAAAACAATCCTACATAGCTTCACTGTTAAACTCCACTAAGCATTGAACATATTAATATGAATACTTTACAAAATTTCCCCCAAAAAAGGAGAGAGAGAGAACATTTCCCAACTAATTTTATGAGGCCAATATTACTTTCACACCAACACCAGACAAAGGCATAGGAAAAATACAGATCAATATCCTTTATGAGCATAGATGCAAAAGACCTCAACAACTAGCAAACAAAATCCAGAAGTATGTAAAAAGCATTATATGCTACAACCAAGTGGGACTTACCCTGGAATGCAATATTGGTTCAACATACCAAAATCAATCAATATAATATACCACTGTAATAAAATAAAAGCCCCAAGCCACGTAGCCATCTTAACAGCCACAGAAATGGCATTTGAGAAAATATGGTACTATTTCATCCTAAGAAACAGTCCAAAAATTAGGAATAGGGAACTTTCTCAATCTGATAGAGGGCATCTATAAAAAAATCCACAGGTAATATGCTAACACATTTCATATGAAATTTTCTTTACATGTTGAAATGAAAATGCTTTAGATATATTGGGTTAAGTAAAATATATTATCGACACTTAATTTACTTATTTTTAATGTGGCTCCTAGCAAATTTTAAATTTTATAAGTGGCTCACCTTTGTGGAATGCATTTTCTGTTCTACACCCAGGGCCTCCAGGGTCTGGTAGATCTGGGCCCTATTCCCTGTCCTGAAAGACCGGTTGATTGAGAGGGGAGGGTGGAGTATGGAGAGTAGACTGGAAAAGTAGACGGGAGAGGGGGTTAGGGGGGCAGATAAAGAGACGTTATGAATGCAGTCTTGCTCTGAGAGCATGGGGTGCTTTGTTTTATGCACAGCTGTATCCTTAGTGCCTAGGATAGTATGTGAGCTGGGAAAAGAAAGTTGGTTATAAATTAAAAGAAAGACTGGTAATTTAAAAAAAAAAAAAAAGATTCAATGAGAGGGTGGTGTTTATTACTAAGTGGTTCTTTATTCAGCCCCTGATACTTGGTACTGTGGATCCTTAGATTCCAGCAGACAAGAATGTGGTTCAGTGAGGACATACATGGCATCCGATAATCCCCCAGCCATGTGATGGGTATACGAGATGGGACAGAGGACTAAGGGGAACTAGAAAGTGGTTGTTGGAGTTTGTCAAAGTTAGTTTGTTGTTGCCAGGTTTGATTGTGCAAGGCAAAATCTTTTCATATCTATGGAGCACATACTTAAAGTCTGCACTTTATGTAAAATCACCCAGTTTACAAATATTGGCACCTAAATTCAAGTTTCTTCAAATGTGTGCATCAAACAAAACCCTTCTGTGGCTTGAGTTTGGCCCAGGAGTCTCCTGAAGGTTTCCCTAGTGAAGTGAATGCATAATTCGTTTGACTTCTTAGCCATCAAAGCGAAGAACTTAATGTGAAGCTCAGGAAGCCTTCTCAGACCTACTCATCTATGCCGTGTCCTCTATCCTACAGTCTTAAGCTCCATGTATTTCTTCTTAGCAGCTGTTACATTTGGAGTCTACCTTTGTATGATTGTTTGACTCAGTATCTGTTTCTTCCAGGGAACATCCAAAAGCTTCTCACGGGAACAGGCTGGGTCCGCTTTGCTCATCAATAGCTAATAAGTGAATGAGTGAAGTAGGCAGGAGAGATTCATTTTGAAATCCATCCTATTGTTAAAGAGGTAAAACAACCCGAGGTTTCACCCAAGTGAAACCCATTTCACTTGGAATTCTGTGTTGAAAGATTCAGTACAACTGTAGGTTATTTTATTGGCACAACTAAGAAAAGATCACTTTTTCCTCAACTGCATGGACATTTCAGCATTATCTACACTAATACATCTCAGAGTGTATTTCAGAGAACCCTGGCATTTGTAGCAGAACACATTAATGTCAGTATTTATTTGTACTTAGTAATTCCAGAGTTCTTACAGTTTGACATTTTAGGCTATAGCTAATCCTCTGGATTTAGTGCTCTTCCTGAGAAAAATGGAAACACTACTTCCCTTGTATAGCTGTTAAATATATATATTTTAGACTTTGTTGCTTATAAATTTTAATTATTTTAAGCGCTTGGATTGAATATTTTTTTATGGTTCTATTTCATCTCCTTTGTTGTCTTACTAGTGACAGTGTTTTTTGTTAATTTTGTGGCCACTTTGGGGTTTATTGCACACATATATTGATCTCATCTACCTTCAGGATATGTCACTCCGCTCCACATATGGCAGAAGAAAGTCACAATTAGGACAATACATACAGTAGTGTGCTTTCCTTTCCCCTGTCCTGGCCTTCATGCTATCGTTGTCATATATTTTATTTATATGTATGTTGTAAACCTCATACTAACTTGTTATTTTTGTGTAGCCAGTGATCTTTAAAGAGATTTAAGTCATAGAAAAAAATTATTGTTGATTTACCCCTGTAGTCACCATTATCAGTGCTTCTTATTTCTTTGTTTAGATTCGTATTTTCATCTCATATCCCAGTCCTTCTGCCAGGACTTCCTTTAGCAATCCTGGTAGTGTGGGTCTTTTGGAGGTTATTCACTCAGCTCCTGCATGTCCGAAAAAGTCTATTTATCACTTTCATTTTTTTCTCTGGGATCATCACGTTTTCTTTCAGTACTTTGAAAGATGTCTTCTGGCTTGCACTGTTTCCAGTGAAGAAACTTGCTGTCATTTTTAGTTTTGTTCCTCTGTCCATAATGTGTCTTCTTTAACTCTGTCTGCTTTTAAGATCTGTCTCTTTATTACTGGCTTTGAACTATTGATCATGAAATATAATTTATTCATATTTCCTGTGTTTTGGCTTTATTGAACTTCTTGGATGTGTAGGTTTATTTTCATCAGATTTGAAAATATTTCGCCATAATTTCTTCAAATATTTTTTCCATTCCCACATCCTCTCTTTCAGAACTCCAGTGACACATATATTATTAAGATGCTTGAAGTTGTCCCACGGCTCACTAATGTCTATTTATTTTTCATTCTTTTTTCTCTGTGTTTTCATTTCACATAGTTTCTATTGCTATGTCTTCAGTTCATTAATCTTTTCTTCTGCCATTGATCCCATCTAGTGTATTTTTCATTTCAACTTGGGGCTTTTAAGAAAACTTCTGTGTCTCTACTTAATTTTTTGTGCATGAGGAATACCGTTCTTATGCCCTTGCCTTTCATTCTGACATCTGTGTCTAATATCAGGACCCCTCTCTCAATAATTGGTTTCTTCATTTTTCTCATTATGGGCCCTAGTTTTCTGCTTCTTTGAATGCCCAGTAATATTCACTTAGATGCCAGACATTGTGAATTTTACCTTTTTGGCCAACGAATATTTTTGTATTCCTACTATAAATAATGCTGAGCTTCATTTTGGGGCCCAGTGAAGGTACTCAGACACAGTGTGATCCTTTTAGGTCTTGCTTTTTAAAATTAGTTTGTCGGTACCACAGCAGCATTCAGGCTACGGTTCTTTGTTCCCTGCTGCTGAGGCAAGACCCTTTCAAGTCCTCTGACTCCGGGGGCTTCCCCGTCTGTCCGCAGTTCCAAGCCCTGCGTGAACATGGGGTACTCTCCCCTCTCATCTCCTAGCCCTCGGGTAGTTTCATCATCTGCATGCGATCAGTTCTCGATTGGATACTCAGGTAGTGTCCTTTGCACAGCTCTGGGGTTTTCTTTCTCTGTAGCTCTCTCTGTTCCCGGGCGCTGCCCAGGAAACCGTATTCATGGTGTCTCTAGAACCCTCAGCCCTACCTCCTCCACGCAGGAAGTCCACCAGACTCCTCGTGGGGTAGATGGAAACTCTTCCAGGCAGTAAGGCAAGGGCAGTCAGGGCAGTCACCTTAATTGTCGCCCATCTCTCAGGGATCACTGTCCTGCACGGCTCAATGCCCGGTGTCTTGAACATGATTGTTTCGTATGTTCTGTTGTTGTTGTTTTGGGGGGTTTTAGGTGGGAGGATAAATAAAGTTCTTGTTACTCCATGTAGTTGCAAGCAGAAATCTCAAAATTAGGGTTTAATTTTTTCTTTAATTTTTAATTTATATATAAATATAAATTATATTTATATTTATAAGTATATTTAATATTCCTCTTATTTTAAGAAGAAAGTTGTATTTTAACCATTTATGGGTCAGCCAATTTCTTTTCTTTTTATTTTTTATTGTGTTGTATTAGTCACCATGCAACACATCATTAGATTTTGCTGTAGCGTTCCACGCCAATTTCTAATCATTCTTGCTGTATTCAAGTTCATGACGATCTGAAGTGGGAGGAAGGGAGGGGGCCACAGATAATCAAAACGAAATGCCAATCCTGACCCCAAAGCTCTCTGATTTGCTCTTTGGTAGGTTGTTGCTCTGCTGGGTTATGAGACCCCTTTGTTCATTTTGGAGAGACAGTCTCTAAATGCATTCTATGAATGTACACAAAATGTATGGAAGATGTTATAAATAAAATGGTCATGGTGTTTGTGTTTTGATCTGCACTGTTAAAACTTCGACAGTAAAATATTGTAGGGGGCGCAGAAGGAGAGAACTTCAGTACATGTTAAAGTGTATTTTAAAGCTATAATAATCAAAATATTGGAGTGGTTTGCTAATATAGACACAGACTAGTAGACCAAAATAGAATTTCCGTAGGCAGACTTATAAATGTAGTTTAAACATTTAGCATAAAGGAATTATTTCAGTCATGGGTTATTCAGAACATGGTATTGGTACAACTGGACAATTCACTGAAAAAAAAAATTGGATTGCCTCTCCATATCCTAAACCCAACTACATTTCAGATAAAGATACAATGTTATTTGGAGAAAATGTAAGTGATTCATATAGCCTTGAGGAAGAGAAGACCTTTTTAAGTTTTACACAGAGGGTACAACCACATTGGAGTTATAGAGAGTTTACAAAGAAAAATCATGCAAACAGAAGGAAGAAAAAAAAACAGAATAAAGTATAGAAGGTGAGCAAGAAAGCAAATGTCTTTTAATTTTACAAACTCATCATTTCTTTTCAGAATATTTAAAAGATGCTTCAAAGAAGATGAAAAGCGGGCTTATGTTTGTAAAATTGGCTAACCCGTGTTCAGGTAAGCTTTCCTCCCCCTTTCTCTCCCGATAACAGTAACATTAATGTTTTTTAAACATTGTGTGTAAGAAGTACATTTACTTACTTACCTTTGTACGTTTGTTCTTCCTTAAGAGGTTTTAAAGGTAAGATGGCATTGCTGGCTGACAACAGCAAGCCCGACCTAAACATTGTTTATTTCTTCTTCTAATTTAAATCAGCAGAACCATTCACTCATCAGAAATGCACGCAAGACAGAAAGTGGTGTGTTTGGCTTCTCTCTGAAAACAGACTAATTTTCTTTAGCTTTCTTAAGCCAACTCTTCTTAGCTTAGTTATCCAACGTTAGAGTCCAGTTATATTCATTTTATGTTGTGAAGTAAAATAAACAGCCAGAGTAAAAAAAGAAAAGACAAAGTTTTTCCTTGACATGCCAAGATTTTGAGTGTTTTCATTTTTAGTGGTACTTTCTTTATTTTGTTCTAACCTAAAGGCAGTATATTTGTTCCCAGTCGAGAGGTGATTTTTTTTATATTAAAAACATTGTATGCAGAGATACATATTTTATTGCAACTAATTTCATTTTAACTTTATATTCAGTGCATTTTGTTTTCTAAATTTTAGGCAAAAACATTAAAATATACCATAAAACCATAGTAATATTGATATTTATCTCTACGTGGGACTTTTTGTTAATTGATTTCACAAGATTTATGTTATAAGGTTGTAATATATTAATTTTGTAAGGTTTTGAGTAGACATCTGATACTTAGCAAATTAGAGCATTGTGCTGGCAAGTACAATATTGAATAGTAAAAGCCAGGGAAAGTTATTGGGTAGTGCCTTGTTATCGATGTTGATGGAAAGACATAAATAGAAACCATAAAAAAGGCAAAATTTCCTGGCTTCTTCCAGTTTCCTTTTCCTCAAAATGGAATTGAATTTGAATTGAAAATTCATATTATCTGGAACTTCTAGTTATACATAAGACCAAGTTGAGGCAAGGAAATTTTTTCAAGAGAAGTCTTAGGTAGCAGCAAAGGTGGTAAAGCATTAAATGAAAGTAAAGGTATACAAAAAAGTCAGGCCTCTTGTAAGATTTCTGTTTTATCTAAATGACCATCAACAACAGAGGAACAAATGTTTGCATTTACTACATTGACCGTGGAAAACTAAAGGCTAACGTGTGCTGAGCATTTACTATTTTAGGAACTTTACATGTATTCTGCCTTTCTAATCCTTACTAAAAAAACTCTGTGAGGCAGTTTCCCTATTGCTTCCATTTTACAGATTTGGAAACAGAGGCACAGAACAGAAAGGCTTACATAACTTCCCCAAGGGCATACCCCCAACATGTGGTCCACATAGATTCAAACTCAGGGTCCGTGATCGTGCTGTGGTTAGAAAAAAATTTCATGCATCGAAGGGCCCTTGCCTTTCTCATTTCAAGCTGGCCCTGGGGGTCTGTCTTGGGCTTCTGGTGACAGGACCCACATGTCCCCTCAGTTCATCTGGCTGAACATCAGGCTTGGGTAGTTTAAGAATCAGTTTCCCCTTGCTATCTAATGGAGGATTCAGTGAGAGGCTTTGTAACAATTAAGATGAATGACTTGTCCTTTTTGTATTTATTGGTTTAAGTTCAGTGAGGATTATGGAGCTGGGAAACAAGCATCTGTATATAATAGCTATAAACTTTCCTTGGAGTCACTTGGTATAGAATATATCTATGTATGTTTATGTCCATATTAGGAACATTCCTCAGAACTATTGGACGGTCTTTTGATTTTGTGCGTGTGTGTGTGTGAAAACTTACAAATAAAAAACAGATTTGTCTTAACAGGGGAAGGAACCATTTACTTGTTCAATATGTGTCTACAGCAGCTGTTTGAAATAAAAGTTTTCAAGGAAAAACACCATTCTTGGTTTATAAATCAGTCAGTTCAATCAGGTAAGTGACTAGTGTATATATTTCCATTAACGAAACACACACCCTGGCTCTTCCATCCTTCATGCGCGGGGCTGCAGGCCTGTCTGCCCACTTTGGAGTCTGGCCCATGTGTTAGCCTTCCTTGGCATCAGAGCAGGGTTTAAGCAGGGGGAAAGGAAAGATAATTTGAGCAAGTTTAAATCAATATCTGCCTATCTTAGATAGTAGGAAAATTTAAACTAGTATGTCTCCTAAAACACAGATGTCCTCCCTGGTCGGAAATTAGGTCATCTTTCTACCACGGGAGCATACATTGTGTGGACTGAGAACTCTCTGTTCTTCTTCTAGACACTTTGGAGGGTCTTCAAGTTTTAACATCTTATTTCTTTACAAACAGATATGCTTCTAAAATAAAATAGAATATAACAAAGATTTTTTTAATGTGTCATCGTAAAATTACTACTGTCCCCACCCTTCACCCCCCCCAACACACGCACCCAACACCAAATTTCTGATTCTTTTAATGTTCCTCTAATTTGGGGGCAGTGTTGACTCAGAAGGAAAAAGGATACCACATGTTCTGATGGTTCAAGGAGTCGGGAAAACAGGGAGTCAGGGATAGTTGAGGCATTCTGCTTTCCATCTGCCTGTTTTCTCATTGTTTCCCGAGAATATTTTCTATTTCTTTGTAAGCCCTCTGCTTTCTGTTGACTGTGTATGTCTCCACTTAGTGCCAATGTAGGAAGGCCACTTTTTCTTTCTTCTAAGACGTTTCAGAGCAAGAGTTTATTGCTGGTGATAAATTTCATATACCTATGTGCATGAGAATATTTGAAATGGCTTTCAGTTGCCAAAATGCAATGGCAGACTGATATAGTCTGGCAGGTGGAAAGTACATATTCCCTTTTATTGTCGCTGCTATGCTTATTCATTTGGCAATGTATGAGAGTTCTAACTTCTAATGTAATACACTTATAGTTGGGTTTAGCTAGGTAGACACAGTAATATCCAGATGAAACTGGGCAATATTGGGAGGCAGTGATTGATTACCTTTCCCGGACTGTCTGAGCTGGTTCCTGCTTTTTTTTCTTCTTAATAGAACTTATTTATTCGAGTGGTTTTAGGTTCATAGCAAAGGTGCCTGCTTTTTTCATCATTGTCTTCTTTTTAAACTTAGCCTTGAAGAAAGAGCTGCTTTTAAGAATAGCCACCAGGATATTGTTTTCAGACCTAGAAACCTGTTCCTAATTTCTGACTATCACGGATGCCTCCTATAAAAGGAGCTTAGAGCTTCTGATAGGCTGTTTTCATAAGTTTCTCTTCTACTTTTAAAAAAATAATCAACTAATATCATAATACAAAATTACTTTCTTAATTTTTTTTTTTACTTACTATGAATTGGAATCATGTATATAAGTAGATTGCTCTGTTAGGGAATAAAAGTAAAAACCTGAAACCAAAATAAGTATAAAGATAAAGGAATCGTTTACTGCTCCATTTGATGAAATCTCTCTTCTGGTTCACCTCCGTGGAAGAATGAGTCTGGGATGCTTAGAGGGACTGTGATAAAGGAAAAAAGAGTGGGGAATAGGTCGCTAGTTTGTTTTATTTGCCTTTTTTCCTGGGTATACCATTAACTTTACTACAGAGTTTCCTGTTCCTTACGCTCAGTCTTGTTAGACTTCTTTCCTGTTGCCTTTTCCTTAGGGAGTAGGAGGATAGGGTGAGGTCTGAATAGGGTGGGGTCTCAGGTGGGGAACCCCCTTCTGAGTTTGAATCATTGGCAGTTCCAAGCTGTGAACCCACAGACCATAGAAGGAACTATGTATGGAGAGAATAATATTACTTGCCCGTGGCTTCATCCTCATACACATAGGAAATGATATTTTACTGCAGCTTTATAGATAAACTTACACGTACAAGTCTCCTAATGTTTGTTTGCCTGGTTCATGTTCTGTCAATATTTCCCCCAACTCTTACCTTTTTTGGGGGTGGTGGGAGGACCTCTGTTAAAAATGATTTCTATGGACTCCAGGAAACAAACTGAAGGTTTCACAGAAGAGAGGGAGAGGGGGATAGGTTAGCCCGGTGATGGGTATCAAAGAGGGCCATGTATGTCTTCTCTGGATGTTGTACACAAACAATGAATCATGGAACACTACATCAAAAACTAGTGAGGTACTGTATGGTGACTAACGTAACATAAAAAAATATGATTTCTGAATATTTCATATTTTCTTTATTCATTCATCCTTCAGTGGACACTTAGATTGTTTCCATCCCTTGGCTATTGTAAAAAATGCTGCAATAAACATCAGGGTGCATATATCTTTTTGAATTAGTGTTTTCATTTTCTTTTTTTTTTTAAGATTTATTTATTTATTTATTTATTTGACAGAGAGATATCACAAATAGGCAGACAGGCAGGCAGAGGGAAAGGGGGAAGCAGGCTCTGCTGAGCAGAGAGCCCAATGCGGGGCTCCATCCCAGGATCCTGAGATCATGACCTGAGCCGAAGGCAGAGGCCCAACCCACTGAGCCACCCAGGTGCCCCAGTGTTTTCATTTTCTTTCTTTTCCACTACTAAATACTCAGTAGTGGAATGACTAGATCATATAGTATTTCTATTTTTATTTTTTTGAGGAACCTCCATACTGTTTTCCACAGTGGCTGAACCTATTCACATTCCTGCCAATACTGCACAAGGGTTCCTTTTTCTCTACATCCTTGTCAACACTTGTTATTTATTATATTTTTATTTATTATTATTATTTCTTGTATTTTACTTTAGCCATTCTGAAAGATGTGAGTTGATATCTCATTGTGGTTTTGATTTGCATTTCCTTGATGATGAGTGATGTTGAACATCTTTTCATGGGTCTGTTAGCCATGTCTGTCTTCTCTGGCAAAACGTCTATTCAGGTCTTCTGCCCATTTTTTAATCAAATTATTTGTTTTCTGGTGTTGAGTTGGATAAGTTCTTTATGTATTTTGGGTATTAACCCTTTATTGGATATATCATTTGCAAATATTTTTTTCCATTGAGTAGTTGCCTTTTTCTTTGGTTGATGGTTTCCTTCACCGTGAAAATGGTTTTTGTTTTTGTTTTTCATATAGTTCCAATAGTTCATTTTGGCTTTTGTTTCCCTTGCCTTAGGATATATATATATATATTTTTACAGTGGAATATTACTCAGCCATAAAAAAGAATAGGATCTGGTCATTTGCGACAACATGGATGGACCTAGAGGGTATAATGCTACATGAAATAAGCCAGACAGAAAAACAAATACCATATGATTTTGCTCATAAATGGAATTTAAGAAATGAAGCAATAAAAAGAAACAAGTAAAAGAAGAACACCCTTTTTTTTTTTTTTTAAGATTTTCTTTTTTGAAAGAGCACAAGTTGGGGATAGGGACACACAGACTCCTCACTGAGGCAGAGAGCCCAACACAGGGCTCAATCCCAGGCACCCCCTCATCATGACAGCCAAAGGCAGATCCCTAACCAACTGAGCCCCCCAGGTACCCCCCAAAAAACAGACTCTTAAATACAGAGTGTAAACTGGTGATTGCCAGAGGGAGAGTAGGTTAGGGGGTGGCTGAAATAGATTAAGGAGATTAAAAGGTACAGACTTCTGGGTATAAAATAAATAAGTCACAGAAATGAAAAGTACAAAAAAAAAAAAGAAAGAAATGAAAAGTACTGCATAGAGAATACAGTCAATAAGACCATAATAATGTTGTGTGCTGACAGATGGTGACTACACTTACCGTAGCACGTTCTGCCTTTCGAAAAAGTCCTGTAGAATCTTGTGCCTGTATAAGAAGAGCATCTGAATTTGGAATTTCACATATATTTTTGTAGGCATGGTTTCCACATTGGGATTAAGATGAAATAACTAAAAAAAAAAAAAAAAAGATGAAATAACTAAGTTGGCTTTCCAAGACATTTAATTCCTTTTGTTCTCTTTTTAATCTGTAGGAGGTCTTCTCCACTTTGCCACACCCATGGACCCTCTATTTCTGCTTCTCCACTACCTCAGGAAGACTGATAAAGAGGTGAGTTTCTCCGTCTAGGACTTTAACAGTGAGGGAACAGAATAGATCGTTTTTGCTTGATCTTCCCTCTCTCCTTTTAATGACCCAAATGTAGAGTCCCCACAATTCAGACGTAACTTAATTTGATTCAGGTTGGTAGATTTGGTCTAGAACACCTGTGTCACATGTGCTGGGTTGGCTTAGAGCACCAACACAGACCTGAGAACCAGCGCTGATCTCTGACTGGTTTACCTGTGACCCTTGAGACTGACCTAGTCCTCTGGGCCCCTTGCCTTACTTGTTTGACAAAAAGCCTAACAATGAGAATTTTATCATTAAGTACTCATTCATTTTGAAATACAATACAAATGTTAAGACACTGACCTGGGACCTTAAGAGAGGAAAGAAGACTTATTTTCTTTCATTTTCTTCTTTCTGTGAGATGTTAAATAGGTAAACTAGGGTGTACCTGGTAAAAGCTCTTTCATGGGGAAGCTGTACTTAAGGCTTAGGGAATCCCAGGTAGATGAAATGCACCCTTCCAATGTAAAGACAGAGTTCATTAATAGGAATCATTTCAACCAGAGGCTCTAAAACGTTTTGGTTTCTGGATACCTTTACATTCCTGAAAATGTTTAAGGATCCCCAAAAGCTTTTTGCTTCTGTGGGTTTTACCTATCAATATTTACTCTGCTAGAAATTAAAGCTGAGAAATCTAAAATAGTTTTATTAATTTATTTTGAAATAAAAATAATGAGCCCATTACACTTTAACATAAATAACATGTTTTTAATGAGACAAACAAAATTCAGTGGAAAGTGTGGCACTGTTTTCCATTTTTGCAAATCTTGTTGATGTCTGGCTGAATAGAGGACATCAACTTCTCACATCTGGTTCTGCATTTGGTCCATTTACATGTATTGTTTCCGTGGAAGTATATGCAGAATATGCAACCTCACAGATACATAGTCAGAAAAGGGAGGAATAGTACAATAGCTCTTTCAGACGACTGTATATTCTTCTTCGATACTAATCTAAAAATCAAGAAGGGGTAAAGGTTTCTTAAAAGTTTCTTGTAATGTAGAATCTGAAGCCCTGTCCGTGAATTTCCCGTGTTCTGTTGACATGAGAATCCACTGGTCTGCTTTGCAGTGGGAATGGATTTTTTACTCATGTAGGACCTTGTAATATCATGCCCTGGTCATTTGGAAAATATTGCTTCACTGATGTCTGCAGATCTTCCAAATGTTAACACATCTCATTTCTCTCCCTCCCTCCTTTGTTAATGTCACCACTGACCTCATCAGAAAACTCTATGTTGGGAAGCTGTCATAGCAGATACAACTTTTCTACAATCCTAATTTTTGCTTGGAAGTTAAAATTGTATCACTGGCTGCAAGTACTTTCAGTCTTTTCCTTGAAGTCACAGGCTCACTTCTTTCATGTTCTGCCAAATACCCAAGTCTGAACAGCCCTGGTCCATAATGGTTTTTTCAGTTAAAAATGGCATCCCACGAAAAGTAGTTATTTCTGCTATTGACTCAGTGCTGCGGGCACTTTTCCTTGAGGCGCTCATTGCGCCTGGGTAGCCGCAGAAGGGGCTTCAGCTTCCCTTGGAACACAGAGAATATTTAAAAGATTTGCACTCAAGGTCAAGATTTAACTAAAAGTAATTGCTTTTACTCCTTGATCAAGGATATCCTGAAGTGACACTGGCTTCTTTTTCTTCTTCTTCTTCTTTTTTTTTTTTTTCTTTTTTTACCTGCCCTGCGTGGTAGTGGAGAGCACGGGAGCTGCAGGACAGGTGGGTGCCGCGGCCATGGCCGGTGCTAAGGAGCCTGCGCTTCTGCCCCCCTTGGCCTTGCACATGTCAGCACAGTGAAGATGCAGAGAGCATCCTCGCATTATTGTGAACATAGTCTTGAGCTCTGGACCCCCTGAAATGGTGTGAGAGACTCCCCGGCATCTACCAACCACAGTTTGAAAATCTGTGAATTAACAATTTTAAGGAATAAGTGTTATTTAAACTGGTTAGAAGAATCTGGGTCTTCCTACTCTGGTATTTGCTTCTAGTTTAAACGTTCATGGGCTCATCTTATTTAGTCCTTAGACCAAACTTCTGTAACTTCCATAGGGTGGGCATATCAGCTTAATTTGCTATAAAAACGGGAAACCATAAGACGGACTTCAAACTAAGTCACGCTCTTTCCGGATGCAGCTTACCTTCTTTTCAATCCACCCCCCCCCCCCAACATCTTCTGTCCATCTGGGAATTGGTGACATTTTATTCCTTACTTCATTCACGGTGCTCGTTCTCGGGGAGCCACCATGGAGCCAGTGTATTTAGGGTGTTTGAGCACCGAGGACAGTAAGTCCTGGTCTCTAATGAACAGAAAGGGTCTGGTCACCGCCAGAAGCAAGGATCTGGTAGTATGCAGTTGAATACTTCACTTGGTTCCCATTTGTTTTGTAGGATACATTAACAGAGAGAAAGTCCCTAGCCAGCCTTAGCACCTGTACTGATGCACATTTAAAGCCCCTCCCCCCCTGTTGTGGGCCTGTTTCCCTGTGTCCCATTGAGACCAAGACTGTGGTGAATTCACCCTCACCCTGGCCCTCTTGGGGGTCCTGGGAGCTGGTTCAGGTCAACAGACACAGAATGAAGCAGAAGTCCTTCTCAGAGGGGGTTGGCTTTCACTGTAAACCATCTTACTTTTTCTTCTCAAATACTTGAAGTGCCCTGTGAAATAACTCAAGAAACATTTAGGTGTTTCCTTCCCTGCATTTTAGACAATAAGATCTTTTCTTATTGAGTTAAAGAATATGAGTATGCACTTTTGAAATGTTGACCTGGTCTTTTTTAATCATAAGATTTAACATCAGAAAAATTCTTCTAGAATTTCTAGCTATCCCAACTGTCACTAAGTTTGTATTCAAAACAAGTTGCTTCTTGCATTTCCTTTTTGAGTCTATGTGGTAAAGAAAGTGAGAATGAAATATTAGTTAATTATGAAATTATTGTATCATAACTGTGTGGCAGTCTGTTGTATATGATTAGAGTATTGTTTTAAACTGCTAAATATTTAAAATATTTGTTGACCATGAAAGAATATAGATTAAGGTAGATATCTAAAGTCAAGAAGACTTGGAAAATCTGTGGATTATTCTTACTATCCGAAGGAAAGAGACAGCATTGAAATTGAGGCATTTCTTGCCACTTGTTGACTTAACAGGAAGTGTGACAAGCTTTCACACATGCTACTGAATGAATGAGATTTCATCCTTCAAACCCAAGAAAGCTGCTTTTGCAGAAAGAAAACTGATCAGATGGTTTCTTTGTCTTCAAATGGGGCTGTCACTAAAACAGAAAAGCAGAATGAGCTAGAAGTGGGGCATGGGCAGAACCGTACATTTTTTTATAAAGTCCACTCTCCTCAAGTCAGGGACTAATGATTTAGACAGGCTTCAGCTCTCCATGCTCCTGCACAGTTAAGTAAAAATAACCTGATTGAGAAGAATGTTCTGAATTCCTATTTTCTGAATTCTGGTCCATTGGCTACCGGGCCTTACACACCTCTGTAGATGGGCCTGAATTAATGTGTCCAGCTCCCTTGTATGTATCCCTCTGCCTATCTTTTCTTTTATCATGGTCTCCATCTGGACGCACTGTCAGGCAGTTCTGGCAGGAGCAGATTCGTTTTGGTAATTTTCTCCTTGCTGTAGTATTTCTTCCTTCAGCCCTGGGGTAAGGATGGGGAGGGAAACTGTTTGCTCTGCGTGTGACCTGGGCTTTTTCCTGAGTGATGGTCAGGACCCCTGCTCTGTGACCTCGGCTGGTTCCTCCTCACATTGAATGGGTCGGACCAGCCTAATGCCATCTCTACTATCTCCACAAGCTTCCATGGCTCCCAGCACTCTTCCAGAACTTCTTCCCCCGTGACTGTGCTTTTGATATGGGTGGTACGCTGGTTGGAACTCCAGGGCTTTCAAGAGCTCCCTGGAGGGACCTGAGAGTCCGTTCTGGAGCCTATCCCAGTTGAGGGGTTCCTTAGGTGAGACAAGTGACTTTGAACTTAGTGTAGAGGTCCAGCTATGAGATGATGTGTCTTTTTCTCTTTCTTATAATGTGTGAGTTTGCTGACTGGAGTGCTTGCCTTCTGACTGAATGAAGTCTCTTTTCAGGGAAAATTCCAGCCCCTAGATCAACTTGTGGTGGATGACATGTTTCCAAATTGCATCTTGTTGCTGAAACTTCCTGACCTTGAGAAGTTACTTCGACATGTGACAGATGAAAAAGGTAGAGTATGTGGCCTTGGAAAGCCATAAGCAGGCTTATGGCTGCTGGAAAAGCTGGGCACCTGTCCCTCTGGGTGTAAGGCTTGTCCTATGTCAGTCGGAGGGGAAGCTGTCATTCAGACTTGCTTCCGCTCGTCAGTGCTAGTCCTTTCTTGCATTGGACTGTTCAGTCTTGGAAATTCTAACCAGTGGAATACTGTCTCCCACAGGGCCAGAAGTCATGAGGCTTGGGCTTTGGTCTCACTTCTTCTTTGAGCTAGTCTGTGACTTCAGTTAAGTTCCTCGACTGCTTTCTGCCCCAGATTTCTCACTTGTAAATTTACATAAAGCCTCTACCTTCATTAAATCAAGAAGTGTTTATTGAATGCCTGCTGGGAAGCACATGTCGAGCACTGGAGTTAAACTAGTTATAAATAAGACATAATCCTTTCCCTTACTAGGCTTCGAGTCTACTGGGGACAAATGCAAATAGGGCAGTGACAGCAGAGAGTAATCGAAGGGAACGCCTGGTTTTCTGGGGATGCACAGGACAGGTTTATAACCTGGCGGGCGAGGATTGCAGGTGTCGCTCTCCCGGGGGAGAGGACCGGAGGACCTCCAAGTGGAGCCCCGAAGGGTAAGGCAGAGTAGCACGTGACGGAGGCATGGCCGTATGGGAAAGTTCATCACCTGTAGGAAGCTCTAAGCAGTTTAGGTTAGCCAGAGTGTAGGATGCCAGGGCTGCATTCAGGTTGGTAAGGAAGGAGACGGGTGTGAACGCAGAGCAGGGCTTCCGAGGATGAAGGGCCTGATGGGTGTCTGACTTTGTGTAATGGTAGCAGAGTGCTGGCCGAGTTGGAGTAGGGCCAAGCTATAATGTGGGAAGCCTACTGGAGAGTGGAAGCCCGGGTCCTCCGAGGCTGCTGCTGTGGAATGACAGTAGCCTGAGCTTGGCGCCTGGAACTAGCAGCAAGTAGCCCCGAGAGGCAGAAGCAGCATCATTCGGTGTTGGGTGGTTGTCAGGAAGGAGGAAGAGTAAGGAGGACTGTTGAGTTGTGCCCTGCCCGCAGGGAGGGTGGCCTCCTGGAGACACGGTGGGAGGAGCAGGCTGGGTCCGCTGCACAGAGGAGTTGTAGACACTTCTCATTTGAATTTTGGGAGAAGGAAGTGAGGCAGTATATGTGAGTATGTCTTGTTACCTTGGAAACACTATACAAACTTAGCATCCTTGTCTCCCAAAAGTCTTCCAAGTAGTTTCAGGGTTAATGTGGACGTAGGGCGTGGGAACCAAAAAACAGGCTGATGAGCCGCGGTTGTTCATGGTCGGCTTGGCAAACGTAACAGTTCTGAGCCCAGCAAAGTGGTGGTTCCAAGAAGTGCAAGCTTACGGTGGGAAAGGGGAGAACCTCACTGATTGCATTTACATTTTAGGTTCAACTAAATTCACCCTTGGCCAGGCTTAGAGCTCCGTTTTGGATTTGGAATGTGGCAACAAGGTTTTATCAAAACAGTTCCATGAAAGACATTCCCTGATGCTGAGCTTGGAGGAGATAACAATCTTTTTGTGGGTGAACAAATGAAGTAGCTTATAGCCATTTCTGAAAGCTTAAGTAGTAAGGAATAAGTACAAGTCATTAATGCAATTAATTCATTATCCAAAATGCTTACATGAGCTATATCTTAAACCAAAACCCAGAAACCCAGATTCAGAAATGGCGTTAATGCACTGGCTTTGGTTAGCTTGTAACTTGCATTTCAAAACAAGAGCTTCCCTCCCTCTCATTCCTTCCTTCTTTCACACGGAACCCCTGACCATTGATTAAATCATTATCTGATTTCCTGTCCTCATCTCTTTCACTCCTAAGCCTCTGCTGCTGGAAAAAGTACATGCCCTATGCTTATCTTGTTTGACCAGCTCTAAATAAACTTCAAAATACTATGAATTTCCCTTTGGATCTTCATGGGAAAAGATTTCTATCTCAGTATGCTGTCCTTGTATACAGAACTGACATAAAATATTGCACATATTTGTGTTCTGGGTTAAGGGGAAAGGCAAGTAATGTGAGATTGTTTATGCATATTTTGATGAAGAGGCCTTTTTCAGGATGACGCATATTTAAGAGATGTAAGCGATCCTACTATTTCTGTTTCTTTTTTTCCTCATTTTTAAAATTTTTGGTTTTGTTTTTAAACCTTCCATTATTTTAAGATTTACAGAATGTCATTTATTAGGGGAAAAATTTGATTATGAAGAAATTGGCAAGACTTTTAGAGAAAATTACATACATCTTTTTACTATATGAAATTTAAGCTGAATTATCACTTTATGTTTTGCCTTACTATCACTAAAAAAGAAAGAAAGAAAAATTTGAGGTCTAGCATATTAGAAACCTGAAAAATATATAGGCTGATAATATATCTGCTTTGAAAATGAGGGGTGCCTGGGTGTCTCAGTGGGTTAAAGCCTCTGCCTTCAGCTCAGGTCATGATCTCAGGGGGAATCGAGCCCCGCATCGGGCTTTCTGCTCAGCGGGGAGCCTGCTTCCCCCCTCTCTGCCTGCCTCTCTGCCTACTTATGCTCTCTCTCTCTCTCTCTGTCATATAAATAAATAAAAATCTTTAAAAAAAAAAAAAAAAAAAGAAAATGAAAGTACATGGACTGGTAGAACAACTATTTTAAGAAAATTAAAGATACCAAAAATTCAGATAAAAAAACTGCAAATATTATTTAGTACTCAATCAAATAATCAACCAATGTTAATATTTTATTATAGTTGCTTCGTTTCTTTTTGGGGAAAGAATTTCTTTAAGAATAGTCTGGTAATCTGATCTCAGGATCTGATGGCTTGCAAAGAAAATGAAAAGTATATTTGCTATATAGTTTTGAAGAAATCATTCAAACTTTTCAGCATCCTTGGTCTGTCAGATGACGAGTTTGAAGAGTTAAGAGTATCCTCCATACATTATAATTAGTACTTTGCAAAGTTGTTCTAGATCATAAAATAAAGCAATTATTTTATTCTTTTAACTTTAGAGTGTTGAAGTTATTGAATAACCAGGATGTGAACATTATTTAAGTATTGCAGTTAATAGTGTCTGGTATCACCATAAAGAAATGCTTCTGGAATTACATGATGTAATACAGGTAAATCAATGCCCAGAGACTACTGGATAGATAATAAATGCTCAGTAGATGTAAGTACTATTAAGACTTCTGAATTAGAAATTGTTGATTCCTTGCTAATGTGTAAGTACTGGGCACACTTACACGTATCTGTTTGATGGTCCATTGCTAAATACATACTGAAGTGGTTTAAGTAGAATGGGGATAATCAGGTAATAATAAAAATATCTACTATCTAATGAGAAATTATGTATCATCTGTATTTTACATACGTTATCATATCCTTACAGTAATTCCCTCTCATTATTGTTACAACCTGCATTTTTACAAGTGAGGAGACCAAGGCTCCAAGAGGTGCTGTTACCGGCCTGGCGTCCCAGAAGTAGAAGTGGGGGAACCAGAGCTGGAGCCCGTGTCCGTCCGTGTCCGGCAGCCACTCTTTCCTCTCCTCCTTGTAACTGCGTCCCACCTTCCAGAACACTCGGGTAGAATTGTTACGTGGTATCTCATGTAAAGATAGAGGCTTATTTTTTTTTTTAAATCTTCTATGTCCCGTCTTCATAATTTCCCTTTGTGAGGCAAAAAGAGAGAGACCGGAAAGAAGACAGGGAACTATGCTAACAGAAGGGAAAGACAAGTTTCTCGTCCTGACAGTGAGCTTTCTCTTCTCGGGCACCCATTTCCCTCTTTTCAGCGATTGTCTTGGGTACCAGCTGCCTAGTCGAATTCAGCTTACTGTCCATTTACAAATTATTGTTTGGGTCCGTTCCGTATTATATTGCTAGGATTTTCAAAATAAACAAAGAGGACTGCTAAGGAGGGGTCAGGCGATATCCACGAGAGGGATCAAAGATGAAGGAGAGAGCTTATGGTCTTTAACGTCCATTCTCTCCATCGGCACTCTGCAGATAGAGCAAAACCTGAAACACTCGGATTCCCCAGCCAGCTGTTTTGATATTAGACGCTAGATGCTGTCTCAAAAGTCTGTGGCATCAAAAGTCTGGTTAAGCCGGCTAGGTTTATGAGCACCTCCCCCTACCCACCGCGTCCCTGCCGAGTAAACCCAGCCCCGGTTGTTTGGATCCCAAATGACGATGGCGGTGACCTTAGTTAGCACTGCCTGCTTTATTAGTGAAGGAAATGATGTGTCTGTGTTTGCTAGCTCTGGGGCTCAGTACGTTTCTTGCCAAAGAAGCTCACATTCAGTGGAGGGATGACAGGGGAAAGGCCTAATAAAGAGTTATGAACTTCATCTCAAGTGTAACACTGTTTCGTATTGCAAGCCAAAGCTGCACTAGGCTGTCCGATGTGATTAACAGGAAGAGCCAGGAAAACTTACCTGATTAAAATACCCCAAGTACAGCTGCCAAGTTTCTATCCCCAGGAGGCAAGGAAAAAAAGAGACCATATGAGTTTCTGTTATGGAAAACATTGAGAAAGTAGATGTGAAAATGTGCTCTAGGCAGTTTGTTCAATAACACATCAGGGAAATTCAGGATTGTGAGCCGATTACCCAATTGCTGAACATGTTATTTAATTGTGGACTCACTTTTATTCCATCTTTATTTTGTAAACCCAATCTTTCCAGATGTTTGAGACCAGTTTTATAGGCACCAGACACATTAAGGAAAGAAACCTTTCCAGCATATGTACATATTATCTGACCCACCAACTCTTGCGAATATTAAATTTAAGACATGAACAAACATGTTATGGTATTTGTCATCACTTGGGGTGATCTGTGGCCTTTATAAACATTTTGAGCCCCCTTATCAAAATTTGCAAATTTCAAAATTAAGCAGTTTTTGCACTTGATCTTTTTGTAACATTCTGAGATATCCAAGTTGGGTATTTCTTAGTGATCATCTTGTCCAGGGAGTGTTCAATTAGAAATAAACTGATAATTTAAAACTTCCTAGGAAAAAACCTCCAGGCCCAATTAGCGTCATTGATGAATTCTGCCATACTTTAAGATAGAAACAGTACCCAAATAATGATACTTACTCAAACCCTTTCAGAAATTACATGAGAAAGGAATATTTCCCAACTAATTTTATGAAGCCAGAATTATCCCAATACCAAAGTCAAAATTATTTTAAAAAGAAAACCAGGCCAATATCCATCATGATCATAGACTGAAAAATTCCTAACAAAATACTAGCAAATCGCATGTATAAAAAGGGTAACGTATTGAGGCACCTGGGTGGCTCAGTGGGTTCAAGCCTCTGCCTTCCACTCGGATCATGATCTCAGGTTCTGGGATCAAGCCCCGCAATGGGCTCTCTGCTCAGTGGTGAGCCTGCTTCCCCCTCTCTGCCTGCCTCTCTGCCTACTTGTAATCTCTCTCTCTCTCTGTCAAGTAAATAAATAAAATCTTTAAAAAAAAATGTGGACATTAGCGGCAAGAGAGAAGTGAGTAGCAGAGTCTAGGTGGGATTTCTTAGGAGAGCCTCAACACTGAGCTTCTGTGGAGATTTATCTCAGGCAGTGAATGGAGCTTCCTTAGAAGTTTTAACCCATGCAGCAGTGTACATTTCTTGAGTGATTGCTGTGTGCTCTAGAATTCCCCTAATTTTTGTACATGGGTGGGACACTGTCTCCAGGGAAGTTGAGTCCAGTCTCACTGGTCTTGGTTCCACAGCAGGCTGTTTGCCCAGGTTTGCCCCTGGCTCCTGCATAGCAGATGTTGCCCCTTGGAGTTCTCAAACTCTGACAACGCCATTTGCAACCATCTGTCCTCCATGATTTCAGTGAAACATCCTGAGGAGATGGGAGCAGAGGCCTAACCCACCCTCCATCTTGCCTCCTATCGCCCGCAGTGTTTACAACCACAGGCTGGAAGGGAGAGGGACACATATAGGAGCTAAGGCCAGCCCCTCTCCCATTTATAGAAACCATTTCGTGGAAGGCAAGTGATGTAACAGATTGCAAAAAATGATCCCTGAATAAGCATTTCCATCTCCCACAATGAATATGGAGGAAAGGGAAAACGCCATTCTACATGGCCAGCAAAGTCACATGGGGGCAGTTTTTTGCATCTGACCCTAGGATTTCCAGGGGTCCCAAAGATCATTCCTACATGAGGCAGGAGGCTAAGAGCGCAGACCTCTGCCTCTGCCGATTGCACAGAAAGCAAGAAACTCCATGAATGAAGTGTTACCAAGGAAATAACAGCTCATGTCACAGTATGTAAAGCTAGGTGGATTTTGAGGGAAGGAAGTGTAACTTAGAAGAAGTGGTACTTTTATCCCCAGTAAGGGCCAGGTCAAGCCTATCATAAATCCAAATTCCCCTGAAATATAGATATGGTTATACTGGTAATGCATTCAAAGATAGGCATATCTTGTCTTCTCTCTCGCTAATCCCACCAGGACAGTACCAAGTAGTTAACAAGATTTTTCCCCTCAATGTCTGTGGTGCGTCTGCATTTAGTTTCTGTTTCCTTTCTTGGGATTTCCATCCTTATTTTAGAAAAGAAGTCTCTCATTGAAAACACTGAGCTAAGCTTCAAATTAGTCCAAAAAAATGAAGGTTGCTTGGCATGTTAATTTGCTGAGTTGTAAAAATTACAGATTTTCTACAGATTTGTTCGTATAATTTTTTCCAGTTTTATTAAGAAGGAATTGATACACATCATTGTATAAGTTTAAGGTGTAAGGCATGATAGATTGACTCACAAGTATTAGGAATTGATCACCACAATAAGTTTAGTTAACATCTGTCACCTCATAGAGATATAATAAAAAGAAAAGAAAAATTTCTCCTTGGGATGAGAACTGTTAGTATAATTTGATGATTTGTTTAAATTCCCATTCATTTAATGGCTGAATGAAAACTGAGGCACCTGAGTTCTGTTTTGGGATTTTTTTTTAACCTCTCAAATATGCTCTCAGGCTTATAAATTGAGTTTTTGAAGAATATAAACTGTTATGAAACATTTTTAAATTGTTGACATTTATATATATATAAATCTTACATATGATATAACTTTATGAATTTATTTTTCGTTTAATACACTTTTCTGTTTTTTTCTCTTTAATCCAGAAATAGACAAAAAGAAATATTATAAGTACAGCAAGGAGAAGACAATAAAGTGGCTGGAAAAAAAGGTATAGTACATCTCCAATACCTTAGGGCAGAAAAAGTTTAATGCTCTTTTTTAAAAAACTGTTTCGAGAAGGTTCTATGTCTGAATCCAATGGCCATCTTATATATCCATCTAAAGAGAAAAACTGTATAAAGATATCCAAATGTGAAAAGAAATCTTTTACTTTTCATCCTCCCTAACTCACTCAAGTTAGCTTGATGTTTTCCTTTGATGTGCATGCCTGTTGCCCATGATCCTCACCACTGGACGAAAGAAGTCCTCATTGCTTGGGATGTAGATTTGTGTCTTCCATGCCAGGTAAAAATATCAGGTGGGACACATATTTGCTGCTGTCAGTCCTGCTCACACAGCAAGGCAGGGATCTGAGGCAGATGGGATTCGGGCTTATAGAGAACATGGAAACATGGAAATGAACCTTGCAGAGTTAGATCCCTCCTATACAAAATACTGGAAGGATTTTAAAAGCGCCCCGTGGTTCATCCTTCACTTGCATTTCTAGTAGGCGAAGAATCAGGGTAAGTCCTGAGAGGGATCTTGGCATTTAGTTTTTGTCCTTAGCAAATGATAATGACATGAATAGCAAAGTGACATTTATATTTATTGATTATGTCTCTTTTCTTAAATTCCTAGGAAGCAGGAAATTTATGATTTATTCTGTCTAGAAAAATGACTGCCTATTAACTTTGTGCCAGGTTCTGTTCTAGGGGCTTTAGGTGAACTCATTTAATCCTTATAGCTGTACCATGCATTAGGTACTGCTCACATCCCCATTAGATAGAGGCACAGAGAGGTTAAGTAAGTAGTCCACGGTCACAGAGCGGACCCAAGCAGCCCAACTCCAGAGCCAGTGCTCTCATACTGTGTAGGCCTTATGAGGTCCGTGTCGTGACATCATGACAAAATGCTGTGGCCATCTCTCCTCATCTGATACCCGGTGAAGACATTTCTAGATCCTCAGATACTTCTTCCTGCATCTTAAATGGATGGAGAACCATCTGGAAGGTGGTGGATTTCTAACGTTAGTTGGAAAAACCCTGAGGTTTCCTTTCTGGTTACTTCACAGGTTCATCAGACGGTATCAGCCTTAAAAACCAATCACGTAAATGTCAGTGCCCGGGTACAGGCAACTGCATTTTTCTCTGGGGACCAGGTTTCCAGTGACAAGGAAGGTGAGTAGATCATTTTGTCAGAAATCATTTTTGCCTGGAGCAAGTTGCTGATGTATAAATGCCTGTCTTACAATTTTAAAGATTTTATTTATTTATTTGGCAGAGAGAGAGATCACAAGCAGGCAGAGAGGCAGGCAGAGAGAGGGGGCAGCAGGCTCCTCGCTGAGCAGAGAGCCTGATGTGGGGCTCGATCCCAGGACCCTGAGATCATGACCTGAGCCGAAGGCAGAGGCTTAACCCACTGAGCCACCCAGGCGCCCCCTGTCTTACAATTTTAAAATCTTTATTTTATTTACTTTATTTTGATTTTATTTATTTATTTTGATTTTATTTGTTTATTTGATTTAATTGATTTATTTGAGAGATTTTATTTATTTGAGAGAGAGATTTTATTTATTAGAGAGAGAGCAGGCACACGAGTATAGGGGAGAGGTGAGGAAGAGGGAGAGGGATAAGCAGACCCCCTGCTGAGCAGGGGTTCGGCCACAGGACTCCATCCCAGGACCCTGGGATCGTGACCTGAACTGCAGGCAGACGCTTAACCTGCTGAGCCACCCAGGCGCCCCCGATTTTACCATCTTAGTGTCTAGGAAGCTTCGTTATCTTGCCCTTGTGTTCTCATCAATCTTGTGGTATGTGTGCATTTCGATTCAGAACCCAGGAACATTTCTGCCATCGATCATTTCTGTCACTAATTGATACTGAAATCATGTCTTCGGCACACGTTTATTTTGCACTAACAGCAATGACCAGCCAACAGCTCTGGCCGTCATTTATTGAGGGTGTGCTGTGTGCCAAGCCCTTTGCCTGAGTGGCCTGCGGACCCACAGCGTGTCGGCTGACCCTCCCCGTAAGTCTCATCTGACAGGGAGAGTCTGGAGGCTGTGCCAAGTCCCACGGCGAGTGAGTGGTGAAGCTGAGCGACCCGTGGAGCTTGCCTGGCCCTGAAGCCCACGTGCTTCCTGTTTTGGTCCTACTATTGGTCTTAGGATGTTGATTTTAGGTGAAAAGTGACTCCCTTGGCAATTTTTTCTTTTAGGTTATTAACGTACATTCTTTTGCTTTTTCTAGTATAGCTGTGTAGGTATAGTTGAATAAAAACAGCTATATAATGCAATTAACATTCCCAAATGGTGGGACAGAAACTTTTCTGACTTCAAGCTCCAATTCAGCGTTCCCCTGTTGTGGGCACACAACTCCAAAGCATTTGAGTTTCATCATTAAAACAAATAAAACTAGGACCAGGGGCCTGTTTGTGATTGAATTAATTCAAACAATCTTTGATTTGCAGAAATCTACCTTATAACACCTTGCACATATAGATGGCAGAGGACTCCTGCCATTCTGGAAATGGTGGACAGCTGTGGCCACACCGAGTTTACCGGCTATCACAGTTTTTGATTGGCTTTAACAAAAGAGAAAGAGTTGAGTCCAATGGATAGGTGGACTATAGATTTTTTTTTTTTTTAAGAAGGTGAAGGGATGTTAGAGATTATTTAGGCAGATCTCATTTTAAAAGGGAAGCAGTGAAGAGCTGTGGTCTCAGAGGGTAGAGGACTTTCCAAGGTCACCGGCCCTTGATAGGAGGCCACGTTTTCTGCTCTGAATCCAGCGTTTGTACAAGTCTCTAGATATAAGGGCCCGAGCAGGGCTATATTGCCATTTAGGGCCTAGCCATAAAATAAGCTTTCCTTTTTTTAGGTCTTTAGTTGAGTCAGCTACCAGAAGAGGCAAACGAGTAACATATTGGCTTTCTTAGTTCCCTTTGTCTATTCATGACTTATGGATAATTACTAAACTAGAACCAAGAGCACATTTTAAGAAGGACCTGGTGATAACTTTCAGTTCTACGTTGGTAGCGAAGGTCTCCCCCTGAAGACTTGGAGGTCATGTGCTCCAGGAAGCAGTCACTTTAATGCTCAGGCAAATTGTTGTCTTAGTTTGAAGGCAGAAGAGAAAGAAAAGAAAAAAAGAAGAAAAAAGGAAAAAAGAAGCAAATGAGTATCCTAGCAACAAGCCTGAGATGGTGCTTTTGGTAGCTTATATTCCCATATATTTATATATATTTATATATATGTGATCATCCCATATATCCCATATATTTATCCTCTAGTATTCTACATAAAATACTGAATTAAAAAACAGAGCTTTAAAACAGATTTTGACTCATAACTGCATCTCGTGGATACCACGGCTTCATTTTAGTACTGAGTGTCCATGTGCTTTAGAATTAATGATCATACATTCTACCGAGCTCAGTTTTTTACATTTTCAAAGGCATTTTTATTAGTTTGAGAGTGTGTATATATATATATATAAAATAACTCTTACAAAGCAAGTACTTGACGGAGACATAATATATTACTTCACTTAAATGAATGTATTGATTACTATTCATTAATTCGGTTTATTGTATATTGAAACAGACCTAGAAAAGATTAGTCTTTAAAAGGCCTGAGAATGTCATGTTGTTGCAGCTGATTTTGAGCCTTATTTGTATTCAAAGACCTCAACTAAGAAAAAGACCCTGAATTTTTGTTTTAACTATCATTTGATGGGCACCTGCTATATTCTGTCATCTCGTGTCTTTGTTATTACCCTCTATCATATCTCATCCATGAAATCGCTCACTGCTCTAAACATGGATATTAGCATCCCCATTTTACAGATGAGAAAATGGAGGCTAAGAGCTTAAGTGAGTCTCTAAGGCCAGATAGAGCCGGAACTTTAACTCTGGTCAATTTGACTAAAACTACCATAACGTTACTAATTTTTTTTTTCTTGCACTCTCCATTCTGTTTCTTTCAGAGGACTATATTTGTTATGCTCACGGTCTGATATCTGACTACATCCATAAAGAATTAAGTGATGACTTATCGAAATATTTAAAGTAAGTATCATTCATCTTTAGTCATAATTAGGAAGTACCTTGGTGCTTCTTGGTTTCCTAGCAATAGGTGCCTTAATGGCTTTATCACATCACTGTTTCTCATAAATAATTCTTGAGTTACCTCCTAGACTCTATAGTTTGAAGGTGATTTTTAACAGACACTGATTTATTGGAACAAATTGATTTGGTGGATACTGATTGCAGAAACTGATGAGTATTAGGACTGGAATTATGGGTTGGTGTGATTTTAGAATGTGAATGATATACAATTTTATCCCCAGTTAGACTTCACTAATGTTGTTTTTTGTTATCATTTTAAGAGAAGTAAAAATTGGGGCGCCTGGGTGGCTCAGTGGGTTAAGGCCTCTGCCTTCGGCTCAGGTCATGATCTCAGGGTCCTGGGATGGAGCCCCTCAGCCCCGCATCGGGCTCTCTGCTCAGCAGGGAGTCTGCTTCCTCCTTTCTCTCTGCCTGCCTCTCTGCCTACTAGTGACCTCCCTCTCTCTGTGAAATAAATAAATAAAATCTTAAAAAAAAAAAAAGAAAAAGAGAGATAGAAGTAAAAATTAGAAGAAAACAA
>CM053605.1:114612742-114654648 GCA_028646535.1 Procyon lotor | reverse complement strand
TTTTCTGGTTCTTTTAAGAGCTTTCTCCTCTGATACATGAAGATAAAGTGACTTCTTAATAGATACATAGTTGCTATTTTTAGCAAATTGCATAGGTCCTACTTTAAAAAACAATTCATGGAAACTGGTTTCTGTAGTAAAGTGTTTTGAAAACACTTTAAATTGATAACCCTCTCTCTGTTTAATATTTCCCTGGGTTTCTCAGTGCCTATTTGTCTCATTCAAGACCTATGTCTTTGTACTCCTGTTATTTTTTAGATTCTTTTCTTTCCTCTAAAAATGATTAGCTTTTGGTTAAAGATTTGGGAAGAAAGATATGTCAACTAAACTTCTCTTTAACTGAAGAAAAGTCAAGTTTGGCTTTTTGTCAATGGTAAAAATAATTTTTACTTTTAAGCATATGCAGGATTTCACTGTATGTTAACTAAATTGTATTTAAATAAATATACATATGCTGGATTTGTCATTTATAAAGGAAAAAATACTACAATGCCAAAATGTAAATTTATAGAGGCTAAAGAAAAGCAGTTCTACTGCAACAAATGAGTTCTAATTTTATTTTTTTAGTTCAGACAATTCCAATGTGAAGAAAATGAAGATTTATTCATTTAGAGAAATATCATTCTTGACACTGAGATGATAGTCCAGGAGGACACATGGAGGTGAAGCTAGTCCATGAAAGTAGCACTTACTAAGTCCTCCATTGGCCCAGTCTCTCTGTTTGCTTGTCTATGAAAAACCATGACTATGATTCTTATTTTTTACTCCGTAGGCTTCCAGAAACTTCAGCGTCGTTGCCAAGCCCTCCATCAAAGGTAAGGAGCTGTGACTAAGATATCTTTGGGGGACTTGGAAAAATAGTACATTTTTACCACATAGGTTTAGTGTGCTCTAGTCCATTTTAAAGCATACTGAATCCTCCTTGGGTGGAGTGATGTTGTGTGGATTAAAGATTATAAGGAGCTCTCCATCAGTATTTTTTTTTTTTTTTAGATTTTACCTGAATGATAAAAACAGTGCTATGAAAACCAGATAAGAGTTAGTTGTACCCAGATACCGACCTAAAAGTCTCATAAATATGTAATTAAAATTCAGCCTTCTTGAGTTAGCCAGGGCCTGCAATTAGCTTGATTAATCATCAGGAATACTCGACGTATAACTACAACTGATTTTGCCAGATCTCATTGTTACTGGCGCACAGGCGAACAGAGCATGACTTTGCCACACAAAGAATCCTTTGAGCAAGGATAGCCAAACTTTTTTTTTTTTTCTGTGCTTGGAATGATCAGCGCAACTTGTGTCTTGCAAAAAACCCTTCCTCTTCCAGATGTTCTCCAACCGCCACCCACGGCTCCTCTGCTCCGTGGGCTGCAGCTTGTTTTTGTCTCCCAGATACAGAGAGTAGAGAAGCCAGCCGTAAACCACACCTGATGGCAGACGGCGGCATCCCTCAGTCCAGGCCTGATCTCAGACAAGTGAGCGCTGCTCAGAGACAGGGAAATAAACACATGCACCAGCTCACTCGCCCGTGAGGTCATTCTCTCGCCAACAGAATAATGGATGCCTTGAGACTGGAAAGAGGATGCTAAAGAACTTTCCCCCTTCCCTGCCTTCAAGGTGGCCAACATGCTCGAGATTTTTCTTGTCTCGTGTCTTGTTTGGAGGTGGTGGTGGCTCTGAAAGCACTCGTTACCTTGACTTATGAGAGGGACAGAAAATTTCAAGTGCATCAGCCTTGGTGGTGGCCCGTTTTCTGCAGGCTGTCAAAGGAGGGCCGTCCTTTTCCTTGGGGAGGAATAGCACTGGACAGAGGTCAGTTGCTGTGAGGCCTGAGGTCCTTCTAGGTCAGACGCACACTTCCTCCAGTCTCGTAGTTCATCTCTGACAGTAGCTCTAGGGGACCGAGGCATGATTGCCTTCCTAGAACTAAGAAGATGGCATATTTGTTCCCCTCGTACTTCTCTCCTTCCAGAGGTGAAGCATCTTTCTTTCTCCCAAATATCTATCTTCCTTAGTAACTTAGAGATCATTCATGAATGGGTCGAAGCCTGTTCTTGAAGGTTTGGTCTTTGATACCGTCCAGGGTAATGCATTTCCTACATTTACTTTTAACCCAGTTTTCTGTTTGCCTATTTTAGTTTCCAGACTTTGAATCGTTTGTGACGTCATCATGTATGAATTTATCAGGGGTCAGCGGGCTTATACTGTAAAGGCCACACAGTGACTGTTGGAGGCCTCACAAGTCAGATGGTCTCTGTCACAGCTCCTCAGCCCCACTGTGGTAGCACAGAGGCCACAGACGATTCCTGAAGGGATGCAGGCGGCAGTGTTCCAGCCAAACTTCTTTTCTAAAAACAGGCGGCCGGCGGGGCTGGGCCAGTGGGCGGTTTGCCAAGCCCTGATCTAGATCTCACAGTCCTGCTTCTCCTAAACCTCAGCCTCGTCCCCTGGATTGCTTAGTTGCTGTTTGAGGTCTCCCGTTCTATGATGTCTCGCTGGGGCTCTAGCATCTGGAGTACGAACTGGACTGGATGATGGAGCACGCTTTAAACAAGCTTAGGATAACGTCCTCTGCCAGCCTTCTTGTCTGTGTCCAGGATTTCATTGATTTTTACAGTAATACAGTTGATGGTTTTCAGCAAATCCGTTCCGGTGACTGTTGGGTATCTTTGTATCTGTTTATAATGATAGCATAAAGCCCGTCGTCCTTAATATGTTTTGCATTATTTTCTTACTATCCCATGTTTGCCTGTGTCAACACTCAGCTCCCAGCCCTCGCCCCCTTCCATCATTTGGATTTATCACTGTGAGCTGGCAGAGCTGAGTGCGGTCAATGGCTTGGAGATACTCTTGAGTTCCTTCTTGCAGATCGTCTCTACGAATAAGACCCATCCTGGCATCAATTCCTGTGGTACTCTGCTGTTCGCTCTTCTCTTTCTAGAACTGTGCCCATTCAGTCACAGCCTTTGTTACTGTCTCTCTGAGCCCTTTCTCTGTTTCTTCTGAAACATTCCCCAAATCTGGAGTGATTTGGTCTTTTTTTTTTTTAAGTAGGTTGCCCAGCATAGAGCCCAACACGGAGCCCAACACAGGCCTTAAACACAGAGCCCTGGGATAGAGACCTGAGCTGAGATCAGGAGTTGGGCCTCACGTGCCCCCGCTTGGTCTTTTAAATAACAGCAGTTCAAATAAGTGTAATAATTGTGATTCTTTCAAGCGTATTCAGCATGTGCTCTAACATTAGAAAAAGTTCAGTGCAGAGGCCCACCATGATCATTTTCTTTCTTATGAGCACTAATTACCAGTGTACCATTTGATAGGAGCCATTAAAACCCCTGAACAAATCCATCATCTTTGGATATGTAACACCTCGGTATATTTATAAAGAAGCACTCTTCATCTTTAGCTCTTGTCGTGAACGTTCCTCATTTGACTTACCAGCAAAGAGTGAATATCCCACACGTTTATAGTGACATCTTTAGTAGAACATTTTGCCACAGAGAGCAAACCATCTTATAACTTTAAGCTTTTTGCAATTTGGGACATTGTAGCCTTCATCGTTATTACCTTTGAGTTCCACTCTCCTGGTTGAAGATGCTTTTCTAGTAAAAATATCTATCACCTAAACGCCCTTTACTGATCTTAATTTTTAAGTAGCAACATTCTTAAGAAAGTTGCTTATATACCTCCTTTGCTGGTTGTAGTTCATTCACGATAAGCTAGTCTTTTCTTTTGAAGATTCATTTGCTAGAGATTGCTGTGTGACCAAGAGAGAGAGTTGCCGCATGATGTTCTGTATTTCCAGGAGGCCCCCCTGTTTTTTTACAGTGAAGAATTCCAAGACACATTGTGTTATCCCCTTGGGTTTTAGACAATCGCCGTGGCATCTTTCAACACTAACTCTACAGCTCTTTGTTTGGCAAACACTGGGGTATAAAGAGGGAGGCTGGGAATAAATCTGCATTTTCTGGGGAAGATCCATGTTGGATCTGTCAACCCTGGTGTCTCCACAAAGAGCTTGAAGATCTGCAGAAATCCAAGTTGTGGTCACGTGCAGTCAATTCTCTCTGTGAAACATCAAGACTTACCTGCCCCGTTATGTGCCTTTTACATAGTAAATGCGTCACAGTTCCTTCCATAATGTGAACATGAAGGCCACAGTCTAGCTTTTGTCAAGGCCCTCCTGTTCATTGGTACAGGACAGAATGCTCACGTGAGAAGTGAAAACATGAAGGAAAGGTGCACTTAGTTGTATCGGGCCTCACGGAAAGAGCACTTGTCCAGAAATGGAGATCTCACGCCTTGTCCTCTGCTAAGTGGGCTTAAGTCATTTGTTTAATCTCTCTGTGCTTCCTTCTCCCGCTGGCTGCTTGCCTTGCAGGGTTGTCCTTGTGTGGACAAGATGAGATAGTTGAATTGAAAGGAGGAAAGAACGTGAAGCTATACAAAAATGGTAATAATAGAACAGTGTTGTGCCTTATTCCTAAATGGACATTACACCAGCCGGGAAGGCGAATGAAGTGGGAGTACTGGCTGGACTCCTGGTCCCCTTGAAGGAAATTCTTGTCTTTGACTTATGTGCCTGCCTGTCTTAGAAGTCAGCAGTCTCCTAGATGCCTCCCAGTCCTGGTACACACAAAATATGTGATCAGTGCCACTAGCCTGCCCAACGGGCTGAGTCACGAACTCACCCTAGCATATCCCCCTACCACCAATGCTGCTTTTCCGAAGGGATATGTGGCTTCATTCCCCCAGATAATTGGCAAAATGCAGAGTAAGCCCTTTGCAGGGTCTGCTGTTCCATTTGGCCTTGATGCAGGCCCAAATGGACCCCACTGTTTTTAAAAAAAATGGATTAATGTGTCGAGGTGACATCTGACATCACTTCACTGCTCTAACATTGCAGAAAGTGAAGTTATCTGATGAGCCTGTAGAAGCAAAAGAAGATTACACTAAGTTTAACAGGAAAGATTTGAAGACTGAAAAGGTATGTTTGTCCATCCTTAATGGCATATTCCTGGATTCGGTAGGAGACCCCACATGAGGACATCCAGGAATGATTTCATGCTTAATTGTAATGTTACAATTTTAACCGAGAAGGATTATGAGCTTACATTTTTGTAACTCAGGAGTTAATGCAAAATTATGAATGACAATGAATATGTCGAGCCAGGAAGACTTTTCTGAATCAAAGTAAGAGCATTGACTTGCTATACTTAGCGAGAGCATGCCTGCACTTTACTGTACATTCAGAGTGGGGGTGGGGCACAGAGGGAGGGAGCCTCACAGGTCATTTTTTGTCAACTCTACTGCCTGGAAGCCTCCCAGAACTTATAATGATGACAATAATTATTAATAACCCTACTGTTCAGCAATCACCCCAGCAAATATTTTCATAACCTTTCTTACAAAGCTTTATCTAATACATATATTATAAATACATACATAGGCATTTTAATTTATTTATAGTTTTGGGTTCTATCCTCTTCATTTTAGCACTATATTGTGAAAATTTTCTCAGGTCATTAGGCATTCTTTGACAAATTATTAATGGTTTCATGATAGTCAGTCATTTGTGTTATTTTATTTTACCATATGGCATATAATCTATTTAGTCACTCCCCTGTTTTTGGACACATAGGTTACTTCTGCTTTTTTCATTCTTTGTTTTAATGAAAGATAAACATCCTTATTTATAGTCTGTATCTTGATTATTTCATTAGACACAATTTAGAACTAACAGTAAGGGCTTAGACTTCCATGATTATTGAGAGACTATATGTGTGTGTGTGTGTGTGTGTGTGTGTGTGATTGTGATTTTATCCTATATATTGTATCATATAAATAATATATGATTTTATCATATATATTTTATCATATATATCATATAAATGACTATATATGATATATATGTATAATTATATATATATGATTGATTATATATGTGTGTGCTTTCCAAAAATGTAGAAATTTGTATTCCCAACTATTATTGCTGCAAGATTGCTCATCTTGCTTTCTTAACAATACTGAATATTATTTTTATTTTTGAAAATTTTTGACTGTCTAATTAGGGTACATTACTTTGATGAGAAAGATTAGTTGTTTTTCCAAATGCTTATTGCCCATTTGCATTTTTAGAAGTTGTCAGTTCATGTCCCTTGCCCGTTTTTTGTATTGGGATAGTGGTTTTCTTGTTGATTTTTTTAAGAGCTCATTCTAGATTAGGAATTATTAACACTTCATGATATATAGGGTACAAATAATTTTCTAATTTGTGTTTAGCCTTTCATTTGATTTTTTAAAGTTTTAAGTTTTTCTGAGGATTAAATGTAGGAATTGTTTTTCCTTGTGACTTTCTCATCATATTTATGCTTAGAAGACCTGCCCATCCCAAGATAAATTCACTTCCTCTTAGATTTTAACATTTACCCTCCCTTAACATTTAATGTTTTTTATAAATTTTGTTCTTTGATCTATACATAATTTATCTGGGCATGTGATGTCAGGGGGATAATCCCAGTTGAGATTTGGAGGCTAGCTAGTTATCTCTCTATGGCTTCATGAGTTTCTCTGCGAGAACTAATTCGCCCCACCCTTGTAACTACAGTTTCTGTTGTATCTACTTGGGCACAACCCCAGGGAAATAAGGGGCTGGACCATGATGTCAATTAAATACAGGGGATAACTGGCTGCAAAGAGCTGTCACTTTTCACCATCTGGTCAAAAAATAAGCCTCCTAAAATGTAAGTGACAGAATGTGAGAAGCAAGATTTCAGGGATCATGTACTGCGCCCTTAAAAGGTTCTTTGGCAGTGACTTTGTCTCACCGATCTCAGGGAGACAGATGACTTTTTTCCTTTGCTGAGTCCCATCAGTTTTGCTGCTGCTGGAATTGAGATGCCCCGAAGCAGAATCAGCTGCTGTTTACCTGCCAGCGGTGCTAGTTCCAGGATATGGCCCCAAACCAAAGGAGAGCCAGACAGACAAACAAACAAAACACAGTGACCAGGAAGAGAGAGGAATTTCAAAGGCAGAGTTACTTGAAGTCGGCTTTTCGAAAAGTACTTCTTTGTTGGTGGAAAACTGGGGCAGTTATCCTGCTAGTCCAAGATGCTCTACAGTATGGGTTATTTTTTTAATGTAATAGTGTTGTCCTTGGTTTCCCGTAGAGCCTATGAGTAAAATGCAACAGTCCATTGGGGTGAATTATTCATCGTGCAGATCTGCCAGGCTGGAATTCCTCTCTGACAGTCGCTGCCTGTGTCAGCTCCTTTGTTGGTGTTACTGCACTTAATACACCCTCCAGAATTATTCCCCTCAAGTAAACCCTTGGCTGTGGCATTCTACTCCTTAGAAGGCGCCGATTTTTTCTCCTGCCTCTTGTACAGATTGTGTGTCTTAGGTCTGAATTCTGAATGGAAATCAGAATTTTAAAAATAATAATACATCTCTTCATGAACCTTGAGACATGCATGGTCTTGTTTGATTTGCATGTACAATTTATAAAGGTCAGTTACATTTGTAACAGTTTTTCTCTTATTTTCCTCAACAGAAAAATAGCAAAATGACAGCAGCTCAGAAGGCTTTGGCTAAAGTTGACAAGAGTGGAATGAAAAGTATTGATTCCTTTTTTGCTACAAAAAATAAAAAAAAAATTGGAGAGATCTGAAACTTTGGAAAATGAAATCTAGCCAAAATATTTGCCTATTACATGTTCCATTTTTGTCCTTCCCCCAGACCACTGTGCCTCCTGACCCTTAATTGCCACCTTTTGAAAAAAAAAAAAAAAATGAGGGCAGTTTTCAAACATTTCTTGTATTTGGTTTTTGTGTTTGTGAACAAAATATGGTAAAGTCATCGTGTAACTTCATGGCCCGTGGCCTTTAGACTTTTGTTTGACATCATGAAAAGTAATCAAGTGGACAGTTAACTTTTAGCGAGCATCACAGTTTCCTCAATAAACCGATGTGTGACAATATTTGAGCGTATGCCTGTTCTTTTATGTCATTCTGCCACATGGAAGCAACAATATGATTTTCAGCATACCGACAGAAATCCGATAACCGTGAGCACAGAAACCACTACTTTTTCAAAGCCTTGAATCTTTGGTAAATCTTCTGTGGAATATTTTCTATCCTATGAATCCACGTTTGTTGTAGAAAATAGAGAAATGTATAAAATTAAAATTGTCATCTCCCAATGTGACGTTACCTGGAGAACATACAGCATGTACTCTTGTAATAATAATTGTTTTAAGGAATTATAATAGTAATTTTACCATCTTCTTTCTTGGCAACATCATTTTGTGAGCATTTTCCCAGGCTACTAATGTATTCTTCATAAATGTGCTTTTTTAATGATGGTCCCTTATTAATTATTTGGTCATGTGATCATTTAATGACCATGACCCTATTTTGGACATTTAGATTGCTTACAAGTACTTACTGTTTAAAGAATCAGACTGTAAGTCAGTGTTTGTTCACATCTTTCATTGCTCCCTTAGAATGGGTTTTAGATGTGGGCTTCCCAGTTTACAACGGAATTTTCCAAATACGTATCTGTGGGAAGATCCTTCACAGAAACCACACAGGATCTTATACTGTATGTAACTCATGGTGGTTTCAGTTCTTATCTTGCTCACTGACCCCTTGTTAGCTTGGAATGTTAGCTTTGCAAATATGTGGGAAAAAAGACATTTTATTGTGGTTTTAATTCACATTTCCCCATTAGTAATAATACTGAACATTTTTTCACATTTACTTACCCATTCATCATCTTATAAAAATTATTTGTGTATGTCCTCTGTTAAATCGTGGGAGTGTCAGTATTTTTTTATGGACTCTAAAGATATTCTATAACTTAAAGACATTAATTTTTGTCCACTGTGTTCATTGTAAATTTTTTCTTGGTCTGTAAATTTTCTTTAATTTTGTGTATGATTTTTTTTGTCATGTAGATGTTTTTGGTTTTTATGTAGATACACACACATATATATGTAGACATATATAAATATATATGTATATAAATGGTAACATACCACTATATATACATATATATATATATATAAACCTTTATATCTATCTTATCTATATATAAACTTTACCTTTACATTGATGTTATACTTGGAAAGATGCTTCCCTTTGCAGGAGAGTTAACCAGTCACTTCTTCTCTTCTAATTTTGTAATAATTAATTTTTTGTTTTATATTTACTTAAATCATGTACAGAATTTCCATTTAAATATGCTGTGAAACAAAGCTCTAATTTGATTGTTTTCTCACCTGTTGATCTTTCCATTAGATCTCTACAATTATTTTGTCAGGTTCTAAGAGTAAGTTCCAATGGGATTTTTTATTGAGATTTTGTTAGACACAAAAATTATTTGGGGTAAAAAAGACATGTTTATAAAATTCCTTTTTGCTATTCAAAAATATAGTATTTCTCTATATTAGCTAAAATCCTTTAGCTAATTAGCTAACCATACCTTTCACTAACATTCTGTTCTTCATCTTCATGTAGGTTCTAAAAACTACTTTTTAGGCATATCTCTAGGTATTTTTGTTGCTATTAATGAAATCTAGTTTTTAGTTTGATCTTCTAACTGGGTATTTTATGGTAAAATTCTAAATTTTTACATATTTATCTTTTAAATAACCAATTTACTAAACTATTTATTGTATTCATATTGGGTTTTTGATACATAAGGTATCTAATCTTGACAAAAATGGGTTCAATTCTAATAGTTATACCTCTTTAATATTTTTTTATCCTTTCACATGGGTGACAATACCTGGAACAGTGTTGAAAAGTAATAATAGTAGTCAATCAGTCTGATTTGTGATTTGATTAATGTACGTTACCATTAATTCTGACACTAACTCTTGTTGATATGATAAAGAATATCTATTTTTGATATTTCCTTTCATATGTAGTTTCCTTAAAGTTTTAATTAGTAATTGGTGTCGGTTGTTATCAACTATGTTTCTGGCACCTCTTGAGATGACGAGGGAGTTTTTATCCCTATTGAACTATACTTGAGTTCCTATGATACACCCTCCCTGACATTATATAAAGAATATCACAGTGTATTCTTCCGGGCTAGCCATGTCAAATCTAGTTGTTAATTAGTTTTTCTGGGCTTTTCCTTAGAATTTTCTCATGTATTCAAAAGCAATATTGGTATTAGGTTTTAGTATTAGAATCATGCCACCTTCCCATCTTGACCAGTGTTCTGGAAGGAATAATTTTGCATAGGAATACTCTATTATTGAACAATATTAAAGAAAATGGTAAAACTGTCTAGCACTGAGACTTCTTTTTCATTACTGTTACAGTCTTTAATCTGGAAGAATTTCTCACCTGGTCTTTGTCTGACTTGACTTTGACATTACTGAAGAGTACAGGCCAGTCACTTGGCAGAATGTTCCGCACTTTGAGTTTGCCTGATGTTTCGTCTTGACTAGATTCCAGTGATATGTTATGGGCCCCCACAGAGGTAACTATGTGTCTTTCTCAGTGCACTATCTCAGGAGTCCTATGGTGACCCACAACAGTAACAGTAACAGTAACACTTTGATTAGGGTGATGGTAACCTTTGATACAGGTTTATCCACTGTAGAGTTACTACTTTTTTCTTTGTAATTAATAGGCAATTTGTGGGAAATACTTGGGAACTTTTAAGTATACTCTTCCTGATCAAACATTCACCGACAAGGTGTAGAATTGACTGGTGATTTTCCTAACTCCTTCATTTCTTCTATATTTATTTCTTTTATATTTAGCTGACATTTTTTTCAGAGGAATAGCTTTCCTTTCTTTATTGATTGATTGATTGATTGATTGATTGATGAACTTTATCAGTATGGACTTGCAGATTTTGTATTTTGTTCATTGGGTTTCTTCTGTGACAGATGGTCCAGGCTCTTGTACTGTTTCTGCCCAAGCTGTGAATCAACCTTTCTCCTAAAAAACCAGGGTTCCTTTTCATGGAGAATATTTAGAAACCAAAATCTAGGCACAGGTTGTGCTCATTCCATCTATCGATCAGTGTGTGTGGTTTTTGTAGATTTCTCTCCTATTCGCAGTTCACCGAGAAGTCTGATCAGGAGTGGATACGAATTTTGTTATGTATTTTTTTCCTCATTTATTGAGATGATCATGTAGTTTTCCTTTAATAACAGATTATCTTTTAATCTGTGAAGTACAATGATTGATTTTTGAAAGTTAAAATAACATTACATTCCTGGGATAAGCCCTATTTGGTCTATAGTGTATTATTCTTTTCATATACAGTATTATATTTTCCTTCTTAATATTTAGCTAAGGGTTTTTGTATCTCTGCTCATGAAGAACGTTGGTTTGTGGTTTTCCTTACTTGTAATAATTCTGTCTAGTTTTGGTATCAGAGCAAAACTGACCTCAGAAAATGAGAAATATTCTCTCATCACCTATTTTCTGAAAGAATTTACATGAGATTAGTTTAATTGTTTCTTCCTTTTATATTGGACAGAATTCAACAAATGTAGCCATTTGGGCCTGGAATTTTCTTTCTAGGAAAGTTTATAATTACTAATTTAATTTCTGTAATAGATGTAGAGCTATTCTAATTTTCTTTTGCATGTGTGTGTGCCAGTTTTAGTAATTTATGTCTTTTAAGAAATGTGTTTGTTTCATCTGTGTTGTCAAATTTATTGGCATAACTTGTTTCTCATATTTTTATTATTTTTTTAATATCTGTATATCTGTAGTCATTTTCTTTTTTCAAACCTGGTTGGTCATGTTTGTCTTTTTTGTTTTCTTGTTTAATCCAGCTAAAAATTTTTTAACTTCTTTGCTCTTGTCAGAGAATCACTGTCTTGTGGTTCATGTTATTTCTGATGAGACATCTGTGATACTTTTTGTATTTCTTCTACTTTATATTAAAGGGTGTCCCCTTTCCTCCCAGACTTCTTTTAAGATTTTTTTCCTTGTTTTTAGTTTTCAGCAAGTTGAGTATGATGTGTTGATGTGGTTTTCTTTGTGTTAACTTGTGTGTGGGTGTATTGAGCTTCTTGAATCTGCATTTGTAATTTTCATCAAATTTGGAAAATTTCCGGCCAGTGTGTCTTTAAATATTTTTCTGCTTTTTTCTTCTCACTCCCTCAGCTTCTACAACTTCATTTACATGTATGGTAGACCACTTGATAATAGCCCACCCGTCCTTACACTGAGTTTCTGGATTTTGTTTTATGTTCATATTAGACAGTTTTCTTGTTATATTTTCAAATTTACTTTGTCTTGTAGTGTTTCATCTTCCATTAACCTCAGCTAGTGAATTTTTATTTCTAATATGGGAATTTTCAGTTCTAGATGCTCTATTTGGTTCTTTTTTTTATGTCTTTCTACTTCTCTCCTTGTGTTTTCTTTAAATATTTCATTATAGTTACAATAACTCCTTAAATGTCCCTGTCTACTGGTTGCACCATCCTTTTCACTTCTGGGTCTCTTTCTCTTCCTTTTTTTTTCTTTATTTTTTATTTTGAAATAATTTTAGACATACAGGAAAGTTGCAAAAACAGTACAGTTTCCATATACTTTTCACCCAACTTCCTCTAATGTTAACACCTGGCATAACCATCATACAATTATCAAGTCCAGGAAATTTACAACCATGCAATACTATTAACCAATCTACCACCTTCTTGGAGTTTCACCCGTTTTTACATTAATGTTGTTTTTCTATTCCAGAATCCAGTACATCATCACACATTGTATTTAGCTGTCATTATCTCCTCTGTGTTTTCTAATGTGTGAGCCTCTCAGTCTTTCTTTGTCTTTCAATGGCCTTGACACTTTTGAGAATACTGGTCTTTTTTTTTTTTTTTTTAAATGCCCCCTCGGTTTTTAACACTATGCTGATACTGTGTTTCTCATGTGATCATTTCATAATACTAATAATGATTTAGTAACAACACACGCTATGTAGCATTTACGGAGTAGAACCATTCTGAGCACTTTGCTCTACGTGTAAGTCCTTTAACCCCCACAACAGCTAGAGTCAGGGCGGGCACCATAGCCTCCAGGATCATGACAGCCAACCCAAAGGGCTTGCTTCAATCCCTTGGCCCTTTGCTTCTCTTAATTACATTATTTATCTTTTTGATTAATGTGCTGATTTGGGGTAAGCTTTGAAAAATTTCTGCCAACTAGAAAACCACTATGCCCACACACAAGAGCCACCGTTGTTTTCATCAAACCATACGTATTTCTGAAATGGGTCTCAGATTACCAACATTCTTTTCTTTTTTTATGTCTGGTTTATCTTCAATTTAAATTTTCCCCATTCTCTGGCTCTCAGGCTCTCTCATCTTTCAAGGTTTGTACTTCTCTGGTGCTGCATTTCCAAAGAGATTCTCCTCCATCAGGTTTAATAATGGAATTATGTTTTGTTAGTTTGGGTGTGTTTCTAGTGTGCTACGGCCCATTCCCAGGATCGTATTTGTTTTACTAGGAGACTTAGCAAGACGCAAAGGCAATCTGGAAGTGAGAAACTAAAATGTACCCATTTACTTAACCAAATGTACATGTTTAACCAAAGCATTTAACCAAATATTTTGTTACTTGCAAATTTATGACAATAACAGTAAATAGATATCTTAATCTTTAAAAATGTTATGAAGTGAAAAATGACCAACCATGTTCAAACTAAACTGAGAAGTTTATTTTTAAAAAGTAAAAGTAATTGGCCTAAAAAGACCAATTAATTTAAAGTAACTGGATTATTACTGTCTCTGGTTTTAATTCCCAGTCCTGCCTTAACTCTGTGAGCCCAGGACCCTAGCCCTAGCTTTGCTGGCCCACAGTCCTGTCTTGTCTGTGAAATGAGACTACTAGATCACTGAGTCCTTTTATGTCCTTCCCTGCATTTGCTGCTGCGTCGGGAGCTTTATCTCCTTTATATCCATGAGGAAATGCTGTAGAGTTTGTGGCCATCCATACATCGGGCACTCCTTTGAATTCTTTAGATGGCTTAGCTCATCTGCTTCCCTGAAAGAAGGACTGGAAGGAAATCCGCCAACATGCTCATTCTGGCTCTTGTGGTGTTGCTGGCATATATTTGTCTCTCCTTCATTTTCCATAGATTATACTACCTTGCAGTAAAAAGAAATGTGAAGAGTATAATTATTGGGAAATAATAACAAAGGCTGACCAAGTGTTTTGCAGGTCGTAAGCACTTTTCATATGAATTTATGTGATTAATCCTTCTAGAAACAGTATGGCACCATTGGTATTATTTCCCCATTTTACAGTTTAAAAAGCCCAAGGTCACACAGCTAATATAGAGCTGAGCCAGAAGGTCAACTCAGGACCTCTGACTCCCAGACTTTCCACACAAAACTCCCTTTCCCCAGAGGAACTGACTTCCGTTACACCCCACGAAGTCATGCCATTACTAGATTTGAAGGATAGTCTCCTCGCATGGTTGGGACTGACTTCCTCTGCTATTAAAGGTGACGTAACTTGACCAGACACCTTGTATCACATACATCCTCCCAAATAGCCCTCTCTCTAGGACTAATCCAAGCTTTGGAGAGCACCAGAGTTAGACACAGTCAGACCTCTCCGTGGAAGACAGAGAGCTCCCAGTCCAGGTGGGAAGGGCACTGGTATTTTCTTAGTGTCCTTGGAAGATGTCCACAGGCCTTGACTTGTCTGAATAATGGGAAGAAAGGACAAAATTTGTACACCTTCCCTATGCTGGGATTTATACACTCCTCAGGGTCATGAGACTAATAAAGAGGTTTCCTACCTTATGTTGAAAGTCCTTTATGGTTTTTGCAGCAACCACTTATCAGTAGCTACACTGATTTTCACAACAACCCCCTAAGGTTTAAATATTCCGGTTTAAACCGGAAAGAGGGTGTACCCCATTCCACGTTCGTGAAAGTGGATGGCACGGACTGAAAGTGGCAGGGTTCACCGCTGCCCTTTTACCCTCAAGCCCGGGCCTCTTTGCTTTCTGCTGAATGACCTAAGCCTCTTATTCATACCATTGTGTGTGTAGCTTTATGGGCATTTTTCCCTCACAAGTCTGTTTGAATTGTGAATTTTATTTTAAGGAAGGAAGAATCAGACTTAGTGTGCTTCATCATCTTGTCCTATTCAAATTGAATTCCGCTGGTCAATTTATCCTCGACAGTGGTGGGCCAGAATTTAAGTAAAGCTTCTCAGCTGATGTATGTGCATGTCAGATCTTTAATTCGGCTGTCAGCTTTTTAGCATTTACTGTACTTTTGTTAATGTTATTTTGATGGTCTCACATTAATCAAACCTATTTGGGAGGGAGGGATCACCCAATATGATTTATAGAGGAACTGACTTCAAAGATGTTCAAAGAGTTGTGAACCTTACACATGTGTTTTAATCAGAATATGTATACAAGTAAAGTTAGTCTTGTGATTTGTTCTTTCAAAAGAAAAAAAGCCAAGGGACAAGCTCAGATTCATGTATTCCTTTAAGAACTTATACTGAGCACCTGCTACATGCCAAATGTTGTAGGCATTAGAAATGCAGCTGTCAATGTGGCCCACGAAAACACCCACCTTCAAGAAGTTTCTGCTCTAGGAGCAGATGGCGGGGCGGAGGGGGGAGGGGCAGGGACTCGTGTCACACATGGTGCAGGGGCTATGGAAGAGGCTGAGCAGAGGGTGACAGGGTCCTGCAGAGGCAGCTGGTTAGGGAAGGTCTGACCTCAACCCGTCCACATTATGACGTAGAAATCGGATTTCCATTAACTTAAAAAGTTTTTTGAGAACATAATAGCTGCAGAATAAATTACGTTTGACCTTGTACGCAGTCAGAAACCAGCATGTTGTCATTAGACATGTTAAAGGCATTTTTTTAGAGCGATATTAGGGGCCACTACTGCCCCCAGCAAGTCTACGTTTATTTATTTACTTTTTTATACTTTGGCCTACATTTTGGGGCAGAAAAAAAGGATCTGCCTTTCAAAAGAAAAGAAAGATAAAGGAAACGAGTAGGGAGTTTACTCATCTTAGAACCTTGTTTTCATGTGTTCCTTATATCTTTGGTTTTCTTCTAAAATGATGGTGTTCATTCCATAAATTTGGGTGACCTTAAGATTTTGTATTTCACTCCCCTTGAACAGTGGAAAGAAAATATGCTTCTTACCCATGACGCCCCCCAGAATGAGCTGGCCATGATGGGGACCCCACCCCTCACCTGAGGTCTTCCTTCAGAAGCAAAAGCCTACGGCTGCTGCCGTTTCTCAGAACTAAAACAACCCACCCTGCTTCTTTGTTCTAGAAGGTACAGACAGTGCTTGGGGTTTTAGGTGACTACTTCCGCTCACCAGAATACAACATGTTTTCCTTTTCTCTCTAGGTGGCAGCACAAAGACAGAAAAGGGGCAAGTGACAGAGTGACAGCGGGTCCAACGCAAAGCCTGGCTGCTTCTTCTGTAACTTAAGACACTCTCAAGGGGCTAAGACTTTTTCTTCTGCACTTCTAGAAATTCTGCAAATGCCGCAAGGTGTACTTTAAAGAACCAACTACTAACGATTTATTTCTTTGATTAATACCACTAGTGCATGTGGGTAATGAATGGCCTTTTGCCCTGGAGGCGATTCCATCCTGGAACTTGAATGTACCCTCAGAGTGCCCAGAGTCCGAGAACTCAAACCACGTCACCCCTTGGCCCCTGGCCATCTCCCATGGTACAGTATCATGCTTCTGATTTATAAAACAGTGGGCAGAAAAGGTACATGGTGCAATTGGGGTCCTTTCTAAAATCTGACCCCATTGGCCTGTGTCCTCTCCTGGGGCTCGGTGAGCGTGGGGTAGGTATGTGCTAACTATCAGAACTTGATTCCACACTAAACGCTTTTTGACGAGCCAACTTCCTGCCCTGACTTTTCTTTACTCCTAATCAGTTTGGCAGCTACTAATTTAAAATGATACCCAAACATGTACATTTTACAATCTCCTGGAGGTATAAACACTGATTCATTTTTTTAAAAGAAGTCTAGTATGTGTATTATTTTTTTTTTTAAGTGAGGGCATAAGACATGGGAAAGTCAAAAGTAGAGACCAAAAAGTAATTTAGTGGGGAATTCTGATGCACGGTGAATATGTTGGGGGGGGGGAGTGGAGAGATTTGTGCAAAAATACCCAGAGATTTGAGCTGGCTCACCCACGTGACACACAAGAGGAGTAGGGTAGAAACCACTCGGGCATCTTCCTGCATTCGCTCAGGACCCCAGGCCTCTTCTTCCATAAATGACTTGGTTCCTGGTTCCCTAATTCCAGCAGGTAAGTAGAACCTCATTCTGGAAAGTGCTCTGTTGTTTTTCACACTTCCTTTCACAGAAAGAAATTTGCATTAACCTTGAAGAACTTTTAATATTCCTGTAGTTGGTGCTCTGTAGTTGATACGTGAACCCTCCTCCTCAAAACACAACTCTAGAGAGTCTGCTGTGGAAATCAGGTGTATGATAGGCTTCCAAGAGGGAGCGCTCGGCAGAAATCACCTGTTTGGACTCTAGGCCATTTGGGTAAGAACCAAGAGCCTGACACCGAGGGTAACACACAGTTGTGGAGTTAAAATCTGGCCTTCTCTGTCCTCTCCTTACATCACCCCAAGCCCTGTCGCTGGAGGCCGGTATATATTTTGGCCCAAAGCAACTGCCAGTGCTGGAGGTTTACTGTCAAGTGTGTTGTACCTCCTTCTGCAAATCGGGACCTCACTTCAGGGCAGGAGAGCCAGCTGACAAGATGGCTGTCCCTTAATTCGTTCTCCTCCAGAAAGACACTTCTGGGAAACCTCTGTGTGGGCGCCATGTTCCCACATGTATAAGGCTGCCCCAATTTGAGAAAGGCTTGTTGGAAGAGTCCTGTGTCTTTCACTGGCTCCACTGATCAATTGTGTCTTCGGCCTTCTTTCTCGTCTCCCCTTCCTCTTTCTCTTTCCCTCCCTCCCTCCCCACACACCACCTCTACACACACACACACACACACACACACACACACACACACAAACACACACTTATTGCCTCAAACATAACCCACTTCTTGGTGACCAAAGTCACTGAATGCTGGTGACACCTGAGTTGTCACAGGAAGCCCCACACTCTTACCTGTGCCCCAATCTCATACCCCATTGGCCTCTGAACTTTGAAGAACAACTAACACTTTAAATTCAACACACCTAAAATTATAAAAAAAACTCATGACTCTTTAAATCTTTACACAGTAATTCATGATATAGTCCCCCCAAAAAGTTAAAAAGACAAGGGTAGGCAAAAACAAGCCCTACCCCCACCTTTGGCCAGGCTCCTCTAGGTAACTGTTTCCTTGGCCCTGAATCTGCTTCTTTTCTTAGTCATCCAATTTCCAATGCCCAGTTTCCATCCTTTTTCTAGCTGGCAGCTCCCCACTTTCCATAAACCTACTTCATTGTTTGACCTATATTGTTTTATTAAATTGGTATATATTTATATGTGTTATATGATATATTATCCTCTTGATTCCTCCTTCAGAAATACTTCACAGGAAAACTAAAAGTAGATCAATGGCAATGAAATCCCAGTCCTTTCAAAAAGGCCCATTCCTCTGCACACCCTCTGCCAGAGCGTAAGACCCTTCCCCACCCGGCCTGTTAGCAGCCTGGAGGGCAGAGACCAGATGGCCCGCTTCTCTAGCTCCCACAGAGCTGAACTGGCCGCACGTGTTCTACCCTCAGCACGTGGGTCACTGATGCCTAGATAAGATGAGATACTCCTTCCTTGTCAGAGGGCCAAGGACCTTTAGAAGACAGTCCTGCTTAGAGCCGGAGAGGATGTGGGAAATGAACCACTGCTAGGAAGGATATAAAAAAGAAGGCAACTTCTGGAGGCCAAGTTGGAAAAAAAAAATATATCAAAAGCCTTAAAATGGTGTAGTCTCTTTGCTTCAGCTATACCTACTGTTAGAGATTGAGGAAACGACCAGGAATGTGTGCAAAGATTTAGCCACACTTTGTGACCCCTCATGTGAAGGAGAGGGAGGGAGAGAGAGCTTAATGAAGACGGTACATGACTGCTCCCAACTCGGCCTGTGTCTTTTTCCCTTGTGCTCTGGCTGTGTCCCCTTAGTACATCACTGTAAGAAATCTTAGCTGTGAATCCAACTATGCGACAACTCCTGTGAGTCCTAACAGCAGATATTCAAACATGGGAGTGGTCTGCAGGGCCCCTCAACCCACCATTGTGTCCCCAGAAATTTGCACAGTACTTGACATTTATGATGTGGTTTATTACCTATTTTTAAAGTGAAAGTGAAAACAACTTCAGAGGGCTGGAGTTAAATCTATCCTGTGAAAATTCTCCAAAGAACTAAAAAAATATTACAATGTATTAACTACATCCTCATGACCCAAATAAAGAACATACCTTCTTCCCCAAAAAGCAGAATAAAAAATGATTCAGGAAATTTAATACAGTCAAAGCCAGTCAACATTTTCTCTTAAGAAGATGAATTTTCTGCAACTGCAGTGGGGGACGCACAGGGAGCAATGGCCCGGATGCAAGCCCCCTGGCTTTCCCCGTGTCCCCGCTCCCCCACCACACCACATAATTGCACCACATAGAGTGACACACAGTATGGGCAGCAAGGAAGTCTTCTCCACATTGGCTGTACGTTGGGAGTCATCTGGAAGTTTAAAAAAAAAAAAAAAAAAACACTGACGCTAAGGCTTCTCCACTACAAATTCTGGTAGAATTGGTCTGCAGTGTGGTCTGGGCACTGGGATTTCAAGGTGCAGCCCCTCCCCATACCCCCACTGCCCTGCCCTTCCTCCCCTGCCCCCGCCCAGACCCTGCCTTTGAAAATTCTATTTCACAAGGTCCAGGCTTCCATTCAAGGCCAATTTATTCTTATTTTTCAAAGACTTCCTAAACTCCTGTTTTCTGGTTTCCTAGCTCACAGCCAGCGGGCAGGCACAAGGATAAGAAAAAACACCACCTTTTAATCTCAACAGCATGAGAAGACGGGAGGTTAGGACAAGCAGAAGAACTCAAAACCATAAAAATCAGGGTGATTTCAGAGTGGGTCCCTCCTAAGAATATCCCGATAGTGCTGAACAACATCATTTTTGAGAGCGACGCATTCAACCACGACCGCAGTCTACATCGCCCCTCAGTACCACGCCCGGTTCTACGCCCTTCGCTTGACCTATAAGCTGAGGGCAATTAATTTTAATATTGATTTTGACTATTTGGCAAGAGCTAATTCTCAGTAATGAGCATGCATATGGCACCTACTGTCTTGGGGAAGCCCTCTCCTCCCTTAAACATAAACCCACCCATTTGCCATGTTTAAACTTTTCTCTAGGGAAGACTGCAGGCTCCGAGGCCCGATCAGCGGCTAATTGGCAGGGCTGTGCTTGATCTTAACTTCGCAGCCCCCAGCACGGCCTCGGCCTCTCGGGGAATCAGCCAGCAGCGCGAGGTCCGCTCGGTGTCGGAAGCTTGCCCAGGGGCTGAAGGCCGGGCGGAGGAGCTGGTCTTGGAAGTGGATGGAAACGCAGCTTCACACGCAGCAGAGAAGAGCCCCAGAAAGGGAGACACAGGGATTGCGGGGGTGTCGGAGGGCAGGAAATGTAGCTTCACCAAGAGAAGGGAAGAGCCGCAGAAAGAGAGCGGTGGGTTTGTTTTGTTGACTGTTTCCTTCGCTGTGCAGAAACTTTTCACGTATTGCATGGAGCACTGGGTGTGGTGCATGAGCAATAATTCTTGTAACACTGAAAAGATGAAAAAAACATATTTGGGGGAGCAAAAAAGAAAGAGAGCGGTGGGGATTGCGGGGGGTGGTGGAGACCCACAGGTGCGCCTGAACTGCAACAATTAGGATCTAGGTGGGCGTGGCTTGAGGCAAGCGCCAGGAGACCCAAGGGCCCCGACCCTTCCTCAGAAGGAGAAGCAGATGAGACCGCAGGAGGACGCAGTCTCAGCTCCTAGGGGCTTGAAGAATCTCTTTGGGATATCTTTTCCCTTCTCTCGGCCTAGTGCCGTGGCCGAAAGATGGCAGTGGCAAGTTTCCAGATAAATTGTGGCTAGAAGGTGCGCCCCGAGGAGACGCCACAAAGCCTGGCTAACAGGCCTGCGGGGAGCAGCTGTGCAGAGGCCCTGGGGTCAGCGGGCCCAGGCAGGGCCCCAGGAGACCCCCATCTACCCAGGTGCGGAGAGGGAGGCAGCTTTCAAAACCCAGCAGTCCAAGACTCCATTGTCAACCAGCCCAGAGGTAAGAAATCATTAAATGGGTACTAATCATTTTACTACTCATTTATCTTCCCAGGGAATGCTTTTCAGCACAAGTGTTTACATTTCCAAAGAATAAAGACTCTTAAAAAGGGTGGTGGGGTTTATGGCTGCAGGAAACTGGCTCCCAGTTTGCTCTGCTGACAGGTTTATAAGGCCAAGGAAGTTCATGAGGTAAAAAGAATTTCTAAGCAAATATATTTTTAGGAAATGAATTTTTTGCCTTTTTTCCTTTTAAGAAATATGAAGGTTATTTGCATCAATTTCATTAGTGAACAATGAAAAATGGTTGAAATGAAGTGTTATGTTTTTTTGTGTGTGTGTGTTATGTTTTTTAAATGTGAACAAAAGTACCAATGGGGTTTTGTTTGTTTTGTTTTAAAAGATAAACTGGGTAAAAGACATGTTTTGTCCATTTTAAAAATGGGTAAATTGCCTACAACTATTTTATTAAAGTTTGAGTAAATGAATACCGTGTTATGTAGAGTATAGTTTCCAGAGCACTAGCCTGAACAGAAAGAATGTAGTTACCTTAACACAGCCTGGATTTGGTCATTGGGGGATTAATAGCAAAGTGGATCCAATTATCGTGGTTATATTATTATCGTGGATGATTATATCAATACGATGTGTATTAAAATGTCTGGCTTTTAAATAACTGCCATGGAAATAGGAAGGAAGGCAGAGGAGCAGAAAGGCTTGGGGACTGGAAATGTTACCATAGTCCATGCCTTTCCGACAGGACAGGCCAGCAAATGAAAAAGAATTGTTTAGGGAAGAACACTGGGCTCGTAGACCAGGAAGGTCTTCTACCCCATCTGAATATCCTTGAGCCTAATTTCCATCACCTGTGATTCATTTCTTAGCGTTAAACCTTGGGTTGGCCACTCTGTCATAAGGCTTTAGAAATCCTTTCCTTTCATTGGAGAAATGAGGTCCAGAGAGATGATTTTCCCCAAGGATAAACCAAGAAAGTATCCTGAATACTTGAAATCCATCTTGAAGCTTCAAAACATCTCCATACTCTGGAAAGTAAATCCCACATTGTTTTCCTTTAAAAGATTTTCAAAATTCACTGCTTCACTCCTTTAGATGGTTCACATTGAATTTGAAATATGAATGTCCATGGACTTTCCTGGGTTGGGTATAAGGATGGGAGAGCTGTCTCTCCCTTTCTTTGAAGTTGTGGAAGGCAAAAGTAAAATAAGAAATGAAAATAAAGGGGCGCCTGGGTGGCTCAGTGGGTCAAAGCCTCTGCCTTCGGCTCAGGTCATGATCTCAGGGTCCTGGGATCGAACCCTGCATCGGGCTCTCTGCTCAGCAGGGAGCCTGCTTCCCCCTCTCTCTCTCTGCCTTCCTCTCTGCCTACTTGTGATTTCTCTCTCTCCGTCAAATAAATAAATAAAATCTTTTTTAAAAAAATGTAAAAAAAAAAAATGAAAATATCCACTTTCAGCAAAACTAAAAAGGAATTAAAACTAAGAACAGCAAAAACAAAAACAGCAAAAAAAAAAAAAAATAGCTCCCCCCAGGGCAGGGGAGCAGGCTGGGGAGTGCAAAAGAAGAGAGAAGACTATATGGCTTCAGAAATCAGGATGAGTCAGAAAAATACATTCACAAAAAGGGAGAGATGAAGTGAGGAGCAGAATCTGAGTTCCATGTTTCACTACAGAGGAAACAATGCACAAATAAGGGCAGCAAGAACTTTCTGGACCCAATTTAGTTGTGAAAAGTAGGCATGACAGGATGAAAACACACACACACACACACACACACACACACACACACTTGCAGCAAAAGCACACACACACACACACACACTCTTGCAGCAAAAGCCCTATCAGCAAGCAGCAAGAAAGAAGAGAGGTGCTTTTTGAAAGCCTGTCTTTATTGGCTGAGGAGAATAGATTTAATGCACTCATGCACAAAACCTTGATTCATAAAGAAAATCCCTACTAGGCTAGGGGGTAATCCTGTAAATATTTGGTCCAAGAAAAACGCGTTGGCCTCCAAGGTGAGACATGGAAAATAACCCACCCAATTTATTTTAGAGATTCAAGAAATAAAACAAGAGAAAGATCAGAAAAAGCAAATGGCAGATAAAGTGTTGCCAAAGAGTGGATGAAAATAGTAAAAGGTATTTCACTACAGATGTGAAATATTTAATGGCTTAGTCACCTCTACAAAGGCAGGGCACAAAGGAAAGGCGGGACTATGCATTGGCAATGACAGCGAGACAAGAGACCAAGGGTGAGCTGGAGAGATTCGGGGTAGAAATGGGAGAAAAAATAAACCGTCAAAGAAACAAAGATGAATTGAGAGAGAAAATAGACAATAATAAAACACAGTAAGGAGGTTAGAGGATAAAAATGAGAAAACTGAACAAAATGAAATGGATATGGGTGTAGGAAAGATTTGTTAAACAGGGCACAAAAAGGGAGCATAAGATACAAAAACCCGATAATAATTGTACAATTTTTAAAAACCAACGGTATTTAAAAATACGAAGCAGAATTCTACCAAAGAGACTCAAGCAATGCATTAAAAGAATAGTATAATATGACAAAGTGGGATTTATTTCAGGCAAAGATGATTCAATTTTAGGAAGTCTACTTATATGAATTCCCATATAAATGATCAAAGAAAAAACTATGTATCTCTTTAGATGCTTGGAAGGTATGTAGTAAAAATCAACTTCCATTATTGATCTAAAATAAAAATCAGTGACATAGGAATAGATGTGTACTTGCTAACATAAACCAAGTTGAAAGTCAACATTATATTTAAAGGAGAAATACCAACAGCCTTCCTTGTAAAGTCAAAAATAAGCTAAAAATGTTGTAAACAGAAAAGAGAAAGTAGGCCCATAAGATTGAAAAGATATAAAATTATCATTATTTGCAAATTATATATTTGTATGCTTGGATGACCCAAGAGGATCGATCATCTGAAAAAGACTATGAAAAAAAGAATTTAGTAAAATGGCTTAATATAAAAGCAATATATAGTTTTAAAAGCTTACATACGTTTTAACAACTGGTTAGGAGATGCAATGGAAGACCTTTTTTACACTTAGAATAACAACAAAAAAGCTAAAATAACCATGAATAATGTTCCAGATCTTTGTGAAACAAAAACTTTAAACTGATCTTGAAAGACACAAAAGCAGTTTTAAACAAAAACAGGCATCCTATACGCTTGGATAAAAGGAGTAACCCTCCTAAAGATGGCAAGTTTCCCTAAATTAAATCTCCCTGTTTGCAATTCCAATTAGTATACTGCCAGATTATTTTGTGACTCAACAAGTTGACTCTAAAGCTCATATGAGAAAATTAATTAGGAAGACTATTCAGAAAAATGCTTTGAAACAAGACTAACAAGGCACACACTAGCTATCACACATATTAAATAGTTTTTGGTTACAAAAATTAAAAGTGTGATATTAAATGAATAGACAAAGAATTAGAATAAAAATACTACAGATGACCTGAATGCATACTAAAACTTAGTATATGATAAAAGTAACATTTCAAATCATTAGCAAAAATATGGGCCTATTTAATATGTGATTTTAAAAGTACTAATTTAGAAAACAAAGATGGATCAGGACGAATTCTAAATGGATCAAAGATCATACTATAAAAAAAGAAATGGAAGAAATATGGGAGACTTAAAAATAAAATTCTTCCTAGCAAAAATCAGTATAAGCAAAGCCAAAAGACAAAATATCTGGGAAAAACTATTTGTACCTCATATCACAAAGAGCCAATTTTCTAGAAACTGAAATATGAAAGAACAAACCAGTAGAAAACTGGGAAAGGAATTGGCACTTTAAATGAATGAAAATGCACCAAATTGCATATGCATGTCCTTTGACTCACTGATTCCAGTTCTGGGAATTTATAAACCTGCGCCTGTGCAAAACAATATATAGGTAAGATTATTCATGACATCATTGATTGACATAACAAAAGATTGGAAACAACCTGAATGTTGATCTAGAAGGGGCTAATTAAGTGAATTATGTGCGTCTGCATAATGTGTTCAGGTTGCCAATTGCTATGTAGCAAAGGATCTCAAAATACAGTGCTTAGAACAAAACTGCGTCATCGTCGCTCTGTATTCAGAGCGGGGATGTGTGAACTCAGCGGGGCGGGTCTCACTGCGGCTTTCTCATGGGGTTACAGTCAGATGATGGCCAGGCTGAGATCATCAGAGGCCTCCACGGTCTTCACTGCCATGTCTGGCACACAGGCTAATGTGGCTAAAATAGCCAGGGACTGGCTGAACACCTTTCCTCATGCAGTCTCTCAGCGTGGCTATCTTGGCTTCCACTATGCATGATGGTCTCGGGGGAGCCCAATTTCTCCCCCAGCATCTTTCCCCCAGGGGAGTGTCAGAAGGTGGAGGCAGCCAGCCTCTTCATGCCTAACCTACATACGCAGCCTCACAATATAATATATATTATGTAATATATTAATATATTATTATATTAATATTAATTAATATTAATTATATTATTTATTAAATAATAATATAATTATTTATATTATAAATATAAATGATATTTATATTATATTATAAATATAAATATAAAATTTATATTATATTATAAATATAAAAATAAAAATGTATATTATATAAATATAAAAATAAAAATTTATATTATATTATAAATATAAAAATAAATATTTATAATATTTAATTATAATTATATTATATATAAATATTAATAATTAATATTAATTAATATATTAATATATTAATATTAGCAGATTAGTATTCTGCTCATCAAATCATTTAAGACTGACACAAATTCAAGGGGAGGGAAGTAGAATGTACCTCTCGATGGGGAAGAGGAACAAAGAAAATAGGGCCGTCTTTAATGTGTCACATAATGAAAACATACAGTTATAAAGAAGAGTGAGGATGCTTTCTATATACTGATGTGGAAAAATGTCAGGTTCTATTGCTAAGTGAAAAAACGAAGTGTAGAACGATGCAGATAGCATCTTTGTGTAAAGTCAGTAGGTGTGGGGAATAAAAACACCCACGTGTGTTTGCAGCTATTTTCATAAAGAAAATATTAACGAGAAATCAGGTAAAAATGCTTATCTATAATGAGAGCAGTGGGTGGATAGGTTCAGAGATAGGAGAAAGAAATCTTAGTATATGCCTTTTTATGTTATTTTGACTTTTGAAATATTTGCAAATCAAAATACTTGGAAATCTTAAAGAAATGCAAAGATGCTCAACCCTGCTCATTTCCTCACGGTGCTGAAGCTATATGGGGACCTGGGTGATGGGCTCTATTTTGACAATCCCATAGGTTTCTAAGAAATCTTCATTTCACCATTGCAATAATTAAAATCAACCCAGAAAATAGTCCATTTGGTCAATCTGTTTAGTTATAGCCAATGGCCCCCACTAGTAATACTGCCTACAAATTAATTGTCCTATTTGTGCTGGTCTGAGAGTATGGAGAAGGGGGTTGTTTTTCCTCATTGTCAAACCCAAAGTGCCATTTCAAATGAAATTTTCAATATGTCAAAATTGTCAAAGAAGATTAGCCAGTGGTATGCTAATTTTCAAATATTCAGGAGTTTTCCAAGCCATTTGTTAAACCACTGGTAGCTTGAAATCAAGCATGATGGCTACTTCTGGTACACATAAATAAACTAGCATCAGGTTGCAATGACCGTATGAATAAAAAACACGGGGAGGTGTGGAAGAGAAGGAACAGAAGGGTGCTCACTTACACCAGGGATCGGGGGAGATGGTATATGGAAATTCTGCTGAAACTGTACAGACATGGACCAGGAAAGGATTTTTCTTAAATAGTTAACATTTATTGCACAGTTACATGTGCAAGACACTAGGTGCTCCGCAAGCATTATCTCACTAGTCATCCTAACAACTTTCTGAAATAGGCCCTAGGATGGTTTCCATTCTAGAGAGATGAAATGGAGAGACCAACGGTGGAAAATGATTTGCATAAGCCAATGAGCCACAAAGCCAAATCTCGTGGCGTGGCTCCAGTGCCCACTCATTTAAGCATCATGCTATGAATACTTCACATTATCACTTGGAAAACTCAGAAACTCATGATTAAGAAAAATAAAGTCACCCATAATTCTAGCTTCCAAAGATGACCACTGTTACCATTTTGATCTAAACCAGTGGCTTGCAGTCATTCCTTCAACTCAGTCCAGCTGAGGGCTGTGACTCACAAGTAACTGTGAGTAACTGGGCTCCCTCTGAAAAGATTTTTCTTGAGGGTGTGAACAGTATAATCTGAAAATTCCCACATGTGTTTCTTATATGGTCTGCTCACTATCTCATTTTATTTCTTCTTCTAATAAATGGCATGGTTTTTCAAAGTACGCATTGTCCATAATCAGGTATAAAGAAATTTGATATGTTTTTGCTAGGATGGTTGATAGGAAGCTTTCCTGCAATGTCGCATTTCTCTTGTGCCCTCGTTGAGTAGCAATCTGCTTGACTTTTCCTAAGATGCTAAGTGTTGTGGTGATAGGCACACAAAGTCACATACAGAGTTACAACACATGTTACCTGAGAGCCAGGCTCATGTTGAAACACACACACACTAAGGCATTAGTTTTTGGAAGAGTTGGGTCAAAATCAATATTCATTTTACCAATCATACCACTTTGAAAAAGTCACAATCACAAGATTACAATAATATTTTCAAATAAATGTGTTAAAGAGAAGAAAAAAGCAAAACAAACCAAACTCCTCTTCAACCAAAGGTGTTTTTTTAAAAACTTTCAATGGCAAATGGTTGAATCTGAAAATTTTTTAGAGATTTCTCTGTGAACTGATTTATTTTTTGTCAGATGTTGAATTAAAAATACTTTTGGTATGTAAAGAACTTATGATGAAGACATTAAGCCAAGTTCTTTATGGAAAGATACTATATGCTAATATCTGATCGTGGACACTAACCAATCGAATTACATTAGCTAAGACATATATTTTGAGGCTAATTAACCTCTGTTTTAGCTCTTTGTGATTTTCAAAATTTTTGATTCCTGATTTTTAATTGGTTTTCTATATTCTTTGCTCCTCTTTTTCCTCCTTTGGGTCCTTAGTGCTTGTAGGGCTCAATGACACAAGGCCTGGCTGGGGTGGTGGGTCACTCAGCTTGGCTCATTCCACCCATAGGGTAAGGCTCTTGCTGCTTTGTTGGGCTCCTAAGTGACTCATTCTTGAGTGATTTGTGCCTTCAGCCTCTTATGCTTGTCACTAGTGTCTTCAACCCTTTTGTATTAAGGTCTTTATGTATGAAAATACTTTAATGATACTTTTCATTTCTGCAATGCAAACTTATTATTATATTTCCAAACAAATTTACTCAATAGAGATGGAAAAGGTAAAGCTAATTTTTCCATAAGCAGATATTTAATTTCTTTCCTAACTTAAGACAAAGCAAACAGTAAAAAGTTTTGAAAACCCTTAGTTTTTCCACTCTTGGATAAGGTAACACAAGTGACAATCAGAGAGTGCCGTAAGTGTGACTGGTGTTCATTAGTCATAAGCAAATTAGTAAATATTTTGTCTTCTGAAACCTCTGGTGTTTTGTTTCGTTTTGTTTTTAAATATTTTTATTCATTTATTTGACAGAGAGGAGAGAGATCACAAGTAGGCAGAGAGGCAGGCAGAGGGAGGGGAGGAAGCAGGCTCCCTGTGAGCACAGAGCCCGATGTGGGGCTCGATCCCAGGACCCCGAGATCATGACCTGAGCTGAAGGCAGATGTTTTAACCCACTGAGCCACCCAGGCACCGCTGAAACCTCTGGTTTTGTTCCATTAATGTTTTCTCCCTGCGACAGTGCTTCATGGACTTTCAAAATGGCACCTGTTGATCTGGGAAAGTAGCAGCAATTCCTATGTACAGCTGTTTTATTTATTTTGTCATATGCTTAGTTTACAGATACATTTTCAGAAAATTAAAATGCCTTCCCTTTTCTCATGATTATATTTGTCATCAGCTTTCATGTTAGTCCAAGGCAGCCACATAGTAGGGAAACTCAGGGACTGCTGAAGTCCAAAGCCGTGAGCCAAAGCCTGCTTTGAGTTGTTTCTTCCTCCACAGAAGAATGACCAGGATTTGGGGGCACTTCACTTCTTGGTAATAGAAGTGAATTCAAACTCATTTTTAGACACATTGAGTGATGAATCTTACTGCATGTTTCAGACTCCAAACGAATCATTCGTTTCCACTGCCAGATATCTAATGGGAAGAATTAAGGTTTAACTTTTATTTAGGTCTCTCCTGTTTGGTTCGCCCCAATTATGTGTGTCTGACATCAGGGGGCTTTGTCAAGGGTGCATGAGCTAGCGTGCCTCTTCCCTCCCCCACCCAATGTTGAACCATGAGGGAGGCTGCAGCCAAGCCAAGACCAGAGGTTGCAGTGGGAGGGAGTGGGGGAGGGGCTGGGGGGGGTCCTAGAACTAAAGCCCAGTTCTTGCACTTAGCTCTGTGCCTCTTTCTTTTATTTTTTAAATATCTTATTTATTTATTCATGAGAGAGAGGTAAAGGGAGAAGCAGGCTCCCCGATGGAGCAGGAAGCCAGATGCGGGGCTGATCCCATAACCACGGGATCATGACCTGAGCTGAAGACAGACACTTAACTGACTGAGCCACCCAGGCGCCCCTGTGCCTCTTTCCCCATCCGTAAAATCAGGTAATAGCAGTACCTACCTCATGCTCCCAGGACCAGAGCACCTGGCTGGGGCTCGGCACAGACCAAGTACACGACCAGTTCCAGCCACGTTAACGTGGCCGCCACATTTTCCAGCATGAGCGCTTGCGTATCTAACACTGAATGTTGACAGGAAGCTGCTCCATCCCACAGACCTCAGGCTGCAACCGGCTTCTCTTTAGGCCAACCAGAGCCCCGCTGGGAGAGGGAAGCAAAACAAGCGAAAACAGAATCGGTGCATTTGGAAACGGAGAAAGAGACGCACAGAGCGGAGTCTGCCCGTGTCTGGGTGCACACTGGTTTGCTGATGCCGCCTTCACAGGGATGAGTTCAGCCACTCATCGACCTATCATGGTCACGTTTGGAAGTTGAACAGCCATAGGATCTATGAACTCCCATCCCACAGTTCCTTATCCCTAGATATTTCTGCACCCTTAAAGCATATTCCATTTATTTCCCCATCTCCTGGGAGCGCGGATTGCCTTTGTCCCCACCACACGGCCAGCGGCCAGCGGTAGAAAACTTCTGCATCTGTCAGATTTCTCCACGGGGAGCATAATTGCCTGATTTCCATTTGAAAGTACAGCCCTGACATTACAAATACATAGACCCACCAGTGATAACAATAGTGTCCTGACACCTACAAGGGGACAGGGGCTGCGTAATGGTGTAACAAACACGGGCACCAAATGCATGCTTGCCTTCGGATGGACCAGGTCTGATCTGCAGCTGCGGATGAAGTATGCCCCGGGAACAAAAAATTAAAAAAAAAAAAAAAAAGTAAAAAGAAACCCACAGATTAGCATCAGCGTGAGTCTGGTGGAGCCAGATGGCTCTCTGTGGAAATCGAGCTTTCCCGCTTTCTTCCAATAACCCCGACTAGCAGACAGCAAGCCTGCTAAGAGGGGAGAGAAATGATCTCATTCCCCAGCCGGGAGCAGGATTCGCCTTCTTTCTCTCACACACAGCTCCAGCTCAAGGGAGGAAGTTGGAAAAGAAGACAGGGTGAGAAAGAAGGGGTGGGGAGTCTGGCTCGCTGTGAGGAATTAGCAGTGGTACCTAGAAGAGGGGGGAGACCCCAGCATTCAGAATCTGGGCTCAGATGACCCGAGAGAGAGTCGGGTGCACAGGGACAGGGGCGGCAGAAAGAACATCCTGGCGTATTGGTGTCCCCTCCACCCTCATCCATGAGCTCCGCCTCCAGAGGCTTGGTGTACAGGGGTTGGGAAGATGGGCAGGACGGACGGTAGCAGCTGTCCATTAAGCTCTGGGCTCCTTTACAGGAGGAGGGTGGATGCCGTGTTCAGGTTCTTACTAATGAGTGTGTCCACCTCTCTTGGTGGGCTGGAGGCCAGCGAGTCTGTGACAGCCCTTGGCTAGCCAGACCGGGTCAGAAGCCGGACCCACCATCTGCTTGGATCTGAGTCTGCCATGCCCAGGACTGTGGCCTGGAGTGCAGGGAGCCGGGGGGCTGGAGCCAGACGGGGTTGCTGGCTGAAATGAACTTATCAGGCTCTAGGTGTGTGTGGGGCGGGTGCCTCTCCACCAAGGTCCAAGGTCCTACGGCCTGGAGGGGGCTCAATGTGGACTCATGACGTGCCTTCCCTGCCAAGCATTTGGCATTTGTGGCCCATAAACAACAGTTTGTTTCTGGAGTGACAGCCAGATGTTTGGCTGATGGACATTAGGCCGCCCACCAGCTGTTGTGGGAGCGTGGTCCTCACAGCGGCGTGCACGGGTGCAGGCATCCGCCAGGCTGAGCTGCCCTCTTCGTGGATGCTCACACCCCCCGGCTGGGCGTGCAGGCTCCCGAGGGCTCCCTGGCAGAGAAGCGCATCCAAGAAGGAAAGCTCTCCTGAGTGCCCGGGGCTCCCAGAGCATGTCCGCAGGCTGGCTGGGTTCCCGGGGCACCTGAAGCTGGTCTCCACCAGTGTTTACTCCGGAGTCAATAGTAGGCTCCAGAGGGATACACCACGCAGGATGTGCTCATTCATTTAGAGCTGGAAATAATTATTCCAGTCATAATAAACACTGAAGAGAATCCTCTCCATTTTCAACCAGGGCAAGGGCACCTGCTTCACAATTTCTGGCAGTCTTGGGTATAACTAGGCAGTAAAGTGGCATATTGTTTTGGCCAAGGAAGCAAGGCAGGCTGCCGGCTGGGAGCCCAGGCCGCGGGCTCCTGCTCTTCTTCCAAAAACAAAACAAAAAGCTGCCACCAAACAACTGTTGGCCCCTCTCTCCAACAGGGCTGCCACCTACCAGCATTCATGGTCTTGAGTTGGGTTCTTGCTTACCACTCAGCTAAAGGACCTTGAAGGGAAGTACACAGGGGAAGTAACAAGAATCGTGAGCTGGATCATTTTTCCTTATCCCTGCTTTAGCAAGGAAACCACTTAATAAGAGCATTTAAAAAATAATAATAATAATCCTAGCACTTGAAAAGGGCTTGCGAAGTATGGGTAACTCTTCTAAGTGCTTTGTGTATATATCTGACATCCCTATGAGGCAGGTGCTCTAAGTATCCCCATTTTACAGAAGGGACTCTGAGGCACAGAGATGTTAAGCAACTTTCCCAAACTCACACAGCTGGTAAGTGGTAGGGCCAGGATTGGAAGGTGGCTCTGCCTGGCTCCAGGGTCCGTACCTCCCGGCTGTCCTGCATGTTTTGACGTCCTGACATTGAGCAGCAAACGTCTTGCTCAGGCGCTTGGCCCGCACCAGCCATGTGGTCTCAGGCTACGGGAGTTCCCTGAGTTTGTTTCCTCATCTGTTGACTAGGGCCTGGAAGAGCTGACTTATTGTGGGATTGTTGCCAGGAACAGAAGTAACGCGTAACATATACGAGGCCTGGCATGTGTTTGATGGTTAATAATGTTAGTAGCAGTAATAGTTGTTAGTAGCAACTATTACTGTGAGTCTCGTGGACATATTTGTGCTCTTACATTTTACTGAATCCTCACCAAGAAAACCTTGGAGGTAGTGGGGGTTGCTATCGCACAGTGGGTGAGACTGAGGTACCAAGTAGAGTCAGGACAAAAACCCACATCTGATCTCTTGATTCCGTCCCTTGTGCCCAGTCTGTCCTGGCATGCTGTCACCGTGTTGAACTATGGGTCACACCTGCCTGTTTCCAGACACGAGACACAGTTGCCTCCCGGAAGTCGGGGGCAGGGACTTCAACTCTTGCTGCCTTCCCTTTCCCCTTCTGCCCCTGGGATTAGCTGGGGACAGAGTCAGGTCCTGCCCATGCTTTCCTGGGAATGGTTGAAAACACTTAATGCCTCTTGGGCCAAGCAAGGTCCTAGCGAGGGTGAATCACAACATCATGTGTGCCTTCAGCTTTTCTTTATTAGCTAGGTAAAACAGAAACAATTTTCTGGCCATCCCCGAATGCAGATGCTTAGCCCGTAACCACATCTCTGCTTCCCGCCCGCTCCCCCCACCAAGCCTCTGAGAACATCCCAGCACTCTCCGAGGCAGAAGGTGTTTCCATCCCCACAGCGAGAGGCCTAGAGGAGCCTTCTGGGTCCTGAAGGCAGCTGGCCGAGGAAGCTGGATGTCTGGCTGCGTTGCTTCGCTTCCCTGTCTTTCCTAGCTCTGCCCTTCCTGTGATTCTCACATTCTCCCCTCCATCTTACTCTCAGAAAAGCCCTGGGGAATGCCGCTTTTGTTCTATTGCTTCTCATAATTCCCAGGGCTGGGAATGAAAATTATTTCCTTTCACAACCCCTGGCCGGCTGCCTTTCACATCCCGGCTGTGTTACGGGGTGATTTATAAACTGCGGGGTCCGGGGCTCTTTCCTCTGCCTCGTCCTCCCCCTGCCCTCTCATCATCATTTAAAACAAGACATTGCACATGAGGCGCTCAGAGGTCAGGATGTCCTCTGAAGTTGGCCACTGGGGCTTTTGCTCGGAGGTGAAGTTTCAGTGGAACCAGAGCGACGAGAGCATGAAAGCCATTCACCCCTGGTAGAAGAAAACAGAAAAGAGGCCCCACAGCCGGACTTATCATCTGTGGGAACAAACAGGACTCAGTCTCAAAGTCGAGGGGGGGGGGGTTGGCTTTGAACTGAGAATTGTAAAAGCACATTTTCCAAACTTGTTAGGATTGTGTTTCATTTCTAGACTTTTATTCTCCAAGGGACCATGAGGAAGAGACTCAGCTTAAGAAGTTTTGAGCTGAGAAATGAAAAGAAGTTACTTTTCTTTGTCTCCATAAAACCGAGTAGGGGAAAAATGAAGCCGGGGGGCGGGGGTTGTTTTCCCTGCATTACAACAAAGTGCAGAAAGCAGACGGCAGAGTGTCCTTAGGAAAGTGAGGGGTCTCTGTCCACTCTGAAGACTGCTGTCTGTCAGCGGCCTCCATGGAATCCTGCCCTGTCACTGAACTCCCTTCAGGGGTCGGTTCCTCAGAAGCTGAAACGAGACAATGAGGTGAGCCAGTCAGTCAAGGTTTTCAGACCGTCAGGCTTCAGACTGGTCTCAGTGGTCAGGGGTTTCTGTCTGAGCCAGGCCCCAGCAAATAGTGTGGCCACTCTAGGCTTCCTCTCCTACCTTCTGGGCAGGAGAACGTCTTTGGAACTGAGGCTGAAGAAGCCCATACAGACCTTGGCCTTGTTGGCATTGTATTTCTTCTGTCCCACATTGTGTCATCTTGTTGGTCACAGACAGCTCTTTACTTGGACGTAACTCACAGAACAGCCCCAAGCCTCCAGGCTTTGCTGGCCCCGTGACCATCTGTGAGGTCCGAGTATCAGAATCACACGGGCTGAGGGTCACACCCAGAATGGCCACAGTTCACTCTTAACCCCTCTGAGCCTCATTTGTCCTCATCTGAAAAGTGGGGAGATGGTGAGTACACCTACCTCCCAGGGTTGTGGTAATAAGTAAGTCAGATGATTTACAGAAAGTGATAAACACAGTGATAACACAGAGTATGAACTCAAGATGCCAGCTCTTATTCTAAGTATGGAAGGGAGCCCAGAGAAAAGAACTACCTCAGGGACTGAGCCATTCAAGGAAGGAGGGAGGGAGGGAGCAGGACTCAGAAGGCTGAGTGGAAAGAAGAAGACTGATGGAAAACCCTGTCTCCACCTCATGCTGCTCTCCCTGCAGTTTCATTTGGAAAGGTTAGCATCTAAGATTTTCAAGTCATATATCCTTCTCGCTGCTTTCCTTTCTTTTTTTTACACTAATCATTGTTGCAGAGACATTTGAGTTCCGAGAGGTTCACATAATAGATTTGCAGCTCTAGTGCTCTAGAAATCAGGAAATGCAGGAGGGGCTTCTGCTTCAGCTTTCTGTCCCCAAATTAATGAATGACTTCTTTCACCAGAAGGGGGGCTGTTCGCACTTCCCACTTCTTCTGGAACCTGGGTCAGTGATTAACCTTGTTTTCAGATCCTAAAAGCCATGGCTAGTTTTCAGCACAAATAATTTGCTAAGATACTAGTCGTTAAGGAACATGTGGAAAAATTGGGGCTACTGGGCCTGTCCCCAGTCTTTCGCCCCTGTCTCTGGCCCAAGATGAGCTGAGAATTTGGGAAAGGAGCCTGGAGCCCAAAGGAGGGAGATTATGGGACACCTAGAACCAGCTACTGGGGCAACTCTGGGTGATGATTCATATGGAGTGTTCCACTTATGCATACGTTAGGGCTACTCTGACAAGGTTCGGAAGACCCTCGAATGTGGCTTTTTTTTTTTTTTTAATATTTTTTATTTATTTGTGAGAGAGAGAGAGTGTGCACAAGCAGGCAGAGAGTGGCAGGCAGAGGCAGAGGGAGAAGCAGGCTCCCTGCTGAGCAAGGAGCCCGACTCGGGACTCGATCCCAGGACCCTGGGATCATGACCTGAGCCGAAGACACTGCTTAACCAACTGAGCCACCCAGGAGTCCCTTGAATGTGGCATTTTTGTAGAGTATGGTCAAAGGGGAGTTACTTCGGTGGAGATGTCACTGGCTACACGTTTATTTGAGCTCCGTAGTGTGTCCTCCCCCTCCTACCCCTGACTTGCAAAATGCCGAATCATGCTTAACAATATTTTATGCTCTTTGGAAACTTAATTATATGGGTCCGTCCTTCCTTCCTTCCTTCCTTCCAATTCTCTATGAGTTTTATTATCCCCAATACCATTTATCTCTTTCACTTTGAATCAAAGTTTATTGGCAGTATGGCTTTTCTTTGAAAAATAAGCACTATTACCATTTTTAAAGGAACACAGTTTTTCCAAAATGGAAATCTGCAAGATTAGTGGTAAGGACAGTGTGTTTGAAAAGTTTGTGATCGGTTTCATTGTGAAACCAAAGGGACAGGAGTTGATTACAGATGGAAATGTGATTATTTCTATTGAGAAGACATGGCTGCCCCCCCCCAGCTCTTTCACTGCCCATCAGGACTAAAAGGGGCAACTGAACTCTCCCCATCTAATGTCCTTCTGTGCCTCAGTTTCTCCAGATGTGAAAGAATTACTATACCGTACATCCATCTTCCGGTGAACTCATAGAGATGTTATGAGAACCTGTAAGAGAAAACCTCTGCAAGATAGTACTGTGAGTGCCGAAATGTGGTTTGTATCTTTGGAATTGTACCAAAAGTGGGGCTCACCCAAACAAAAATACAAACCAAGTCAATACAAACAAGGGATTCCAGCAAAGGAAACCTTTCTCTTTAGTTATCCACAGGCAGGCTCTGTCTATGATCTGCACCTGCTTCCAGAAAGCACCATAATTTCTTTGTGGTGAAGACAACTCATCTATTTTCTGGCCTTTACCTCTCACAAAGAATTTTGGAAGTAAACTCAACACTAGGAAAGAATATCTCACAGGCCCTTAGCCTCCCTGTGATTCAACACTTTCTCATGTTTTTCTTCCTTCTAATTTCTCTTCTCAAGAAGTCTTCAACTCACCTCCTCCCAACTTCGCGTCTCTTGCTCCCACAGCATATTTTTCTCTCTTCTAACTGGGCCGTTTTTTTTACTTCCTTGCTTGTGTCTTAACTGTGGTCCTCTTTCTCTCCCATTTCAACCCATGTTTCCCTTGTACTTTTATTAAACTCCTCTTCCCCTTTTCTGTCCTTGAGGAAGAAGTCCCTGATGGACAAGGAGAAAAAAATGGCTAGTCTCGTGTTGGGAGGACAGCGACCACATTATTGAAAGCCAACTGGCCAAACGTGACTTTGTCAGTTTGAGCCAATGCCACCTGATGAGTCAAGCAAGACTTGATCAGTAATAGAATTGCAAGACTCTCCTGGCATTTCTACCCATATATATTTGACATTTTACCCCAATCCAATTCCACACTCCAGATGGTGGAAGAATTTCCTTGTTTGCTGGAGATGAATTCTCCCTCATCGTCTTTTGCTCTTAGAAGATCATTGCTCACGACCCCCAAGGAGAGCCTTTTAGTACCACCATCTTGCTACCATTAACGCTCATTATTGGGCATAGTTGGAGAATGTAGTGTCATCGTTAATTAAGTTTTCTTATTGAGAATTCCAATGTACATTTTCCATCTAAACACCAAAACTCAGGTTGAACTCAGTCTCTCTTGGAAAATTCAGGGACATCACAGGTGTATTACAAATCTGCAGAAGTACAAAATAATTGGAGTTTCCACTTAATGCGAATATGATACCGAATGTGACTTGAGATGTGCAGCAAACAGCATAAGCCATGTGGGAAAAAAACCACGCTGGGCACAGCATGTCTTCTTGAAGTTTCCCTCTTCTGTTTTGAAATGAGTTTAAATGTTAAAAGGAAGGAAATTCATGACCTCCCAAGTTACAAAACAGTGTATGTGTGATAATCCCAATCGCACATGCACCACAGGACCCTCACGTACATAAGTTTGGCAGATAAGCTCCCAAAATTTGGTAGTAGTCTCTCCAGGTGATGGAATTAGGGTGCTTTTGCTTTCTTCTTTGGATTTATCTGCACTTTCTAGTCTTAAGATCATAATAATTCAGTATTCCCTCTATAATATAAATGAACAAATAATCTTCAGTTGAGCAAACCAACACAGCCCAGGAAAGAATTAAAAGCAGCCCATAAACCCACTTCGATAGCTACTAAAAATGAATTAAGTGGTGGTAGAAGACATCTTCCCCTGTTTGGAAAACAACTATTGCTTAAGCAGTGTTGTCAAATGCGAAATTGGGGGATGCCATAGTGCAGCAGTGAGAACAAAGAGGAGTTTGGGGAAATGTTGCTGCCTTGGGAAATATATGAGGACTTTGGGTCATTGGCTGGTCATTACAGATAGGATTCTATGAGTCATAAAGGATATGACATGGGGTTATAAGAAGGAATTCTTAATTTGCTATGGCAATAATTCCTGGTCTGCTTTCCTCATCTGTATCTAACTTCCTAGATAAAATAAGATGTGGGAAACCGAGTCTTGGTTTCAGAACTGATTTTCCATGATGGGGGCGGGGCTTTGGGCTTGAACCTGAAGTCTGACTCTCTGTTGGGTCTTTTCAGTCATCCTCAAGACCTCACCCCATTTGGGTGCTTCCCACGTGGGGCCTGCCGTTGGGGGCCCCCTCCCACCTGTACCTCTCACCCTGCAGCCTTCCTGGCCTTTATTCTGAATAGTTTTCACATGTGCAGAAACACTTTATCTCCTCCTACTTGGTTCTGGATTTATTTTCCAATGAATCCACCTGCTCTGGGAGGAAAGTCAGGCTGGCCACACAGTACTGTTTGTAGGTGTGAACAGAGAAAGGGGCCACGAATTCTAGAAGTGATCTTTTTGGGGGGAAACTCCACCAGTGAGAGAATTTTTTCCTAGTTATTATACAAATGGTACAATGAGGTCTCCAAGTTTGGTGAGGGTGGTTGCCATTCTAGAATCGCCCTCTCCCTGGTCTCCTATTTCTATCCATGGGCAAAAGAGGCCATGAGCTGGAGGAACCAAATCTGCAGCTTCCAGATGCCCCTACATTCTCCAGAGATCAGAGCAAAGGCCGCACCCTTGATCTGCCTGTTCCTGCCATCACATACTTGTTAAGTGAGTGAATTCCCAATAATAGGGTCCTTAATTGATGAAGCGGTTGGTATATGGGACATGTCTTCCAGTTTCCAGATAATACACAGCATCTCACACATTCCTCAAAGAGACTGGGTAAAGCGGGCACTCTGCTTTCAGGTTGAGAAAGTGAAGCAAAGAGGACTTGCCCAAAGTGACACAGCTGGTTACTGGGCGGCAGGCCGTGGACACAGGCCCAGGAATTCTGATTTCAAGCTAATTCTCATTCCACCATGATGGTGGTCCCCTAGCCTGGCAGCTCATCAGAATGCCCTTTGGAGATGGTTAACTAATAAACCAGAGTTGAAAGACCTCCTCTGAGCCTTCCGAGTCCCTTCTGGGGACAGGCCCAGCTATCTAAGTCTGACGCCTTGCCACCCATTGCCTTCCCGTGCCCACCAGCTCCTGAGGCCACACCACCGTCCATGATATCAAGGCCGACAACAAAGGACTGTAGAGGCCGGCCCTGCCACTGACGGTGTCCTTCCATTAGTGAAGTCCTCACTTGTCGAGAGTTGGTTCCTATGTCCCAGGATCTTCCTTCTACAGAACACTGTTAACAGCTCAACTTCTAGAAAGCCTGACGTTAAAAACAGCTATGCCAGGGCGCCTGGGTGGCTCAGTCGTTAAGCGTCTGCCTTCGGCCCAGGTCGAAGATCCCGGAGTCCTGGGATCGAGCCCCGCATGGGGCTCCTTGCTCGGCAGCAAGCCTGCTTCTCCCGCTACCATTCCTTCTGCTTGTGTTCCCTCTCTCGCTGTGTTTCTCTCTGTCAAATAAATAAAATCTTTAAAAAAAAAAAAAAACAGCTATGCCTCAGGGATAGAATGCACAGCATAGGGACTGCCGTCGGTGGTGCTGTAATAACACGGCCTGGTGACAGGGGCTCCCTGGGGGTGAGCCTAGTGTAACATATAAACCTGTCCAATCGCCCTGTTATACACCTGAAGCCGATGCGGCACTGTGTGTCAACTCTGCTTCCATACTGATAAATAAACACAGAGACTAGTCCTCTAGCAAAAGCAAACGAAACAACTCTGCCATTCATCAGCCCCGAGTGGAAAAGGTCGGGAAGATCTGACAGCCACGCTTACGAAGGCCTTGGCAAGGCCTTCTGCTGAAAGGGCTGGGGGCCAGGAATATGGGCCCAGGGTCCTTAGCCCAGCTCCCGACCAGCTGGGCCCCAGCTCCCCGGATGCGTTGGGAAAGGCACTGGTATTGTCAAGACACAAAGCAAGAGGCAGGGACCTCCCGCTGAAGTGACCGCAAACTCAGGCGGCAAGACTCACTCACCAGGGGAGTTGCTCAGGCTGGGGAAGCTCCTCCTGTCGGGAAGGGAGAGTCAGGTCTGGGGGACTCGGCAAAGCCCCCAGCAGGCAGACCACTGAACTCCCACAGAGACCCCCACCACTAACACGCTCCAGAGGAACAATTAGGAGTGGGTGTAAGAAGTCCTCAAGACCGACTTAGCCTGCCATGAACCCGGCAAGGGGACCCCCTTGGGCTGATTTATAAGAAGGGGTCACCTCCAGAGAGGAGCCTGGGCTGCGGGCCTGAGTGCTGAGAGCAGGTCAGCCTGGAGCCCGTTATTCTAATTGTCAGGAGAATCAGGAGACGAGGTGAAGCAAGTTGAAATTTGAAAAACACATTAACAAGGGTCTGACGAGATGCCAGAAGAGCCTGCCAGCGGGGACAGCTGGAAGGCCAATTTTTGAGTCCATACTGAAAGGTAGTTGCTCAAATATCTGAGTCAACACACACTGATTTCTCTCCGGCTCAGTACTCCTGGTTAATTGCCCCGGGGAGTCGCTCCAGTGACGCATCTAACACCCAGATCCATAGTGGAGTAAAAGAAAAGCGTGGTATTGAAGTGCAAATGAGGTCCTGGGTGCAGCCCGCGGGCCTGGGTCCTGCTGGAGGGTTTCCTGTTGCCTGGGCAGACACTTCCAGGGGCCCCACGGAGATTCAGCGAGCCTTCCCTTTGCAAGAGGCCGAGGGAAGGGGTGAGCATCGCATCTCAGCTGGCCCTCAGAGAGGGGTCTCTGGGGTTCGCCTCGTCTCCGCAGCTCCGTGTGCTGCTGAGGCCAGAATATAGTTTTCAGGAGTGGTGGTCCTCACGGGGACAGGGAGGTGGGTGAGTGCCTCCTTCCCACTTCCGGGAGCCCAGTCAGGGAAATCCTGCCTTTGGAAAATGATCCTAAGTTCGGCAACCAGATGACACCCTTGTGAGGCCGATGGCAGATGTGATTGAAGAGGTGAGCCTGGAATGTCCTCCTGACTACAGGCAGATCTCGGAGGCGGCAAGAGCCCGCAGCCTAATCTTCAGGGTCCTGCAGGTTTTGGCTACTCATGGAAGCACTGTCCCCTAACGGGGCCCTCACAGGGGCCCGGTGGGATCCCCCGAGGCTGGAGGTAAGAGTGGGGGCTCCTGCAGTGACCCCTCCGGCAGCCCTCACCCACCTCAGAGCTAAGCACGACATTATGAGATGTAACCCCAAACCCACGAGAACTGAGATCTAAATCGCAAGGATAAGGCAGGCCCTAGGAGCACAGGACACAAATCCTTCAAGGTGAGATTCTAGGTCTGCTGCCAATCATCACAGATAAGGAAGAAGCCTGTGTCACGGTAAAACGAAACTCAGATTCCCTGGGGAAGCTGTGAAAAGCAATTTCTGATTTGGTAGGTCTGACTTCGGGTAGCCAGAGTGAGGTCCAGTGACCCAGCTGGCTTTGTCCTCGTTTCCAAGCCTCTGGCTCACGCCACAGTTTATCACTGACCCTCAGGGTATGAGCTGGTCCTCACTAATACGCCTGCAGATCCTGCCCAACAACCAGAAAGCTGCTCTGCTGGGGCCCAGAGGATC
>CM053605.1:114571434-114612242 GCA_028646535.1 Procyon lotor | reverse complement strand
CCAAGAAGTTCAGGCTGGGGACTGACATCAACCCAGAAGAACACGTGACTTTCCTTTATCATAAGCCATACCTAGTGGGTTACCTACCCAAAGTGGGCCTTTTCCCAGCTTGCACAGAGAAGCTGGTTAGGGTCCAGAAGGGGCTACCTCTCCCTCTCCTTTATCCTTTCTCTTCTCTGTTAGGGTCCATATTGAGATCTTTAACTGAGACGAGCTTACTCATAGTCCACTCTCAGTTATTTTTGTTCTGTTTGGTGTTTCCAGCTCAGAAAAGCGGATTAGAGTCTATGGATCCACACCATGTTCTAGAATCCTGTTTGTCAGACTTTCCCATTTGAGCACACCTGCGGGGGGCTGGGCAGAAAGCGATATCCAGTTTGAGTTAGGGGCACCTTCTGAGTAGGATTCTGCCCTGTCCTGGTGTGAAAGCCTCCAGCGCTGTCTCCTCTCTCCCACAATCAGGTGGGAGAGCACCTCTCTCCATTTACATTGTCCAGTTTTGACAACAAAGAAATTGCTTATCCCTTTGTAGCAATCCTCCCTGTGGAGAGGGAGAAGGTGATGTCCTGGGCGAGGCATCCCGAGCCTAGAAATTCGGAGGCCAAACACTCTGTTACGGGTGGCTTCTGGTCTTTAGTAGCAAAGTTATTTCTAATTTTTAATTTATATCTTTCTGTCTTATTGTCTTTAGCACTAAAATGCAGCCAAAACCCATCACAGCCCACGGGGAAATTAACATGTGCCGAAAACACTATGAAAACAAGTCTAAAAGTTCTTCTGATACCCATCTCTTTGCTGGTATAGCCTCATTTTTGAACTGGTAACCGTGATTCACGTGTCCCAAAGAGACATTCATATTAGCGACGTGCATATATGCGACGAGAATTAGACGTGCATATTAGCAACGAGAAACCTCTGGATTTCAAGATTTTCCTTTGCAGTCCCCCAGAGCAGCTAGAGATTAGCTCCTGTCAAAAAGAATCCATCTCCTCCTCCAGTTTGCTTCAGAAGCTCAGGAAGGTTTGCCTCCTGCTACTGGGTGTCCCCTTGGGGTCAGCATCTCCGCACATTAACCAGGGCTGATAATACGGAGTCCTGGCCATGTGGGGTGGAAGGCAGCTAATGGAGACTTCCTCGTGGGATTCCAGCTCCTGCTCTGTGTGAGCCCCCATGAGCAGAGTGGTGATCCCAGGCTGGCTTAGCGCTGGGTTATTTTAACCTAAACTCCCTCTCCTGTCATCCCGGGAGCTGGGTGAGTCACAGATCTCATCCTTCTTCCCAGTTTTGGAAGCCAGCAGAAAATGAGGAAGGTTATGAGGAAAACCCATTTCTGAGGCTGGGGAGCAGAGAGAGATTCTGCAGAGATCCTGCAGAGAACTGCAGGAGAGGCTGCTGGGAAAAGCCCCTTTTGGCGGCAGGATAGAGGCTTGAAAAAAGACGCAGGAGGGACCCTTTAGGCTGGGCCCATCAGCCTAGCTCAAGGAACGTCAGACTAGCCAGGATACAAGGGTTCATCCTGCTTGCTCTGATCCTTGGGATGCCGAGGGATAATACCCTTGCTGAGCCTGCCTACTTAAGGGCCACACTAAACTAATCCGAAGTTGTTAGTGGAAAAAATATCCAACAATGAGATGTGGCTTTCCTTTTATGCTTACCCTTCTGATCAGGCAGGCTTTGAGGTCTGCCCATGATCTCATCCTCTGAGGCATGCAGGTTCCGGATCAGAAAGTACGTGGTCATTTTCCCTTTACCTTTCACTTCAATTTCACCCCTCTCGATTATTTCAAAGCCTTGATCTTCTAGAGCGCTGCACAGAGGCGGGTGGAAAATGCATCAGACATCAAAGATCACAGGTCCGCAACTTGAGAGTTGGCTACAATGGAGAGGGTGATTCAGGAGGAGTCTGAGTCCCGAAGTACACAATGGATTTTGGGAGGGGAGGGTGACCACAGGACATTGGCCAAGCCTGTTAAGTGGGGCAGGGAGGCAGGTGGGGAGAGGAGGGAGCGTGAGGTGGTGGAGTGAGAGCACAGGGAACCTACCAAAATCCTGTGACCCTACCCCACCTTTGCTCCCTCCGACACACTGCTCATTCCCACAGCCGCATGTCCTCTCTGGCCGTGAATGCACCAGCCCCATGTGGTTCTGAAACAGGAGGCTCCCTGGAAATGGGCACTCTCCTTTCCATCTTCCCCAAGCACCCCATTATCCCATATGGTCAGCATGCTCATCCTCACTCCCCAAGCTTTCTCCATGGCTTCTGACTGCCGAGGAACTTAAGGGAAGAGTATAGGGAGGGGACCGTGGAAAGAGCCAGAGCTGTGGGGTAACTGGGAAATGTCTGCTTGTTCATTTATTTACTGGTGGCTGCCGGGGATTGGAGAGAAACCACAGAACAGCACATTCCAGCCATGTTTCCAGTTCACGGTCAGGTGCTGCGGCCAGCTCTCGGCACTCACTGACCTTCCCTTGTCCTTGGCCAGTTCCATGGAGATTTCAGCCCTTCACCGTGCTCCTCTGGTTGACCCACTTGGCACCCGCTCTCCTCACTCTCAAGTTGCTGATTGTGCCTCCTTCTTTGTGACCTTTGTGATTCTCCTCTAAGATGGTAGCCACACTCCCCTTTAGCCCCTGTCTCTGACTGAGGCTGAGGTGTCTTGTGCAAGGGCGCCTGTCCTCTGCTCCCTTCCCACGTCCTCGAGGGCTGGCGGCATCAGCCACCTCTCCCCTTCTCTTCAGTTTGCATCCTCCCCTCAACCTACTAGCCTGCGAAGGTCTCTTCCATCCTAAACAGAAGAAAAAAACCTTCCCACTTTATTATCTCCTGCTTTAATTCCATACATTCTCTCCCTTTAATCCTTCAACCCGTAGCCCATTTTCTGTCCCCGCCATTGCACCACAACCACATCTGATACTGTTCCCAAAACCCCTGGTGCATATGTTTCTGTCCTTGTTACTATTTCGACAATGTTGTTCAAGTCCTCCTCCCTAAAAATATCCACAGAGTTGCTTCTCCTCCTGAACTCTGTCAGTTCCTTCTTTTTTGCTTCTGCTACTCACACGGGCTCCTCTTCGTCCACCTGCCACTTAAATGGTTGCTCTTGGCCCTGTTCTCCCACTGCGTCGGTCCCCGGGGAGTCTCCTCAATCTCATGGCTGAATTGCCACCTATACGTTGCCTTCTCCAAGTCGGGATCCCCAGCCAACACCTCGACTCCAGATTTCATCCAGCCACGTAATGGCGCCTCTCCCTACGATACTCCACAATTCCTTTAAATTCAGCACTTCCAAACCTGAACTCGTCATCTGCCTCTGTGAACCAGAGGCCCTCTTACCTGTCTCCGGGGGTAAGATTCAGGTCCCTGTCACCCAACATGGAGGCCTGGGAGACATCCAAGGCTCTTCCCTCTTTCTAGCAATTACCAAGTTCAGCTGATTTGACTTACCCCAAACTCCCACCACCAATGCTCTGGTTCAAACCCAACTCCTCACAGGCCTTCTCCTTCCTTTTTGCTGGTGCTTGAATCTGCCTTTGCATGGTCTTGAGAGCCAGCGTCAGATAGGACCCCGATCCACCATTGTTTCCAGTCTCACATTTCCTGGGGGCTCTTCTTCACCTACAGTGAGCACCCTTGTTCTTCAACGGGGCACACACGGCACCCACTACTTTCTGTTTCATGTCTTCCACCCCAGCAAGCTGAATTGTTTTTAGTTCTCTGTTCCTCCTCTTTATCTATGCTTGAACTGCTGGTTTTTCACTCCCCAAACCTCAGCTTTGGCTAAATCCTACTCTGAACTCCTTGTTCAAGATTCAGCACAGGAATCTCCTCCCCCACAAAGGATTTCTTCACTGGGTTAGGCCCCCTCATCCAGGCTCCCGAGGCACACGCTCAAATTACCTCAGGCACGAGAGCCCAGTGGTCAAAGCCGGGACTCAGACCCTGACCCCAGGTGATATCTGGGCTCTTTTCCTTGCTAACCTACCTGGGACCTGGGACAAGTTACTAACTTTTTTGTGCCTGATTTTTTTCTCATCTGTAGGTAAGAAGAATAAGAGTGCATTTTCATAGAACTGTTGCAGGAGTAAATGAACTAACATATAAAAGAACATAGAACAGAATTTGGTTGGCCTCTGGTAAGTTCTCAGAAAAACCATAAGTATCATTTTATGTTTATCATTGTCCTTATCATACTTCCAAAATAATTCCTCGTTGAATATTTCTTTCTTTGCAGGCCACACAGCTACTCAGCTCTGGGGTTGTCTCATGAAAGCAGCCATAGAAAATGAGTAAATCGAAAAGCATGGCTGTGTTCCAATAAAACTTTATTTACAAAAACAAGCAGCCGGCTGGATTTGGCCTATGACTGTACTTTGCCAATCCCCGCCTCGGATCAGAAGCTTCTTGGGAGCCAAGCTGTCTTCAAGGAGAGGCCCCATAGTATTTACTGTCTGACACAACGTCTTCGGGAAGCCAGGGAGGGATGGAAGAAGAACCAGGGGTTTCCTTCACTACCCACCTCCCATGGCGGCTACGCACTCTGCGCACTCTGGAAGCAGGGAAAGTCAGCGGAAGGCAGGAATAGATGAAGGGCTACCTGTAGGCTGTGGGGCTGAGGTGCACTTTGTCGGGGAGCCCGTGACTTTCCATCCTAGAAGCTGTGTTCACAGTGTCACCAAACAAGCAGTACCGTGGCATCTTGTCTCCCACCACACCTGCCAAGACTGGTCCCGTGTGGATGCCCACTCTGATCTGCACAGAGAAAACCTCACTGAAATGGGATCATCGAATACTCTTGCTTTTCTTTTTAAATTGAGGTGTGATTTCCATAAAATAGAAAGATCCTAAGTCGTTCGCTCTGGGAGTTTTGACAAGAGCCCAGAGCCCCGCAGCCACCATCCAAGATACAACACAGCCTACTTTCACGACCTCGCGAGATTATCCTGTGCCCCTTTCCAGCGAAGTTCTAGCCCTCCCCGCAGGGGTGACCACTCTCTTCTTTCTTTTCCCAAAGATGAATTTGCCTGTTCCTACAGGAAAAGGAGCCTGTCCAACACCGGGTACCACCGCCTCAGGCAGAGTAGGGCCTCAGTCCACGTATACAGAAGGCTATATGAATGAAATAGTAGAAGATCTCAAAGAGTACTAATTTAAAAATTATCGAAATGGCACGAAATGTTTCAAGTACTTTTCCCTACTTCCTTAAATAAACCCACATGGTATGTTGTTTCTGGTGAAGAGTCAGTGATGCTCCTAACCAGGTCCCTCTTCTTATCTTAAACTGGATAACATCTTCTCCTGTTTTCTCCTTGGTAAATCCGCTAGGAGAGTTTCCAGGAAAGCACTGTTTAATTTCATTCTTACTGGTGGAGTATCACTGTCCTTTCTGTAGCTATCACACACACACACACACACACACACACACACACACACACACACTCTATTTACACAACAGTATATTTTCAATTATTTTTTCCTCAGTGGCTTATATTACAGTCCTTTAACCGAAACGTGGGTCTCTTATCGGACCTTCTTATCTCATTCCCTCGTTCCCTCCCATCTTGATTTTTTACTGGGGCTTTTTTCCCACAGAGGTATCTGTGTGTTTACATGGGCCGAGTACTGTGGATATGTCCTTCCTGCAACTATATAAAGCCAACTTTTGTTCAGAAGGCTACAGTGGGCATGAAGAACCTGCAGTACTTCCCAGCGTGGGGCTCATCGTGAGGGTGAGTGGAATGCAGCTTCGGAATCTCCTACAGAGGGGCTGTAATTGAGAAAAATCGTATTCCGTCTTAGAGTTGTCTTTATTTATTTTGAGTTGGCTGGGTAGCTTATCTTGAAGATCCGACTGCCAGGAACAGAGAAGGGATAACATTTTAAACCCCAGAAACACTGCTCCGAAATATCTCAGGGCAGTAAGGATCTGCTGAGCAGACAGAAGGGGACACTTACTTTTCATCTCCAAAATTATCCGTCTTTTAGAGTGTGAATAAACTTCCATGCTTGGAAGAGTAGGTTCCTGGGAGAGAGGTGAGGAGATGTCTCGCTCAGGGCCATGTGGTAGGAGGAAAGCTATTCTAAATATCTCAGGACACCCTGGTGTCTAGCCTACTGCTGAGGGCATTTTCCCCCCTCCGCCTGACTCCTGAACTTTCGAGAAGGCATATCGAATACACAGTTTCCCTTGGGGTGGGAAGGCTATTCAGTAAACCTGAAACACTTGTGGAATTGAACGCTCAAATTAAAAAGCCAGAACTACTAAAAACAAAAACAAAAACAGCTATCAAGATGGACTGAGCCCTGCAGAATAAATGGAGAGATGTGCTCAGCACTCAGACAAAGAAGCGCGCAATGAATCCCATGAAAGTCCCACGCTCCAAAGCCTTCTCTGAAGTTGAAGAGAAGTTGGCTGGTGACATCCTTACTATTATCTCATTTACTCAGAACATGGGCAAGAGAAGACACGAGTTGGGAGAAATTACCCACTTTAATTACTGTAACATACCCAGTAACCATCTGAACAGATGAATAAGCAGAATTCTACTTTTTTGTGCGTGGAATGGTTGGTATTCAGCAAAATACTCATTTTCTCTCTACCTGGATGGGTTCTCCAGTGATAGGATTCATGACTTCTTTCGCAGAAATTCTCATGCCCAAGGCAAAGTTAGCCACTCTTTGAGCGTGGCTTCCAATAGGCACTGGTACGCCCCCCACCACCATGTAGGCATCGCCTATGGTTTCCACCTGGAAGGGGGAAAGGGGCATTCAGAGCATCTCCTTGGTGCGCTAAACATATGACTCAAATATTTTTGTCATTTTCCACGTATTGACAGAAGGACCATATTAAAGCTGGTAGTTATTGGCCAGGAGGATGAAGAGCATGGGGGACAGGATAAGAAGAAAAATGATTCCACAAACAACTGGGAGCCCAAAGGCCTTTCTGCCTGTGGCAGAAACAAGTTCCAGAGAAGACGAAGCTCCTGGGTTAGTGTATGATACTATGTATCAGACATACATTATTTAGATTAGACTTTTTGCGGAATTCAAGGGGTAGAATTATTCCCTGGGAGAACAAGGTGCCCTTCAAAGACCCTTTAGCGCTGAGTATTATAAAAGCATTTCTGGGGGCACCTGGGTTGCTCAGTGGGTTAGAGCCTCTGCCTTCAGCTCAGGTCATGATCTCAGGGTCCTGGGATCGAGCCCCACATCGGGCCCTCTGCTCAGTGGGGAGCCTGCTTCCCCCTCTCTCTGCCTGCCTCTCTGCCTACTTGTGACCTTTCTCTCAAATAAATAAATAAAATTTAAAAAAAAAAGCATTTCTGAAAAGACTAAAATTCCTAAAATAGCTCCAATCCCCTTTTAGTTCTACCTGCTCACCCCGCTCCCATCCACACCAAACCACAGACTGGGAAAGGTCAGGAAGGTTAGTCCGGAGCCCCTGGCCGGCCTGGGCACGCCGTGGCACACCCCACGGTTCGTGGACGCTTACTTTGTACACCTCGTGGACGCTGGTCAGTCTGTCGAACTTGGAGTACATGGAATTCAGCATCTTCACTATTTGGATAGGCTGGCAGGCAGCACAGATGTTAGTAAATGTCACCACATCACTGAAAAGAATCGTGCAAGTTTTAAATTCCCCTGCAACATAAACCAGGTGTCAGCCACAGCCAAGGGTAGGGAATAATAATCCTCTCTGAATTCTAGATGTGGGTGCCCTTTGGGAACCAAATCTGACTGTGCCTTGGGGAGAAGGAGCCGGGTGCCATTCAGCCAGCAGACCTTCCCCGCGTGCCCGCTAGGAGCCAGTCTTCATGCAGGGAGAATCATGTAACACGAAGCACAAAGAACCTCGGCCCTCGAGGGGCTCACAGGCCAATGGAGGAGACGTACACGTCATCGAACACCCAGTAAGGTGTGATGGGAGGTACGGCAGGGCAGAAGCGAGCTGGGCGGGCCCTGGCTCGCAGGGAAGCCCTTGGCAGGCGGGCTGAGGCAGAGACCCAGGGGCAGCTGAGCACTGCCCACCACAAGGGCAGAGACTGGTCACTGCAAGGTGGTGAGTCCCGCTCTCCGCGTATGGCAGAGAGCGGGACTCCCCATATCCTCAGCACGTCTCCCCAACTCGTCAGGCTGCTTCTGGTCCTGCTAATTTCCGTATAGCAGCTAGACGATCTGCTTAAGTCGGACCCCCAACTCCTCTGCCTCGCATCCGTGACTTCCATCACACTGAGACTGAAACAGAAAATGCTTACTGTGGCCAATAAGGGGCCCCCTCTGTCCCTGCCACCTCTCTGACCTCACGTCTCCACGCTCGCTGTCTGGCTTACTCCACTCCAGCCACACCGGCCTCCTTGGGGTTTCTCAAGTGCCTCCTGCGTGGGGCCCTTGCACCTGTAGCCTCCTCTGTCTGACCCCTCTTTTCTCAAATATCCAAGGGACTCTGTCTCACATCTCACATCTCACATCTCACAGGGAAGCACCTCATGAGAACTTCCTTTACCACTCTATTTAAAGTAACAGTCCTGAGACTCTGTCCTCTTAGCCTCATTGCTGCCCCCATGCCCATATGCCTTCCGTGGCCTATTTTATATGGGATCGTTCATTTGCTTATTGCCTGTCTTCTCCACTGGACTATAAGCTCCATGAGATGACAGACCATTGTGGTCTCTGCTGTGTCCCCAGTGCCTAGAGCAGGGCCTGGCACATAGTAGATGCTCAGTAAATATTTGTTGGATGACTGGATTTTTGACTCTTTGAACGCAGCTGGGTACTGTCTGTAATATTTATACCTCTGGTAATAATCTCCCATTCGTGTAACTTTCTCTTCCATTTGGCTTCTGGCCTACCATTCTCTCTTCAGAGTCTGCCTACTGCAGCGATTCCTAGATCAATAGCTTACCCTGGAAATTTCCATGGAGCTCTCCCTACAATTCCCTGACCTGGTCATGCTACCTGGAGTATCCCACGGGCATTTTAAACTCAGCTGCTCTACAACCGACCTTACCATCCTCCCCTCAAATCTGCTCTTCTTTCTGGTTCAGCCTTAAAATAAAGCACCACCTGTTTCTACACCAGAAACTTCACACTCAACCCTGACCTCTGCCTCTTCCCTTTTCCATCTTCTTGGTCGTGAAAATCCTGCCGAATCCCTTCCCACGTTGTGGGGTCTTAATTCAGGCGTTTACCATCACTCACCTGCACTGGGACGGGCTTTCTGTCTGCCTCCCTCTTGTGCATTCACTACCCTGCAGCCAGAATCATGGTCCTCAAACCAATCATGAGAAGAAACCTCAGGGAATCCTCTCCTGAGCCTCACCCTAAGTGTCTGGCCTCACCTGGCACCACTCTGCCACATACCCCCACGTTCTAGGGACTGTCCCCTGCAGACCCATCTTCGTGCTGCCTCACCTTCGCTCCCATCATCCCATTCTCTGGCAATGCCTCGCCTTTTTTTTTTTTTTTTTTTTCCCAAAATAAGTCTCAAGGTTTAACTCAAGTGCCATCCACTTTATGGAAAGCCTCATAGCTCCCGACTCTGCTATCCTTCTCTCCGACTTCTACTTCTTATTAACTTGCTAGCACCTGTGTTTCCACACCTTTGCAATGGACAGAGCATGAATTCTGGAGTTAAATGGACTTTGGACTGATTTTCAGCTCGTTTACTCGTAAACTGGGGTGAACATAAATTTACTCAGCTGTTTGGGATAATAACACACCCCCCTCACAGAAATGTTCAGAAAATTAAATGAAATGGACTGTATAAAAATGTCTAATCCAGATCCTGGCACAATCAGGGCTCCTTAACGCACATAAGTTTCCTTTCCTTTGGCTACCCTGTGCCCCGTGAAGAGGTCCTGTGTATATCTGCCAAACCCACAGGATCGCGAACTCCTCTGGGTCGAGACGGGGCAGCACCCTGAAATTCAGTAGCTCCTCCACGGATGTCTGGTGCCAGAGCCTGCACCGCCTCTCGCTCGGAGGTCCCCCTGAAGGGAAGGGGGGGGGGGCTCTACCTGCAGCGACCTTCTTGCCCTCCTTCAGCTGGTTGGCCACGTGTTCCGGCAGCATGGCATAAAGCAGGGTCTCTGTTTTCTTCTTTTCTATGGCCAAGTGCTTGGAGAGGACCCGCAGCTCCTCCTTCTTCCTCTCCAGCTGGTTGGACAGCTCAATCTCAGCCAGTCGCTGCTGGTTCAGGAGGATGAGGTCCCTGGTGGTGTCGTGGGGGGCGATGTCGGAGAGGTGCATGCTGTGTTCCTCCAGCTCCTGCAGGCTGCGGAGCTTTGGGGAGCACAGGTACATCATGCAGCGCACGGACTCCATCCAGATCATCTGGCCTGCCCGTCGCCGAGAGAAATGTGACAGCGGAGCACGTCACCGACAGGGGACACAGCTCGCCAGATTGTCAGCCACACAGTATGCCCTTCCATTCCCTGCTCGGTCTCCCTCCTTCCCCTTCAGCCACATTTCTTGAGAGCTCTATCTGTGCGTCCTGTCTCCACTTACTCATCTTCTCTGTCTCACGGCGGCCTTTTTTACTCAGAGGTGGCCCGTCCCTGCTTCCAAGTCACCTACTCCAGCAGAAGTCTGTCTCTCCCTGCTCCTGAGCCCTCCTGCTGTTGGGTGGTGTTATGCAAAAACCCCCTCCCTAAAACCTCACTTCCAGAGACTTCCCTGACCTTTCTATCTGAGATTCCCCTGACTTCTTTCCGTTTTTCCTTTGGGGTCTTTTTTTGCTCATTCCTTCAATGCTGGTGTTCCCCCGGGTTCTGTCTTAGTGTTCTTAGTATCCCACAATGACGCCCTCCGTCATTGCTGACGAGGAGTCTGAATTTCCAGAGAAACCCTGCTTCCTGGACTCAAGGGCATATTTCCTTAAAAATAGTTACATTTATTATTTTACTATAAAAGCAGTACACATGCATTGCAGAAAATGAAAGAAGTCGAAGAAAATAATAAAAGTCGCCCATAATCACACCACCTCAGGTAATTACTAAAAGCGGGCTATCTGCCATCTTCTTTTTGTAATCTGAATTTTTAATTTTAAATTTATAATCGGCATATCCCTCCATAACATAAATACAGATATGCATCGTACTTTTTTGCTGGCTGCATTAATTATAGCATATTTTATTTAAGCAACCGTGTAGCACTGATCATATTATCCTTTTATGAGTCTATAAACAACATGGCAATGGCCAAGCTTAAGGTAAGTCATTGTGTATGATAATGGCTATTCTGTTAAGGATATAATCTTAGAAATGGAATTACTGAGAAAAAGAATGTGCTCATTTTTAATGTTTTGGATGTGTATTACTAAAATGCCCTCTAAAATGATCGTGACGGGGCGCCTGGGTGGCTCAGTCATTAAGCGTCTGCCTTCGGCCCAGGTCATGATCCCAGGGTCCTGGGATCGAGCCCTGCATCGGGCTCTCTGCTCAGCAGGGGGCCTGCTTCTCCCACTACCATTCCCTCTGCTTGTGTTCCCTCTCTCACTGTGTTTCTCTCTGTCAAATAAATAAAATCTTTAAAAAATAAAAATAAAAATAAAATGATCGTGACAATTTATACTCCCATGAGCAGTGATTTTTTTTTTAATTACTCGTCAACATTCACACATGGTTTTCTGCAGCTGAACTCACCTTCAGTCCCCTCTGCAGATCTGCTTACTTCCTCGCGCCTGGCCCCTGCCGAGAGCCGGGCACACTATTCCAGGCATTAAGGGGACCGTAGTGACTCAAACCAGGCAAGTCCCGGACCCCAAGGGGTTTGCAATGTCTTTTCTCAGCTAATCACACCTTGATCACCGAGTTACCCAAGCAAGAAAGCTAATCATTAGCCTCAGTATTCTTTCTCTTTTGCAACCTCTACATCCAATCGCCAACTTCTGCCTTAATTCTCTCCTGAATCTGTTCCTCAGGGATCCCCCCCAGCACCACCACTGGGGTGCTCCTGGGGCTTTAAAGCTTCTCACCAACTCGACAGTGGCAGCCTCCTGCTTTCTCTGCAGCTTTTTTGAGAAAACTGGAAAACTGCCTGGTGCCTTTCTGAGCAATGGCCCGGATGGCAGAGAGCGTTGGGGAAGGTTCCTTACCACGGAGTTTGAGTGCAGGCTGACCTTTCCACGCCTCAGGCATCCTTTCTCTTCGCGCCTTCAGAACAAACTGGCTATTGATAAACTTGCAGATGCTGAAAATGTTGAAGGTAACTTGGGGATGAATGATGGAGAAATACTCATCTAATCGAATCTTCCGGGTTTGGAGTCCTGGGACATACTTCTGAATATTCACTCCAGCTTGCTTGACCCTCAGCTATCCACAGAGGAGAGATGTAAGACCAGGAAACAGAAAGCAATCTACACCACACACTTCTCCTCGGGAATACCATTCTGTACCCTCTCTGACTCGCTAAGGAGGAGAAGGGGTTGCTGATGGAATAGATACCATAGAAGCAATAGATTTATTTTAAAAATCAAATCTGCAGCTGATCTCTGAAAAGAGGAAAGGAGAGTATAGAGTGCTCAAAAGCATATCTCTCACTAACAAGGAACAGATTTTAAAAGTGTAATTGGGCTAACGGTTCTTCCCTAACTCTGTGGGATTTCTCTGTTTCTGTCTCTTTCTCTCTCTCCCTCTCTTTGACTCTCTCTGCCTTCCCTCCCTTTAGAATTCATTAATAAAGAAACTAGCAAATTCTGTAGCTTAGATAGATCCTGACACCCAGGCCCCGGATGAAGGAGTCCATCGTGTGAGGAGACGTCTTTCACTGCTATCTCCAGGGAATACACAGAAGGAAGAAGCAAAGTGAGTATCCTGCATACAAAATGTCCAACGTCTACATAAGCTGCCCAGGATACTTAACACCACTAACCATGGGCTGTCTGTTAGACTGTAGAAATTGACTTAACGTTGTAGAATAACTATCATTAAATTTTCTGTCATACCATGCCCAAAACTTAAAAAGAAAAAGGAGTTTTCAAATGCATCAGAATTTAAAACATTAGTAGTAGCAATAATAATAATATCCTTGTGGCACTGGGGAAATGCCAAAGTATATTGCGTTATAATTCCCTAGTTGTTTCCTATAGGAGTGTGTGATTTCCTCAATGAGATCAATTCTCTGCAAGCAGAGATGACCCTCAAATGAGTAAATTTCATAGAACCCTTATCCAGCGGTCAGCCAGCAGGTGATAACATGTCTCGGCATTCAACTAAATATCAGAGAAAATCACAACTACCTGAAGCCATTTTAACTGATATTTTTGACCAAATTTATTTTGCCTAATTGCCCTTTACACGAGCTCATAATCAATTTAGTTGACATAATTTTGGCCAAGGAAATTGACAACAACCAAACATCTTCCATTATTGGTCATCCTCACAGCTCCCACAAAACAGTGGCATTAATTGGCACCGACCTCTCCCCTGCTTTCGAGTTGCAGGAAGAGAAGCTTAGTGGGACTGAGCCTTCCACAGTGGCCATGAGGACGGCAACGACCCACAACTAAAATTTCACCCTGTCATTACTGTGTTCTTTCATCTCTCGGTGTCATGAACCTTGGTGTCATGGTTCCTTGGTTTCATGACAACCTTGGTTGTCATGAAACATCTTGGTGTCACTTTCTTTTTCTCTAATGACAAACCTTCCCCATGCACTCCCTAGTCTAGACTCCTTGGTGCTGTCCCCAACCCGTTTGTATGGAGAAGATCCTGTACTCTGGTTTCTGGAGGACGCCACAACGAAAAAGAAGTCAGCGGTCACACCAGGCTAAATCCTAATCTCCCAAACGCTGGGGACGCCTCGGGGACTTGAAAGTCCCCACCAGCCATAAAAGACTATAAAACATATTCCCTTCCCAGCTTATCCCTAATCCAAGGGACAGAGGGAAGGAGCCTCTTACGGATTCATCAAACACAATGTGGAAAGGAAAAGCATTGCAGAACGTCTTCTGTTCAATCCAGAGTCGCTTGGGATAAACCGGCACGAAGGTGTTCACGGGATGCCCTGGGTGTAGAAAAAGAGAGTCCTGATCACAGGCAGCTCACGCCACCAACCTGGTGCAGAGCAGAGCTCGGGAGAGTGTCTGAAACATCTCATGGGCAGAGAGCAGTCCCCACTCTCTATCACAGCCTCCCCCAGCGTCTCCAGATGGCCACAGCAATTCTTCCAAATTAAAACAAACAGAAAACTTGCTACCAGGTTGAGAAGCACCCCCCTACCCCCTGCCAAGTTTCTGCCCGCCGCTGAAGAGTTCCTGGGCCAATGGAGTATGTCTCGCCATGAAAACAGAGCCGGCATTGAAATGGTGACAGCCAGACAATGAGCTAGCAGAGCAGAGCGTGCGTGCCCGGCCCAGCGTCAGGGACATTTGCCATGGAGCTTTTGAGACTGACAGTTTTGGGTGGCACATGAAAATTTAACCAACAGCCCTATTTGGCAGGGGGTAGAGATTCGAAATGGAGCCTTTTTGATATGAAAATCTCCCAGACAAAGGATGTCAATTGCGTGTTTGACTCGCTTGCCACGGCTTGAGGGACTCAATGCAGCCTTTTGAGCCCTGCAGACCTCCTCCCAGATGCATGTCACCAGGACCCGTGGGGCAGAACGGGGAGGGCTCTAGCTCCTGGCTCCCAGTGGGGCGGGGCTCTCCTTCGGGCTCAGTCATTAGCGCTGATCTTGGGCTGGGCTCGCTGTCAACAAGGGCACCTTCAGAGCCCGACGCCTGCCTTTTTCACACGGAAGAGGGAGGACCTTGTTCACAGCAATACAGAGCGCAGGGACAGAGCCAGAAATCTGCTTTCCTGGCTCCTGATTCAGGGTCCTTTGCACTACTGGACACTATGGTTATTAACTGCAGACTTGTAGGCCAGAAATGCATCCCAGTCCCAAAGGCTCGAGAAGCTGTAGAAAATGCATTGTTCTGGAGAATACGTCAGTGCTCATCCTCCTTCCTTTCAACACGGTCACCGACTGGGACTGCTTCCCATCCTCTCTCCAGTGGCTTTTCTTGATGATCAGGGAGACTGTGTCTCTGTGTCACCCAGCTCAGATAAAAGGGGTGAAGGAAGGCAAGTTAGAGTCTGGTGTCTTAAAGATCATGCCTGCTAAACCCAAGCTCGGCAGAAATCAATGACATCATAATCATGGAAGACGTGGCCCATTTGTGTGCACCACGCCATTGTTCTGGTCCGAGAACCAAGGTTGGGAGAATAGTCCCCTCACCTTTTCCAAACATGACCATACTCCTCACAATTTCCCAGTGTGATTTCTTCACAGGACAAACAGAGACACTCAGATATTTCTCTTTCATCCTAAGGAAAGCTGCCTCCATGGCCTGCAGGTGACAGAGAAGCATGTGGTCAGGTCATGGGCCTGGATACGCATGAGCCGCATTTACCATAATTGGGACCAGAGGACACCAAGGCCTTACAAGGTCAGTCTTAGCAAGACTTCGTTATCCCTAAGATTTTTATCTAGTTAATCTTCTTGTTGTTTCTCTGCCAAAGGCAGCAAGGACTTTTTACAAATCTCACGATAGGGCTGGTAGGAAAATTACACATGAACCTCTTCTCTTCTTGTGGTTGAAGATTCTGTAGCGAACAGAGTCTTGGGGGGGGGGTTTGAATGTTCTAAGATATAAACACTGTGTGCTCCAGGAGTCACAGAATCACTGGATATTTGTATAAGCTGTGTGGATGCAGAGAGCTGTGTACCTAATATATGTAGGACCTAAGTAGAAAATACTCACTCTACAAGTTGCAATTGAGGCAGCCAATCACAGGATCAGGAATTGACTCCAGACTCCTAACTGGCCCCAGCTCTAGAAGTGGGCGCTAAGGACTTGAAAGGTCAATTTATTTCAGAAGGATTGCAAAATAAGCCACCAAATCCAAATGTCTGGCCTTCGTATTGGTATTTTTAGAGGTGAAAATGTTCCAGGCTAAAGTTTATCCCTGAAAACCTCCCGGTGTTTATCCAAGTTCTCTTAACCCAGCGGTTCTCAACCAATAATGATTTTCGTCCCTACCACTGCCCTGGAGACATTTTTAATTCCCACAGCTGAGGAGTCGGGGAGCGGGGTGCTACTTGCATCTAGTAGGTAAGCTATGAATGCTGCTAGACGTGCACAAGACAGCCCATCCTAGCAAAGAATTATCTGGCCCAAAATGTCAATAGTGTTGCGGTTGAGAAACTCTGCCTTAAACCCATGATTAGAAGGTCCATTTGATTCTGTTCTTTGCATCGATTGTTCTGAGGCTGGCAGTTCCAGCAGGAGGATCTGTGCTTTCCAAAGACATAGCAAACCCAGTACCTCTTGGTCTGTCTGGATGTCCTGATTGTCTTGTAACTGGTTTGGTTTTGCCCTTCTCGTCTCTCTGTGAGGCTTCTGCACAACCAGAAACACAACATGCTCCTTCTTTCCTGTCCTCTCCTCTTCCTTACTCATGTCGAGGATATCCATGGTCACATCAATGTCAAAGAAGTCTTTGGCCACAGCCTCAATGATACCTACAGCAGAAGGACACCTGATAGTAAGGGGTGGCAAGAGGCAGTTTTGTCAGCAGAAGTTATAACATAATCAAGTCAGACTTCAGAAGAGTATCCCAGAGTTCACTAAGCCCAGGCCTTGCATCAAAACAGGTAGCAGATGATAGATTAATAAAATTAAAAATAAAATAACTTCTAGGTAGAGGTTTAAATTATAGATGTCTGCACAACAAATAGAGCTGTGCCACTGTAATTTCTAGTTCAGCATCTATTCTTTTATTTCAGGAAGGCATTGAACTCACTAAACCAACTCTAGAAATAATATAAACAAAATTTAGTTATAAAAGCATTAAGGATCATGTTTTAAAAAGAGGTGCTCTAAAAATCTATCCCGGAGTTATAAGCATGGGAAAGTCATGCATGAAGATGTTCGCCAAAGCAATAGCAAAAGTAGTATCTACCAAAAATTCAACAACAGGGGACTAGTTATTTACAATATATGGATTATCACTCAGCAGTTGAAAATGGGTTTCAAAGACCGTGCGAAAACATGGAAGGATGCTTTCTCCATAATGCCGAATACACAAAGAACGGTTGATACAAAATAATATATGCAGAATCATCATAACTATGTAAATACGTAGTTTAAAATGTTCAAATAAAAATGGAAACTATTCCTTCTTTTGGCACCTTGGGAACTCATTTTAATGGCCCAAAGGCTTTGGGAGTAATGATCAAGATGACAAAGAATCTGATGATTGAAGAGCTGGGCTGGCTATTAGCCATCCTGGAGAATCTGCGAGGATAATTCCACAGACCTCGTAACTGTGGTGCTGGCTAAGCTGTTCTTATACCTGGTACGATGTGGCACAGACCGCTCCTGTCGGAGTAGTAATGGAGAAGCATTTTCCCATCTGCTGCTCTCTCCACGCGGAACGATGGTGCATTCATCTCCTAATCAAAAGACAAGACATGTTTCGCCCAGTGAACACAAGTTGTTTTAATTATGCTTTTGAGGCTTTGTGCAACAATTCTTACCCATTACAGCACAGAAAACTATCTCCAACACCTCTCCAATCACATAAAACCCACCGTGGTTTTGGCCCCTCTATGTCAGGAATTTGATATTATCCCCAATTCCCTATTCAATATGGCAAGTATTAGCTCTCTTTTAAAGAGGAAGAAACAGGCTCAGTGGAGTCAAGGCTGAGGTAAGGGTGGGACAATGTTTGAACCCCAGTGAGTCCACCATGCATCCTGCTCTGACCCACACCCCCAGGCGGGGCCAGCTGCTTGGTCTGTGATCAAGGGACCATGAGCATTTTCACCCTCAGAAAGATCAGGTGCTCAGAGCAACTTGAAGAAGAGTTCATTTCTTACCTGGAAGTAAAATGCTGTGTGCAGTGTAACATTGCATATTTGGAAAATCAAGATGCTTCGGAAGACACCATCTTTCTCTGGGAACAAATGTTGACATTCAAGGGTGCACCATCTCATGGTAGATGGATGTCAAGAAATAAGGATGAAGACGTTGCCTGGGGGAGGCCCTGAGACAAACAACCTCCCTCCCTCCCCACCTTGATTGGTAGGCAGCTCAGCACCCAGGCTTACACCCTGTGGTCCAACTGAGGGAAGAAATTTAGTGAGGTGGCTTCCTACCATGATCTTTACTTTCTTCTATGGTGGGAGGGTTTCTAGTTAAAATGAGTTTCTTTAAAGAAAAAAAAATTATATATTTATTTATATATAAAAATATAAATATATATATTAAAAATTTATATATATTATATAAAATATATATATATTTATACACACGCACACACACGGGGGGGGTGATTCGAGGCAACACATATAAAAAGCATGCAATAAAACAGGAAATTGAGTTACTTAAAAAAATTATACCCAAGCCCTACATAGTGAAAAAAAAAATAACAGAATCCAGAAGGGCTGAAATGAAAATTCACACCCTCCCGCTACCTCCTCCACCTTCAATCCTCACCCCAGCCTAAGCCACTTACCAGAGACACTTCTCAAAGTCTGTGCTTTTAATTCAATCCAACTCTCTGAATAGTAAGATTATACTTTTGTTTTTTTATTAAAATAGGGTTTTATGGAAGAGGAGAATCAGGCAAAGGGAAAATAATGGGAAGCAGACAGAGCATGGTCTTTGGGAGACAGGCATATGTGGGGATGCATCCTGGCTCAGCCGCCATAACCTGGCAACTTAGGGCAACTGTTTGACCTTTCTGGACCTGTTTTCTCATCTGTGTCATGAGAAAAAATAAGAATACCTAATCTTAGGGGTGTAAGGAGGATAATTCAATGTTTATCAATGACTTAGCCCAACATCTGCCTCATAATTAGCACCCAATGAAAGTTAGCTAAAAAAACAAGATTAAAGGCACAGCCATAATCAGAAATGTATGCCTTAAGGCAATGACAGATGTCCAGAAGCAGACATAAAGAAAAGTCAGCATTATCTTATTTTACTTTTGCCTAGAGAGACAATCTAGAATGTTCTGCCCAGTATAAAGCTCAACAGCTATCAGATATCACTGCCTGTGTTTTATTACAACTTGCATATTATAGCATTTATATATTTTATTCACGTCATCATGTGCAAAATATCCTCACTTACACCCTGAAAAGTTCTATTCTTTTTTCTAAAGATTTTATTTATTTATCTTGAGACAGAGAGAGAGTGGGGGAGAGGCACAGGCAGAGAGAGAGCAAGAGAGAGAGAGAGAGCATCTCAAGTAGACTCCCCGCTGAGCACAGATCCTGACACGGGGCTCTGTCTCACAACCCTGAGATCATGACCTGAGCAGAAATCAAGAGTCAGACACTTAACTGACTGAGCCACTGAGGCACCCCTGAGAAATTCTACTCATTAGCATTGGTTTGGGCGCGTGAAGAGATGATAGATGACTAACCCAGAGGAAAGGTAGTAGGAGTTGGATGTACAAACAATGGGCTAGAACTTCAAACCTTCAATACCATCCACCATTATTCATTAGAGCAGCAGTAATATGGTGAGTACAGTATCTGGAGCATAAAAGAAATTCCATATTTTTTTTTTGGTTTAATGAATGAATGGGAGAACATTAACATTCTCCAGAACTGTGATTTGAGGTATTAGCCAAATTTGCAGATGAAAGATGTTATATTAAAATATCTTATGGGAGATTATTGAAGGGGCCCAACTGTATTTCTTTGTATCCTAATTGCAGTGCTTTAGCTAAGAAATTTTATTTTATTTTTTTATTAACATATAATGTATTATTTGCCCCAGGGTACATGTCTGTGAATCGTCAGGCTTACACATTTCACAGCACTTAACATAGCACATACCCTCCCCAATGTCCATAACAAGCCACCCTACTCCTACCACCCCCCACCTCCCAGCCACCCTTAGTTGTTTTGTGAGTTTAGGAGTCTCTTATGGTTTGTCTCCTTCCCTGGTCCCATCTTGTTTCATTTACCTCCCCCACCCCCCCACGACCCCCCACTCTGCCTCTCAGTTTCTTCATATCAGAGAGATCATAGGATAATTGTCTTTCTCTGACTGACTTATTTCGCTTTAGCTAAGAAATTTTAAAGGAAGTTGCCATATGAATTATTATCATTTTTTAACTGGCTGTATGGAACAGAGAGAAAGGGAAAAGAAGGAAGTTATTATTATTTGTGAAATGCCTTTTCTAGACTGAGCACGATGCTGGGGACTTCCATATGTGCTCTCTTGTAATTCACACAATAATAGAGAGGATTTTTTTTTAATACTATTTATTCCTTTTTGTCTATGTGTTTGCGCAATGCCTACGAAAAGGGCCTGGCACCAAGTAGATGCTCGATACGTATTTAGTAAATGAATAAGTGAAAAGCTCAAGGTCCAGAGAGGGCACCACACAGCTAGTAAGCTGGTCAGACAGCATGGTAGGCCCATCTGACCCCATAGCCAGAGCTCCTTCTATTCCCTCTGTCCCTGAGTAAGTAGTTCACAAGATAATGATGGGACACACCCAGCTACTCATCCTACTTGAAGTCAGTTAAAGTTTCCAAGCTCTTTATTCCTTATGTGAACGGCGGAGAAAATAATCATTTTCCCATTGAACACGAAGAAGGGTGCATTATGCTCAAGGGGGCACTTTAGCCTAGATATTCTCATTTTATCCTCATGACAGCCCTTCCAGGGTGGTTATGAGCATTAAACATAAAAATAGAGAAGAAAGAGCTTGGTCAACTAGGAAGAATCCTAAAAAGAAATATAAGCAATTTTATATAAAATCAGCTATTATCAAAAAATGTGTAAGTGCCATTTTGCCTTTTTAATGAAGCATTTTCTTTTCTAAAAAAGGAAGTCTAGGCGTTTGAATTTCCAAATGATGCCTACAAGCAAGGAAACCAAGGGAAGAACTCCAGAAGGATAGATCCCAAGAGGGACATTAGTTTCTTAACCCCTCAGGCGGCCACCCCGCAGGTCACTCAGTGAGGGACGGTTTTCGACTCTGGCTCTGGGCCCTATCAAACCCTTCCTTCTGATACATGAAAAAAATGAATCCGGCGGCAGAAGCTGTTTATCAGCTCCATCCAGCCCAGGAAACCTGAGGAGCAATTTTGCAAATCCACTGAAACCTGTTTCCCAGCCCTTGTTCCTGCTGCGATCAGTCTTGCAGACTTCATTCCAAAACCACACCAGCGGCTGTCAGAATAGGCGGGCCTCTGTCACCAAGCCGAACCCTTCAGCTTGTCTTTCATTGACGGTTGCCAGCTGATAAAAGCGCCAAAGGGCGTTCATTGTCCCCTCCTTCCCGACACCGCCTGCCAAGGGTTCTGGCCGCCCCTGCACCTGCGCCCCTCCTGGGGGAAGGCAGACGAGGACCGAGAACTGCCTTGGGCGTTTGCTCCCCCTTAGAGCCACCCAGCCCGGCCTCACATAGTCTTACCTGATAAGACAGCGCGAGGTAACTGTGGAGGGCATCCAGGTTTTCAATAAACTCCGTGAGGTTTCCTCCCAGGGTCCGTAACATCCTGTCGTAGCCAGACATCTTACAGAATGTAAAGAAGTATTCTCCGAAGAGTTTCAGAATGACTTCCATGGACACACCTGTGGAACCCAAAGCACAGCCCCGAAGTACAAACACCTGCAAAGTGTTGGCTCTCCGTCGGGCGGTCTTCCTCGAGCTCCGAAGCGTTCACGTCCTGCCCGTGGGACACGTTATGGAGCGGCTCCCAGAGGGTCCACTTGCCACCCTGAGGAAGCCAGTGCAGCCCTGACCCCAGAACATGAGATTCTCCTAACGCTACTCCAGTCTTCTCCGTGGTCCCCAGGACATAAATTCCTCTACGGCCCAGAAGCAACAGCGTCCCATCCCCAGGCGGGCTGACTCTGGCACCCAGAGTCAAGTTCGCTCTGGGCAGGGCAGTGTATGGCCCTCTGCAATCTCCCCTACCAGCACTAGACATTTTTAAAGACAACAGCCTGTAAATGAAATGAAAAGCTATCTCTGAGAAAGGACTAATACCGCAGCTAAGAAATAATATGGACGAACTTATCTTGATTTACCCAGAAGATGATGCCGAATGCTTGCATTGATTCCCCCCTTTCCCTCTCATCCTCTCCCCATCCCGATTTCCCCGTGGGAGGTCCTTTGCACATCCTTCATATCCTCCATAAAGATTTCTCTGAATAGCCCATGTCACACTGAGTACTCCTAAGGGTTGCATTTTATTTTCTTCCCCACTGTGTGATATTTCTGAGGGGCAGTGACCTCATTCTACACATTTTCTGTGCCGGACACAAGGTAGGGGCTTGATAAATACCTGGGGGTAGATTTGTGGCCTTCACCAGAGCTGCTGTCACTGCCCACACCATTGCAATAGACAACGTGACTGCTTTATAGAGGAGGAAGTCTTTATTAAAGAAATTTAATAGTTCCCGAAACACTCATTACACATTAAGTACTCATGAATCAAAATAATCGATTATTTTGCTCAGCATGTGCCGAAACCTTGTAAGCTAGCTAATCTTATTATCATGTCCCCTTTTTTATAAGTGAAGTGTCCCCTTTTTGAAATTGAGAGTCGTCTTTGTGAATGGACCTAAACCAGAGGCAGAAGCTCTAACCCCAAATTCGGTGATTTCTTTTTTTTTTAAGATTTTATTTATTTATTTGACCGAGAGAGAGAGAGAGGGAGAGCACGCAAGCAGGGAGAGCAGCAGGCAGAGGGAGAGGGAGAAGCAGACTCCCTGCTGATCAGGAAGCCCGATTCAGGACTTGATCCCAGGACTCTGGGATCATGACCTGAGCCGAAGGCAGACGCTTAACCAACTGAGCCTACCAGGTGCCCTGAATTCAGTGATTTCTATACCACATCCCACAGTCTCTAGAGCAGCTAAGAAACAAGAGGTCTCCTCCAGGGTGAGGACTGCTTGTGCGTCATCATCACTGACACAGGAGACAGGACATTCCTTGATGCTGGTGGCCTGACGCGTCTGTGAAAGAACATTCCCTCATTTCCTGTGGTGTGTGACTCTGGTAGGTCTTGGGGGCTGCGACAAGGTCTGGAATGCCCAGGCTCACGGGAGACCTGCCGAATTCACCATCACCACGATCCCTGGCTGGATCTTTGCAGGGCCCTGTGGTGCTCTGGCTGAATCTGGAATTCACAGCAAGGGGCTTTCCAGGTCTCTTGAGCTATCTAAGATCAATTCCTGCAGGGGTGGCAGAGGATCAGAGGAGGTCTGGGCACTTCCCAGACTCTACTTGCTTCCTGAGATGATCAGATAAGTAGATTCCCTATGGCTCATTGTTCACACTCAGACTCTTGGGCAGATAATTGTTTTGCAATCTGAGCAGGATAGAGCCCTGTTCTGAATTGGTCTGGTCTTATCAGGGGTGAGTTATACATATATTCCAAAAATATGTTAGCCAGGTCTTTTGAATCTAGACAAAGCTTGGGACGGGAGGGTGGAGGGTGGGAATGGCTTGTGTTAATTGCCTCTGTTGGGTTCTCTGCTTCCGGGTCCATCCCGAACTGGATGCAGGCAGACTTGTCTATAAAATAGCAATCAAGAGCCACCTGCTAAGCCGCAAAGAACTGAAATAAATTCCGCTCAAGTCCTTTCCATTGCTTATGAGTCCCTGGGAGAAGAACTCCTGAAGAGTGTGTGGACAGGTGTGGAATCGATCTTTTCTCTTTCCCCCTCCCCCCTCCTTTCCTGCTAAATCTAGCTGATTCGAGCTGAGAAAAAACAGCTGTACCAGGCGTCCCACGGGCTGGAGTGCCGAGCAGGTGCATCCTGTTACCGGTCAGGAAAGCACAGATCCCAGAAGCCTCCATCTCCTGGGGATCACGCTCAGGAGGACGGGGCTGTCGGCAAACCAAGCAGGGTATAGCAAAGTGACAGTGGTAGCCTTGTGTAGAAAAACTGTTTGGCTTTTCTCCTAAATCTGTAAACCTACAAAAATCCACAAAGACGCTCGTTCCAGACCCTGGTTATTTTGTTCCGGGGCACCCAGCTCTGTTCATAGGAGAGGCCCACTGGCTCAGAGACTAATGGTTGCTTGAACACAGTTCTCGAGGTCAGGTGGGGCGTCTTCCACCTGTGCTGGGTTTGGGACTTCTCGGATTCCTGGTTGAGAATGCTTGTCTAGCAGAGGACAAGGTCACTTTTAAAAACCAGTGTTTTTAAAACAGGGTGTTGTGTTGTCACAGTTTCAGCTCAGTGAATTTAGGATTCCGTGAGTTCTCTAAGTCACAGGAAGTCATAGGAAATGGCAAGAAAATGTGAAAACTGGAAGAGCTATAGGTGCCTTAACATGTTTTTTGATGGTGTGAGGGAGAATCTGTAGTATGCTTAGTATTTTATCTTTTGTGTAACAAATCAGGGGAAATACGGAAATACGCATTTATCTGTTTATTTGTGCAAAATGAAACACCAGAAGGATAAACCAGGGGCTGCTGGGATTGCTTACCTACAGGGCATTGGCAGGAATGAGGTAGAGAGGTTAGAAAAATTGTGGAGGGTGAGGGACTGACACTGCTCTGAGCATAACTTTTTGGACAGTTCTGGTTTGGAAATCATGTTAATGACTCATATACTGAAAATAAAATAAATACAGTCAATAAGGATAGGGAAAGCCCCAAATAGAATGCAAACAGAAATAGATTAACAGCAATTCCAGAACAGTTTGGAATACTCTAATTACCCAGGGGGGGGGGAAATTAACCCAGTAACATTTGAACACAGTAGTTACACTGCTCTGTCTTTAGGTTAAACCAAATAAACAGCCAAAAAGCTTTCAACAAATATTTGACTGTAGTTAGTAGGTTTTCTTCCCACAATGGTGTTGGTAAGCAATTCTGAAATGACTTTCTGAACAATTGAGGATTAAATATATATGTAAATCTACAAATATTTTTTAATACAAATATACAAAAATACAAATATTTTTTATATTGTGCAAAATGGGGAAGAAGTTCCTCACTGTGTGAGAAGAAAGTTACAGTTATGGAAGGGGAAAGAACAGAATGACATCTCTGGGGTAGATTAGCAAATCTACCATAATAAGACAGTAAGACCCATCATGGTTTTAGATGGAAGAAAGGATAGATCAGATCAACTGATCAATTGATCAGTGTGTGTGTGTGTGTGTGTGTGTGTGTGTGTGTGTGTGTGTGTGTGTGTTCAGGGCTCCTTGGAGAAATGGTAGATTTCAGGGCTGGGGCAGGGAAGGGATAAGACAAGCCTATAACACCTAGTCATGCCAGAAAGTAAAGAAATAAACAATCAAAAGGACAAATGGACCAGCGTAAAGGGGCTCCCACTCTAAAGCTTGGAGAATTTGAGCATCAAAAGAAATAATGAAATCAAAGGATCACAACCTATTTAAAAAATAATAGTCAAGGGTTCGTATTGATATAAATAAATGGGAAAGAGGGGGAAATTCTTTCTTTCCTAGTAGAAATCCAACTAATAAACGTAAAAGGAACAATATACCATTTAGCCACCACCGTAAATATGGTTTCAGGCAAGAATTACCAATGAATACTAAAACTAGAGAAGGAGGAGTTTGAGAAGCAATGAGATATTTGCATAGTCTAAAAGTATCTTCTCACAAACTACTAATTACACAGGGAAGGATGAATGTGTAGAGAAACCTGGCAGATCACTCCTTAACCAAGCAATCAAAGTTAAAACCAATATCGGGGCAATGGGACAGAAGGACATCATATGCCCCTGCTATGATGACCTGGGAAGGACAAAACATCACTTCTGTGGTCTTCCCACCAAGTAAGCACAACGTGAATTGAATCAAAAGGAAATATCAGATAATCCTGAGTGGAGGGGCATCCTACAAAAAGCTGACCAAATTTGCCAAAGATAGCAATGTCATAAAGTCCAAAGAAAGACCCAGGGACTGTTCCAGATGTCAGAAGATGGAAGACATATGACAACTTCCACGATCCAAGGTTTTCTTTTGTTCTAAAGGATGTCACGGGGTCAACTGGAAAAATCTCAGTGATGTCTATAGATTACATAATAGCCCTACGTACACGTTCATTTCCTGAGTTTGGTAGTCGTGTTATAGTTACATCAGAGAATATTTAAGGCTAACGAGACATTATGTCTGCAACATACTAATGATTCAGGAAAAAAAAATTATAGCTACAGAGAGAAGGATAGAGCCAATATAGTAAAATGTTGACATTGGGGAATATGGATGAAAAGTATACGGGAATTCTTTGTGCTATTCTTGCAAACCTCCTGTGAGTTTGAAATTATGTCAAAGTAGAAGTTTCTGCTGATTGTCCTAAAAAGACCTTAGTAAATCTAATATAAAAAGACCACAAAGACCACATTTATCCAAGGCCAGCTGAGATACAGCTGGATTCTGGGCCTCCGGAATATTATGAATCTTGTTAGGTATAATCAAGGCATTATGATTATGTTTTAAAATGTCTTTATCTTGTTAGAGACTCATACTGAAATATTTATGGGTAGAATTATGGGAAACCTGAGATTTGCTTTAAGACATTCCAGCAAAAACAAAACCAGAAAAAGGGTGGAGGGGCCAGCGAGATGGAACAAGATCGGTGAAATATTAATAATTATTGTGAGGGACACACGTGCTTGAGTATACAATTCTGTGTGTGTGTGTGTGTGTGAGAGAGAGAGAGAGAGAGAAAGAGAGAGAGAGAGATTCCATTAAAAGGGTTGTTTGTTGTTGTTTTAATGGAAGGCTTCTTTGCTGGCAGGAAAATCACTGTCAGGAAGTGTCTGTTTTCTAGGTGCTTGGTCCCCCAGAAGAGATATGGAGCCCTTTAAGTAGGTTTTCAATTGGAATGATGTCTGAACTCAAATTTCCTGACTTAACAAGCCTGGCTCTTTGGCATCACCAGGAAATGTTTACCTCTTCTTGGGTGACGTCTCAAGGGACTGGAAGAGCAGAGGTGGGCTCTCCGGGGCCGGGGGACAGGATACCCGCCAAGTCCTGCCTGAGGGCTGATGGGCAGAGGAATGCCCCAGAGCCACCGCTGCCTGTGCTGGCCTTCTGATCAGGGCCACACCTCCAAGACCCCTGCCCACCTTCTATCACCCTGATACAGGGAACAAGAGCTCTTCCTCTTAGTGACCCACCCAAGGGGCCCATGTGTTCTCCCACAAGACGGGGACGTGTATGCAGTATGCAGTACATTTTAGAAAATTTTCCATCAAAATGAGTAATTTTTTTCCCCTGAAGCTAATGTATCCAAAGGAGTAAGCTTCCAATACCTGGAAAGAGCCATTCATCTAGAATATTCTCCTTCTCAAATAGCATCACCTCAGCCAGGCCTGAGATAATAGGTAGGAGGAATCTTGTGTGGGTAGGAGGAAGGAGCTTAAGAAAAGCAGGAGGGGTACCTGGGTGGCTGAGTGGATGAAGCGTCTACCCTCACTGGCTCAGGTCTTGATCCCAGGGCCCTGGGACCCAGCCCCCCAGCCTGCTTCTCCCTCTCCTTCTGCCCCTCCCCCACTGCGCCCTCCCCCCACCCACCCACCTTGTGCTCATGCTCCTGTTTGGGTGCTCTCGCTCGCTTGCTCTCTCAAATAAATAAAATCGTAAATTAAAAAAATAGAAAAAGGAAAGAAAAGCAGCAAACAGCTACCCATGTGAATACCATAGGTTGCCAGGAGGAAAGAGACTTTAAACTGGGAGGGTCAGGGTCCAGTGCTGTTTACCCGCGCACAGAGGAGAACGAGCTGAGCCACAGCTGACACCAGCTCGGGTGGGAGATCACAAGCTGCCTACTTCCTGGCAAACTTGGGAACAGAGACTTTGGCCCAACCCAGGGGCCTCCCGGGTAGGGCCGGAGGAGGGGGACAGGGTGAGGGTCTGCTCTGTGGAGTGTGAGCTCTGGGGTAGGCCCTGGGCTCGTGGTGTTATACTTCGTCGTTGGGACAGGCCCTCTGAGGTAGGGGCCATGGGTATCATTACTGATGGCAAGTTTGGCCCAGATTACGTTAGTTATCAGGGGTTCGCCCCTGTCTGTCTGACCCCAGAGTCCTTGCTAGAGAGCCCACGCCCACCCCTCAATTGCTGCCCGGGGGCCGTGCGCTTGGGCACCGGGCTCAGAGCCCACATGCCAGAGGTCAAGCCCTTGGCCTCAGGGGAGGGTCACCTTTCCAGGGCAACTGATCCGCCCTCAGAGGGTCATGGTAAAGATCAAACGTCGCAATGCCGGATTTCAGGGCTTTGTAAATTTTACATTGTTGCTCTTACCTTAAAATAGGCAAGTGCCAAGAAGGCTTGTTGGCATTTGCTGCTAGCTAACTGTTGAAATGTGTTTGACTCTTGGTTTCTTAGCAAGCGGAGTCTAGACTGACACAGCTGTGCCAAATGGCTGTTGTGTATCGTTTTGCATTTTGTCACTTCAGATCACTAATAACCCACTTACACACTAAGTAGGCACTTATTCACACACAGAACAATTCCTTCTGCAATGCTTAACCTGCCATCTGGTCCCATCCTGAATTCCACTCATTGAAAGCACAGAGCTATGCAGTGGCAGAGCGGTCTGGAAAAGTCCCAACAACTTGCTTAAAGGTAGGGAAACTGCATTCTGGAGCTCACTTGGAAAGCAAAGCATTGACTAGTGGTAACTGAGCGTGCTTTTTTTCTTTGTCTGAGGGAAGAGTTTGTCTCAACTGACCAGTGTATTTTGTTAAACAGTTAAATGTCCTTCCTGTGAGGGGCGCCTGGGTGCCTCAGATGGTTAAGCATCTGCCGTCAGCTCAGGTCATGGTCTCCAGATCCTGGGATCCAGCCCCACCTCGGCTCCCAGCTCAGCAGGGAGCTGGCTTCTCCCTCTCCCTCTGCCTCTCCCCCTGCTTGTGTTCTCTCTCTTTCTCAAATAAATAAATCTTAAAAAAAATAAATGTCCTTTTTGTGGACTACCTTCTGGCAGGGCCATGCTCTCTCTGACTCACGGAATATATAGATGCATGTGTGTGTGTGTGTGTGTGTGTGTGTGTGTGTATTTATGTGCTTGTATACGTTGAGAGAGAGAGAAACTGACAGCCCATGTTTCCTAGAACCATCCTGATTCTGAGACACATGCATGTTATTTACTCAATTTTGCATCCCATCTTTTTCTTTTAAAGATTTTATTTACTTGTTAGGGAGAGAGAGAGAGAGAGCACAAGCAGGGGGAGCAGAAAGCAGAAGAAAAAGCGAGCCCCCACTGAGCAAGGAGCCCGATGCGGGACTCGATCCCAGGACCCCGAGGTCACGACCTGAGAGCCACCCAGGCATCCCACATTCCAACCCTTCATTTGAAAACGCACTCACCACACTTGTATACCCCTTCAGCTATAGGCCAAGAGATGTTATTGAGATAAGCAACAAGAAGTCAGAAACCACAGTGACAGACTCTGGCTTTTGGGAGAAAGCACCACACACTCTAAAATCGACGGACATCTATAAAATCATTGCTGCCGCCAACTGTATGGGTTGGTTTGGAACTAGGAAAGCGTGGGGGGCAGGCGTGGGAGGACGTGTCTCTGCGAATGGAACAGCCACCCCCGGCGGTGCTCGCGATCACGCACGGTCACAGGACGGTCTGGGCGTGATACCAGACGCAGGCGACAGTTCTTTCTGGATGTGTGAAAGCTTTCTCAAGTTCCCGCTCCAGTCCGCTCGGGCTGCTATCACAACCTACTAGGAGCTGGGGGCTTACCCACAGAAATTTAGGTTTTCCGAATCCTGGAAGCCTGAAGTGCTAGATTTAAGTGCTGGTGTGGTCAGGTTCTAGAGAGTTCTCTGCCTGGCTTCTCACCAGGTCCTCACATGATGTGGGGCGGGGGATGCGTGAGAGAGAGAGAGAGAGAGAGAGAGACCACATGCCCATCCTTCCTGAGAGAGAGCGCTAACTGTCTGAGACCTCTTCCTACGAGGGCACTAATCCCATCATGAGGTTCCACCTTCCTGACCTCAGGGGAACCTCATTATCTCCCAAAGGAGATGCCATCTCCAGATACCATCCCATTGGGGATTAGGGCTTCAACATATGGATTTGGTGGGGGTTGAATATAATTTGGTCCGTAGTCATTCTTAAGTAAAAAGGGATCTAAGAAGATCCATTCTCCAGAGCATTAGGTGACAAACTGGTTTTGGAAAGGGTAAGTGGTGAGCATTTTCGGTGTTCCCAGTGTCTCTGCCACCATAGCTCAAAAGCAGCCATAGACAATATGTAAGCACATGGGCCCAGCTGAGTTCCAATAAAATTTTGCTTACAGAAACAGGCAGGGAGCCAGATTTGGCCCAGGGGCTGTGTCTGGCTTACCAAGCACTGCCCAGAGGACCCAGAACATTATACTATAGCCATTTAAGGCTAACGCCAAGGCTTAGCCCTACTCCTCAGGGACAACAGCCAGAGACACCAAACCTCGAGATGCCCCTGCCTCCTTCTCCGATGGAGTTGACATTCGCTAAGCACCGCCTCCGGGCCCCGGGTGTTGCCGAGTGCCTCGCGTTTGCTGTCTGTTTCGTTCCTTCCTTCCCATGACCATCTGAAGTCAGTACGATTTCTTTTTGAGGAGGAGATCAGCGCTCCCTGAATTTCTATCCCTGACCCAAAGTCACACAACCGGTACGACAGAGCAGAATCCTTCTGGAATGTGGACAAGATGCCCTTTTGGTGGAAGGCTCAGAACCAAAAGAAGCCTGCTTGATGTAGCCACTACTGCTGCCTCCTGCTTCTGGGAAGCCTTGAAAGAAAACCAAGGAAAGGATGAAGGAGAGCTTCATCCCACCATCCAGTTCAAGCTCTGTTGCTCTTTTATTTCCTAAGCTCTGTCAAAACTCCAGCTTTTGGGGCCAAGTCTAGAGTCACCTCCCACCTCGTGATTTTTATTCCTTCTGTGGGAGAAAAGGAACCGGACGCTCCCCCGACTTTAGCTGGGAGAAAGGTGGCCACCATAAACACTGCTATTGGCCCCGGGGGCCCGGCAGCCCCCCTGGGAATCAGGGCCAGCCTGCCACACTGGGTGAGGGCAGGGCCTCACCTAGGAGCGGACGAGAATTAGGAAGGCGTCTGCCCGCACGGTTTGAAAAGCATATGTAATGTCATAATCACATGTTCTAAAATATTAAAAAGCAGTGTTTAAGACAGTAATCTCTTTGGCAGGTGTGTTAAACAAGAAGGCCGAGAGGCTCACTCTGGTGCGGGCAAGCTGCAGTGTGAAAGAGCAAGAAGGCTGCTGCCTAGGAGGTGAGCTGGGTCTAGAAGGTGGGTCTCCAGGCTCCCAGCCCAGGGTGGGGGGCCCAGCACTCTAAAGAGTACACACGCTGGGGTCAGACCCCTCCTGAAATCCTGACTCCACCCGCTTCTGAATAGTCCGAGCGCCACTTTTCCCCTGGCATCAGCCGTTGGGGAGGCAGAGGGCTCTAGGAGCCCCCAAAGCATGTTGGTCAGACAGGGTAGAGCTGGGGTTCGCAGGTGCCGCTGATGCTCTCCAGACCCTGGGCCATCTTCTTCCTAGAAACTCTCTCTGTGAACCTCTTTGGAAGGGGCAGCGGTGGTGGGCGCTCAGCTGTGATTCTGAGACGCCCCGTGGGCCCTCTGTCCCCCTCCTCTGCCTGCCTCCCCCTCCTCTGCCTGCCTGCAGAGCGAGGCAAGCCGTGCTGGCTGCACTCGGAGCCTGAGCTCTAGGAGCTGAAGGGGCCAGGGAACATTTCATTCCGGTACCTGATGCCCAGGCTCGGACACAACCTGGTCTCGTTCCGTTAGGAGATGTGGCTGGCAGGTGACCAGGAGCTCAGCTCCCCTAGCCTCAACGGCTTCCCCCTCCCAGCTTCACAGAGACCTGGGGCTTCTCCCCGATGCAGATACCTGAAAGGTTTTCTGTATCCAGGAAATGACCAGGAACATGAGAAGAGACACAGGTCTCAAATCACCATGTGCAAACAGGGGAAAATCGTGCGCATGGGGTTAAAGCTGGCACAATTTTTTTAATCAGAGAAATTCTCTGATAGCCAGAGGAAAGAGAAATAAACTCAGGGCCTCGCCCAACAGCAGCACTTTCCGCATCTGCGCTCTGGGGAAGCCACCGGTCTCTGCGGGCTTTGCGTGAACTAACTGCCCCGATGTGTCCCCCAGCACACCTGCTGGGCTGGCCGTTGTGTGCCTGGGGTGGGCTTTTACCTGTGACCCCCAGTGGGTCCCGAGGACAGAAGGCCAACTTGCTGGGCCCCAGACATTCCATGACAAACAGCTGGAAACCGCAGCCCCAGCTGTCTGAGCCTCTGGGGGCTCACGGGATCCAGCCCGAGGGCCCTGAGCTCCCGAGCCTCAGCCACGCTTCCACAAGTTCTGTCCCAGGTCTGGGTGCCAGGCGAGGAAGCTGACACGGGGTCCGCCTGCAGTAATCCCTAGATGCCATCTCAACGACCCAAGGCCACAGTGCCTGTAGGGGTGGGCTGAGGAAGTTTAGCTGGGACCAGAAGAGGATGACATCATAGAACCTAGAAGCACCAAGGGGCTCCCTCGGCTTCCTGCCCCCAGTGCCCTGGAGCCTGGGACAGTAGAAACCCCTTCCTCTCCAGGCCCCAGCTCACTGTGTGCTCGGTGCCGGTGAGAAGGAAGGCAGGGAAAGGAGGGTGTGCTGGTTTGAAGTGTTCCCCCAAAACCCACATCTCCTTGGAACCTCCAAATGTGACCTTGTTTAGAAATAGGAAATTAGTATAGAGAGAAGGAAGGAAGAAGAGAAGGCAAGAAATACATTTTGAGAGCTTATTATCATGCCAGAGAGCATTTTCACATATGTCGTCTTATCCTCAAAATAACTCTGACAGGTAGATATTATTATTCTCATAGACCAATGAGAAAACTGTAACCGAGTAAGTAACTTGTCTTCAGTCATTAAACTAGAAAGAGGCAGGGGCGCCTGGGTGGCTCAGTTGGTTAAGCAGCTGCCTTCGGCTCGGGTAATGATCTCAGGGTCCTGGTATCCAGTCCCACATCGGGCTCCTTGCTCGGCGGGGAGCCTGCTTCTCCCTCTGCCTCTGCCTGCCTCTCTGCCTGCTTGTGTTCTCTCTCTCTCTCTCTCTGACAAATAAATAAATAAAATCTTTAAAAAAAAAAAAAAAAAACTAGAAAGAGGCGGAACTGTATTCTCTCTCTCTGTCCTGAACCTCTTCCCATCTGGGCCTGTGGAGTGAACAGGTTAATATAATATCCCATCCCTTGCTGATACACCTGTGTGAGGAATCATCTGGGAAGTACAGGTGCATCATTAAGTGGGATGCACAATGGGCTCCCCATTATGACCCATGGCAGAGCAGGTGGGGAAGAAGGGCCCTCAACACCCCCACAAAACACACCAGCTCTATTTCCAGAGATAAACATGAGTGTGGTTGGCCTAAGAGGATTCCCAAAACTGTTCGCCCCGACAGCTGGAGGTAATCAAGATGATGCATTTCAAAGGTATTACAACCTCTACCAAGGCCATCATCAAGGCCAAGCATGAGAGTGGTGGTACAGATGATGAAACTCAGTGACACTCAGGATTTTTATCTGTATGATGCTTAAGGCTACTCACATGGGAAGAGTGGGTGACTGGATTAGGGTGGACCCTAAATCTAATACAACCAGGGTCCTTATAAGAAGAGGGAGATTTGGACATAAAGACATAGACACACAGCAGGGAAGATGGCCCAGGGGGATGGAAGCAGAGAGCAGAGTTACGCTGTTCTGGGGAGCACCTGACCACCAGAACCTTGCACATTTTCCGCTCACTAAAATGCATCTGTAACCCAAAATCAGGACCACCAAGCATTTGCAGTCATTCAGGAGCAGGTCAGAGAGGCAAAAATTTTGCGTCCCCTAGCACACGCGTTTCTAGCTAAGGTCAAATGAGGAGTGCTCTGCGTCCTTGTCTCATTTCTCATATTGTAACTTAAGTGTGTAAATTAAGTGTCCTTTTTGCAGTCCCTTTTGCACGCAGTTTTTACACTTTTGTGCTTTTTTTGTTGGTGATGTGCTGCTGGAAAATGCCCTAAGAACAGCGCCGAAGGGCCGCCTCATGCTCCTAAGTACAAGAAGGGTGTGATATGCCTTTCAGACAAAAGTTGTGTGTTAGAGAAGCTTCGTTCAGTGAGTCATAGTGCTCCTGCCTGTGGGTCCAATATTAACAATATATATGCAACAAGGGCTCTTGAAACAGAAACACACAAAACAAGGTCCTATAGTTAGAACCTGATCAACGTCTCAAGATCACTAACTCCATGTTCACCGGGACTGAACAGAACACGATGGAGGATGAGAACTGGTTGTGTGACAGCAGCCCTAAGAAACCCAGGCAAGCCCCTTTCCTCCTTACCCAGAACTCTGCAGGCCTCTTGGATGAGCTTGATGGTGATGATGTCATCATACACCGTGTAAGTCATGAAGGCGTCTTGCACTTCTGCAGAGGCTCTGAAAGAGAAATCAAGGGGTGATGAAAACCCGGCAGCTGGAGCTCTGCCTCAAGGACATACCCACTGACCGAGTAAGATAGAAGATGGCAAGAGCACTCTTGATCACCAGGAATGGGAGGCCATGGAGCGTTTAGTGTCACCTCCTCCAAGAAGTCTTCCCTGGCCCCCAGTTTGGGCCAAGAGCTCTCTTCCCAAAGATCCACAGTAGGCTGTGTGTTTCCCTAGTTGGTATCAAGATTATTAGTCTTCCCTCTAGACTGTGCTCCTTGAGCATGAGCTTGTGACTTATTTTGATCTTTGAACCCCAGCAGGAGGTACTGTGCTGGGCGCATGTTAAGAACCCAGTGCACACAGGTATGGGGCACCTGGGTGGCTCAGTGGGTTAAAGTCTCTGCCTTCAGCTCAGGTCATGATCCCAGGGTCCTGGGATCAACCCCCACATCGGGCTCTCTGCTCAGCAGGGAGCCTGCCTCCCTCCCTCTCTCTGCCTGCCTCTCTGCCTACTTGTGATCTCTCTCTCTCTCTGTGTCAAATAAATAAAATCTTAAAAAAAAAAAAAAAAGAGCCCAGTGCACGCTAATGAACACAGAACTCTGTGGTCCCAGAGCCTCTTTCTCTGAAGCAACTAGAACAGTTACTTGAAAACCTCACTGTTTTGAAACATGGTTAGCTATGTTTTAGGAGTTATGGATGGACTTCAGTCTTCTAGCGGTTAGCCCAACCCGGTGAAAAGTGGCTTCACCTGGGAGTCACCCTCTTGGCTCACTCCTTGTGTGACCCATTGAACTGCGGTTAGCAATTCTGTCAAGTCAGGGGACCGGAAGCTGGGCAGGGAGTGCTTCCCTGAGAAAGGGAGGTTCTACCGAGACTGAAGGATGGATTGGCAAAGATGAGCATTCTGGACAGTGAAGAGGCTTCAAGGCAGCAAAGAGAATGTTTGAAGAACCAAGAAAAACATAAAACATTTGAGTTTATCCCAGATCACTCTATGGAATCTCAGAATTGGTAAAAGTGTGAAATTTCCTTAATCGTCCAATTCCCCATTCTTTACTACCTCTGACGGCTAGTTTTCTAGTTTCTTCAAGTTAAATGCTCCCAGTGACAGAAAGCGCACTTCTCTGCAAGGCAGCACATTCCACTTGGGGACCGCTCTTTGAGAGAAAGTTGTTTTTCTTATGTTGAACCAAAACCTACTTCTAGACCCTGATAATACCTTCTATTTATTGGGCATCTGCTTTTGTCCATGGAGATGACAAATCATTTGTGTTCATCCCTCTTACTGTGGGGGAAACGGAAGCTCACAGAGGTGGTCTGGCCAGGACCCCCAGCTGACATGCAAGGGACCTGGGTTCTGAGCCCCGAAGCCCACACGGCTCCCGCGCCTTGCTACCTGCCATCTCACTCCCGGGTCCTGGGTCTGCCCCCTGGGCACACGCAGGCGGGGATGCTCTCGCCTCCGGAAGCCAGCCTTCTAACACCTGAAGGTCCTTACTCATTCCTAAATCTGCTTTTTCCCCTCTGAGCTATCTATTCCTTTATCTCCCTGGACTTCATCTTCCTCACTGTCAAATGGGAGAGTGACACTTGTCCCACATTTCCGACAGGAGTACTGATGAGGATTAAAGAGAATAACAGGAGTGAAAGGAGAGAAAGAAACACCACACAGAGGCAAGGGGGGAGCGGATATAATAGCGAGAGCACAGAGGCGACACGCTGTGCCGGGAGCCAGGACACCCTGGTTCCAAATCTACCCTGATACAAATGAGCTCTGAGGGAACATTACTTTCTCTCTTTGGGCCTTGATTTCCTTATCAGTAAAGTAAGGGAGGTGGTAAGATCAGTGTTTTATTAACCTTTTTTTTAAAAATCCATGCTCCCCTCCCACCCCACACTCATTTGCTAAAGCTTCTCAAACAGCCCTATAGGGGCCTTGCCCTGCACTTGACCATCACCGAACTAGAAGCTCTCTGGGTTTCTCTCCACCTACAAGATTCCTATTTGGGTCCCTGTCTGTATAGTGGTCTCTGAGCATCACCAAATGCACCAGATGATCAGAGAAGCTGGATGCTGGGCCCAGGGCAGACGAAGGATGCTGTTACCCCATTGTCCCTTGTGATGATCTCTGCCATGTTGTCATCACCCTCTAGCCACTTCCCCAGGGCCTCTGGGCCTCTGTGAAAACATGCACCCTGCTTCTAGGCCTATGAGTCAAATAGAGACACGATGAGCAAGATCCAAATGGAAGCCTGACATGTTATCACAACTTATCCCAAAGGCCCCAGAAGGGGTTATGTCATCTCCAAGACCCTTAGAAATGTAACGGGCTTGGTGCCACCTCCCAGACTTCTAGTGGGACCACCCATTCCTCCCTGTCTGGGTCTGGCAGCCTCTTCTTTCCTGTAGGCTGAACTGATAATACTTGAGTGTCAAATATTGATTTGGTTTGTATATATGTTGCACATTTCTGGGATGCCAGACATGCCCAGACTGTTATGATTACACGGGAATTGTCAGCCTTGTTTATTGATCTCCGTGATCTTGCGTATAACACATCCCACAGAAGTCAGTGTACATTTGCAATACGTAGTCATTCAAACTGCTCTAGTGAGACAATATGTTCGCCAAGAATAAAAAAGAAATAAATAAGTAAACCAACTGATGACTTCCCAGTGAGATAGCCATACCTCTGATAAGAGGGGAAGGAGAGAAAAATGGCCATCAGAAAACATTTTGAAGGGGTGCCTGGGTGGCTCAGTTGGTTAAGCACCCACTCTAGATTTTAGCTCATGTGATGATCTCAGGGGTGTGAGATTGAGCCCCAAGTCATCAGGCTCACGTGCTCAGTGGGGAGTCTGTCTGTGATTCTCTCTCCCTCTCCCTCCCTGACCCTACTTGCATTCTTTCTCTCTCTCTCTCTCAAAAAAAAAAAAGAAGGAAAGGAAAGGAAAAAGCATTTTGAAGAGTTTGGGGTTTGGAGAAGCATTGTGGGAAATGAAGTAAGTTGATGTTTCCAACTCACGCAAAGAGGAGCACATTTCATATCATGTGAAAAATGCCAACCACAGAGGTGGCCATATATATACATGTTCAAGAGATCTGACAAATCAATATTTAACTAGATTAGTCGGCCATTAAATGTATGTTCCTTTTTAGTTAGTTTTAACTAGCGATACCCAAAATAACTGGGCAGGAAACTGGGGCCAGGCTGCCTCTTCCAGAATAACTTGGGGGTCAGAGTAAACATACAGACTCCCGGGCCCTGGACGTGGTACCTGGAAACCCATATGTATTTAACCACTAGTCTCAGACAACTCTGCAGGTTTGGAAACCACCACTCAGAAACACTTTCTAGGATTCAGTCTGGCAAGGCCACACTTTACAAATTATAGATTTTACGTTGTACAGCATTACAAAACTGAGGTAATGGTTTCTCAGAGTCCAGAGCGAGCCATAAAGCCCACAGGAAAAATAAATAGCACGTCGTAGCAAGTTTCAGGCCAAGAAAATGGGATCAATTCTAGGCCAGGGGAAATTGTTCCTTCAAGAGCTCCTTTCTGGTGGGTAGAGAATTCCTATTACAAACGTGTGTGTAACCATGTGACGCGAGGTGTAGTTGGGGAAGAAGGGGCCCTAAGAGTCACATGGCATCGTGAGCACCTGGTGTTTAGAAGACGTCCCAGCTTATCTTTCTAGCCATTCTAGCCTCCAGCCAGCTGCTCCAGCTCCCCAAGGCTTTGGTGACAAAGGCCAGACTTGTTGGTGTAACACAGGCCTTCTCGCCCCTGCACCATAGCCCTCGCCTCCACCTCCCCTACTCATTCCTCAAGGTGCTCCAGGTCCCTGTGACCAGCCATGCCCGTTCCTTCCCATGGACTGTCCCCCGACAGGAAGGAGAAACTTTTGTTCCTCCTTCCCCACTTAGTCTGAGAATCACCGACTCTGGTCATTGTGAGCTGCCGTCAGAGTCCAGCACCCCTCCTCTGAGTTCCTGAGCCCTTGCTATTTACCTGTCTTAACACCGGCTGCACCTTTAACCTCTGATGTACCTGTCCCCAGGCTTCCCAGACGATGGGCCCCAAAGAGCAGGCAAATACCATTTGATTTCCCGTCTTCAATACCTAGCATCGTACCTGGCCCCCAGTAGCAGCCTGGCAGGGAGTTATAAAGGGTTTACGAAGTGTGAGAGACCTAGCTCCATCGAGGCTTACATTTCCACTGTATGTGAGTCAGCAGGCCTGGGAATGAATCCTGACCCTACCACAGTCGAGCTGGATCACTTGAAACAAATCTCGCTGTGCCTCCAATTCTTCATTTTTACAGTGACAGTATTGGGTCAGGTCAACGTTTCCATAGAGAATTTGATGTACAACCGTCCTCAGCCAACACACGATGTGATTCACTTGAGAATGATTCTGGGTCCTAAACCAGCAGTTCTCAAGGTGGGTTCCGTGGAACCCCTGGGGGGGGGGACCCTGGGAAGTTTTTCAGGGTCCATGAGGTCAAAACTATTTTCATAATAAAATTAAGATGTTATTTGCTCTTTTTACCGGTTAAAATGTGCTCTGATGGCTTAAAAGCATTGGCAGGTAGACCTATTAGGGCTATGGCATGAACCAAGTAATCATATTCTTCATGGCCACACACTCATGTTAAAGAAGAACAAAGCCGGTTTCCCTTCAAATCATCCTTAAGGAAGCAATAACACTGATCAATTTTATTAAATCCTTTGAACATTCTGCCTGACGAGGTGGGAAGTACAGGAAAGCACTTCTGCTGTCTACACCAGGAGGACGGTCAGCTCAAGGAAAAGCACTTTTATGATTGCTTTGTGAGTCGAATTCGCCTCTTTTTTTCATGGTGCGTCATTTGTACTTGAAAGAACCGCTGACAGACAGACAACGGTTATTCAGAACTGGCTATTTGGCAGACATTTTCTTTAAAAAAAGAATAAAGTTAACTTGTCATTTCAAGGAAAATAACTGACAGAATTTGTTGCCAATGATAAAACTCAAACTCTCAAGTGAGAATTGGAATTTTGGAAAACTGGCACCTGCTACTGTGAGCTCATTAGCTTCCCAATTCTTAGAGGCTTTGATGAGAGTGTGGTGATATTGACAAATGTGATTTTGATATTGTATAATGCATTATGGCTATACTCGTAAGATCTGCATAACTCAGCTAATATTTTCCAAATGACTAATGCACGATCGTTCAAAATTATGGCAAAAGATTTTTCAGAGTTCAACAGAAGCCAAAGGATTTGCCCTCAACATTGTCACTGATCTTGGAGAAACTACCGCTAGCGGAGCTTTCTGTGAGGTTTAAAAGAACCTCCACAGGGATCTGAAAAGAACCTGAAAGTGCTTCCTCCTTCTACATTTTCCTTATAAATTTCAACAAAAGCCACAGATCACAACAGACAGAGTATAAACATAGAACCCAGCTGTCTTCTACTAAGTCAAACATTGAAGCGATTTGCAAAAAATATAAAGCAATGTCTCTCTTCTCACTAATTGTTTTATTTGGCTAATAGTTATTTTTCATAAAATGGGTTATTTACACTCACATGTTATAGACTTATTGCCATTTTAGGCAAATCAAGAAATGACGATCTAGTAAAATTTCTCCAGTTTAATTTCCAATATAGTAAGTGCCAATAGATAAAAGCTCTCTGGGTCTTGAATCGTTTTTAAGATTAAAAAGTCTTCCTAAGGCCAAACTGTTTGAGAACATCTAACTTAAACCCAGGGTGAGTCAGATTTGCTTTGAGAGCTAGGGAAGCCGAGGGTTCTGGGAAGGTAGCAGCCCTGCCCAGCCTTCCTCACTTGGAGCTACCCCTGCCTGGGAGGGTAGCGGAAGGACCTCCCAATAGCCCTGATGATGGTCCTGGGTGCCTCTGGGAGGGACTGCAGTCCACCTAGCCCCCAGAGCCACCTCCCCGTGGTAGACTCAAAAGCATCCAGACCTGCATGGGACCCCCGCAATAGGCATCTGAAGGAGAAGAAGGGGTCACCTTCTGGCCGAGAACTGCCCTAAAGCAACAGCAGGCAGCTGTGGGCAGAGGGGTGAGACATGCACAAGTAGGTGAAGGGCCAGCATTGTCCTAGAACTCGCCACCAGCAAAGACGCACACCTCGTGAGAAACTGCCTAGAAGGTCATAGACGTGCAGAAAGACGTTTGTCTAAGGTATCAGTAAAAATAAAGCACAATAAAAATTATTTTCGGGGGCGCCTGGGTGGCTCAGTCGTTAAGCGTCTGCCTTCGGCCCAGGTCAGATCCCAGCGTCCTGGGATCGAGCCCCGCATCGGGCTCCCTGCTCCGCGGGAAGCCTGCTTCTCCCGCTACCATTCCCTCTTCTTGT
>CM053605.1:114541947-114570934 GCA_028646535.1 Procyon lotor | reverse complement strand
ATCTACACACCCATCTGTCAACACACCTACACACACACACACACACACACACACACACATCATTTTCACATATCATTTTTTCCCCCTCTCCTTTGCTAAATTGTAAGTTCCTTGGGGTCAGGAAGTAGGTGTAACTTATCTGTATTTCAACTAAAGTGGCAAGATGGGATCTTGTACCTAGTAGGTATTTAATAAATACTTATTGAACTGAACAAGTAAGTACAGACTTGAAGCCCAGAGTTTGAAAGCATGAAAACATTTGAATACCTCCAAGCATTTAAAATCAATTCAATGTTAACAAAGATAGCAACTGTTTATCCTAGCAACGTTGGCGAGAGAGTGCCGAGGCCAATGAAAATATCATGCCCGCCGCCTGAGCCTCCTCCTAGTGTGTGACAAAGGAAAGTGAGGCCCAGGGGAATTGGCTGGTGGGTCGTAACCACACGGGATCACGTAGCTCAAAGTTTAAGGACTTTAGGGTCAGTAGGTCGTGCCCTCTAGGACCAGCGCTGGATCTTTGGCATTCAGTGGTCTCTGACCCAGTGGCGTAGGTTACCACGCTGGGGCTCTGAGCTTCTAGGTCGGAGAACAGCCCCCTTACCCTCTGCCGGTTAGAAATATGCTGTCTCCTGAATGTTAAAATCAGGGGCCTGTCTCTGCCCCTGGAGAGAGCAAAGAGAGGCAGCAAACAGGCTGGTCCTGCGCCTACGAGGGGTCTTTTGTACTTGCTTCTCGCACACCAGCTCGCAAGGAGTCTCGCCAACACCCAACTCCTTATACATCTGACGGCCTGCCTGGAATGGGCAAGAATGATAAACAGCTCCCAGATTCTCTACCACTCGGGAGCCAGCACCCTTAAACTAGTTACATCATTGGCTGGTGGCCCCCAAATCTTTTGAGGGCCCCCTGGATAGTAGCAGTGGTACCTTTAAGGAGCATCAGTGTTCAAAAGAAGCAATTGTTTCCTTTTTAGAAAAAGTCAGAAAATGTTAAGTTTAGCCAAGTATTTCTCCTGCGAAGATCATTCTGCACGTTCCCTGTGTGATCCCGCTCCTGGGGCCTGCCATCTGGTGGCTGGGGGATGGGGCCCCCTACTACACTCTGGCCTCAGTGAGCCCGGAGAGGGGGTGTGGCTTCGAAGAAACAGCTTGCTCTGGCTCGGGAGCCAGATGGCTTTCTGTCTCTGTGCCTCAGAGCTTCATGGCTTGGGGTAAATCGCCTACCCTCTCTGAGCCCGCTCTGCTTAAGAGTCAAGCCGGAATTATAGTGCTCATCCTTGAAGTACCATCCTTGGGGTTCTAGAGGAATGCTGCCGGCGACACAGGCTGCCGGCCAACCCCACGTTGTACCAGCTGTGTTTGACCCCGCACCTTCACCTCAGTTGTTTCATCTGGAAAATGGGCATGAGAATGGTCCCTTCCTCGGTGGTGTGAGATGAGGATTAAGTGAGGTTGTAGGCATGAAGCAAATGCTCAGGAAAGGATAGTGGCTTTTCTTGGAGAAGGCGCATCCTGAGCAAAAGGGGCCCCACCCGCGGACGCCGAGGGGAAGGGAGACCAGAGGACTCCGGGAGGCCCTTACCATGTTGCAGCAGCTGCTGCCTTCAGGCAGAAGTGGTCGCGGGGGAGCACCAAGCTCCTGGCCAACCCTCAACCCTTAGTCGTTCAGAAGAACCCCCGGCATCTCCCGCAGCCTATCTTGTAGCCTCTGGGCGTTTCCACAGGGAAATAAGGAGCTGAGCACTGGCCTTGCAGCAAGGAGCTGACTACTGCACCCTCAGTCACCGAGGGAGGAAAAAGGAGAGCTGCCCCTACCAGCTAATGCATGGGACCCGCTGCCGGGTTCCCATCGGGGTGCACCTCCCGGTGCTAATTCCTTGGGGGTTCAGCCTGAAACATGAACTTCTCCCAGAGGTGCCCAGACAACAGCGGGCTTGCTTGCAGTCTCCAGGGCCTGGAGAGCCAGCAGAGCCCCGCCGAGCACTCCCCGGGCTGCTCCCCTCCTGTGGCAGAAGGCTCAGAGGGCCAGCACATCCTGATCCTGCTGGACTCCGGGGCTTACTTTTGCTTTCCACCTAATCTTGCTGCAAATTCAGAAGCTCACTTTGCTCCTCTCCCACTCAGTTCCCCCGCAGAGAGGTTGGCATCTCATGCTCTATGACACATTCTTTCCCGGCTTGGCTGAAGAGGGAGGCCAGGATTCCCGAAGCCCAGGAGGCTTTTGCAAAGTCGTTCGTCCTTTCATTTGACAAATTGCAGTCGGTCACCTTCCTGTGTGATGTCACCATGGGGAGCACCTGCGAAGTACAGAGGCTGAGATGTGGGCTCTGCCCCCAGGTGGCCAGCCACAGGGCCCTCTGGCCCCAGAACACTCTTAGAACCCTGAACTTGACTTTCAGGATGCCTCTGGGATCTTGTTGGAAGACTGCCTTGCAGATGAAATTGCCTTTTGAGGTCTTTTTAGTTCTTCTTTAATTAAACCTCCTTGGACATGGTCCAAAGATGGCGGGCCTTGACCGGAATTTGACTCTATGATGTGAGACTCCCTGGTGCCTTAAAGCCTTACCTTCCTCCCCATCCACACTCCATTCAGGCTCTGGTAACCTCTCTCCTAGGGGTCTATTTCCTCTGTATTGTGATCAGAAGGGAGAAACCCAGCCCCCAACCATGTCCAGTGAATGGCGCCTACTACGCCTCTAACAGCCATGCCAGCTTTGGTGTGAAAACAAGAATAAAAGGAAATACAATAAAGCTCAAGGCGTTGGGGAAGCCCTCAAGGCTGCAGGGCTCGGCAGAGGTGGAGGACAGCCCCATGGATGTGACACGAGGCCATGGCAGCATCTCGTGAACCTGCAATGCCAGGGACAGGGGCATGTCCCTGAAATGAAGCCCTCCTTAAAGGACGAGGCATCTTTAGCTTTATACGCCCAACACCCAACACATACAGTCAAATTCTAGAGATGCTGAAAGATTTCTCCCTTCTCAGGAGGCTCTCCATCCCTCCCCCGCCCCCCACCCCCTCCAGCTCCCTCTCTCGGCCTGCCCCTCCCCCCGCCTTTTCTGTATCCCGCTTAGAAAGCTCCCCTTCCCTCCCCACCCAGTGGGCTCCCTTGTCTGTCACCCACCCTCCTGTCTTCCTCACACACCCGCCCCACGGAAAGACCTAATCCTCAGACAGACTGGTACTTATTTAAGACCGTTCTTCCTCCTTTCTGAAACGGAGACTGCTTATTCTCCAAAGCTGGCCTGTCTCTGTGCTATTCCTGTGCGGAAGGAACATGTGTTCAGGAGGAGAAGAAAAGGCCCTGGACTAGGTGATTTCCATAATTATGCTTCCCGGGCCCCCACCACCGTGCAGCTGACAGTCTTTTCTCCCCTGCCAAGTGGGCCTGCTCCCGCTCTCTCCCTTTTGCACCCCCCAGCCCTCAACCCTGCTTTGTCAAACACGCCAGCCCTCTTACATTTCACAATAAGTAAATGGTTAAAAACAAAAAAACAACAACAACAACAAAAAAAGCCTCCATTTTCTTTCTCACACAGCAGATGGCAGGTCTCAGGAACTTGGTGGAAATTAGGCTTTCTGATTTTCTAATAAATTTCGGTATCTCACACAAGCACAAGCTGGTTCTCATTCTGATGTTAAGTGCCATATGGCCGAGCATTCGTGGGCTGCGGCCGCTTCATCCGCAGGGTAACAAGGAAGGTGGGGGACCTCTCCTAGAACAACACGATGGAGCTTGTATGGACCAATTGGACTCCTCAGTGAATACCGTTCGGTAATAATATCGTATATGGCAGTGGAGCAATTATCTGTCTTTTACGGTATGTGGTAATTTCCACCGCCAGTTTGCCTAATTACAACCGCCACCCAAAGGACTACTTTCTGTAAATACCCTGTAAACATCTGAAAGACATAGGCCATGTGTGCATGGAGAAAAACGTCCCTGGATGTTGAAGCTGTCTGGAAATCGGCCGACATTTTTTATGTCTTTCAACGGCAGAGGCAGCCTAGCGAGGAACGTCCTGTACGTGGAAATGCCCTTCTCTCTTCTGTGACAAGAGGAGCCCCCTGCCCTGACTATAACTGTTGGTCTGAGGGTCACTTTTCACTACTACTTCTTTTGGTCTTCAGGGTGCAGTTCGGTGCCCTTTGACAAATGTCTCCACCTGGGTGGCTCACCACCCCACACCCCAGTAAAAGGATAAACCATCTCCACCATTGCATAAAGCTCCCTCGTGCCTTCTCAGTCAGCACCGCACCCCCACTTCCAATGACTGTTCTGATCATCTCGATAGATGAGTTTTGCTCGCTCTTGAACTTCAGACCTTCGTATAAATTAAGTCATATCGCATGTTCTCTTCTGTATCTGGCCTCACTTTTAACCCATGTTGGGTCCATTGAAGAAACTCAATCCCCCAAATTGGACGTATGTCTATAAACGCACACTCATTTACACATATTCTGTGATACGTAATGAGATCCTATAAGATTACCTCTCATCTCCTGTGGTCTACGGTCTAGGTCTCATGTATAATGAGAAACCCAAACCTTTCATTTTGCACATGACTAGGAGGAGGGAGGGAGGTGAGAAACCGTAGAGAGTTTACTAGAGCCGATCTAGTAAGAAGTAAGGAAAGAAGAGAGCAAGAGGGCAAGGAGAGAGTATGCAGGAAGATTCTCTCTGATAAAATATAACCATCGTCTGGTTTTTGTTTGTTGGTCTTTGCATTTCTGAGGCTGTAGCTGCCTTACTCTTGGTGAGGCCAAGAGGAGGAAACTGAGATTAGCTAGCATTCACCTGGCTTGCTAAGAGGGACTGGGACATAGAAGAGATAAACTGATGTGAGCGCATCAGAGAGACCGAGAGAGGCGTTTCAGTATCAGCCCAAGGCACAGGCTGCTCCCAGAAAGGTGAGTTCTGCATAACTTCACTCGCACCATGCGGGCTGCGGGGCTGGCCTTGATTTCCTCCGTGGGGGGACTAGTATCTCACTGAAAGATGGCTTGAGGTAGAGCTTCTTGGCTGAGGCCCCAGCTGTGAAACAGAACCAGATTTCTTTCAGGCATGTTTTCATATTTGGCACTTAAGCATGCAGAAACAACAGGGTCACTTAGGTCTTCAGGAAGAACTTTCCAGAAGACAGGTTGGTTCCTTTTTTTCTTCCAGTGTTACTGAGAAATAACTGCATCTTGGTTTAAGGTATGTAGCATGATGGTATGATTTACTTATCCTCTGAGCGATTACCACAGTAGGGGCCACGAACATCCACTTCTCATAGAGATACAAGAAAAGGAAAGAAAAAAGGAAAACAATTTTCTTCTTGTGAGAACTCATGGAATAGACTCTTGAACCACTTCCCTACACACCGTACAGCAGGGTCCGCCAGTCATCGTGTTTTACGTTACATCCCTATTGCTTATTTATCTCATAATGGGAATTTGTACCTTTTGACCACCTTCCTCCAATTTCACCTTCCCCCCCTCCATCTGGTTATCACAAGTTTGATCTCTTTTTCTGAGTTTTTTTTTTTTTTTAAGATTTTATATATATGTGAGATCATACAGTAGTTTTCTTTCTTTGTCTGACTTATTTCACATAGCATAATGTCTACTGGGCCCATCCATGTTTTTAAGGATGATAGGATTTCCTTGTTTTTAATGTGGATGAATACTACTGCACTGTGTGTGTGTACCACAACTTCTGCACCCCTTCATCCACTGACGGACACTTAGGTTGTTTCCGTGGTTTGGCTATTGCAAATAATGCTGCTATGAACGATGCAGCCATGTTTTCAAGTTAGTGTTTTCATACCTGTTGGATATATTCCCGGAAGTGGAATTGCTGGATGACTTGGAGGTTCTATTTTTACTTTTCTGAGGCTCCTCCATACTCCATATTGTTTTCCATAGCTGCTGTACCAATTCACAATCTCACCCACAGAGCACAAGCATTCCCACTCTCCACATCCATGCCAGCATTTATTACTTCTTGCCTTTTTGACAATGGCCCTTCTAACAGATGTGAAGTGATATTTCCTTGTGGTTTGAATTTGCGTTTCCCTATTGCTTAATGATGCTCTGCATCTTTTCATGTATGTATTGGCCTTTTGTATATTTTCTTTGGCAAAAGGTCTATTCAGATCCTTTGCCAATTTTTTTAATTGGATTGTTTCTGAGGTTTTTGTATTATGGAGTTGTATGAATTCCTTATATATTTTGGATATTAACCCTTTATCAGATGTATGATTTGCAAATATTGTTTCCCATTCTACAGATTATCTTTTCATTTGATTGATGGCCTCTTTTGCTCTGTAGAGGCTTTTTAGTGTGATGTAGTTCTGAGTGTTCATTTTTAATTTTGTTGTTTTGTGCTTTAGGTGTCATATCTAAAAAGATCATTACAAAGACCCATGTCAAGGAACTTTATTCCTGTGTTTTCTTCTAGGAGTTTCATGTTTTCAGGTCTTACATTTAAGTCTTCAATCCATTTAAGTCTTCAGATTTTTGTGGGTGGTATAACATGTGGATCCAATTTCATTCCTTTGCATGTGAATATCCAATTATCCCAGCACCATTTATTGAAGAGACTGTCTTTTCTCCATTAAGTACTCTCAGCTTTCCCGTCAGATATTAATTGACTATATATGCTTGGGTTTATTTCTGGGCTCTCAATTCTGTTCCATTGTTCTGTTTGTCCTGTTTTGATGCCAATACCGTGCTATTTTGACGACTCTAGCTTTATAGTATAGCTTGAAATAGGAAATGTGATGCCTCCTGTTTTGTTCTTCTCAGGATTTCTTTGGCTGTTTGGCAGCGTTGGTGGTTCCATTTAAATTTTAGGAATGTTTTTTCTTTCTGTAAAAAATGCCATTGGAGGGATACCTGAGTGGCTCAAGTTGGTTAAGCATCTACCTTCAGCTCAGGTCATGATCCCAAGGTCCTGTGATCGAATCCCACATTGGGCTCCTTGCTCAGAGAGGATCCTGCTTCTCCATCTCCCTCTGTTGCTCCCTCTGCTTGTGCTCTCTTCCCCCACCCCGAAAAAAAATAAATAAAATCTTTTTTTTTTGAATGCCGTTGGAATCTCTGCAAGGATTTCATTGAATCTAAAGATGGCTTTTGGTAGTATTGACATTTTTACAACATAAATTCTTCCCACGCCTGAACACAGGAAATCTTTCCATTTATTTGTGTCTTCTTAGATTTCTTTCATCAGTGTCTTATAGTTTTCAGAGAAGAAATCTTTCATTTCCTTAAATTTAATCCTGTGGATTTTATTATTTTTTGGTGCTATGGAATTATTTTTTGGTAAATGGAATCAGTTTATTTCTTTTCAGAAAATTCATTGTTAGAATGAATTTTCTAACAATTTTTCATTGTTAGAATGAGTCTATACAAAAGTCATTGTATAGAAATGAAACTGATTTTTTTATGTTAGTTTTATATACTGCAACTTTACCGAATTCACTGATTCAATCCGATAGTTTTTTGGTTGAGTCTTTAGAATTTTATATATATAAAATATCATCTACAGTAGACACAATTTTACTTCTTCCTTTCCCATTCTAATATCTTTTATTTCTTTTTCCTTTTTGTGCTTTTCCAACACTTACTATTATTATTATTTACTTATTTTTACCCGTTATTTATTTCCTTGCCTGATGGCTCTAGCTACGACTTCTAGGACTATGTTGAATAAGAGTGGTGGGAGTGGGCATCCTTGTTTCGTTCCTCATCTTAAAGGAAAAGTTCAGCTGTTTACCACTAAGCATGACATTAGCTGTGGGCTTTCTTATATGGCCTTTATTATATTAACATATTTTCCTTCTGTAGCTAATTTGTTAAGAGCATTTATTGTGAATGGATGTTGAATTTCGTCAAATGCTTTTCCTGTGTCTATTGAGATGATTATATAGTTCTTTTCTTTCATGCTGTTAATGTGCTATATATATCACATGGATTGATTTCTATATGTTGAACCATCCCTACAATCCAGGAATCAATCCCACTCGATCATGGTGAATGATCCTTTTAATGTGCTGCTGAATTCAGTTTGCCACTATTTTATTGAGGATTTTTTGCATCTCTATTTATCAGGCATATTGGCCTGTGGTTTTCTTTTCTAGTAGTGTCCTTTTATGGTTTTGGTATCAGGATGATGCTGGCCTCTTAAAATGAGTTTGTGTTCCCTCCTCTTCAATATTTTAGAAGAGTTTGAAAATGATTGCTGTTAATTCTTCTGTAAATATTTGGTAGAATTAACCAGTGAAGCCATCTGGTCCTGGGCTTTCCTCCATTAGGAGAATTTTTATTACTGATTTAATCTCCTTGCTAGTAATTGGCCTATTCAGATTTTCTATTTCTTCCTTTCTATTCTAGCCCTTTCTTTCTTCAGTCTTAGTAAGTTGTATATTTCTAAGGATTAGTAAGATATATAGTAAGTTGTATATATATATATAACTTAGTAAGTTGTATATTTCTAAGGATTTTTCCATTTCTTCTACATTATCCAGTTTGTTAGCATAAAATTTTTTATATAGCCTCTTATGATCCTTTGGCTTTCTGTGATATCAGTTGTAATGTCTCCTTTTCCATTTATAATATTGCTGATTTGAGCCCTTTTTCCCCCTGCTTAGTCTAGCTAAGACTTTGTCAACTTTTTTAATCTTTTCAAAAAGCCAACTTATAATTTGAATCATCTCTTCTATTTTTTTCCCATTCTCTACTTCATTTACTTCTGTCCTGATCTGTATTATTTCCCTCTTCTGCTAACTTTAGGCTCAATTTTTTCTTCTTTTTCTAGTTCCTTAAGGCATAGAGTTATGTTGCTTACTTGAGATCTTTCTTCTTAATGTAGGTGTTTATTGCTATGAACTTCCCTCTTACTACTGCTTTTGCTGCATCCCACAAGTACTTGTATGCTGTGTTTCCATTTTCATTTGTCTTGGTTTATTATCTAAGTGTCCATAATAAGTTCTTGTTGTACTCTTGTCACACTAGCGGTGATAATAATAGCTCACTTCTCCCAAGCCTCACTACATGCCTGGCACAAAGCACTGTCGGATGAACTATATGAAATTGCTGTTCTTATGAGCCAAAGACTTGAATACCAGCAGTTTCATTTGGTTCCAGTGACTGTTATTTCATCCTTACTACAATCCTATACAAAGTAGGCCCTGTATCACTAAGTCCCTTTAAAGATGACAACATTGAGGTACAGAGAAATTAAGTAGCTTCCTTGAGTCTCCGAAGCTAGTTAGTGTAGGAGCTGGTATTCAATCTCAGTGTCAAGTCTCTAGCCTCCAAGAAAAGAATAAATATGGTGGGTGATAACACTCCCCCCTCTTTTTTTTACAAGAAGCCGAGGCCTGTCTTGAAATCAGGTGGTATCTTCAGAGAAATCTTTTTCTGAGGAAGTCAGACTCTGGCCCATGAAGGTCCACTTTCTTTCTTCTGCCACGCTGGTGGATGACATCCTACTTTGGACCTGGAGTTGGTGCAATGTTGTGAAAAAACTCTGGAAAATGGGTTCTGAATGTAGAACTCTAGGTCTTTCTATCTCAGACCAGAGTCTTCCCCTTAGAACTGAGGAAAACAGCAAGAGCTGAAGCTTTTCCTCATTGACCCCAGTTCACTTCCACCTTCCTTAGGAGCCCTGTGCTTTCTGGCAATGGTATCTCTGTCTTTCTAAGAGGGCATGCTTCTTTCTCTTTCTGTTTGAATTTCAAGCCTTGGGGATATAGTAGAAAGGACCAACAGAATTATTAGGCGTGAAGTGCCACCATGTGGCCAAATGACCACATACCAACAGCCCACTGTGTACTTGCTCCACTTCAGGGAGGCCATGGGATGTGGCTTTGAATGCCCACAAATCTAGACACATGGAAGAACACAGCTCAGCACACCGAACTCAGGTGTGAGTCCTCCCTCTGGGACTGGTTCCCAAGGTCTGGATTAATCATGAAAATGTCATTCGTCTTCCCCGAGTGGCAGTTCCCCTCAGTGTCATATAGGGCTATGACTTCCAAGGGTGGGAGTCCAGGGACTGTGAAGTGAAGACACATTTGCCTTTCCAAATTACATACAGAAGCCAGGCAAGAGTAGAGATGAGGGGTCAGATCAAACAATAGCTCTGACAGCTTGTTGAAGACCAAATTCAGCCAATTTCCAATCTACCCTAATCTGTACTTCCGTTAATTTTGGGGAAAGCTGCAAATGAAATGATGATTTTCATCATTTCATCATCATATGATGATCGATCTGGGGGCCATATGTAGGGGAAGCATGACAATAAAGGATTGTCACATTGTAATCAACTGATCATAACTGATACATTGATATTTTTCATGAGCCCATAATAGTATTGGTGTCAGTATTTACTGTGTGCTTGCTGTGTGCCGGACACTCCTACACCCCCACGAGGTAGTCACTCGTGCCGTGCCATTTGACAGTCAGGAAACTGAGGCTAGGAGCAATTGAGTATCAGGTCCAAGGCCAACCAGCCACTGAGTGGAACAGCAGAGACTCAAGCCAGACCTCTGACTCCAGAGCACAATCTTAACCTCACATTGATTCTGTACTGTCTTCTTCCAAACAGTTATTTCAGGAGGCTGTACTGCCTCTACTCATATCTAACACATCTCAGTATTTCTCTTTTGCTGGTGAATTTTTTACTCTCCTAAGTGATGGCAAACCATCATCCTTTAATATGACCACAGTTAACGATTACCGTCTACCAGGCACTTTACCGGGTAGCCGTCATTTATCCCTCCCCATAACACTGCAAGTTAAGAACTAGTATTATCGTGCCCTATTCGCATTTGAGAAAAATGAGGCCCAGAGAGCCTAAGCCACCAGGCCACATTTACACCCTGGGGTGGTGGGGTCTGCAGAGGGCCACCAGGTGAGAGTGAGTGGGGGCCTGACCACCCCCACCCTGGGAAAGGGGCGCCCAGGCCCTGCGCCCGCCTGCCAGATCCTTGCTGCCCTGGTCCGCTACACTCCACTGCCTCACAGGCACTCTTGAGTTTTAGAAACAGCCAGAAGGAATCTGGAGCTGGGTTTTGTGAGTAGGGTCGGTGAGCTCTCTGGATGTAGACAATATCATTTTGAATCAAAATCAAGACTGTTTTTCTTACCTGGCTTTGGTGCCTGGCCTGCTCTCTCCACACCACCCCCCTCCACTATCTGTGCTCTCTTCCCCCAAACATGGAGCATTGTCTTCACCTCATTAAATGCTTTTCCTTGCACCACACACGCTCCTTCTCTCCCGAGCCTCTAAATGTTGGCATACTGCGTCTCCGCCTCGGGGCCCTTCAGATCTTCACTTGGTATCTTAGTGACTCCATCTCTCATGACTTCAGATATCTCTGGGGTGGCAGTTCTGGGTTTTGTACCTCTGGATCCAGCCACGCCCCTGAGCTCTACACAGAAGTGTAACCTCCCACGGGAAGTCCACAGAAAGCTCTGAGTTAACAGCTGCAAAATAGAACTCTTGACTCCCTTCTCCAACCCCCCTCCAGAAAAAATCCCTGCAGACCAGCCCCTCTGTTAATCCACCTCATAAAGCATACCTGTGGTCACTGGCGCCTCGAGCTGGACCCCTAGTTCCAGGGGAGCCTCAATACCTGTAAGTTCTGCTTCAGAGTCTCTCCCAACCCGGCCATCTTGTCACAGCCCAGTCCTCCCATCCAGGCAGCCAGCGGCACCTCCTGTCTGGCCCACAGCAGAGCCACCCAGCTGGTGCCCAAGTTGCCCCTTTGAGCCCTTCAGTAAAACCCCCACCCAACAGCCACAGACATCTTTCAAAGATGAAATCCGACTGTGCTACACCCTCTGTTCAGAACCCTCCGAGGACCACCCAGTACCTTCTGTCCTGCATCCTCACGGTCCCCTGATGCCTTCCTGCCTGGGGCCCTCATGCAGGCCCTTTCCTTGGCCTGAGCAGCCAACCGTTCCCCTGGTCTCACTCAGTCCCTCTCTCGCTCAGGGCTCTGTGCAAGTATCACCACCTCCGCAGGGCTTTCTCGGACTAACAATCAATCCCACCTTCTGCCCTTCCCATTCTCTATTTTACTTCCCGGAATTGATCATTCCCTGAAGCATCACTGCATTTGAATATATATGCATGGAGCATATGATTGCCTGCTGTCTGCATGCCCCTTCCCACCAAATTTATACAACCTCTGAAGGCAGGGAGTCGGTCTTACTGTTCTGTTCCTAGGGCCTGCAAGATTTCTGAGCACATCCGGGTGGCTAGACTAAGCTACTGGCCTCATGGAGCCCCCCAGTCTAATGGGGACAAGCATGCCCGAGGGAATGTGTGCGAGAGTGCATGCGAGTGTGTATATGTGTGCATTTGTGTAAGGTCATGTGTTAGATCACAGTAGACAAAATGCAGCCAGCTAGTACATGGCAGAGATAAGGGCAGTGATGGTTGAGATACGATGGTCAAGGAGACCTCTCTGAGGGGCACCTGAGTGGCTCAATGGGTTCAAGCCTCTGCCTTTGGCTCAGGTCATGATCTCAGGGTCCTGGGATCGAGCCCCGCATTGGGCTCTCTGCTCAGCGGGGAGCCTGCTTCCCCCTGCCTCTCTACCTACTTGTGATCTCTCTCCCTCTATCAAATAAATAAATGAAATCTTTAAAAAAAAAAAAAAGAAGAAGAAGAAGACCTCTCTGAGGAGGTGACATTTGAGTATCTGAGTATGACAAATGAAGCTATGTGAGGTCTAGAAAGCCCTTCCCAAGCCACCCTGCCCCAGCCAGCTCAGATGCCCTCCTTAAAAGTTCCCCATAACACAGTGGGCCTCCCTTCCAGAACTGACCACAATCGTGATTCATGTGTGCTGGTGTAACCCTTGGATAAAGGTCTGTGTCTCCCCCAGACTGAAAGCTCCGTGAGAGACTCTGTTTATATTATAACCCCAGACACAGGCTGGGACATAGTAAATGCTCAATATTCTTTTTCAAATGACAAACAAATGGATAAACAAACATGGGCAGTTCCCTCCAAGAGAATGACCAGCAGGCTTTGACACACTCTGTGCCTGAGAGATCAGTCAAAATGGTTACATCAATTTATTTATAAAGTGTGCCTGCCCAACCCCCTCCCCTCACCACCCTCACACTCCTCTTGCCCTTTTCAAGGAGAACTGCCCTGACCCGTGCTGTTGATGAGGAACTGGGGGATCCAAGGCAGCCATGTTTGATTGGAAGGAGGTGGGAGCAGATATCACCTGAGAATGCATGTGACCCACAGGGGACCGTGGGCAAGATCCACCACAGAAGTCAGACCAGGGGCCCATGGGCCTCTCTTCCTGAGGCTGTGGGGAGCTCAGACTGGTTTAATCCCACAGCATTTCAGGGCCCACTTCTGGGCTCACGCTCCCCCCAACACGCACACAGCTATACTGCATCTTCTGAGGCTTCTTCTCTCCACTCTTCAGCTCAAGGTGTGGTAACACTTGACTCTTGAACCCATCTGATCAAGTCTCCTTGATTTCTGTCAATTGGGCTTTCCATGGCTGCTCAGCAGAAACCCTGCCCTTCAGTCAAGGGCATCCCCTTCCTGGCCACTACCCTTTCTGACATTCCTGGTAACTATCCTTGTGCATGAAATGACAGCCTTTAGCAATCCTCTAGAGTCTAAAGCTGTCTTTCAAGAGAACCTCTGCCATGAAGCTCTCTGTGATACTTTGAGCTAAGCGCGCTCTCTGCTTATGCGGAGCTCCTCTCGTGGGTGGACTGAGGTGCTCGATGAAACAGTAAATGCCCAGCACTGTCTGATCCATGTTTGTGCTATCTTCCCCCGCTTAGGTTGCCAATTACCAAAGGGCAGAAAATGTGTCTTATATTATTTTGCTTGGTATACAACAGTTGCTTACTAAGGACTTGATAGGTTCACTGAAGGGAAACATCACCCTTGATCATCAGCAATGTTTTTGTAGACTTGCTGTCCAATCCTCACCCTTACAGGGTTGAAGTACTATGTGTTTCCACCTAGTAATTCTGTATAATCAGAAAGTCTTTCCAAAATAAGAAGCTGTCAGACAAGACAGAATTTCATGTTCATAAAACTAGAGGGTAGCAGCTGGAATGAAGAGATTGGGAAATAACAGCTAAGTCAGAGTTCACCATGGATATTGGGCAGTTAGAATCAAGCTTAAAGGGAAATTAGGCTGGGTTACTAAGGAGGACGAGAACACCTTGTGATGCTGTGTGTAGTGGGCTGAATTATGGTCTCCCCACGATGTCTGCATCCCCAGAACCTGTGAATGTTACCTTATGTGGCAAAAGGGACTTCACAGATTTGATTCAGTTAAGGTTTCTGAGGTGGGGAGATGATCCCGGGTCACCCAGGTGGGACCGACGTCATCATAAAGGTCCTCAGAAGGGGCAGGCAAGAGATCAGAGTGAGTAGCTGGAAATAGGAAGACAGAAGCAGAAGCCTGGGGTGACGAAAGGCAGGGCCCACAAGCCAGGAATGCAGCCAGGCTCTGGGAGCTGGAAAAGGCCAGGGGGTGGATGCTCCCCTCAAAGCCTTCAGAAGGAACCAACCCTGCCTACACCTTGACTTATCCCAGTCAGACTGATTTTACTTCGGACCGCTAGCCTGTTAGAAAATAAACTTGGGTTGTTGTAAGCCCCTAAAGTTGTGGTGATTGTTACAGCAGCAGGAAGAAACTAGTTCACCATGAAAAGGCCATCGGTGATGAGGGGAATGTGGTCTCCTGTGAGAACTGCTCTGGGCTCTGTGTCTGAGAGAGGGCCCCAGAAACCTCCACCCTGGCAGCCATGTTCTCAGGGGCAGAGCCCCCAGCCAAGGGCTGGGGATATACCACTCCAGCTAAACTCCCCATGTAGCTTCTCTGTGAAGACATTTTGTGGTGAGAGCTAGAAAGCAACGTCTAGGGAACAAGCCCAGGGCCAGGAACTCACATCCTCTTTTTGGACATTCTGTCTAAAGATAGGTATATTTCCATAAATCAAAACTAAGACAATCCGGGGAAGCTAGAGCCACTACCGCAGTGCCTAGAGGAGCAGCTGGTTGAATAACTGGTCAATTCGTGGGAGAAAAGAATCGATCAAATGAGCTGATTTTGCTGAATTGACTTTTATTGTCTCAAACTTTACTTATCTCAAGACCCCATCTCAGGATTCCCTAGACAAAGCCTGGACCCTGGGGTTTATGACCAATTTCAAATACCTAAAATCATCCCAAAGACACGCCAGCCTTCTGTTTCTGAATCATGGAATTTTTCAGGCAGTCTGTGTATAGTCTCATTAAAGACAAAAATATACAAAACATGAAGTAAAAGAGAAAAGTATAGCTTCATGTCCCATAAGCAATAAATGCTAAAAAAAAAAAAAAAAAAAAAAACCAAGACTCCAAACATCCTCTCTGTCCTGTTTATTTTTTCTTATCTGTAAAAGCAAAATGTACACAGAGTCTTCACCACAAAATGTCAGGGTCGAATCTATGATAAACTGTAGTTTGATAAGAGGCAGGATAAAGAGACCTTCATCCTGAAATGATCCTCAGCAGTGAATTTTCATTTGTGGGGTTTCAAAACAAGGCCACATTTGGGGAAAAGAAAGGTCCGTGGCAATGTGAACTTGGTGTGCATTAATGCAGTTTATAAAACAAATCTCCCAAACATTTATTTTTCAGTCAAGCTTCTGGCTAGGGTGGGTTTAGGATAAGCAACAAAATGAAAGAAACCTCCCAAACATTGACATTGGCACTCAAAAGGAAAATAATAATAAAGACAAAGATTAAAACATTTCGAGTATATTTTCATCTGAAATGTGTTGACATAAAATTTCTAAGAATGCCACATAATTATTAGCGTGGTTTTTTTTTTCCTTCTTGAGGAGTTATAAGTACTTAGATTTAGACAGCTGAGTTCACATAGATAAAAAGTTCTTTATTGAAAAAACTCAACAATGGAAAAAAAAAAATCAACAATGAGAATATCATTACGTGAGCCTGGCAAAAGGAGAACCCTGTTCTATTCTCAGACGAACCTTAGCCTAGAGCATTCTGGGCTTACTTTGGATTATGGATTTGTCCTCATCTGTCTCCCTCCCTTAAACCCAAGAGCACTCTTGCATTTGTGAGCGTGCACCCACCAGGTGACTTCTTTCTTTATTAGAAAACTCCAGAAGAATAGCAAGAATGAACAAAACGCAATGTATCTCCGAACCAGCGGTTCTCAAACTCGAGCGGGCAGAAACGCAAAAGGTATGTGAGACATGCAAAGAATAGATGTAAAAGGTAACTCTGATTCAGATAGTTACTAAACTCACAAACGCTATCTAGTCCAAAAGAACATACGGATGCTGATTTTCCTTTTAACTGGGGGCGGGGAGAGGCACAGCCTGCCATAAACTGGTTGCAGGGTGTCTGTAAGGACTGTCAGTACAGTAATTCCAAGAAAAACACGCTCATCTCGCGCCATCCCCAGCCCACCGCTTGTGGGAAGTGGAGTTGGGTTTGGGGCTGATAGCGGGCTCCTGAGGCAGGGCCCTGACACGCCCCTTCCCAATGCCAGGGCACTGGCCCCATCTCCAGGGTAACCCAGCAGAGGTTTCTAGAACACCGCGAGAGTGTTAGTGCAGAAGGAGCTACTTCCCGTACTGCGTTCTGCAAAGAGGAGGGCAACCTCTGTTTGTGAGCAGACTGTTTCTGAGCCCCGCAGAGACCGGAGCCGCCTTCCTGACGCCTTTGGCCCAGAGACCCTTGGGTGGGCTCATTTCCAGTGCTGAGCACAGCATTAGCAGCCGCTTGGACAGACGCACAGAGAACTGGAAGGGGGAGGCCAGGCTAGCGAGCCGGGACACTCCCACTCTGGGCCTTCCATTCCCTGTGCTCATAGGCCAGGCAGGCTGTACCTACCGGCTGACCTGCTGTGCCAGGGGAGCCGGGCTCCAGAGTCTCCGCGGGCAGGTGCTCTCAGAGGCCGCAGGTGTGTTTGGCACTAACTGGGCAGCAGCCGGCAGCGCTGCTGGGCTCACAGGCTTGACTTGGTTCCAATTCCCATTTTAACCCTTCCAAGCCCCTTGTGCTGCACGGAAAGCAACCCCCTTCTTGGGGACCCAGCCTGAGTCGGGCCGAATGGCCCGGAGGGAGTCAGGGCACAGTTCGCTCCCAGAGTTTCTCTCGAAGCAGCCACTGCCCTTTGGGGTTCTCGGTCTCATGGTAGTCCTCCCCTGAGGACGCCAGGGGCTCCAGCGCGAAGAGCTCTGTATCCCATTCCATGTCTTCTCCTGAGACGTTGAAGAGGATCTGTCGGGGGCTCCCCAGGCTGGAAGGAAGGAATGAGGCAGACAGTTTAAGTGTGGTTTGGTAGGCTGCACAGAGAAGGGATGCTCTGAGCCACTCTTCCAATGGAGACTGTTAACTCCAATGGCGTTGACAATGGTAACTAGTCTTGGCAGAGCTGGATCTAGAGGGGAAAAGGCTAAAAGATGGTAGTAAGGTGGCCAGGAGGGGCCCAGCTGATGAGAAGTTCTCCATCTAAGTCAGGCCAATGCCTTTCCAAGGCAGGGGCATCTGATTACTTTGGTGTCGGTTGCCTCTTGGTGCTATGCCCTCCTCAACTCAACCCCAAATGCTCATTAAAAGTCCATAGCACATGGGTTGTTAATGGCACAGCAGCGGGGTTGGGGGGGTAGCAAAAGCCTGTGGCTAAGAAGGCCAGAAGGAAGGGCAGGCATATCCAGAGCTGAAATGACCGTGAGGAGTGGTGACAGTAGTGAACCAGGTTGGAGAATGAGCATAGACTAGGAAAAAACATTTTTAACAAAGATCTCCCTTCCCCCCAAATAGATAAGAATAATTCTCGGCATATAGGATGAGGACTCAAATAACCTAAAGGACCATCCCCCTCAGGAGTCTGGAGGAACGAAAACATCTTGGGTGAACAACTTGGTCCGAACACTTACTCTTTTTTGCAGGCTTTGGGCTTAAATTTCAAGGTGTTGAATGCCCCTTCCACAGCCTTGGGCAAGTAAATGGGGTGCCTCTCGAGTCTCCTCTGAGTGCCAACGGTCCTGCACTCGGTGGTCCTTCGAAACTGGCCATCTGTTGCGTGCACGGCATGCACAGCCATGTCCTCAGAGTGCCGACGTGGTGCTCGCAGGATCCAGTTGGAGTGCAGGCTGTGCACCCGGGAGCTGGTGGCCACTGGAAGAGAGAAGCCAGAGCCCCGGGAAAGGAGGAGTAGGAGAGAGTGACTCGGGCTGAGAGCCCATGACAAATGCGCAGATCCCACAGTGGGTTCTTAGAGGATGGAAAAGGCAAGCAGGGGGGACGGTCTGACCTGACCCTGCAACTATGGTTAGGGAGATGGCGGAATATTGATTTGTTCATTAAGAATAAGGACACAGATCTGTGTGTACTGACTTGGAAAGCCACCCACGATGGACTGCAGATTAAGTGAAAAGAGCAGATGACGAAATGCCAAAAAGATCCTGTTTTCGGCATCTTCGGTGGATTCTGCTGTTCTTTTGCCCATGCCCTGGCTCTCCCAGGGCCCGCTGTTGAGAAGAGGGCTGGCCTCTGTCTGGGACTGAGGGAACAGTGAGCTTGGGGAGTGGGAGGAACCATCTGTGAAATTCCACCGAACCCACTAAGAACCCATATTTCACAGATACAGGACTTTGGAGGCCAGACCAACGACAAACCACAAGGATCTATTTTTTAATCTTCTGAGCATTAATTAAAACACTCAAGAATTATGTAGTACTGGTGCCAAGAGTTGGTCCCTCAGACACAAGGGCTAGTAACCCCTGAATAAAATTGTCATCAATGACACCAAGATGGGCAATCAAAGATGAAAGAAACTGACAGTCAAGTAATGGAATTTACAGGTGGGCTGCACTCATGGAGTGGGGGGATTGCTTGCTTTCCGCCAGGAGGGAGCCAGTGACACAGGCTGGCAAGGAGCAAAGCATCAGCCCCAGCCCTCAGCTCGCTCCCTCTCCAGGGACCCAGGCTGGCCCAGGCAGGCCCCCTGCTCCTCTCCCGCCCTGTGTATCGGCCTCAGAGCGCTGAGCATGAGGGCCTCAGAGGCAGCTGTGGGCAGAGGGGGGACAAAGCGGACGAAGGAGTGCCCAACTAGCTCAGGTAGTCAGAAGCCAGGTTTTTTAAATAAGGCTTCTCTGATCTTTTTTCTTCTTTAAAAAAAAAATGAAGTAAAATACAGAGAACCTAAAATTTGCCATCTCGGCCATCTTTTAGTGAACAATCCGGTAGGGCAGAATATATTCCCACTGGCGAGGGAGGGCTCTCCAGGACTTCCTCAGCTTGCCAGACCAAACTCTCTTCACACCCATGTCACACCAGCTCCCCCTCTAACCCCTTTCTTTAGTGCTTTGTCTCAGCTTTGGCCAGTGGACCACAGGAAGGAGTTTTGGTCCAACTATGGCCATGACAGCTGTCGAGTAGGCTGGGTGGTGGCCACAGGGACACCTAAAGCAAAGCCCCCCCAACCCCCCTACCTGCCCCCTAGATGAAGAGCAAGCCCTGGGCGGGGCTCCGGGGTGCAGTGCTGGTTTCCCTTTACTGGGAGGTGGGGTTCCTGAGAGCTCTTCCCATAGCCCACTCCAGAGACTGCCCCCCCACCACCAACTGCCCACCGTGGGCGAGCACTCACCATCGAAGTCCACATCCTCATTTGGGGGCTCTGCCTCAGCAGCCCGGGGCCGCTTCTCTGTATCCAGCTCCGCAATGATGGAATCAAAGAAGGCCATGGCCTCAGCCACATCGGCACTGAACTGGGAGTATTTCTTTGGGGTTGCTTTCTGCTAGAGGTGAAGGGCAGGAGAGAGAGTCGCCTGAGCCAGCCTCCAAACACCCACATGCAAGCAAGCCACCGCCGCCAAAAAGAACGCAGCATCGCTGAGACTAAGTGCATGTGAAGTTATGAATTTGCAGAATTTAAACAGTATATTTAAATAAGTTCCCTGGGGAAGGGGGGCAGATGCCCCGATCCACAATTGCTCTCTTTCAGTGGATTTCTAATTGCCTCAAGGAGAGACAACTAAATAATAAGATCTACCTCGTTCTCACTCAGAGACTGGTCTAGATCTTTAGTAAAATTAGTCTTCCTTTGGCTGTTTTCCCTGCTGGTAAATACCCGGTTAGGGGACAGTGCATCTCCTTCCCGTAGGCAATGAGGTGCTCCCAGCAGGAAAGAAAGGACAGGATAGACTGGAAATGCTCTGAAAGAGCCTTCAGGACCCAAAGTGCCAAACTTGGGATCCAGTCATGGAATAAATTGAAGAAAAATTAGTATGATCGTTTGAAAAGCATAAGGAATAATAAAATATGGAGTTTTAAAAAAGTCTACTGAGTGCCAAACCAGGTTCCAGGCTCTGTCCTGATCTGTTCTTCTTCATGACCTCATTCCTCACCACCGTCCTCACCACCTCCCACCAGGGGAAGTTCGAGCCCTGTAGCGGACCTCCATGGAGAACTCTCAGTGAAAGGCACAGAATCAACGTGGGAACCCATAAAAGGCTGTCCAAGGAATGTAGGAAATAAGAGAACTCAGGGAGGAGAGGAAGGGACAATGTGCATTAACTTGGGCTATTTTGATTCTCTATAGAGTTATTTTGTGTGAGCATTTTTTGTTTTATTTGAATATAGTTGACCCACCATGTTACATTAGTTTCAGGTGTACAATGTAGTGATTTGACAAGTTTGTACATTAGGCTATGTTTACCCCAGGTGTACCTTCCAGCCCTCCCATTTCATTGCTATTACATCATTGGTTGTTTTCCTTGCACTGGGCCTTTTATTCTCCTGACCTACTCATTCCATGAAGGCCTGTATCTCCCACTCTCCTTCGCCCATTTTGTCCAACTCCCCACCCTTCTAGAAACCATCTGTTTGTTCTCTGTATTTATAGGTCTGCTTCTGCTTTCTGTTTATTCATTTGTTTTTGTTTCTTTTTCCGATTCCACTTCTGAGTGGGATCATATGGTATTTGTCTTTCCCAGTCTGACTTATTCCACTTAACATAATACCCTCTAAGTCCACTCATGTTGTCTCTTAGTGATACAATACCATATTTTTATGGCTGTGTAATATTCCAGTGTGTGTGTGCACATGGGAGAAATACCTTCTCCCATTCTCCACATCTTCCTTCTCCATTTGTCTACTGATGGACAATTGGATTGCTTCCATAATTTGGCTATTATAAATAATGTTGCAATAAACATCAGGACACCTATATCTTTCCAAATTAGTGTTTTGCGTTCTTTGAGTAAATACCCAATAGTGGAAATTTGGATCATATAATACTTCTATTTTTAATTCTTTGAGAAACCTCCATACTATTTTTCACTGTGGCTGCCCTAATTTGCATTTCTACCAATAGTGCACAAGAGTTTCTTTTTCTTTACATCTGTTCTTTTTTGTCTTTTTGATTCTAGCCATTCTGACAGGTATAAGGTAAGATCTAATTGTGGTTTTGATTTGCACTTCCCTAATGAGTGATATTGAGCACCTTTTCATGTGTCTGTTGGCCATCTATATATCTTCTTTGGGAAAAAGTCTCTTTAGGTCTTCTGCCCATTTTTCAATTGAGTTTCATTTTTTGTTTTTTGGGTTTTTTTGGTATTGAGTTGTATAAGTTCTTTATACATTTTGGATATTAACCCCTCACTGGCAAATACCTTCTCCCATTCTCCCATTCCCTAGATGGTCTTTTTGTTTTGTTGATGGCATCCTTTGCTGTATAAAAGCTTTTTATTTCTATGTAGTCCCAATAGTTTATTTGTACTTTTATTTCCTTTATCTCAGGAGACATATCTAGAAAAATGCTGCTATAGCTGATGTCAGAGAAGTCACTGCCTGTGCTTTCTTCTAGGATTTTTATGGTTTCAAGCCTCACATTTAGATCTTAAATCCATTTTTAGTTCAATTTTGTGTATGATGTTAGACAGTGGTCTGGTTTCATTCTTTTGCATGTAGCTGTCTCTTTTTCCCAGCACCATTTATCCAAGAGATTGTCTTTTCCCCATTATATATTCTTGCCTCCTTTGTCTTAGATTAATTGACCTTATAACCATGAGTTTATTTCTGGTGTCTCTATTCTGTTCCATTGACCTATGTGTCTGTATTTGTGTCATATGTGGGCATTTTTAAAGGGGGATGTTATTAAAAGTGAATATTAAATTACAGGTTGGAATGTTGGGAAATAAAATGAAGACATCTGTATGTACATGTAAGATCTTGGTGAAATGTATGCATTTCATACTACTAGAAAGCACTTTTGAATGGAGAGGTTTTTTTTTTTTCCTTTTATATTTGTAAGGCGCTTTCTTAGAGAAAATTTTGAAGAAGTACAACATACACTTGAATCTTCTGTGTTATAAGTGGATAGTATCCACACGTACTTATCCCTCCCCCTTCAAAGAGCCTACTAAAATGAAACCAGGAGGGCAGAGAAAAGAAAACCTAATGACAAAGAGAGGAAGAAAGAGATGATCAGTAAGAGAGAGATTTCCAGAAGCTTCTGGCAGTTGCAAAGCAATTGAAGTGAGGGAGATGTGAAAGAGCAAAGGGACCAGTCTTCTGGAACTTCATGGGTTGGGGAAGTAAAAGGGGTACAATTTGACCCTCGGGAACCAGAAATGCACCAGACTTGGCAAGACCAGGAACACCCAGGGTTCAGAGGGGGGAGCGGGACTAAAACCAGAAGGACTGGTTGACAGTCTATATGAGCACAGCAGGCCAGGCCACCAGGCATCTTTCCTGCAGGCAGACGACAGCAGAACCCATCTCTGAAGGCACGTCACGATTCTTGTCCTGCCTGTGGATTTTCTTAGTGGTCCCTCTGCCTTGAATGTCTCCTCAGGCTGATTCCTACTCATCTATCAAGATGGGCTGGGTCAACTCATTCTCCTATTAGACACACCCCTCTCCTGGACTGGTCTCTCCTCTAGGCTCCATGGTCTCCAGTCCCGAACCTAATTCTACTATGATACCTATCATTTTAGAAATTTTTTGTGAAGTGAAAGATAGAGAACAAAGAAAGGAGAAAGCCACACAATCTGGACTGCACCTCAAAAGAAGGATGAATGTTATTTAATAGAGACACAAGGTCTGTAGGTCCTTGTATCTCAGAACTCATGGAAAGGGTGTCTCTGAGTCTCTGACTCAGAAACTTCCATCAGGGTTGGGTTTAAGGCAAGGGTCTCAGTCTCACATGTGGGCATCACATTCTTTTTCATGGAGTCATCCTACAAAATTATCTAAGCTGCTCATTCCTCAGGGTCTCCAGGAAGTAGACTTTGGCCAGCAGCTCAGAGCAGCCGGAATCCATTGCTTTCATTTATTAAAGAATTTAGAAAAGAGTCAACTTTGGTGTCTTAACTACCAAAGGCTCAGAAACGAGTGAGACCACAACCATTAGTTATGTTAACAGGAACCCTTGACTCTGGCCTCTCATAAATCTCGATAAATCCAGAAACTCCTCAAGTATTGTCCTTCGAGGATTACATTTACAAGTTAAAAAAGAATTCATCAGCATATATTACCCCTTTAGCCACCGTACTTTCTGTCCATCAAAACAGTGGACAAAGGCCCCTTCAGCTGCACACTTGTTGGTCACTCCAAATATTCAAATACACTGTTTGCTTCCAAAGCCTCAAGCTTTAGGATTTGAAACTCAGGTCTCCCCCCCACACCTTGCCCTTTCTACGTACGAGGCTGAGAAGCGATTGCCTTCAGGAGCATCCTGACATAGAAGCCCCTCAGCCAGCCCGGGAGGGTCCATTCTTCCAGGTCCTACTTCTGGGGTCTCTGCTGAGCCGTCCAATACATTCTCATTCTAAAACTTGCTTCTACTGAAAGAGCCTGTAGCTCCTGGTGTGTCTGGAGAATGAGACATTGGTGACTTTATCTGTGACTGACCGCACACATACCTGTGTGACCGAGTCTTATCCCAAAGAAGAGCTCCCCCCACTTGCCCCAACTGCATTTTGTCAGTTCCCCCAAACCCTTCCTGGAATGAAGTAGGGGCATAAATAAATGCAAATGAATAAGCAATTGCTTTCCTGCCTTCCTTCCCTGAAAATGAAAGCAGTGTCCCTTAAATGAGTCTGAAAGCCTGGCCTGGGTTGAAGGGAGGCCAGGGACAGTATACCTCTCCCTCACCACTGTCAGCGTGGTTCCATAACAGGGGAGCCCAGTTCCAGCTGGACATTGCCATCCCCCAAAGTCTTCCTAAAGAATGCCTCTCTAGACCTGGCTCTTTCCCAGACCAGTTGGTTCAGACCATCATGTGACTCTAATACACAGCAGTGGACAACCCCTGTTCTATAAGGGCCTGAGCAAGGGAGAGGGAGCAAGAGCACCCACAAATCCCCACCTCAGGGTCTGACTTAGGATAGAAGTCTGAAGTGCCGGTCTTATTCCCTGGCTTTGCAAGGGGAGACAGGAATGTCTCTATCAAGACAAGGACACAAGGGACAGGACCCCAGGGGACAGAAACCAAGTCACTGAAGAAAAGAGGTCAAAACCCCGGATTTCAGGGCCCAGACTCCCTGTGTCCTTGTGTACCTCCTATTGCTCAGCACATGGAGGGCCAAGCAAAGGGATTCCATCCACCCTCTGCTCCTCTCCCTATACCAACAGGGGATATAGGGCATCCCCCACAGGGGTGCACCCCATTATCTACCTTTCCCTCCCAGTCCCCAAACTTGACCTATACCCACTCCTGGAAAGGCCTTCCCTCAGCTTGTCTTCCTGCAGCTTTGTTTGCTTCCTGGTTTGTAGGAGCCAAGGTTCTAGTTTATCTCTCCATTGTTTTTTTGTTTTTGTTTTGAAAATATAAGCAAATGTGAATTTTTATATTTGTGCTTACCCACTTTCTTAAAAAAACAAAATGTAGCCTACCAGATAGGGCTGTAAACATTGCTTTCTTCACTTGCTGTATCCTGAGGACTACTTCCCAGCAGTGGACAGAGACCCTCCTCCACCCTGGGAACCCTGCCCTGCTCTCCATCGTGCGGACCCGCTGTCAGAACAAACCACAGCCCCCTATCATCAGCTCTTTGGCTTCTTGGTAATCTTTTGCTATTCAAGTTAGTGCTTAATGTGTATGTCATTTTACATTTTGCCAATAATACCCTCACTTGGGGTAGGCTTCTAACTATAAGTACTCTGCTATCTATGTATCTGCTTGATGGAGAGAATGGGAAGCATCAAGCCATCTGGCAAGTCGGTCATACTTTATAAAAGTGTATGTTTATGTATCTCCAAATGAATGCGCTATGGTGACTTTTCTGAGTCCTGAAGCTAAGCTACACGTCTGGGCCTTTTCAGGTCCTGGTTTAAACCCAGGCTGATTCTAGATTTGGTTTTTTTCTTTGCCTTCCCACAGCTTCTGTGAGCCTTTTCTGCTTCCACTGCCACATTCTCTTGGTCTCTAGCATGAGAGAGACAACAACCGAGGCTCAGGGTTGAGGCCCCAGGCCAATATCACAGGAAAATCTACTTTACAAGGAGGTAGTTGTACAAGAAGGGATATCAGGCGTCCACACCCCTGGCTGGGATGCAGTATAGTGTTTCCTCTCCGAACTCCGAACTCCAGCTATACGAGGATTGCTTCACTCCCAATCTTGACTTTTTTCTAAGCCAGAATTTTTTAACTATTTCTTTGGACAGCCTTCCCATTGCACTTGCTCGGGGCCCCATTTCACAGGGCTCATGTTCCCTCGCTGTGGGCCCCACAGCAGCCCTAAGGAGGAGGCACGTGGGCTGAAAGCATCCGTATTGCATTGCCGACTCCATTCCCCTGCGCCTTTCACATGTAACCTTCGGTGGCCTTGGGGTTATCATTTTCCGAGCCTCCCTATCCCAACCCCCGCACACCAGGCCTGGGTCTCTGATTACTTTTCCCTTTGCACTTTCCCCAACTGGACTCCCCTACATTCCTCATTGTCATTTCTGACTCCCCCAGCGCGGTTTATGATACTTTTCTGCATTTTACATCATTGGCCATCCTGCCTGGTTTCGCCTGCCATCTGAGTGCCTGGGTTTCTCCCATCCGTTCTTTTTCTTCTAGGGTCTGTCACTATTTGTCTGCAAGAGGTCTGGAGTTTATAAAACGAGCTTCCAGTTGAAACAGCAATATCATGTCAGAGGTTAGGTTGTGGGGGGCATTCTAAACCCATCCAAAGCCAAGAGGACCACCACGAAACATCTACCCTCCTCTCACCTCTCTTACTTGGGTATCCCCTTACCTCCTTTGGAGGGCCAGCTCCGACGTCACCTCCCCCCACTGCAGCAGACAGACCTAGGCACATCTCGTCCATGCCCATGTCCTGACTGGTGCAGGTCACCCACTACAGCGCATCATGCTCTCCTCGGTAGCCCCACACGAGACCAGCGATCTGTAACCTCTTCTTTGGCAATGCTCTGGCAACTGACACTCACGGATAAGGCTCTTGTGATAGATACTCACCACCAGCCCCTGCCTGTACGAGCAGGTTGTGAGATACGCACAACTCCCAACACTCTGATTGAAATTCTACCTGTTTCTCTGCCAAGGAACCTCAACACACCAGTGCGGTTCTTTTTTTAATAATTTTTTAAAGATTTTATTTATTTATTTGACAGAGGGAGAGAGAGATCACAAGTAGGCAGAGAGGCAGGCAGAGAGAGAGGGGGAAGCAGGCTCCCCGCCGAGCAGAGAGCCTGATGTGGGGCTCGATCCCAGGACCCTGAGATCATGACCTGAGCCGAAGGCAGAGGCTTTAACTCACTGAGCCACCGAGGCGCCCCCACCAGTGTGGTTCTGACAGCGAGGCTGAGGATTGCAGCTTGAGACAATGGGCCATGTCAGGGCGAGCAGACTGCCTTTCGACCTATGAATGCTGAGTGCCTAGTTCAGTGTCTGGCATGGAGTGGTAATTACTCACTGAGTGAATGAACATACACATGCATACACATAATATGAATATATACATGCATATACATAAACCTAAGGTTTATATTCCCCAATCAGCTTGCCTGTTGCAAATGTATCCTTTTGGATTTAACTTGGCAAATAATAAGAACTCCGTACTCCCTATTTTTATGGAGCACTGGTAATACTCTGCTGAGCAAATAATACCTGGAAATATGAATGTCAGTATTTTGTGATAAAATTTCCGGGACCAGATGTGGAACTAGTCAGGATTGGAGAGATCATTTTCCCTTGGATTGTTCAGTTATGTGAAATTAATGCAAAACAGCTCAAATTTATCCACAAGCAATTTAATATCACACACACACACACACACACACACACACACACACACACACACACAAAGAGCTTTTGAGGACAAACCCTAAAAGCTCTAATACATCTTCTTCACCTTCTGCCATCACAAAGACCAAGTTCAAGGTGATATTGACCTTATCCCTTTTATATTACAACACCTAAGAAAGTATGTACCCATAATTCAACCAGGGTTTATGAAGAAAGAATCAGAGTTTATGAAACAAGGACTGAAACTATGAGAAACAAGCAATTTGGAAAAAAGTATATCATTGGAATTTAATTACATGCATACATATACCCACATACAAAATTTCAACAAAATTTAAGCTAAATGGTACACTTGCCTGAACTGAAGGGAAAATAGGTGAAATAGACAAGAGAGCAGAGAAAATCAGTTCAGAGAGATAAGAGGAAGGAAGAAGTTTGTCACAAACTCTAGTATAACTCAGCTTCGGCATCACCTATCATAACTAAACACTATGATCATTTTGGAAGTGGAGCCACACGTCTTCTGTCTTTGATCTTAGATATTATAGACTCGCGGGTTGATAGACTTAGTCTTTTTCCTCTCTGCTTTTTAGTCTTTTTTTAAAAGATTTATTTATTTATTTGTTTTGACAGAGAGAGAGAGAGAGATCACAAGTAGGCAGAGAGGCAGGCAGAGAGGGGGGGGAAGCAGGCTCCCCGCTGAGCAGAGAGCCCGATGCAGGGCTCCATCCCAGGACCCTGAGATCATGACCCGAGCTGAAGGCAGAGGCTTTAACCCACTGAGCCACCCAGGCGCCCCTCTGCTTTTTAATCTTAAGGACACTATTTCTTTTGCCCACATCTGGGAGCTCCTCACCTTACATGTCATCTAAATGATTGTTCCACTTTAACAAAACACCAAGTGGAAAAAAATTGCTCAAATTTGTCAAACAGTTAGAAACCTGATTACATTAAATTGAATTCATATCCTTGAAGCATAATATAAAACCTACACATGCAGTAAGTGAAACATTACAATCCACAGAGAGAAGGGTTGAATTTGTCATTAAGTGGTGGGAAACTTCAAGTTGGGGAAACTTCAAGTTGGGGAAACTTCAAGTTGGATTCTCACTTCGCACTTCCTGTCAAAATACATTGCTGATAGATAAGAGAGTTGGGTTTTTAAAAATGGAACTCTCAAAAAAGGGGAGGAAATGGCAAATACACAACTGACCTTGAGACATAGAAGGCTTTCCAAGTAGGAAAACAACGGAAGAAATATCAAAGACAAAAATGGGTATCTTTGACTACATAAAAATCAGTAGTATTTATACACCAGAAAATGTCAAATAAAATTAAAATACAGAGTAACTTGGAGAAAATATTTTCAGCACCTGTGGCAAACAGTCTGCTCCTATTCTTAATACGAGTTCAGAGAAATAAGAAATCTTCAGAGGCAAAAGAAAAATGCAGAAGGCTTGAATGGGCAACCCCTTAAACAAGAAGTACACATTGGTTTGATAAGTGAAAAAGGTCCTTCTTTGCTCAAGCAATAGTCAAAAGTACATAAAATAATGCGATTTACTACATCAGTGAACTTTCTGAATTAATGCAGCACTAGGTGCTAATAACATGCAGTGAGAAGTGCTTTCTAACTCACTGTTGGTGAAAGTGTACATTATAAAATGTTTCTGGAAAGCAATATGTAGAAGAATCTTCAAAACTGAATGACCTTT
>CM053605.1:114514897-114541447 GCA_028646535.1 Procyon lotor | reverse complement strand
AGAAAGATAAATAAGACACAGTATCTGACTCAGTGGGCTCATGGCCAGTAGTGGAATGAACAAATGCACAGACAATTACAATGCTGGGCATTGAGTGCTAAGTGCTGGGGGGGCGGGGGGGCGGGTCAGACATAAGGGAAGGAAATCCACTGTCTCAGATTGTGGATGTGAGCAGTAGCTTCCTAGGGAAATGCTTTCTCTGCTGTTAAAAGACAAAAAGTCAGCCAGGTGAATGGGGTGTGGTAGAAAGGAAAAGGGGAGGAGGAAGTATTATTTCTAGGCTGAGCAAAGAGCACATGCCTGCAAGATAGATTGGGGAATGTAATTATCCATCTTGTGGTCTGACTGAGAGGGGCTGCTGGAATTATATGCTTTGTTATCAATCATCATTATATTGTTTGTCATCTTGTGGAGAACTCTGCCAAGCAAAATAGAATATTCTTTGCAGCTCATATTTAACTAGTACCGCCTTTCAACTCTGCAAACCAGATATAGGCCAAGTGATAGAGATTCTCCCAGTAACTGATGCTCCAGAAGACCCCCATTTTAATATCACCGTGTTTGCACAAAGTCTCCCCAGCAGATCTGAAAAATAATTCCCAGAGGTGTAAAAATGGATCTAGGGAGCACCTGGGTGGCTCAGTGGTTAAAGCCTCTGCCTTTGGCTCAGGTCATGATCTCAGGGTCCTGGGATCGAGCCCCGCATCGGGCTCTCTGCTCAGCAGGGAGCCTGCTTCCCCCTCTCATTCTGCTTGCCTCTCTGCCTGCTTGTGATCTCTCTCTCTGTCAAATAAATAAATAAATAAATAAATCTTAAAAAAAAAAAAAGATCTAGAATCTGCCTTCTAGCCCATATGAAATTATATATGCATATTATACATGGATGATTTGGAATCTTTTTAGATGAATTAGATTCAGATCCACCTGCCATAAAGGAGAAAGAATATTCTATTAGCTATTGACATGGTCTTAGATGATGAACCAGGATTGGATGCCCTTAATAGAAAATTGACTCTGAAAGCAAACTCTTGCCAGAATAAAACTACTTGAAATAAAAATCAATCACTTTTGGCAAACATTCTCCAGAATTCCATTGGTCCTTTGTAAAGCATTGTAGCAGGTGCATTTCTTTAGCTGGGGTGGGGTAGGGTGGGGTGCAGGGATGGGGTGCACTTTGCAGCTAGTTCGCCCAGACAGACATATCAGGAATCCAAGCTGCTCAGAATTAAATGAGCCGTAAGAGAATTAATAATGTTTTCTTCTGCCTGTGGTGGCTGACCGATCATCCCTGACTTGAGAAAATGTCCAGCTCAAGCCTTCTGGGCAGTGTTCCATGGGGCACTGCCGCCAACCCCTGCTAACAAGCACTCTGGGCAGAGCGAGCCTTGTCTCCAACTCTTCCTCTTCACCAACCGTCAAAACCCAAGCTGTTCAGCTCTGCAGAAGGAAGGAAGTTCTGCCATGTGCAACAACATGGACAAACCTGGGAAACATGCTGAGTGACAAACCAGTCATGGAAGGACAAATACTAAATGATTCCACTTATCTGAGATTCCTCGAGTTGGCAAATTCATAGAGACAGAAAGCATGACCGAGGTTACCAGGAGTGGGGATAGCAGGAAAATCAGGAGTTACTGTTTGGGATAGAGACATTCTGTTTGGGGTGACGAGAAAGTTCTAGAAAGGAGAGTAGTGGGTTATACACCATTGTGGATGTGCTTCATGTCAGTGAATTGTACACTTGAAAATGGTTAAAATGGTAAATTTTGTAAAAGTTTATTTTACTTGAGAAGACTTTCATATTCTAAGAAATAATCAGACCTTTTATAAAAAAAAATTCTCCTGATTCCTAAATAAAGTACTTTAGAGCCTCCCTGACCTCTTAATGGATTCATTTTCTAGTGTACTACTAGTACATTTCATAAAGTGTTCTAAAAATATGTTAACTAAGGCTTAATAGTCTTTTGTACGAAGTAAACGATCATTTGGAAAAATTCATGGAAGACTAGTGTGAAGAACTCTGGTTACTGTCTGACAATTAACAATTTGAAAGGAGTCCAGTGTTACACATTTTTCTCTAAAAGAAATTTATATAAAATCATCCAAAGAGAAACATTTAATTTATTAAGAATTCATTAACTGTGATATACATCATTACCCATAAGCTAAGGACACCTAAAAAGTACTCAGTTAAGGTACTAAGAAGTGCCATGTTGAAAATGGCAAATATTAGGTGTATTTTACCACCAAAAAAAAAAAAAAAAAAGCTGAAATGGGTGATGAAATATTCTAGAATTAGATAGGGATGATAGGTTGCACAACCCTGAAGATAATAACAACCACTCAGTAATACACTTCAAAGGGTAAGTTTCATGGTAGGTAAGTTAAAGCTATTATTTAAAAAAAAAAAAAATCCAAGCTGAGAGAAGCCGTCCTTAGGGGGAGTGGAAAGATAGAAGGCAACTATCCCAGCAGCTGGAAGAAACTACCTAAAGAAGTAGGTGACAGGGGGAGACACAGGCTGAAGCCAGTCATGTCGCAGACAAGACCCGAAAACAGATAGCAGAGGGAGCAACTCGCTTTCCATGATGCTAAGACGAGGGGGGCAAAGAGCAAGAAACATGACAGGATGGCTTCCTACTTTTCACAGACATTTTTCTCTCACAAGGTGCACCACATCTTCAGAGGCTTTGGACAAAGACAGGAGGGTGTGTGGTCCGTTCATGCCTCTGGCACCTGGATTCCCTGCTGGGTCCGGAAGGGATGGACAGAAGTTACGTACCTGGGTGCCATTGCCTGGGCTCTCACTAAGATCCAGGGCAGACTTGTCCCAGCAGGGGCTCTGAGAAGGCACCACCAGAAATGTGTGAACTGGTTTATTGCCTCGCTTTCCCACAAGCGTGACCACCCACGAGGACAGGGACTTTGACTTGCTTACCAGTATTTGGAACGGCTCCTGACGCACACCCTGCTTCTGACAACAATAACATGTGTTGAGGAAGGGAGGCAGGGAGGACATATCTATTGATCAGCTGTTACTTAAAAATTACGGAGGGCATTACTAGCCCCGTCACACATGGTCCAATAGGAGAAATTCTAGAAATTTATGTAAAGCTGGGAAGAAATCTCATTGCCACTAACCAAAGGGTATGAGTTCCTCCTCTTAGACAGAATTTTCATACGAATCCAGCTCCCTTTATGGTAGCTTACAAGAGATACAGAGCCAAACCTCATCTGTAGCTACTGAATTATGACCCACACAGCCTTGATTTTCTGCTGAGGCTCTATCTTCTCTCAATTGTCTCATTCCTGCTCCTGCTTTACTCTGCCGGCAGGTGGCTCATCTCAGAATCTTCGTAGGATGAGTGAGGAAGAATGAAAAAGTATTTCTGTGGAAATGGTTTGAAGATACAACCCGCCCCATCGTGAAGTTCCCGTGCAAGCCGAGCTCACACTGTCTGCCCAGTTTTCCTCCTGGTGCAAAAGTACACAACATACAGGGGGTTTCCGTGCTGCAGGGACCCAGAGTATGGAGAGAGTCAGAGGAAGCCGTGTGCAGGGAAGGTGTCTAGACGAAGGGAAATCTGACTCACGGATTGCGTGGAGGAGAGAGCGCAAGGCTTTGGGTCTGGGTTTCTCCTGCACTGGGGAGCCCGGGCCACGCAGCCGCCCTGAGAGAGCTTCTCCCTCGCACGGGATCCATGCGGGACAGTCATCTCCCTGATGACTCTCCCTGGCCCGGATGTGCAGGAGAAAGCAGCCCACTCACCTTGTCCTGAGGGGCCACACCCCCCATCTGACAGGTATTTTACATTTTCTGATTGAAAGGCGCTGTGGCTCCATGGGCAAGCGTGTGAGCTCTGGCTCCGGGCAGACCCGGGTTAGATCCTGGCTCTCTCTTCATCAAGCGCACGGCCTTACCTAAATCGCTTCCTGTCTCAGAGACCCAGCTTTCCCCTCTGTGGACTGGGGCTGGTACTGGCATGTGTGGAGTCAACTAGAAGTTAGAAGTCAGGACTAACTGCCTATTGTCCCTGACTGGGCCCGGCTGTGGCCGAGGAGCAGGGCTAGGCGTGAGGAGGAGAGTGGCCGTGCGCCTCTTGGCTGGCGGGAACGCCCAAGGTGCCCAGGGCAGGAGCCGGGGTGGCTTTGCCCAGTTGGTTCAGAAGCTCGATGTTCCAGGTCAGGACCCACTTCTCCTTCTGCCACTTGCATTTTGCACCGTGTACTATGTTGGAAACTCTAACACCGGAGCATCCAAACAATGAGTCCCAAACTATAGCTCATACCCGATGCTGATACAAAAGTCCCCAGATATGGGGGGGTTTTGTTTTGACTTCAAAATGTTGCGAACTGTGTGTTTCGTTCATTTTTGGAATGACCTCCTATTTGGAGGGAGGAGCAGATGGTCATAGGGCCTGGCCAGGACCCCCTTGGTGCAGGGGCTCAGGAGGGGTTCCCCACATCTGCCCCCAGGCTCGCCTCCCTTCTGGCCTCACTCCCTCCTCCCATCGATCCACACAGGTACTCGTCCTGGCTCGCTCATCTCCAGGGGGCTGGGACCCCAGACCATTTGGCACTCTGGTGTATCGTTCCTTAGCCACTGTAAACATTTCAGCAGGTCCTACTGGAATGCCTTGCCGGGGTGTGAGAAAATGTCAGTCTGGACTCTGAAGTGGCCTGGGAAGTAAATTTAGTGTGTCTGACCAACATCCAAAACAACTAAAAAAAAAAAAAATAGTATCAAGTGTTTTGAAAAAAATATCAGAGTACCAAACAGAGAATAGGAATTAGTATATCTCATGAAATCTTTGTTTTGGTTGTATTGAATAAACTAGGTCAGTATCTAAAATATTTTTTCTTTTTTTTAATTTCAAGTCAATTAGCCAACATATAGTACATCATTAGTTTCAGAGGTAGTGTTCAATAATTCATCGGTTGTGTATAACATATATTTCTTACTGAGAATTTTAAACAGAACAGCCTAAAAGTCATTATCTTTCCAGAAAAGAGAGACAGACAGGGGAACATAAGTTCTGTGGCCACGCGGGGGGCTGGTCAATTCGTGGGGAGGGAGAGAAGGTCTCCACGGTGCTGTGGTGCCCAGAGAACGCTGCTCACTCCCTACCCGGAGGCCAGCGCTTCCGTGATCTGTGCACAAAACACCAGTCTTTATAAAGCATTCATAAGTGACCAGTGGTTGTGCTCTGGGGACAGAAAAATGACAAAGATGCTGTTTCAGCTTGATCACGCGTACCAAAGTGGCTGCTGCACACCGAGGGGACACGCGTGCAGCATGCACAGGAGGATGTGATAAATGTTAGAACAGAGATGTGTTTAGACTAATGGGAAAGAGGAGAAAAGGCTAATTCTGCGGAGGGCTGTGCTCATGTCCTAGGGCTGCCGTAACAGTGTCCCACCCCCTGGGCTGCTTGGAGCGACAGAAACTTACTGTCTCAGTCTGCAGGCCAGAAGTCTGAGGCCAAGGTCCTGTCGGGGCCATATTCTCTTTGAAAGCATTAGGGGAGGATATTTCAGGCCCCATCCAGTTTCTGGGGGGGTCCCCGGCTTGTGGCAGCCAACTGCCACAAGTTGACCTCTGCCTAGGGTTCCCTTTGTCTGTGTGTCTGTGTGTGTCCATCGGTTTCCCCTTCTTATAGGACATCGGTGTTGTCAGATTAGGGCCCCACCCTAACACCAGCAATCAACTAATTTCATCTATAATCAGCCTAGCTCCAAATAAGGCCACCCTCTGAGGTACTGGGGGTTAGGACTTAAACATATGATTCTGGGGAGACACAATTCAGCACATAACAAGAAGGAACGGCGTTTGCCCGAAACCTGAAGATCAGCAGGCACTTTCTACCAACCAGACATTCCAGAAGAAAGGAGCTCTCGGGTCCCCTGCCCCTCCCACCTGGCCAGCCGTGGAGACAGCACCTGTTATGTCTCAGGTACACCCAGCGTCCAGCTCTTTCTTTAGGAGCCACGAAGGAGAGCGCTCGTCTGCCCGTGGCTAAGAAGTCTCCCACACCTTCTATTGCAGTTAGCAAGCCCTGGAAGACCTACTATGTGCCAGGTCCTAACCCAGACAGGATCTTGCTTTTCCCTCACGGAGTGTATTCTTCCTTCCATTCCTACGCCCCAGAAACCAAGGCCCAGAGAGACCAACTTGACTGGTAAAGACCCAACTAAAATTCAGGTCTTGGTCTGACTGACAACAAAGCCATTTTAAAACTTTTTTCTGGTTACGTCACGGTGAGAGGCGTCTCCCGAGGAAATGCCCACATTGTGTCCACAAGGCCAGACCCGGGTGTCCAGCACCTAATCCCTCCCTGTACCTTCAGACCGCTGAACTAGGAGGGGTGCAGGGAGGAAGGGAGCCAGGCTTTATCAAGAGAGAACTGCATTATTTTTTCTTTTTCAGGAACATGCAGACCCTGGAGGGAATCTAACCAGAGCTGAGAATCCCACGATATATCCGGCTAAGAGGGAGTCCGGAGCCCACTGCAGCCCCTTCTGTCATGGGAGGTGGTGACCCGGAAGGAAGCGTGCTAGCCGACAGATCTTCAGCCGGCTGGTCACAAGGTCCCTTCTGGAACCCAAGAGTAGGTACGGGGGACACAGACGTACTTTTGGGGTTAACATGGTTATTTAAACCACTGCCACCTGGGATAAAATGCAGACAGCCGAAACCAGTCGGGGGAGGCCAAGCCCTAGAGATCTGATAGCCTGCCAATGGGTCATTCAATGGTAATGGGGCCTCCCCAGCCCACAGCACTCTGAGGAAACAGGATGTGGGAGAGACAGGTCCACTGTCCAGGCACCAGGGAAATGATCGGTGGGAACTTAAAACAGTTGCCTCAAACCGCAGACATGTGGAGGAAAACAAAATTGACTGAAGGAAAGAGTGCCGGAAGGGATTGGAGGTCCTGTGAGAACAGGCCGCCAAGCCTCAGCTTGCCCCTCTGGCATAGGGGAGTCTGGCCCAGCTCCCCCTGCAGCATTAGTCCAAAGCTCAAGGAAAGGTAATGTGTACAAACACTGGGGTGAGTAGCAACCACGAGATAACCGCCCGGGATTTCTTGCACCAATTTCCTGCTTGGGCTGCCCGGGCTTGAAGCCTCCAGGGCCCAGCAAAGCTCTCAGGCAATGTCGTTGAAGTCACAGGCTCTCTGGAGGCTGCGCCCGAGTCCCCTGGACGCCGGGGCCCAACCCGAAGATGGAGCCCCTCCTCCAGCTGCTCGGCTCCGGCTCCCGGGGAGCTAAACACCTCTCGACGTGGGAAAGCATCTAGTTCCCGGAAAGACTGCACGTCTCCCTGGGATGTTCAGGGGCCGCACAAGCGTCCGGTCGTCCATCAGGCGGGCGGTAAATGACAAATAGGCCGTGCAAACATTGCAAACGCAGTGCGGCCGATACCGAAGCCCAGGCCTCCCCCCAGGCTGCCCTGTACACACCCTGAAGCCTCCTCCCCAGGGCTCCCCCGGAAGAGAAGCGACGGGGGCCGGCCACCCTGCCCTAGGCCGACAGGAGGGCGGTGGAGAGTCTCCAAAGGAGGATGAGCCGGGGGTCCCGAAGGTGCAGACGAGTTAAGTGGGAGAAGGGAGCGAGCCAAGCTGCCCGCGCGCACCTGCGGCTCCTGGAAGAATTCTCCGCGCAGCTGTGCGTCGCCGCAGCGCTTACCTTTCTTTCTTTGGAGGTGGGCCGGCCGGGCGCCCTTGCCCCTCTCTTGGAGGCCGTGGAGGAGGGGGAGGAGAGGCCTCCGCGGGCGCCGCTGGGCTTCAGGTCGTGCAGGCTGCTGAGGTATTTCTTTCGCAAGGCCAGCAGCTCCTGCAAGTACTGCAGGCAGTCCTGGGTGCGCGACAACAGCCATGCCCGGTCCCCCTCCTGCTGCAGGCAGTACAGGCTGCCGTCCATGCTGCTGGTGCTTTTGTGCGTCTTCAGGGACTCGCTGAATTTCTCCCCGTGGTCCCCGACCACGTACATGGAGCTGCTGCGGGTCAGCCTCGCGGCGGGGCTGGCCGGGTCGCAGCAGGGACTCTCGGCCACCCCCGCCTTCCTCTGCAGGCCCGAGTTAAAGATCGAGTGCAGCTTTCTGAACATAGTGCTCGGTTTCTCCCCGCGGGTGCCTTCCAGCTGCCTGAGACGTGCCACTTGATCTAGCTGGGGGGAGAGGAGCCCACACGCGGGCCTCCCGCCATCTGCCTGCCGGGAGGCCTCCAATCTCTGGAATCCCAGAGTCAGGCGGGCAGGCTGGGCAGCTCTCCTGGGGGGCACATTTCCATCCCAAGACCACGGTGCCATCAACCACCTGGAAATACAAGGAGGGGCACGGGGAGTTTACAAGCAAGAGGCCTGGTTGCCTCTAAGCCCCCTTGGATGCTAGAACCTTCGATGCTCTTCCATGGAAGGCTCCAGCTGGATGTGGAAAGCCTGACCGCGCATTTCCCGCTCAGCTATTTTCTCTCCTGCTCCTTTTCCATGTCTGGTTTCCTTCAGTTTGATTGGATCTTGGTCTGGATTTTTACTTTCCACAGGGGCCAGGCTGCCTCTGGTCCTGAACACCTCGCATCCAAAACAAAATCCTACTGGGCGAGAACACCTTGAAGCCAAAAGCCAAAAACCTGTGTGTTGCTTGAGGTAAAATCCAGTTCCTGCGAGAGGCCAGGGTGCAAAGAGCCACTGCGTTGGCAGGAGGCTCTCAGATCTTCGATAAGCAGGGCCCTGAGTGGGCGTGTCCGTGTCCTGCAGGCGCATCGCCCTATGGTAAGGGGACCTCGCCCTGGTTACCAGATAGCAGCCCATTGTGGAGACAGGAGGATTCAGGTGTCCAGACCACAGCTTTCTGCACAAAAGCCTTAGCAAGCGGAGGATGGCTACGGAGATTGGGCAGACCCATTCTTTAGCTTAGATGAACACATTTTTCGTTTAAAGAGACTGCTCAGAGTCAGACACAAACTACTTTTCCAAGAGCATCCTTTGAGTGCATTGGGATCTCAGGGATGTCGCCTCTAGGATTTTCCTCAGGCTAATAGGACATATGGTTATTGCCTCATTTCTCCCAGACTTCACTCAGAGAGCTGCAGCCTATAAATCCATAGCCCAGGCATTTGCTTAAGCAGGGATAGCTGTTAGAGGAAATCCATGAGACCCCGGAAACTGGATGTGTGTACCCGCGTGGTTTATTTTTGCTGGGTTTCCATTTTATTTGGTTTTGTCTTTTGAAAGAGAGAAAGTGTTAGTGGTTTGGTCAGATCTTCCAAGAGTTCAGTGATACAAAAAAAAAAAAAAAATTTTTTTTTTAGCGTTTATATCCTGGTTCGGAACAAGAACTATGCTCTCTGAAATGCAGCTACCCAAGGGCATTGTAAGTACATTTGCATTGAGCATATGGTGTGCGTGTGCCATTCCAGGCCCCACGTTGAGATCGCCTTGAAGATGCAGGAGGGGTCAGCGCTCTCCCTTTGCAGAGTGCTTCAGGGCTGGTGAAGTGTTTCCACACACGTTAATTTACTGAACCGTCGTGGCTGCTTTGGGTAGAAGCATCCTTTCCATTGTCATTATTGGTCCTCAATTCACAGATGAGGAAGGTGAGCCTGGAGCAATTAGGAGACTTACTAAAGCCTAAATTGGTGGGCGAGAACCTTGTCCTCAAACCCAACCGTCCAGCTTCAAGCTGGGCAAGCTGGCCCCACGGCCCCGCTCAGTGCCATGGACCCGTGACGTCATACACTCTGAGGTCCTGCCCATCAGTCTGGCTTCTCACCGGCACAAGACTGAAGCACTTAGGATAGATGAGTGCTCACAGAATTTCTTCCTAAAGGAATCCAGGGACTGTGACCTTTCTCAGTAGCTTCTGCCAGTGAACTTAGGATGATACTAATTCTACATGGATTTTAAAAAAAGGTTAGATAAAAAAAATGAAGTCTGATCTATCTCATATCCAGAATGGCCCAAGAACCTAACCCGTTGATCTCAAATGGAATGAAACCATCTTCCCATGTACTTTTCTCCTCTCTGCTCCTGCTTCCCTGCTGGATTCTTTCTGAGGGCCAGATGTACGAAGAAAATTGATAGAAAATTCTAGTGACATCACTAGCAGAGCATTTCGTGAATACTAAGGCACAGGACATGGGCAGTAGGCATGGCCCAGCTCGGTGACTTTCCCTTCCTGTGTCACAGCAGTCTAGAAGCCGCCCCTTTCTCCAGAGCTCCTGCTGAGGGAGTCAAGGGGAGAGAATACTTTCTCCCTACAAAAATACTTTTCATCTCTATTTGGGAAAGTCCATCTCCAATAACAACAGCCTTTATATTGCATTTAGATTTTCTCATGGCCTCACCAGAAGAAATGGGTGAAATCACCTTGTGGTCTTAAAAAGTATTTCTAAGGACACTACAAATGCCCATCAAATCCCAAATCAGGCACCCCAGGTCTGATTCTCCCCTTGCATGGTGGAGAATGCCAGGCAAGCACCCAGGTGGAGAAGGGAGAATGCTTGCCATCCTTGCCCCCAGCCCAGCCCCTCACACCAGCCCCGCTATGGACAGGAAGGATCCAGCTAGTCCTGGAGCTGAGTTCCCCACTCAGCACAGACAAGACCCGCTCCCTGCGTAGATATCAAGAGCCTTGAGTCTTGACCAGAGCCCCAGAGAATTGGCATAAGGTGAGTCAGTGTATCAAACCTTGCTGCATTCCAGAATTTCTCAAACTCCAAGGACAGAATCCCAGGGGGCAGCAGAGAAATCCAGAGGGCTTGTTCCACAGCAATGCCAACCAATGCCAGGCGATGGTAACTACGGGCAGGAGGCGTGGAGGGGGATGTCGGAGCTTCTGTCTGCTCCCATGCCAGCCTCATCCCTGCTGCTGGGGCTGCCGCCAAGCTCATGGCCCGGTGGGCAGGGCAGGTGGCAGGAAGGAATGCCAGCACAGGCCTCATGCAAAGTGGGTATGGCTCACAGGTCTGCCCCAGACCAGCTTAGCAAAGCCATTTAAACTTGCGCTTTGGTGTTCTCCTCTGCGAAAGTAGATATTACCTATTTCATAGAGTTGCTGTAATGATTAAATGAGGCAATAGAGAGGAAGCACTTAACATGTCATATTTGCTCAGTCCAAAGTGTCAATGAATATGAAATCATATAGTTAATAATTAATATAAAACTATTATTACTACTACTATTTTGTGGCTATTTTGTGGCATACAGTTGCCAAACTCTTGTTCCAGGCTAATGTTCTGCTTCCAGGTCTCTCATCCTTCAGTATGTGTAAATTTCACAGGCTGAGGCCAGCCCTGGTAACGGTCAGCACAGAAATCACTGGTTGAGCCTGCTGCCCTGAACAATGTTGGGTTTCCCTGGGATGCTAGCTGTCCAGAGCAGCCCACTGACCGCTTTGAGGGCACATGGCTAGGCATTCTGTCCCTTCCAGCAGGAAGCCAGGTGAACACCTAACCACTCCCCTTGCCCATAGTTGGGCATGTTAACCATTACTGGGCTGTAACCCGGATGGTCTCAGGCCCGCTGCTTTTCCACTCCCACCAGGCTGCAGCTGCACTTCCCATAGAGTCCCGAGTCAAAGCGGACGATCTGTGTCTAGACATCTCATTGGCTATGTCCCCAGCATGCAACAGACCCTGAGTCAGCACTTCCCAGCAGGCAGGTAAATAGAGAGGAGGAATGAAGGAGGGAATGCAGGGGAAGAGGGGGAAGCTGAGAAAAGGAAGAGATCAAATCGTCCATGCTGAATATTTAATGAAGGGTAAGATTACACAGCTTGACAAGGAGGATCCCATGTCACGTTGGTCCATTTGCACAGCACATTGGAACATTTCACTTTCTCATTGTGCTATGAGTGGAGAGGAAAAGAGTTTCCCCTGGAGACATGCTCCTGTGGCTCAGATGCAGTGCCCTGTGCCTTTGGACCTCTGTCCAGTGCAGCACAGCCCCTCCAGAAGCAGAGTAACTCCTGCTGCCCTGTGCTTGGTCCTCTGCACGTGGAGACCGAAAATGGAGTGACAGATGGCTTTGCCATGCCTTCATGTTCTAACATACTTGGAAATCCCTTAAAAATGTGCCAGGAAGCAAACATCAGATCCTCTGTGGTTCACAAAACTAAATGTCCTGGCACCTGAATACACAGAAGGTTAGTGACTGTACTTGCAGATGCCCCTGGAAGGAACAACCCCAGTTTGGGAACCGTCGCCAATTAGAAGGCAGGATGGGAGGTAGGCTAACTCAGCGGGGCCAAGATCAGGGACACATAGTGAGACACTGGGATGGAGAAAGTTGGGGGGTGGCATCAGGCAGTTAAAGGAGGCTTGGACTGGTTCTTTGAAAGAATTAATAAGATCGATAGACCCTTGGCCAGACTTATCAAAAAGAAAAGAGAAAGGACTCCAATTAATAAAATCGTGAATGAAAGAGGAGTGATAACAACCAACACCAAGGAAATACAAACAATTTTAGGAACGTATTATAAACAACTATATGGCAACAAATTAGGCAATCTGGAAGAAATGAATGCATTCCTAGAAACAAATAAACTACCAAAACTGGAACAGGAAGAAAGAGAAAACCTGAACAAACCCATAACCAGCAAGGAAATTGAAGCAGTCATCAAAAATGTCCCAACAAGCAAGAGCTCAGGGCCAGATGGCTTCCCAGGGGAATTCTACCAAACATTTAAAGAAGAACCAATACCTATTCTTCTGAAGCCATTTCAAAAAATCGAAATAGAAGGAAAAATTCCTATGAGGCCAGCATTACCTCGATCCCAAAACTGGACAAAGACCCCACCAAAAAAGTAGAATTACAGACCAGTATCCCTGATGAACATGGATGCAAAAATTCTCACTAAGGTACTAGCCAATAGGATCCAACAGTACATTAAAAGTATTATTCACTACGACCAGGTGGGATTTATTCCTGAGCTGCAAGGTGGTTCAACATCTGCAAATCAATCCATGTGATACAATACATTAATAAAAGAAAGGACAAACACCATATGATCCTCTCAATTGAAGCAGAAAAAGCATTTGACAAAATAGACAAAATACAGCATCCCTTCTTGATTAAAACTCTCCCCAGTGTGAGGGTAGAGGGTACATACCCCAATATCATAAAATCCATCTATGAAAAGCCCAGAGTGAATTATCATTGTCAATGGGGAAAAACTGAGAGCTTTTGCATATGGTCAGGAACACAACAGGGATGCCCACTTTCACCACTGTTGTTCAACACAGTACTAGAAGTCCCAGCCTCAGCAGTCAGACAACAAAAAGAAATAAAAGGCATCTGAATCAGAAAAAAAAAAAAAATTCAAACTCTCACTCTTTGCAGATGACATGATACTTTATGTGGAAAACCCAAAAGACTCTACCCCAAAATGCTAGAACTCTACAGGAATACAGCAAAGTGACAGGATATAAAATCGATGTGCAGAAATCAGTTGCATCTCTATACACTAACAATGAGACAGAAAAAAGAGAAATTAAGGACTCCATCCCATTTATAATTGCACCAAAAACCTTAAGATACCTAGGAATAAACCTAACCAAAGAACTAAAGAATCTATACTCTAAAAACTACAGAACACTTATGAAATAAATTGAGGAAGACACAAAGAAATGGAAAAATATTCCATGCTCATGGATAGTAAGTGAAATAAGCCAATCAGAGAAAGACAATTATCATGTGATTTCGCTCATATGTGGAATATAAGAAACAGCCAGAGGATCATAGGGGAAGGGAATGAAAACTGAATGGAAAGTAATAGATAGGGAGACAAACCATAAGAGACTCTTAACTATAGGAAACAAACTGATCGTGGCTGGAGGGGGGTGGGGGGTGGGGGGTTGGGGGATGGGGTAACTGGGCAATGGGCATTAAGGAGGGCACATAATGTGATAAGCACTGGGTATTTACACAACTGATGAGTTATTGAACTCTACATCTGAAACTGATGATGTACTGTATGTTGGCTAATTTTGAATTTATATAAAAAAAAAGGACACTTGGAGGCCAGGTAAACATCTTTGAATTTGATTCAACTGAATATCCTTGGTCAGAGCTCTGGGGGTCCATAACACATATTTGTGCAATTTAGAAAACGTGCCCTCCCTAGGTGAAGGCCAGGCAAGCACCCCCACTCTTACTGGGGTGCTCTGGTACAGTGCACAACCCATATAACTGTATATGACAACCCTGACTGATTAATAACTTAGAGCAGAAGATGATGTAACAAATGGGATTATGAGAAAATTCCTTAAGGATATCTACTTAACTAAAATCTCCATTTATCTATTATTAGGTACAAACCATCCAAAAACTCAGTGGCTTAAAACAACATTTTATTTGCTCAGAGTTCTGTAAATTTAGCGAGGCTTTGGTGGGCTGTCAGTGGCCCCCCTGCCCTGCATTCCCCTGGTGGGTAGGCTGAGGCTGGGCTAAGCTAGGGGCCTGGGACAGCAGGAACTCCCTCTTTTCACATGGGCCCTCCAGCAGGGTCTCCAGAATTCTCACCTGGATGGCCAGACCTTTCAACAGTGCAAAGGTGGAAACTGTCAAGCCTTAAGGCCTGAGCTGGAAATGTACTCCCCATTGCCGTATTCTACTGACTAAATCAATCACAGAACAGTTCAGATTAAGGGGAGGGGATGACCCAAGGATGTACCTACTAGAGGACATGGCTCACGGGGGCCACCAGTGTTGTCGTCTGTCACCTTCTCTTAGGGAGCTGTGGTAGCCAGCCAGGGGAGGGGGAAGACCTCACTGAAGGGCAGTGAATTTTTTTCTTTTTAATAATCTCCAAATTATTAAGTTTGACTTGAAGTGTACCATATACCCCTATCACTTTATCTTTCTAAGCAAATTCAGCTAAGAAGAAAGGCAAAATAGATTACATTACCCAAAATCAAGTGTCGTAAGTCACTATAGGAATAGGTCTCCTTTTTGTATATTTATTTCTATATTTATATAAAATATATGTACCAGAATGTATGATCAGAAAATGAAAGCATTTATAAACTTCTCAGGGGCTCAGGTGGACAGGAGCTCTGTCCAAAGGAGTTTACCACGGCAGGTGGAAGATGGTGCGATGACAGGTGGGTCATGCCCCAGCCTTCCCGTGTAAGTTACACACTTCACTTCTGCTCACGCGTCATTGACCAAAGCAAGTCATACGTTCTCTCCACCTTCCAAGCAGACGGCAGGGGAGGGGTTTGGGGGGGAGGAGGGTAACCCTAGCACGTGCCAGGAGGAGAGCTGAACTATCCGTGAATATCTTACTAACTCCTGTGCGTGCTTTGTTTGTAACTTCAGTCTTCCCTTTCAGTAGGACGTGAGCGGCTACAGGGCAAGAATCAGTTCTCCACAGTTAATCTGCCTCCGTCACCTAGCCCAGTGCCTGGTATGTAGAAAGCACTTAATCTTTATTGAATTCATTAATTAATAACTTGTCTCATATAATGAGAAAGGAAATCTAAGAATGTTGCCGGTTGTCAGCTTTGCAGTACTTCTTAGCAGAACTTCTTAGCAGAAGTTCCTTCCCCAGAATCCCTTCCTTGTATCGTTGAGGCTTAGTTTTCCAAGGAGGGCAACTTGCCTGAGCTCTGGAAGGCACAGGTGAGGAGAGGTGATCATTGTCAGGAGGTCACAGGGGTCAAACCACACACAAGGTTCACAGCGGCTTCTTGGCGAGCACCGGATTTGGTGGGAGATTTCCCAGGGATTCCTGAGAACTGTAGCAGTTTCTCGCCAAACTTTAGAGAAATACCCACCCAGGGGTTTCAGGCTACCTTCCAGCTGTTTCCGTGACCTCCAGCTGCTCCCATGCCCCAGATCTTCTCAGCTCAGGTGAGCCCTAATTCCTTATTAAACCTCTGTTCCCAAAACATGCAGAGTGGCTTTAAGCAGGGTCTTCCTTTATTGTTCCCAAGAGTTAAATGAGAAGGGGTTTTTTTGGTCCTACTCTAATGAAATATGTTACTGTGACTCGGTAGGAAAACCCTCTATGTAAGGTTTGCTATTCTTTTCCTCCTCCCGTCTGAGCTGAAGTGGGGGGTAGGCGCTGAAGAATTGTTTCAGACGCAGAGGACCTGCTAGCCGCCCGCCCCCTCCATTCAGTGACAGCCTCTCTCCTGGGCAGAAGCACCACTCTCATTTGTGACAAGTAAATTAGGAGCAGGTGTAGCTGGAAGCAGTCAATCTTTCAAGGTTTCCAAGAAGATTGGCAACCGCGCCAGAGACCTGTCCATCCTGACCTATAATTGCATTAGCTTCTGACTAAATTCTCAGCTCCCTGGCTTGCCCCTTCCGGGGAAGCGTGTTATTTCCCTCTTCTTGGACTCTGAGTGAAACTGCCACTGTGCCTCGCATATTGATGCCTCGTTGAATTGCAGTTTCCGGGGCATAGATGGCACTGTTCAGGAATGCATATTTTATCTCTACCCCCTTTAAATCCTTTTGAGTGGAAAATGGCTGGCTATTTCAATGCCATAGCTCAAAGAGCTGATGGAGAGAAGCCCCGTCCCTCTGTGGATTAAGCAACTACTGGAAGTGAATATTGACACATTTCAAAAGGCAGCAGAATTCTTAGTGCTCGGTGCTCAGTGCTCGTGCAGAATTAGGTCACCTGGGTTGCTGGCACCCAACCCCATCCCCGTCTACGAGTCTACATCTATTGCCCCCAGGCTTAGCTTTTCAATCAAGCAACAAATACTTACTAGAAGTTACTCTGTGCTCATCACTGTTCTAGGCTTTGTGGGGATTTTCCTGTGGCTTCCCCTTCCCTGTCTCCTTCATGGTTTCCTCTTCCTCTGTCAGTCACTATATAAATACGACCACAACAGGAATAGCTAATATTTTCTAAGCTCTTATATACCGTGAGGAGTGTGATTTTTCTCACTTGGCTAAACATGCAAATCTTCTGACTTCCACGAGAGGGCAGCACCTCCACACAAATAGCCCAGCTCTGGTCAGCATGGGGAGCTGAACAAGAACAATCCATGCCTCTTGACTAAAGGTAAACTGGAATGAGAGGGAATCTGTCCAAAGTAGTGAGTGTGTCCAGATTTCATGTGTGTGCCTATGTGTGTATGTGTACAAACGGATGGAGCTAAGAGTGTAATTCACATTTTAAAAGTTGCTGCAAAAGCACGGTCACTACTGAGTACCCACCACATACCAGAAGTGGCGCTTCTTGCTTTAATTGTTCTTTAATAAGGGATTATTTGCAACCAGTACTTTTCCATGAAAACCAGTGCCAATGAAATGCATTCGTCTTCAGGCTTAAATGAAATAAGCATTTTGCTCTAATTTTTTTGGCCCCATTAAATTGGCTGATAAAGCATCTTTTTGTTAATAATAACATACAAAGAATAAATAAAAGAACTGCACCCAGGCAAGATCTGTTTGAATGATCTGATGATGAGAGAGGGATGCGGAGGAGAAGACTCGGATGATTTCCTTGAAGTTAAGACATTCTCAAAGTGAACTGCAAATTTAAAAAGCATTAGCTTCTGATCCACTTGTTAAATTGCCCACATGCATCCAGGGTTCTGAGATGCTTTATTTGCAAACAGTAATGTATTTGCCAATGGGAGGTGTTGTGCAAAAAAGGGAGCCCTTCCCAAGATCGAAAAGGGAGATGTGTGAGAGTGTTCACTTTATTTTCCTAGCCTGGGAAATGGCCTCCCAGGGCACAGCGGGCCAGTGAGGACAGGAGTGGCTTGTGAAGGAGGTTCTGGCCCAAGATGGGGGTTGGCCATTGCTAGTTTTTATCTATTTTTCTTCTTTCTTTCTTTCCTCCCTCCCTCCCTTCCTCCCTTCCTTCCTTCTTTCCTTCCTTCCTTCCTTTTTGATGGACAAAGACCAAGACCAGACCTGACTTCTGTGACAGATGAGGCAGTCAGTAGGGGCCAAGTGGCAGGTGTGTGAGGAATTGTACAAGATGAGAGGGGAGGAGGAGGAAAAGGGCTGCAGGGAAACTGTAGACGCATCTTAGAGGAATATCAACCAGCAGTTATAAATTCTAGCATGTTCCAGGCATCAGTCTAGGCACTTTATTGACTCATTCCATCCTGACAATAGCGACAAGGTAAGCTCCTTACAGTGCCATCTCGGGGCCTCCTCGATGGGTACCCACCTGCCTTTCCAGTCTCCGGCAGGAAGCCATGGGTCCTCCCCTCTTGGCCCGGCCCCCAGAGCAGTGGGATCGGAGGCAGAGATGGGGAGTCGGTGGGAGAGAAGCAGATGTCAGGATCCAACAACCACGTGGGAGCTGCCGGGTGTGGAGGGGTGGAGAAGGCAAGCCCCTGAGGGCAAACCAGAGGGGAGCGGGAGCAGGGGCAACCCACCCTCTGAGGCTGGGGGAGGAGAGGACGGGCCTTACAGAGGCCAGCGGGAGTCCCGGGGCCAGGAGCTGGAGGAGCTGCACCCACCAGCAAATGTCCCACTTCCCTTCAGCCCGCCCTCTGGGTCTCACGGCTCCCCTGGGCTCAGCCTCAACTGCGGGTACCCCTGCCCCCCACCCTGCCAACGAGCTCACGTTGCTGGCCCTCTCTTCTGTACTGGGCACTTTTCTTCGATTTTCTCCTGTGGTCCTCAAAACCACCATGGGATGGATGACTTGCTTCACTTGACTGATGGGAAGGCATAGAGAACATCACACACACACACACACACACACCACACACACGCTGGGCGCAAGGTGAAACCCAGATCACCAGATCAGTGCAGACCTAAAACCCATGCTGGATGTGTCCCCGCAGAGAACCCCTGCTCCTCACTCTTTGTATTGCCAGGCCCAGAATCAGGGTCCTAATAACCAGTTATGGAATCAGATTGAGTCATTTCACCTTGGGAGTGAGGACTTTGGTCCATTTTGACAGCTGTCAAAAGTGAAACCTCACATGCTGCCTTCCAGGAAGGCCCTGCGCCACAGCCGAGCCTGATCATAGGCTGGTCCCCAGGGCCTGAGCCTCGGTGTTGGAAAAAGTTCCCCAAATGATTGTCAGGCATCCCAGAGTTGGTCCCACTGAAGGAGAACCCACCCAAGGGACGCAGGCACACTGAGACAGACCTCTCCACTCGCCCTGCGGGACGGAGGGTGACACCAGGAGGGCTGTGGTGACGGGAGGGGGACCTGCCTGAGGCCAGGCCCCCCACAGGCCAAGAGCAAGCCAGAAGTTCTGAGAGTGCATTCATGTAGTTGTGCATCCACCCAGAAGACAGGCATCCGGCACCCAGTGTGCTAGGTGCTGGGAACACAGTGCTCGGAGACCCTGTGGCCCTAGCCCTTGCGAACCTCCTTGTCACTTCCTTGCTGCCCCTGATCCTCGGAACATGGTGGGGTGGCTGGAGGGGAGGGGAGGGCTGGGAGGGGAGTGAGGTAAGAGCAGTACAAGTCAGGCATTTGGCCCCGTAAGAGAGGAGAGCTGTGTGTTTGTGTGTCTGTCTGTCCGTGTGTATGCTACAGCCACGTATGTGTGCAGCTCTTGGTTACCCTGAAAACTAAAGAGAGTACATGTGCAAATGAAACAAACCCATTATGCAAATTATTTATGTTGAAAAACAGTGTATCTGTTTATATAATTAACCCAAATTATGCCCCACGCTAAACTTCTAAGCAATGCTCCATAACTAATAACTGAGGTTTTAGATGCTCAGCAATGGACTCAGAGCCTGAACCGCCCTCTGGGACGCAGAGCCCGGCAGCAGGTCCCAGCAGCAGGTCCCAGCTCGGGGCGGGTCCCCAGCAGGCTGCAGGCTGAGTCTATGGCTCTAGGGTCCTGCCCTGCCCGGAGAGGGCTGTCACCCGTGCCTGTGCCTTCCCTCACTAGGAGAAGGAGAAGAGGGACAGAACAGTCCCGAGGACTGTGTGGCCCCTCTGTTCCCCAGGCTGGCCTCTGTCCTTCTCTGTCTCCTATTTCTTGGTGCCCCTGGACAGAGGGACAGCCAACCAAGCAAGCACCAGTGGAGGGATGGGCATCTTCCCTTCCCTTCTTCCCTCCCTGCCGCCTGCCTTCCTTCCTTCCTTCCTTCCTTCCTTCCTTCCTTCCTTCCTTCCTCCCTTCCTCCCTTCCTCCTTCCTTTCATATTAGTATTTAACAACATATATATGTTTTGTCTGATTACAAAAGTAACACATATTCATTATGGAAACTAGAAACTTTGGAAAGGCGCAACCAAGAAGCCAAAAGTCCCACGCAATCCTGGGATGGCTACATACCCACTATTGGGCTCCATTTCCGAGCTCTGGTGTGTGCGTGCCTGCCACAGCCCACACTGGGTGGGCAGTTGGGAAGCTTGCCTTTTTACTTAACAGTATTCCCTGGACTGTACCTTCCCTCAGGTTATAGGATATTTCTCTTCCACTTCACTTCTCCTGGTTACACGGTATTCTATGGCACAGAAGAATCAATATGTATGTAATCACCTGTGTCCTGACCCCCGGAGACCCCCAGCTCCCTCTCTCCTTCCCTACTTTCTGTCCTCCATTCTTATGGAATGTAAGGAAACTGGGGGCAGGCCCTAGTGGTGGGGGGGCAGGGGGCCCTTTGACTCAAGCTCCACCTTCACAAAGGGTCTCAAAATAAAAATAATTGATGGGATTCCCAAATGCTATGCCATGGATTGAATTGTGTTCCCCAAAGTTCATACTGGAACCCTACTCCCAAATGTGAGAACTGAAGATGGGGGCCTTTGGGAGGGGATTAGGTCATGAGGCTGGAACCCCCATGACAGGAAAGAGCGTCCATGTAAGAAGAGACCAGGTCTCTCTCTCTCCCACCTGAACACAAAACAAAATGGCTCCTGTCTGCAAGACGGGGGGACGGCTTTCACCCAGAACCAAATTAGTCAGCACCTTGATCTAGGACTTCCAGCCTCCAGGCCTGTGAGAAATAATTATCTATGGACTTTAAACTAGTGACCTATTTTCAGACCACACCCCTCCATGCATTATGATTCCCTACTTCTATAAATCCTATTATTATCTTGTAAGCAGTACAATCACTTGCTTGGCACATTTCGGTTTGTGTGAAAAGCACTTTTTTGCTGGTGCCTGGGTGGCTCAGTCAGGTAAGCGGCCAACTCTGAATTCCCTCTCAGGTCATAATCTCAGGGTCCTGGGATGGAGCCCCCCATCCGGCTTCTTGCTGCGTGGGAAGCCTGCTTCTCCCTCTCCCACTCCCCCTGCTTGTGTTCCTGCTCTCGCGTGCTGTCTCTCTCTGTCAAATAAATAAAATCTTTAAAATAATAATAAAAATAAATCTTTTAAAAATAAAAATTAAAAATAAAAGCCCTTATTTTTAAAATAGAAACGTATAAGATGCACCCTGATATGTTCATCTGTTTTGGAATTTCTAAATTGTTTATACAGCAGGTGTTTCAAAAACAGAAGTGGCCTGGTCCTCCTCTGACACCCCTGGGCCTCAGGTAAGTGTCTGGAGAATCAAGACCCTGGAGAACCCTGCCGCAATCCCAGGTAACAGGGGGCAGGGAGTTGAGCCTCAGAGGACTTCTTGCCCTTTCTCTACCCAGGAGCTCTGTTCCATCTGGAACAACACGAGTCCCCGGTGCCCCTCCGTGGAAACTAAACTGCTCCTTGCCGAGGGCCCTGGCTTCTCCTTAATGTCGGTGTGTGGCGGGCCTGCCCCTACCAGGGGGCCAGATTTCTCAGCCTCCATGGCCCCAGTCGGTGGCGTGGTGCGGTCGGTCGTTGGAAGCCTCGGGGCATTTTCCTGGCTCGCATCAGGCCCAGAAGGCCCTTCCCGGAGGCCCGAAGCAGCGGCTGCTGCCCAGGCGGGGGCGCTCGGGGTCTTCGGCAACAACCCTAGGCACCGGCTCCTTCCGAGGTAAGTTCCAGGCGCGGCCACCAGCCCCATCCGGGGCCCTCCGTCCGCGTGGGTGTGCGAAACCGGTTCTGGCTTCTGCTGTACACGGAGCCTACAAGCTGCTCTCCGACCTTGGACTGGCGAGGGAGGGGAGTGTGGTAAGAGCAGTACAAGTCAGGCATTTGGCCCCGTAAGAGAGGAGAGCTGTGTGTCTGTCTGTCTGTCTGTCTGTCCGTGTGTATGCTACAGCCACGTATGTGTGCAGCTCTTGGTTACCCTGAAAACTAAAGAGAGTGCATGTGCAAATGAAACAAACCCATTATGCAAATTATTTATGTTGAAAAACAGTGTATCTGTTTATATAATTAACCCAAATTATGCCCCACGCTAAACTTCTAAGCAATGCTCCATAACTAATAACTGAGGTTTTAGATGCTCAGCAATGGACTCAGAGCTTGAACCGCCCTCTGGGATGCGGAGCCCGGCAGCAGGTCCCAGCAGCAGGTCCCAGCAGCAGGTCCCGGCTCGGGGTGAGGGGGTTTGCTAAGAAGGCCTGTTCTTATTCTAAGTGCCCGGGGCCAGCCGCTCAGACTGCGGGACAGATCCCCCTGGGAGTCGGTGGTAGGGCTCCCTTCCTGTGGACAGGGGCAGAGGGACCGGCCACGAGCAGGCGCCCAGGGGAACGTTTCTTCCGTTAGCCTCCTCGTCCTGCTTACTCATCTGGAAACACAGGCTGGCACGTGCCAGGCCTTTGGGCCTTGGGTGCTCATTAGAATCACCTGGAGAGCCGATTCGTGCCTGTGCCAGTGCCTCCTCACTGGGCAATTCGATCAGAACCTTGGGGCTGGGACCCGGGCCTGTGGCTGCAGATTGCTCTGTTCATGCGAGGCGCAGACGGGCTTGCGGAGCCCTCCGTCGGGGGGATCTCCAAGGGCCCCCCCAGCTCTGCCATTTGCCATCCCTATAGGATGCTCCCAGCTCTGGGAGACAGTGGGCCCTCCCCCACCTCACGCCTCTCCTCCCCTAATAAAGGGATCCGGGAAAGCAGATGCATTTACAGTAAATGGAACCGAGCAAATGGAGATGAAACAGCACTTGATAATGCTTTGCATTTGCAGAGCACTCTGGACCCATGTGATTTCCTTAACAACCCACGGCACATTGCACCACTATTACTTCTGGTCTAGAGGCAGGAAACACCAGGGGCCCGCTGGGAGGGGTCTGGGTGGGCCTTTTCCACCACCCTGCCTCCCAGCCCTTCATAGGGACACTGGAGTCTCTCCTTGATGGCCAGCTCGGCAGCAGCCTCCTGTTCCAGTGGGGAGGTGACAACAGGCATGGAAACCTACTCAATCATGGCAAGTTGTGATGAGCAGGCCAAGGAAACCCATAGGGTGCCCCGCAGAGAACAATGGTGACAGCAGGAGGTAAAAGCTTCTGGATTCACAGTGGAAGGCCCCACAGGGGAGGTGACATTTAAGAGGGAAGCTAGAAACTAAAAGAGAGGCAGCCCAGTGAGGAGCCAGGAGACCTGCAAATGGACAGCAGCCTGCCAGGGTTCACAGGGGCCCCACCACCTTGTGAGATGGCCACCTAGGGGTTAGGTCCGTAGTATAGAAGGAAGGAGAGGACTTCCCTCCTCCCCAGGGTGGGGCTTCTGGCTTATTGACAGGCATCCACTCCCTTGGGCAGGACCTGCCTGAGGAAAGAGAAGAATAAAATCCCTCCCCCCGCAGAGGGGACAAATTCCCCTTGGGCTTGGGGCACCGGGACTGGGCCATTGTGCTCTTCCACCTGGTAATAGCCATTCCCGCCCTGGCTGTTCCTAGCTGGAGCCGCCAGGCTGTAGTTGCCCAACACCGAGACTCCTGGGGATTCCAGAGTCTTCCAAGGGCCCGGCCCCCTCTAAGGCCAACTGCTCCTGACTCCAGATCAGGCTTTCCTTTACTCTGGAGGGAGGCACAAGGAACATCTTCCTGCCACATAAAGAAGCCTCTTTCCCTCCCTTGAAAGAGAGAGCATTTCCTGGGGCGTGCACTGCTGGCCCACTCGCTTATAGAGAAAGCGTGGTATCTTTGAGATTTGGAAGTGAGGCTTCTGCAGGGGCTGTCTTGGGCTCCACAGGAAGAGCTGGACAGGAAATCTCACCAGTCCTGCTAATTTCACCCTGTGACTACAGCGGCAGTTTCATATTTTTCCACTAGATGGGGCCCTCGATCTGTGCAGCTCGCAGTTCCAAGCATTTCATTTGTCTCCAAAGGCTGCTCAGAAATGTTTTCCAAAGCAGAGAGAGATCTTTTTCTACAGGAAGTGGCCTTGAGCTGAAATTGGAGAAGCCCTGGAAATCTGGCTTCATCTATATTTTCCTCAATTAGCAAATGCGACAGGGGTGGAGGTGTTTGCAAACCTAGCCTATCTGAACTGTGGATACGAATGTAGTTAGCTAGAAATTAATTCCTTATATAAAAAACCGTTTGGAAAAGTCTCCAACTGGCTCTGCCTCTTGAGACAGGCCAGAGACATTAACTCTGGACAATCAGCCTGAAAAAAATCGTTCAGACTGGTCACAGTCATCAGTTTGCTTGATTAATGGCAGCCTGCTTCCTTCCAGTTGTTTGGCCCCAGGCTCCAGACACACGGACCTAGAAGACAGAGGACAGAGGTAAGAATGAGGGTGACGAGGCCTTCTCTGACATTGGGGGCAGAGTTGAGATGGTGCTGGTGTAACAAGCCCAGAAAGACACCAAGTCTGTCTTCAGAGTCTACATTCAGCCCAAGAAACAGAACTGTCCAGGAGACAGTACACGATACACATTTTTACATCTTCGCAACATGTAAACTTTGATTGTATAAACAATTCTTGACAAGTAAACTCAAACTTGGAAGTGGTGAAGTTCTCGCAGATACAAAACCGGGTGTAAAGGAACCTCCTTTTCTGAAATGTGTTCATAGGGCTCTACAAAATCTGTCATCAGCATGCATTGAAGAGGGTCGTGAAGACACATGATAAACTTTTACTGTTCATATTTTTACTTACTGGAAACCTGTTTGCAGGATGCCCCACATTTCCCCGGGACCAGGGATGTTTCTGACAGGTAGACTTTGGGCGGGTGGTCATTGTGCAGAAAAATATCTTTGGGTACTCGGTGACTGCACTTGATAATTTTCATTCAAATGTATAGCCACAGTCCTCAACTACCGGGAAAGTTGAGGGACATAGCTATTGGGCTTGGTTTTAATTTTTTTTTATTTTTAAGTAATTTTGGTAGTTCTCCAGTAATTTAAATAAATAAACAAACAAACAAACAACAAATTACTTAAAATAAATTTTAAGTAATTTTATTATTTTTAAGTAATCTCTACACCCAAAGTGGGGCTTGAGCTTACAACCGACAGATCAAGAGTCACATGCTGCACGGACTGAGCCAGCCAGGCATTCCTAACGTGCTGGGAACAAGATCAGGGTGGTCCTTTAGAAAGTCGAGTTAGAACTTCATTCAGGAAGGTGGGCTTTAAGAAATGTGCTTCCCTTAGAGTTCTGGAGATGGGTCGAACAACAATGTGAATGCACTTAACGCTCCTGAACTCTGTTTTAAAATGGTTAAGATGGTAAATTTGATGTTATAGGTATTTTACCACAACTAAAACTTTTAAATTAAAACAATTAAGATGAGCCCATTGATTGCCTCGAGATGGCTCCTGGGGACACCCGAAAGGCAGTCACAGTGAGCCCTGTGACAGTAATCATCTTGCCATCCCCAGTTTTTGGCCCAGAATGGAGACCGAAGCTCAGAGCTTGCTGAAGGGAACTGAATTCTTTGTGATGACCTTGTCTTTATGTGTATGCGTGGAGTCAAAGGGCTACCAATGTCTTGTGAGATGTCAGGAGTCAGACAGAATTCTGGCTGAATGAAAAATATCAAAAATGCCACAAAAGGGGCCACAGGAAGTCCAAGCTAGCAACTCCTTAGCCTTTAGGAGCCCCTCTGCTCTGAGCTATTCCTAAAGAGCCATGCCTTGTGGTAGACAGGATAATGGCATACCCCCACCAAAAAGAGCATCCATGTCCTAATCTCTGGGACCTAGAGATGGGTGGATTTAAGATTGCTAATCAGTATGAGTTGGGGGAGATTATCTTGGATTATCTAGATGGACACTGTAAGAACAGGGGTCCTTAAAAGTGGAAGAGGGGTCAGGAGAGGAGGTCAGAGTGATGTGATCATGAGAAGGTCTCAGCACAGCATTGAGCATGGAGAAAGGGGCCATGAGTCAGGAAGTGCGGGCAGCCTCTAGAAGCTGGAAAAGGAAACAGATCCTCAGACCCATACTAGACTCCCAATGTACAGAACTCTAAGGAATAAATTTGTGTTGTTTTAAGCCATCAAATTTGTGGGCATTTGTTGCAGCAGCAATAGAAAACTAACACTTCTGTGAGCCAGGCACTGAGCCAGCTAACAGGGCTGCAAAAATGTCCCAGTTTTGTGGGACACACTGTGCCCAAGAGAGAGAAAAATGCGTATGTGGAGTTAATTCAACGGGCTATGCACCACAGTGCTCTCCTCTGCTTGGGTGAATCAAGGAAGGCTTCCTGGAGGTGGGGAGATATTTCAGCTGAGCTCAAAGCTGAAAGGAGAAGACTATACAGCTCTGGGGACGTGAGTATTGAACTGGGAAACATTTTATTGCCCAGACTCATCTAGACCCTTGATCCTCAAAG
>CM053605.1:114449728-114514797 GCA_028646535.1 Procyon lotor | reverse complement strand
CCTCTCTCGGTGTGTTTCTCGCTGTCAAATAAATAAAATCTTTAAAAAAAAAAAAAAAAAAAAGAAATGCAGGATCTCAGGCCCAGCCCAGGCTTACTGAGTCAGACAGTCTTTATTCTAATAAGATTCCTCCAGTGATTCACTACAATGAGCATTGCATCTGAGGGTCCCTGCCCTCCATGACAATGCTGTCATGCTCACCACACAGTGTGGAGAGAACAGAGACAGGGTTCCAGAAATTGCTTGCATATCTAGACCTGATGGGAGGGCTTGCACGTAGCAGTGCTCAGAATGAGTTCTCAGCATTTACACAGACGCCTCACACACGGTCAGATCACACATCTCCTGCATGCATGTTAGACAGGCTTCATTTCAGAAAAGCTTAGTTACAATTGTCACCCATTGTTTCTTAGTAAATATGACTTCGGTTCTAGGAGTCTAACCGAGCAAATTTTTCTCTTGCTCGGTGACCTCAAACCTGTGCTGATTTACTTTAATAGCTCTATCTTCAAATCACTGAGCCTCCCTTTATTTCTCCTGCCATTAGCAAAAACAGGTCGGGGTGACTCTCGAAAACCCAAACACTGATGTTCAGGACTCACATACTCAGAAATCCACAGACAGGCTTCCTGGGCTCCGAGGCTTGGACACTTCTGCCACGCTCCTTGCTGGCTGTGGATGACACAGGAACGGGCTGCATCTTGTCCCCTAGAGAGCCCCAGAGATACTTCTGCTCCAGGAGGGAGGTTTGAAGGAAGGCTAAATCAAGGGTCCACTCCCCAGGGATTTGCCAGTGCCCACTCTGTTAGAGTGACCTCCCCCCAAGGGTGCCTGCAAGCTTTGGTTGCTTTAAGTAAGAGCAAGAGAGGCTGCCCCTACGCCATGTAGCCTATGGATGATTCCTAGTTTGAGGGCCGTGCCTCTCTGCCATGATTACCTCTCTGTTTGTAACTGCTGGGGATTCTTTCCATGCTTGCCACATGCAGAGGTGATGCCAATATTGGATTTCCAGTATCAGGGAGGTTTCATGATGTTTCTGCCATGCAACGAGGACTGATTTCATGGGGGTGCGTGCGACACACCCAATGGGGGTCCACACTCAGAAGGGACTGAGGGTGGGTTTTCTGTGGTTGCACTCTTAAAATCCTTACTGATCTCATCTTTGAGTGGGGGTTCTTTAAGTGAAGATTGGTGGGATCACTAAACAGGTGCTGTGGACTTGGTATCTGGGCTCACGCAGCCCCGCTCCCACCGCCTCCCCAGCACCCCTTCTCCTACACTGCACCCCGACCCCGCCCAGTGGCCACCGCCACCTTCTGCTCTTCCATGGGGGTCTGGGCATGCGTGCAGGGAGGGTTGGGGTCAAACACACGCTTCTTGCACACTGCATTGCAGGATGGGATCCTGGGTGCCTATCAAAGTCTGCACCCATCCCACGAATCTCTGTGGCCAAGGCAGCACCACACTAAATGCCAAATAGAAAATCATGACAAATCAAAAGAGAGAGAACAAGGGAAAGGAGAAAGCTTTCCCCTGCCTTTTTTTTATTGTGGTAAAATACACATAACAAAATTTGCCACTTTACCCTTCAACGGTGTTAAGTGTATCCACGTTATTAGAGCTCTTTTGTCTTGCAGAACTGACGCTCTCCCCATTAACCGGGATGTCCCTTATTCCCTCTCCTCCAGGCCCTGACAACCACGTTCTACTTCCTGTCTCTCTGAATTTGACCACTTCAGGTACCACATATACTTGGAATCATACTGGATTTGTCCTTTAGTGATGGGTTTATTTTACTTAGTGTAATGTCCTCAAGATCAATCCACGTTGTGGCGTGTGTCAGGATTTCCTTCCTCTGTAAGGATATGCCACATTGTATTTCTTCATTTATCCACTGATGAACACTTGGGTTGTTTCCACCTCTTGGCTATTGTGAATAATACTTCTTTGAACATGGGTGTGCAAATAATCTCTTCTGAGAGCCTGCTTTCAATCCCTTTGATATGTGCCCAGAAGGGGAATTGCTGCATTATACAATTTCCTGCCTTTTGAACAAACATTTTCATTTTGAACTGGGCTGTGCCAATTAATGTAGCTGCTCTGTGCACAATCAGCCAGGCTGTGTATCACCAGCCTCAGGGACCTGCTCCCAGTCAGCCATCAGACCTGATGACGGGAGATTGTAAATTCAGGACCTGCTAGTGTGACCGTCCCCATAGAGCAAATGAGAAAACCAAGGCACCGAATTAGTGTTTGTCCTAAATGTCACCACCAGTCAGGAGCAGTGCGTATTGACACCTGCTGCTAAAGAACCTTCTGGAACTGGTTTTCATTTATCATTGTTTGTACTCCTTGGATACATCTATGTTAAACGTCAGCCAGGAGCCAGACCTAGTTGAGGACACTGAGGACAGAGCAGTAAATGAAGCAGACAAAGGTCTTCCAGGGAAGGCAGACAGTAACTAGCTGCACATTTGACCGTTTATTATACCAAGTTCTGTAAAAGAGAAATGTGGAGCCCCAGGCCCAGGAGTGGGGAGTTGGCCGTGAGTGGGTCATCGTCCTTGCCTTCGGTGGGCTTATAGGCTGGATGGGGAGTTTTCCAAAGTTGTGCGTGCGATGATTTCGGGTGGTGCATAAATATCTCTTATCTTAAATAGGTGCATATTCTCTTTAATGTATATTTAAAAAACATTTAATTCGTCAAACATTTGATTCTTAAATTATTTCTCAGGATGAGGCTCAGTTAAAAAAGGAAGTCATGTAAACATAAATAGATATAAACTAAATGTACATTAAATATTAAAAATATAAACAAATAATGCAAAGACTACATGGCTAAGACAAAAATCCAGAGATTGCAAATCAAAGGACTGCGTTTGGGAAACTCCATAAGGATTTTACAGACAAATGCATTTTTAATGCAGGCGAATTAAACTTTAAAAAGACCGTGGCTGGGGCTAAGACAAACTAAATCTACGGTGCCAGGGAAGTGTCAGGTATGAGGGGGGCACGAGCTCAGTTCAGGGGAGTCAGGAAAGGCTTCCTAGAAAAACTCACAGAGTGAATTTGATTCCTCTTAATTATTCCGCCCAGGTGTGTTTGTTTGGACTCTTCAGCTCCAGGTGGTGGAAATCCAGCTGGGCCGCTGGAGCGGGGAGGGGGTAATTTACAGGTGAGCATGCGCAGTGGGCTCATGGAGGTCAGTCTCCGCTCTCGCCTGAGCGTGTGCCTCACGTCTCCCTCTCGCTGCACCCTTCGTTTCTCAGTATGTGTTCACGAAGGCGAGGTGGAAGGGGGCTGCCCACATTTTTCAACTTTGGTCTCTTCCATTAAAAAGACCAGCAAGGTTGACATTTCTTACTTTTAAATCTCGACTTCTGGAAAAGTGACTCTAATGAGGCCAGTAACAGGTGACCTTCCCAGTCATCCCGTGGATCTGGGAGGGGGCAATTCCCGGAATCAGGGTGGGAATGGGGTTGGAGAGCCAGGCGGACATCCTGATGGCACAAAGTGGAAAAATCCTTGTCGTATCATCTCCCTAACTCCTTGGTGTCCCACGTGAACGTAGGGATCACCCGCAAGCCTTGGACATTTACTCGTGGGTCCCCTTGAGGATAATGACGGCGTTATCAGAAAGCTGAAATGACAAGGGGCCACAACCCCACCAGCTGGCCTGTGTGATGCAGGAGTTCACCTGAAAAAAGAGGTAAGCAGATGAGCCTGCCAGATACTTAGGACATTTTGCTGTTTAACAGGTAGGAGGGGAGACAGAGGGCGAATATGGTTTAGGCAGCCTGATAATTTTCCTTCGTATCTCAGAAAATCACTGGATTTGGACTTTCCACTTATGGGACATTGCATCGTGCAACAGAGAAACTGCTGGTCCATTACAGCTCTTGGCTCAAGGAACTTGCCCAAGGTTACAGGGCTGGGACCAGGGAGAGCTGGGACTCCAGACCCAGGCCCTCTGCTCCAGAGCCTAAGCTCCCAACCAAAGGGCCAGACAGACAGGGGTTAAAATGTGGCTTCCACTACTTACTTGGTATAAGCTGTCTTTAAATTATAAATTCAGTCATAAAGTGGAACAAAAGACACCTTACCTTAAAAGGTGATCATAAAGACTAGAGAAAAAAACTAATGTACCTATCCTTAGCTCAAAATAAGTAGGACCAAAGGTACTTACTATTGTTGTTAGAGAGCACCCGGGAATCTGCGTGGCGATCGGCCCCCCTGCATGGTGTGTGTTCGGTGTGTTCCCATTTTCTACAATGTAATTACCTGCTGAGGCCAACTCTTACTTAGGCTGGTCCCCTCCATTGTAAGGGACTGATCAGTCCAACTGCTGCCGGAGCCAGAGGTGGGTGAGTACAGCTTGATCAACACACGCTGCTTACTGAGAGCACAGGTGGGGCTTTTTGCACAGTTAAGTTGTAAATCCTCCTTAGTTGAGGAAGAGCACAGGAACAGTAAAGCACATGATCGTAAGCGTAAACTGAAGTGTGATGTGTGCCTCGGTCTAGATCCGGCTACAAAACATCTCCAGCACCCCCAAAGGCTCCCCCTGCCTGTTCTCCATCAGTGCCTCCCCCAATCCACTCCCTCCCACCCCCCCACCCCTGCCCTGCCAGAGGTTGTCAGAAGTCTGACCTCTGGTGCCTTAGGTTCGTTTTGCCTGTTCTTGAACTTCAGAGAAATGAGATTTGGGGATTTTTACTGCCAGTATTTCTGTGGGTACTCCTTGCCTGCCTCCAGGCAGGTGAGTGAGCAACTAACTGGCATTCTTAAAATGTTGAAAGAATAAAGCAGGCTTAGTAGAAGCTTCGGCGCGTGATGGGCTAATAAATGTTCACTGAAATTCAGAGGTAGGTAATTAAATACTGACACCTGTGTTATGCCTCTCACGAAGACCTTGCCAAGGATTTGCAGTTGGCAAGGACAGGGGCAGGAGGAAGGCTTTATCTGCAACGGGAGCTCAAGACAATATCACGTCACTACCTTTACCAATAATTCTAAGCATAATGGCTAAGGAAAAAAAAAAACACCCAACCCTTTCCACATTTATTATGACCCAGTCCTTCTACAATGGACTTTATATACATTTTTTCAGTGAATAGGTATTAGCCCTATTTTGCAGATGGGAAAACTGAGATTCCGAAAAGTTAAGAAAATTGCCTAAGGTCCCACAGCAAGAAGTGCCAGGATTTGAACCCTTCTCCAACAGGTTTCAGAGCCTATGTTCTTGGTCACTAGGCTCTGCATAGAGGCAGAGGGTACCCTGAAAAGAACACAGGCTTTGGCAATGGCCACAGGTAGATTCCAATCCTGCCTCTGCCTCGCACTGTTGGCTAACCAAGTCAATGGCTTCTCTGAAATCTTCAAGCAAGAAAAGAGCAGGCAAAGATGACAATTCCCACCTTGCTGGTTTGTTAGAGGCCAGCAATAAGGTTTGTAATGTGCCTCTCTCACACTCGGCAAGTGGGGGCCGGTGAGATCATTCACCACAGCGCTCAGCAAGGTCATTCCTGGCCAGAAACACATCCACTGGCCATGGCAAGCCTGCTTCTCTGCCCCCTTGCCCGTTCTAGGCCTTCCAGCAGGGTTGGCCCCAGCCTGAAGTTCCCATACAACGCTTTGCAGACATGGCAGCAGCTGAGCACACACACCAACAGATGGATCTGAATGACTTGAAGTAGCCCATCAATTCAATGAAACAACTGTTATTGATTTCTGGGTTTTTTTCCTCCCCACTGGTTGTTTAACTGAATTGATGAGTGTTCTCTGAATTTGATTGCACCAGCCAGTTCTTTCTGTGTGATAGAGACAAAATGATGGTGTTCCCCAGAAAAATGAATAAATCTGCTCGTTAAATGGGATATTCAGGCAAATAAATTTTTCCTATGGCAGTGGCTTTCCTCCTTAGTTCCCTCGGCATAGGGAACTAGGAAATATTTAAGGGGGCTTTCATGGTGTGTCAGTATGCTGATAAGCTGGCTCCCTTTTCATTTGCTTCCTGTTCTCAGGGACCGATCTGATGCCACAATGAATCCACCGATCTCTCTCTCTCTCCTCACACACACACTTTGACTACTTCTGAGTCACTGAAACCATCGTGTCATATATATCTACCCTCCCCGCCTCCAATCATACACATAAAAGCTGATTTTCAGCATTAAATGAAAACACAGCATCTCATGCAAGTCAACCGTATGCCAACTCTTGGGGGCGATGATTCACACACCTCTGATTTATATTTTCTTCCCTGGAGGTTGCTTCTCGTGGATTTCAGACCGCACCACACTTGTTTGCGCTGACAGTGATGAAAAAAACAGATGTCAGGACAAGTACTGGAAGAACAGGGGAGGCAAAGGTAGGGGAGGTTGTAGAACAACAAGGAATGAAGGAGAGCTGAATCCAGAGAATTCTGAAACCCTTTGAGTAGCTGAGCTCTTAAGCTTCCTCTAGCCCTAGGGAGAGACTGGCTTTGCTGACCACCCCCCTTTTCAGGAAATAGATTATGGTTGAATTTTTATTGACTTTCAAAAAAAAAAATCAATCTCTCTCTCTCTCTCCCTGAATTTTTCCTGCTGTCATTGTTATCCCATTGTTGTGCTGAGGTCTCAAGACTGTGGCAATTAGCAATGCAACACGCTGCCACATGCAATGAAAGAGAAAGGATCCTAAGGACATGGGAAAGCTCCATAAGCCACTTGACTTGGAATATGCAATGTATATTTCACATTTTTATGCATTTTATTCAGCATGGGATGTCTATTCCTAGCAACTCATATGTAATATAGTGTGACATTAAGACTGGGTTGACACAATGCCAAAATTGAGAACTTTGATTTGCTCCCTCCATATTGACAAGCTTTATGGTGCACAAAAGATAAAGCAGGAAATGAGCCTCCCTCGCAGAAAACTAATGAGAAATTGTGATTTTGACTATGAGGCACTGGAAAGCAAATGATCTCTTAATGGTATTAGAAGCATATCCCTCAAAATGGCAGGTGTAAAATGAATGAGAACATCCGTAATTGATAATAATAATGACATGATGATGATGATAATGAAAACTTTTAACCAACTAAAAGGACATCCCTTAACTTGATTTTTTAAAAGTATCTGCTAAAATCCTACAGAGTGCTATTCTTAACTAGAGGCGTTCCCTCTGAAATAAGAAACAAGGCAAGGAAGCCTGTGGCCAGCAGTTCTAGTCAACATTGTATTGGAGAGCCTGCCAGCATAGTAAGAAAAATAAATAAAATCTGCAAGGATTGGGAACGAAAAACCAAAACGTCCTTTCTCACAGTCAATCTGATTGCCCACAAAGAAAACCCAAGGGATAAATTTATAAATAAGTAGAATTAATAAGAGGGTCCCACCCTGCTATTCAATAGCAAAAACAATATGCCAATATCAATTGGCTTCCCATATCTAATTCATTTAGCCAACAGATATTTATTTAGCACTTACTATGTGCCACTGTTCTAGGTGCTTATCGTATATCCATAAGTAAAACAGGCAAAGAGCCCTGCCTTCTTGAGCTTTGGCAAGAGCCCCTTAAAAATGTAATTGAGACGAGTGGAAACAGGAAGACTAGACGGTCAGCAAAGGCTTGGAACCTCGTAAACATTAGGGCTCTAATCCTGGTGGTTTGCCACATTACGTTATTTATCAAAATGTGTACCAGCTCTTACGGCATCAAAAATCAAGTGGGGCTGAAAGAATTCAGACCACACAAGAGCCCAGTTGGCCTGTGTTTAGCAGACAAAATGGTTTTGGTTTTTTAAAGATACCACACCCTAAAATTTAATCTGGCTTCAATAATATCAACTATTAACCCATCTATATTCAAGTTTCACTAATTATCTTAATAAAAGTTCTTTAGAGCTGACTTTTAAAAATCCAGAATCCCATTAATGCTCACACATTCAATGCTTAGTTATATTGTCTTAGTCTCCTTTGATTTGGAACAATCCTTCCTCCTGTCCTCTCACCTGTCCCCCAACCCATTCTTTCACATGCATCCAAGACCCTAACTCCCATCAGTCAGCTGTCCTCCCCGGGTTCTGGTGACCACTCCTGCCTCGAGCCCCTTAGGTTCCCCACTGTTTCTAACTCTGCAAGACTGATTATTGATTGTTGACATTCCTGAGCCATTTTCACATCTTCCTCAAAAGTCCCATCATTAAGATCTCCTGAAATGACTTAGATTTTCCTGTCAAGGCCCTGACCAACACAGGGAGAGAATACAGACAGACAGAACTGGATCCCAAGGATGGGTGCCAGAGTCAACTCAATAGGTTCGGAAGAAGAACAGGAACAAGCAAAGAACACCAAGAAGGAGCAACCAGAGAGGTAGGAGAAAACTCAAGGAAATCTGGGTATCCTGGACACCAAGAGAAGAAAACATTTTAGGAAGAATGACCAACTGCCTCAGTGGTGTTGATAAGTCATGTGAAGTGAGGACGGACCGAGGATGTGCCATGGTTTGGGCACCATGGAAGTCATTGCCTTGACAAGAGCAACTTCAGTGGAATGCTGCTGGAAGGTGGTCACACATAGTGCTCACAGAGAGAAAAGGAGGGCAGATCCTGCTAATACCTTCCCAATGGCAATAGGTAATCATTGTTTCTGAAAAATTAGATATAAGTCTGTACTTAAGCCATGTTTTTAATTAGCACAGCATTATCCTCCCAAATAATAATGACAGTCATCACTAAACAAGCACTCAGAGCCATCCTCAGGACCAAGTGCTTTGCATATATATTTGTTTAATCTTCATAATAATCCCATGAGACAGAATTATTATTTCCATTTAACTAGACCTATAAAGGATATGTCCGTAATCCAAAGAGGAAGATACATCTGCTGTAATTGGAACTTACACTCTGGTGGCAGGGTTCAAACGCAGGACCGTGACATACAGAAGCTGTATCATTTGTCCAAGTTCAGAAAGCTAGGAAGTAGAGGAGCTGGAATAAATAAAAGACTGTTCTTTCCAGCATTTTTTTACTTTGAACTAGCAAATGAATGAATTTACATTTAAAAGGGTTGTTCAAAAAATCAAGGAGGACTTGCAATTATCTGTATGATAAAGCCAAACCAGGGGCTTGCTGCATTTGAACCTCAGAGGCATTGCAAAGACACACACACACACACACACACACACACACACACACACACACACACACACACAGACTTTCACACACACTTGTTTGGGAAGGAAGGGGAGGGTGACCTGAGCACTGTGTGTCTTTGGGCAAGTCAGAGGAAAGAGTAGATCTCTAGAAGAAAGCATACAAAAGCAGCCTCTAAAACTGAAAACCCCTGTTTCGATACATGTGTAGAGGCAATAGTTATAAAACCCATGACTCTAGGATTTCCCCCAGTCCCTCCTTGAAACAAAGCCTAAGGAGTTAGCCACTGAGGACCAGGGCAAGAGGAGGGTCCATTTGCTGCACAGAGTGGAGGCACAGGCTTGCCTGCGGGGACTGCAAGTCTCTTTGGGAGGCAAAACAGCAGGGAAGTGACAAATGGCCTTTAAATTCCATTTTCCTGATTTAGAAAGTCTCAGCGCTCCCTTTATTTTTAATCTTCTGGGTGGATATCTCTGTTATAATAGACATTAATGCCTGATTGGGCCTCAACTAATCAACCCTAGAGGTTTCTGATTCCACCTAGTATGTTAGAAGAAACACACTTTACTAAGTTGATTGCCAGGCTTTGAATATACTGTACATCCTGCTGCCTTATGGCTTTTATTTTTAATCCTCTGTGAGCTCTGTATGCTCAGAGAGACGCTTTCAAAATCATTTATCTTGAGCTTTCCAGCTGCTGCCTCTCAGTGTGTATGTCCAGCCAGAAGATGAAATTCCCATGAACAAATCTGGGTTCTAAGCCTTCAACTCTGTACAATACAGCCATCCTAATAGAATTTTCAGAGTTTTGTACTTCCTAGAAAAGGCAGAAGAAAGGGACCCTTCGTTGTGGACCACTACGGTATACCAGATGCTCTAACTGACATTTATACATATTAATCACCATTTGTTAACTCTATTTCCTGGACAAGAAAACACGCCTGTGGGAGGTCCAATTAGTAGGAAGCAAAGATAAGATTTGTTGAGGTTATCTGTTATTTAAATCAGATAAATAGTTTTGCATTATCCGGTAGTTGTATATATGCCAGAAATTGCTAGTTTCCTCCTAGTAACCAACCGTTCTCTCTTCTCTCTCAATTTTAGCTGAACAAATGGTTTCCCAGAATCAAGGTCACATTTTCCAGTTTTCCTGGCAACATTGTATAGTCATGTAACAGAGCTCTGATGACCAGGAGGTAAGTGGAAATGGTGTGAGCTTCTTTTAGGTTGCTCCATTAAACTAAAAGGGCTTTCCATTGGTCTACATGTCTGTATTTATGACAGCACCATACTATCTGGACTACTGTAGCTTCATAATATATTTTGGATCAGGAGTGTGATGCCTCCAGCTTTGATTTTCTCTCTTAGGATTTATTTGGCTATCTGTGGTCTTTTGTGGTTCCATATAAATTGTTGTTTGTTTTTCCTATTCCTGCAAAAATGTTTTTGGAATTTTGATAGGAATTGCTTTGAATCTGTGGATATAGCTTAGGGTAGTATGGACATCTTAACAATACTAAGCCTTCCAGTCCATGAACACAAGATGGATTTTCCATTTCTTTCTGTCTCATTTAATTTTTCATCAGTGTTTTGTAGTTTTTAGTATATCTCACCTCATCAGTTAACTTTATTACTATGCAACAGAATAGAGAGCCCAGAAATAAATCCACACATATATGGTCAAGTAATTTTCAACAACAGTGCCAAAAATACACCATGGAGAAGAATAGTCTCTTCAACAGGTGGTGTTGGAAAAACTGTATATCCACATGTACCAGAATGAAATTGGATCTGTATCTTATACCATACACAAAGGTCAACTCAAAATCGATGAAAGAATTCAACATGAGACCCAAAACTGTAAAACTCTGAAAAGAGAACATGAGAGGAAGCTTGATGACATCAGTTTTGGCAATGATCTCATGAATATGACACCAAAAAGGACAGACAACAAAAACAAAAATAAACAAATGGGATCACATCAAACTAAAAAGCTTCTGGGCAGCAAAAAAAACAATCAACAAAGTGAAAAGACAACCTACCGAATTGGAGAAACTATTTGCAAGCTATATATCTGATAAGGGATTAATATCCAAATTACATAAAGAACTCAATGGCAAGAAACAAGCAATCCTATTTTTAAATTATACCCATCACTCATTAGCCCATCTCTCTCTTCTGCTCTGCTCTGGAACTTTGATCACGTTCTGTCTACCCTGTGGCACCCTCAAAATTCTAAAACTCCCTCAAAATGGCACTCACTTGACTTATTAGTTAACTTCCAGGTGAGAAGCTAAGTCACAATGATTTCTTTCAATCCACTGCTTGCTCTCGTCCTGAAGAGCAAATAATAAAAGGGTAGCCCTAGGCACTGGAGCGCCTTCAGTGCTTTTAAAAAAGAGGCAATACAGGGGCACCTGGGTGGCTCAGTGGGTTAAAGTCTCTGCCGTCGGCTCAGGTCATGATATCAGGGTCCTGAGATCGAGCCCTGCACCGAGCTCTCTGCTCAGCGGGGAGCAGCTTTCCCCTCTCTCTCTCTGCCTGCCTCTGCCTACTTGTGATCTCTCTCTTTGCCAAATAAATAAATAAAATCTTTTTAAAAAAATAAATAAATAAAAAATAAAAAGAGGCAATACATGCAGGAAAATGTCTTCCTTTCGTAAAGCTGCTTCCACTCGAAGAGGTCTATTTTACCCTCCCCCACCCTTAACCTGACCACTTGTCTGTGCTGTAATCAGAATGGCACAAGCTATTCCTAGACGGAAATGTGTGCCTTGGGGGGAGAAGTCAGGCTTCTGATGCAGCCCGTGGTTCACTGAGTGTCCACACCAAGTCAAGCAGCAAAAGGACCATCAATCCAACCCAAGGACCACCCTACAGTTTTATTAAAAATACAGTAGACTCATATCAGAAATATAGGACACATACCAACATCCTGAAATCACACAGCTACCTGTTGTTTCTGAAGGCAAGTTGCCTTCTCCATCACTCCTCCAAATGTTCCCTTCACAAGCTATGAAATTTTGCCCCTAGAATTGACTTCCCATGCCTTGAATGATGCCGAGATTTCAAAATTCCCTGCACCCTCTGACTTCACAAGGCCAGCCATCTGTCTTGGCTGATAAATTCTGCATTCACAAGGGATGCTTTAAGCCCAAGGCATTCTATTTCCAAGGACATATGCTACATTTTTTCTTTTTTTCTTTCTTTTTTTTTTATATAAATTTTCCAAGATAAATAAAGCTGACATTTAATTCCAGCTCCATCTGGAAGATCAGGGAAACTCTGCCCTCACTGAGCGCACTTCTTTTCTTCATACCGAGGAAGGTTCTTGGCCCCAGAAGTCAGTGTGGCTTGGTGGGAAGAGTATGAGTCTTAAAGCCTACAGACCTGAATTCAAATCCTCCAGATTTGAAATGAGTTGAATTCAAATCCTCCAGCCTGCTGGCTGTGTGACTTTTGGCAAATTATTAGTCCTTTCTGAGCCTTTGTTACACCTTCTATACAAAAAAAAATGGGAATGGAGTTAATACTACTTTGCCAAACCAGCAGCAATGCCCATATATGTAGTACTTGATATAAATTCAGTAAGTAAAGGCTAGTATTCTTTATCCTGACAGAATACAGAAGTGGTTAAGAACCTCAACTTTCGTGCCAGGAAGACTTGGCTTAGCATTCATCCCAGTACTACGATTTTGGAAAATTTGTTTAACCCCCTGAGTTTGTTTCTGTGTCTAATAAGTATTAATGAAAACTAATGTACTTCTTGTTGAAAGGATTAGAGGTGATTTCTGTAAAGCACTTTAGCACCTGGAATGTGCTTAATAAATGGTAAATTATTGGTATCCTTGGTGTTGCCATTATTATTATTGGACATCTTCCCAAGTGCTGGCTCAGAATGCCTGTTCTCTCAGCAGAATTATCTACCGATTCAGGTCAGGGGACAACTCCATACTTGGGGCCCGTGTTTCTTTTGGCCCACCCTGCAGCTGAATCCTGGGTGTGAGGACAAGAAAGGGTTCTCACCTCCTAGTTTTTTTAATTCGTAAAGGACCCCTGCGACCTCTCTGAAAAATGTTTTGGTTACCGCCCCCAAATGAGTGAGCCTAGGTAGAGGTTTCCTCTCCGCAGGTGGGAGAGTAGTCCAGAGGAATGAGGAGCCTGAAGATATGGAGGCTTACAGAGCTGGAAGCCCGGCATAATTCACTGATCTCTGCTTTTAAGGGATCCAGTAAAGACTGTCATTGTTACTCAGGCAGTGAGGTCTCTGCCACACAGTGCCGGCTTCTTTCAAAGCCTCTCTAAATGTCCATTTATGATCTTCATTTTAAACCCAAGTCATGTTCAGATTGCTGTATAAAACCTAAATCATCTTCCAACAGAAGATTGTGCCAAAACCCTCCATCTGAGTCCTTGTTACTGAACTGTTTATCTTCTTGCCCAAAAGCAGTTGTCTCCTCAATCAGTTCCTCTGCCATTCTTACTAACAGAACAGTTGACTGAGTTTGAATGCTCAAGACCTAAGCACAATGAGAGGGGAAGAGTTACCCATAAAAATACATCCAATCAACTGGCTTTGCTTCACTTGAAAAATAGGAAATGCTAAAAGGCATCTTTTAGGGCGCCTGGGCGGCTCAGTTGGTTAATCATCTGACTCTTGGTTTTGGCTCAGGTCATGATTCCAGGGTCGTGAGATTGAGCCCTGTGTTGGGCTCAGAGTGGAGCCTGTGTAAGAGTCTCTCTCTCTCTCTCTCTCTCTCTCTCTCTCCCTCTCCCTCTCTCCCTCTCTGTGTCTTTCTACCTTTCCCCCAACCTTTCTAAAAAAATAAAAAATAAACAAAATAAAATAAAAGGCATCGTTTACAAATAAGAGTTTGGGAAAGGACTATACTCTACATTTCCATGACCACTCATGACCAAAGCCAACCCCATGTCCAGCTGAAATGAGTAGAAATAAGGAGAAACTGCACTGAAAGCATGGAAAATTAAATTACTTAGAAAGCCTGGGCCTGGTACAGAAACAGATTTTATGACTGTGCTATATTCTTCCACTTATCAATACAATTTTATTTTATCCTGTTTAAATTTTATTTTATTTTAAATGCGGTATAGTCAACCGACAGTGTTGCATTAGTCTCAGGTGTGCAGTATAGGATTCAATACCCCCATCGCCTGTTTCACCCATCCCCCACCCACCTGTCCTCTGGGAACCATCAGTTTATCCTGGTCAATACAACTTTAAATGATATCTGTAATCAGGTCTCGAGAACCTTCAGTGTTGGGGTTTCCACAACAGAGTACTCCTATAAGAAAGAGATAAAAACAGAAACAGACAAGAGGCTCCCTGGCATGGCCATCATGATCATGGTAAAGGAGGGGAGCCTTCCAGAAGGTATCTAGAGTTCAAGGATTACTGCCTCATGGCGATTATGAGAATGTGACTGTGGTAAATGGTTCACAATATCCATATATGGGCATGAAAAATCTGTAAACCTGAATAATATGATAACAACTTGTATGTATACACAATAATCCATATTATATAATGCACATGTATGCTTATAATACATATTGTGTAACTTATAATAATCCGAATATATACACATAATAATATGTATCTGTATCTACATCTGGCTGTCATGTGCAATAGTGAGGCTCGGGCAAATTTTTCTTAGCACTGACACCCAGCCCCTGGCAGCCTAATTAATAATCAATACTTTATTAGGCAGTTGTGATTTCGTAGGCAGTATCTATTTCATTCTCCAAACTTGAGCATCCATTAAAATACATTTAAAAAACCAATACTGGGAAGATTTGTTAATAATTTTTAATTTAACACATAATACACTGAATTTATCTAGATCGTATATATCTCCATCTTTTTCAATTGTCTTATTTGAATCATTACCCTTTGCTTGCTTTAATTATCAGAGAGCAAACGTGGTATCTAGCTATCTCTATAACTCTGGCATCCTGTCCCGAGCCTTCCCCACCCCATTCCCACCAGCCAAAACAAATCTACTCTGGAAGTTATTTCTAGTATTCTCAGTTAACCTTCATGGAAAAATAAATCTGATCAAATAATCCTGTAATGGAAGTTGCTAAAGATGTTTACAACAAATGAACAGAAGAATTTTGAGAAACAAATTATCACTCCAAGTGTCTGTAGAGTACACATGAGACATTTTTGAAAATTGATTATATATCATAGGCCACATAGCAAATCACAAGAAATTCCTCAGTAAAGTCTGGTGGAATTGAGTTCCAGTTTCTCAGGGGGTGAGCAACTAGACAAGACATCCTTATTTTGATTGGATTTTCCTCATTCTAATGGTAGGGGCCCACTCTCCTACTCCCTGGATCCCATCCCAAATAAACCATCTGCTCACAGGTCTTTGTTCTGGGCTTTGTTTTCAGAGGGAATCAAATCTAGAATAAGCTCACTCTTTTGTACTTTTCGTGCCCATCCTTCTCAGTTTGGATTTTACTCTTAACAGTTTGTCCTCAGCCCATACATTTGTCCTGCAAGGGAGCTGTCATTTGTTAGTTTTGAGGGTTCCCAGGGTCCAATCCACTCTAGCCCTCACCTGTAAATTGAAGGTTACAGAATGCTGTCCAAGTTTTTCTTGGACTGTTCTCAGACCAGTCAATTGCACTTTCTTTTGAAAATGTGTTAGCAATTTTGGGGTTTTTAGGTCTCAGATCTGCCAGAAACCCCTTTGCTTTCTCTCCATTTCCACCTATGTAGTTGCTGATACCAAAAGGTTTGGCGACACTACATAATTCATGCCAACCCACTTGTATTTGAGTGTTCATGTGAATGCTTTCTCACTTGGCTTTCCCTGTAGATGTTGTGTGGTCATTTGGTTTTGCTCTCCTAAGTGGCATTTTGTGTCATTCCCTTCTGCTCCACAGCCATACAGTGTGGAAAGGATATATTTAGTAAATATATCCCAACATTCAAAGGAAATAGAAGAAGAAGACAGAGAAAAAAATTGAAAAATCAACTCTTTGGGTCCAAATGTACCTAAAGTGCATTCAATTTTGCAGTTACATGAATCAATACATTCATTTTCCTTTGATTGGAATCAGGGTGAGTTGAGTTTGACCTATGAAAGTAGATGATTGAAAAAAAATAATGGTCATGACTTTGCAAGACACACTAAAATAAGTGGTAAATGAATCAGGGTAAGTGTTAAAATGTAAACATAATGAGAAGAAATAGTAGATAATTGTGTATCTTATTGGTAAAGAGGAAATTGTTTTTCTAAGCTTAAAACCCTGGAATACAAAGAAAAACATAATAGACTCATCTGTATAAAAATTTTAAAACCTGATGTAAAAGAATGACAAATTAAACAATAAACAACCAAGAAAAATAGTGACAGTTAATGTGGCAGGCAAAGGTTAATATTTTTGATATATAAATGCTATGAAATCAATCAGTATGGATGATATGAAAACCCATATAGAAAAATGGACATAAGTCATACACGTGTAATTTGTGGTAAACAAAATAAAAATGACTAATAAACACATGAGTAATTTTCAAGCTATCTAGTGAGCAGAAAAAGTGCAAATTAAAATAATAGTATAGTGTCTTTTTTTCCCATATTGCCAATATCTTAAAACCAGGTGATATCTTTTCCTAGCAAGGATGCTGGAGAACTGGCATTTTCAAGGACTGCTATTGAGAATTAAATTGATAACAATATTTCTGAAAGGCAACTTGGCAATATGCAATAAAGGGTTAAAAAATGTTAATGCCCAAGTTGTTAAGCTTTTAGAAATCTATCTTAAGGACTGCAAAAGCAGATAAATATTTGTTACACAAATATTCCTATCAATGTCATTTACAACAACAGAGCATTGAAATTACCTAAATATCCAAAATACAATATTTTGTAGTCACTAAAATACATTGTCTGAAAGATAATTACATATATATATCCAAATATCATAACTATCAAAAAACTCAAAGTAATATACCTTCCTTTTATTTGGGTTGTGTGGTTACATATGGATATTGTTGTCTTTTCCCTATACTTTTTCCTATTTTTCAAGTTCTTTAATACAGGTAAATGTTGCTTTAATTATAAAAAAGTAAATTAAACCATCAGAATGTTACTTGGTAAGTACAGAATAAGAGCACAAGTAGTTAGTACATGAATGTATGTGATAGTTGCATATTGTCAGTCACCAACACATCGTCCTTCTCATTACAAGATTGATCCTGCCTTTGCAGAATAGATTTATTTACTCATCATGACGTTCTCTACCCTGGAAACATACTAGAAAGTACTTACTCTCCAATTCACCTGCTTGTAAACTCTGAGCACCACAAGCCCTCTCCTTGTTCTTCTTGCCAGGTCACTGTTTCTTCATAAAGGGATCACCAACTCAGTCAACGTAGCTGGATCCTAAGATATCTTTAACTCCTTCTGGTATCTGATTTCTACTCCCAGCCAGGTGGGACCTTGGAATGGTGACTTTGATAGAACACTCAGGAAACCCGAACTGGCCTCAGATAGGGGACCTCAGTTGTGGTGGGGATAGCAAGGGGTGGTCCAAGAAGTAGTAAATCAAATGTCTGGGCAGACTCCAAAGGAGGAATCATGTGAAAAGGCTAGACCAGTGGCTCTCATATCATCTGTGAAATGTGTCAAGATGCTAGCGTCTCCCCATAAGAGAGGTTCATTCAGGGATGCTTCAACCAAAGTCACCAGTGATGTCCTTGATGCTAAATCTAGTAGACACCTTTTAATACTCATCTTGACTAAACACTTAACAGAATTTGACACTTACCAAAAAAGCTCTGTCCACCAGGCTCCTATGGTACTATGCTCCCCCGCTCCCCTCTCTCTGCCCAAGACTTTCAGTCTTCTTTGCCAGCTCCTCCTATTCTGCTCATTCTCCAAAGTGTTGATGCTCAATGAAGCTTGCATCCCTTCTTTTCTTGGTTTATAAACTCTCTCTGAACCCTATTATATCTTTCAATTACTCTATATATGCTGGAGACTTCACATATATTTGCAGGTTTAGCTCTCTCTTCTGAGATTTTGGCACATGGTAGGTGGCTAATAAATGCCTATTGAATTAATGATTGAACAAATGACAAACATTTCCAAAATGTGTAATTACTTTAACTTTGATTGCATTTTAAATGGGTAACTTCTTGGTGACATGGAAATAATCTTCATCTCAGAATCAATATCTCTAATTCAGTCTTTATATATATTTAGTAAATCCTACACAGAGGTTGGGAATTCATATAAATTTCAATATAAAGGAGTTACCTATCATCCAAGCGAGGCTCATAATGGAGTGGAAATACATTATCAACCTGCCTATCACTCCTTTCTTCCAGGGAAACATTCTTCTTACAATCAAGGTTATCAAGGTAGGGGAGATGGAATTGACCACACGTTAGTGCCAGGGATGGGCATGTAACCCCAGTGTGGCCAGTTAGAGGACTCCAGCCCTACGGCCATAATGAGTTTCAGAGCTTACATGCCAGGTGGAATCACAATCTTCCCAGAGATTTTTGTGCCATGGATATGGAAAATGTTTGTTTCTCTTCTTCTGGGATCTTGAGCGCTAAAGTCTGTAAGTTCAAGCTGCTTTCAGTGTCGACAATAGCCAAACTGTGGAAGGAGCCAAGATGTCCTTCAGCAGATAAATGGATAAAGAAGGTATGGTCCATATATATAATGGAATATTACTCAGCCATCAGAAAGGATGAATACCCACCATTTGCATCAACATGGTTGGAACTGGAGGAGATTATGCTGAGTGAAATAAGTCAAGCAGAGAAAGACAATTATCGTATGGTTTCACTTATATGTGGAACATAAGGAATAGCGCAGAGGACCACAGGGGAAGAGAGGGAAAACTAAATGGGAAGAAATCAGAGAGGGAGACAGACCATGACAGACTCTTGACTCTGGCAAACAAACTGAGGGTTGCTGGAGGGGAGATGGGTGGGGGGATGGGGTAACTGGGTGATGGGCATTAAGGAGGGCATGTCATATGATGAGCACTGGGTGTCATGCAACTAATGAGTCATTAAACACTACATCTTAAACTAATGATATATTGTATGTTGGCTAATTGAATTTTAATAAAAAACAAAAACAAAACAAAAAAGATGTTAGTTGAAAGAAAAAAAAAAATTCAAGCTGCTTTGAGATACCTTCCTTGATTGGAAAAAGCTATCTGCTATGGGAAGAATAAGGCCAACACTCAAAGGAAATAGAAGAAGAAGACAGAGAAAAAAATTGAAAAATCAACTCTTTGGGTCCAAATGTACCTAAAGTGCATTCAATTTTGCAGTTACATGAATCAATACATTCATTTTCCTTTGATTGGAATCAGGGTGAGTTGAGTTTGTCGCTTGCAAACCAAGAATTCTGATTAATATATACAGTACATCACAGTTGTGTGTTTGTTTGACATAATGCTTTCCTGGATAATTGTGTTAATGAGACAAGATCTGAAATTAAAACTCTAAAGTGAAGATAATAGCATTCAATTAATTCTGTCACATATTCATTTATTCAATTGTCATTATGAAGGGTAAGATTTGGGAAGGAGGATAAGAAATCATTTATAGCAAAAGCTCTTATATCTGGATTGCAAAATTCTAATCTCTATAAGATGACTATAATATAGCTATTTCTGCTTGAGAAATGAGTGGTTTCTGTCTAATTCTGAATTTCTGCCTTATTGTGTGTTCTGAATTAGTATTTCTATGAATGGGAAATATTAATTCTCATCAGAACCCATTTGAATTCTGACAATAGTTGTGATTTATATTTGCATCTAATTACATTCCACTAAAAGGGACAAAATTGGATGTAGCAGAGACTGAATCCTGTTGAGTTCTGAAGAGGTAAGGGAAGCTACAGAAATTAGCAGAGTCTGGTGAATTGGGAAGACGGTAGGTGTGCGAAGAGCATTATATTGTCACCATCTGAATGTAATATGAGGTATGACACTCTTGCAGGGTGTCAGCATTTCTTGACTTTGGGTTCCCAGTAAACATAGGGCTTCTCTGACTAAATGCATGCACACACACACACACACACACACACACACACACATCTTTTACACACAACATTCACACACACATTTGCACACCCGTGTGCTCAGATACTCTCTCTCCCTGTCTCCATTCCTGGCTCTTTAAACACAAAAAGCTACTGCCTACATTTATTATCCAAACAGTTAAAAGTATAAAGAAGTTACAAAAATGTAAATGTGGCTACAGACTTACTCATTTCATCTCTCCTCTCTCATCCAATCCAGGCCTTTAACCTCTTCAAAGCAGACTCTGAATGGTTTATTAAAAACATACACCAGCCCTCCCTCCAAATTTCCAATGGCTGCTTTAGGTATTTCATACAAACATCTACAATTATTTTTTTCACATGCTGGGGGAAAAAATTAAGTTTTCTTTGAAGAAGCTTTATGACTGTCCTGATTCCTCCAGTTCTTGTATTAATTAATCCCCAAGTTTTTCAATAGCTTTGGTTCCAAGCACCTTCTGCATATCAGTATTACCTGAGGAGCTTTCTTGGGAATCCAGGTGGGGAGCCTCTGCTCTATAGCCTGTCACTCACAGTGTGGTCCGAGGACAAGCTGTGCTGGTGTCACCTGAGAGCTTTCTAGAAACGCAATACCTCTGGCTCCCTGGCAGACATATTGAATCAAAATCTACAGCAAAGATCCCCACATGATTCTGTGCACATTAGTGTCTAAGAAGCGTCTGCAGAACACAGTCAACAGAACTGGTCCCTCTCTTCTCCATTCCTGTTATCAAAAATTCTGACTTCTACTTAATTAAGGACATTATGGAGTACACTTAAATTTGATTTATTCTTCATCTGGACCTTGCTCCAACAAAATTTAAATCCTATCCAAAACCACAAGTAAGGATAGACTTTAAACTTTGTAAAGGTCCTTTTTAATGCCTCATTCCATTTATTTTCAGAAGTATATTCCCTGTCGGCCTGTACCACTAAAGCGTCCTGAGCTTTATCTTCTTATATTTCTTGACCTTTGCTTCCCATGTAGGTTTTACTTCTGAGGCTTTTTTATCTTAGCTGTGACATTGTCTTTCATCTTCTGCTACTAAATTTTCAAAATCTTTCCTTTGACAGACTTCTCAGGCTCTTGCCTTTCATCTTTCTGGCCAGCTTTAATTTTAACTAATATGGAGAGCCCATTTTCTGTAGGCTCTCGGGCTAGAAGCAATGACCTATTCCAAGTTCTAAATTTCATTTCTAGGAAATTGTCTGTCAATATCCATTTTCCGGCTATTCCGATTTGACTTCAAAATGTCTGGATAAAGGTGATTCATCAATCACTGTGACATTTTATCTGCCCACTGCCAGGTGCTTGATGTTACTCAAACCACCACCTGAGGATCCTCAATTTTCACTTTTCATCTGGATATTTCGATGTCATATAGATGTAGTAGATTGAAAATACACACAAAAAAAGTGATTGGCTTGTTATAATGACAGTAAAAAGTAAGCAATGATAATCAGAATATGAGGGTTGTTATGAATGAAGTCTGCCCCTGGGTCTTCACTTCCTTTCTTCCAGAAACTTTGCTGCCACACCCTTTCAATAACCTCTCCCGTGATTAGACCCTGGGCCAGGCCATCATCAGGAATTGCCCATTTCTGGCATCCTGAAGGCCAACTTCCCACTGTCTGATCAAAAATTGCTTATTGGTCAGACTTGTATTCCCTCATCCATGCTGTTGACCTTGATTCAGGTGAAATCAGCCAGAACATGAACTCAGCCTTACTGTAGTTTTCATAGGAAATCAAATTACCTAAGAATGTCATGATTTCTGAGGTCACCGCTAAAGATTTCGTGGACTCACACAGAAAGATCACATCACAAATGGCACAATATTACTGTTCTCCAAAGTCCAGACCTTCCCAAAGAGGGCTCCACACCCCCTCACTCAACAACACTAGCATGTAAGTCAGATGGGTTGTGAATGTATTCAAAGTATTCTAATGTCCTCATATTAGCCAAGAGGAGATGGAAAGTATTTGTTAGACTTCGGTAAAATAACAATGCATGCTGTAGTTTCTAGTATAACCCCTAAGAGAAAAGAAATAGGGGTACTTGGGTCATGCAGTCGGTTGAGCATCCAGCTCTTGGTTTCAGCTTAGGTCGTGATCTCAGAGTTGTGCTCTCAGGATCCAGAGATCAAGCCCCACCTCAGTTGCCACACTCGGCATGGAGTCTCCTTGAGATTCTCTTCCGTCCCTCTGCCCCACCCCCACTCATGCTCTCTCCCTCTCCCTCTCTCAAATAAATAAATCTTCCAAAAAAGAAAAGAATACAGTTGACCCTTGAACAACAGGGATTTGAATTGTGAGTCCGTTTTCTCTTGTGGCTTTCTTAGTAACATTTTCTTTTCTCTAGCTTATTTTATCTTAATAATACAGTATATAAAACATATAACATACAAAATATCTATCTTACCTGCTAGCAAAAACCTCTTTTTTGAGTGTTTGAGCTTATCTCTATTGAGACTCCTTCTTTATGGATATTTTAGCTAGATATGGACATCTAGGGTTTTTTTTAATTCATTGAGAAAGTAAGTTCATGGCTTTATGACTTCTTTTATTGCTCATGAAAAATATTGCTGTCAATTCTTTAAAAGTAATATATATATTTTTTCTTTGATTGCTTTTAAGATGTCCCCTTTGTCTTTAGTTTTCTGAATTTTCACCGTGGTGTATCCCTTTTGCTTTTCTTCTTGGAGATCATACAACTTTTTAAATATGTGATTGGTGTCCTTCCATAGCTCTGGAAAATAGTCACTATCTCCTGAAATACTGCTTCTTCCTCCTCCTCTCTACTCTTTTTTGACTCTGATTTAATGTATATTGAGATTTTCTTACCACATACTTCTGTTACGTTCTGTGATTTTTTTTTCAGGCAGTGCCTGTATTTTGTTAATATAACCAGCCCATGGCACAAGCATACTGAATCATAAAGACAATTTCACTCCAAAAATATCATTTAAATACCAAATCAAAACACTGTGGTTGTGAATGGTGGTTTTTGGCAGAATTGGTTATTTTATACAAATTAATATGCCTTAAAACTATGTAAGTGATGGAAGGTCAGCAGGAATGTACAAATCTTAGCTTGCCCTACTGGAGTGTGACTTATAGAGGGGTCCTTTGTGCCCACTTCTGCTTCCATCAGAAGGTCCAGCTCTAATAGGCAAGAATAAAGGTTTATCATACAAGCCCCCATAGGGCCATAATGGGCCAACCCAAGGGGGAACAGATGAATAAACTTCAGCTTCATTGCAGTTTAAGGATTTGGGTGGTAGAAACTAACCACCATGTTTAACTTGGCTTACACAGGAAAATACTTTCCAGGTTCCAAATACCTGAAATCTATAAATTTCTCTGTGTACTCATTCTCTTTAAAAATTAACATAATTTAGGACTATGCATTCTGAGACTATCTGGAGCTGTTAACTAGAAGCCAGGTAATAATCTACTCTTTGAAAACAGTAAGAATAAAACAATCATTTTAAGAGAGGATAGTAGAGGTTATTAGGTAGTTGGGGTAAATTGGTTACTGTGGTTGAGGACAAGATCTACGGCTAAGACTCCTGAAGCTCAGTGTGGTGAAGGAACATCTCCTCGCATTTCCTCACTGGGCATGATCAGAGGACTGGGCTGGGCAGAGAGATTACTGCTTTGGGGTCCAGGGATCTTCTTCAACATCTCTGGAGCTCCATAAAAGTAGTGGGATTGACTAGGTTACCTTAAGGTCCTTTTTAGTTCTAGAATGCTGTGATTCATCCTTGATTCACTGGTAGTTATTTTCAACTGCCCCAGTTCATTCAGAGAAGCAGTTTATTTTTCCTGGTATTGATTCATAGGGGAAATTTGTCACAAAGTTCTTTATATAAGGCACATTGACTAACTCAGCTGATAATTCGCTTACTATCATCTGCAGAGGAGATAGAAATGTACATTTAGTAAGCTTTCCTTCTATCCTCCTTCTATAAAACTTAAGGACAAAAAAGAAAGGTAAACTGGGGCACCTGGGTGGCTCAGTGGGTTAAAGCCTCTGTCTTTCTTTGGCTCAGGTCATGATCTCAGGGTCCTGGGATCGAGCCCTGCATCGGGCTCTCTGCTCAGTGGGGAGCCTGCTTCCCTCTCTCTCTCTGCCTGCCTCTCTGCCAACTTGTGATCTCTCTCTCTCTCTGTCTCTGTCAAATAAATAAATAAAATCTTCAAAGAAAAAAAAGAAAGATAAACTCAGTATTTCCTAAAGTGTATTCCATCAGTCCTGCAAGATATCATTAAAATTATATTTTTAAATTTTAAAAAATTAAAATTTTGAATTAAAAATGTAATTAAAAATTTTTAAAGGAAAACATTAAAAATCTTTAAAGATAAAAAAGTTGAGAGTACTCTCCAGACTCTTTCATGGGTCATCTTTTACTTCCCCACAGTGTTAAATGCCATCTTTGGGCTGATGGCTCCACTCAATGTTATCTCCACTCAGTCCCTTGTTCCTACCTGACTCCCCCTTTCTCACTATGCCTCTTGAACACACTTCACTCCTTCCTACCTCGGGGACTTTAAACTTGCTTCCTCTAACATAAGCACCCTGCCAGTTGTTCTCAATCATGGACCCTATTTATTGTCTTATTAGTACTTGGTATAAGCGATCAATATTTTACTTATTTGTTGGTTACTTCGTTGTTTGTCTCTTCCCTTAGGAGGCAAGCTGCTAGAGAGCAAGGTCATATCTGCCGATTCTCCCAAGTACCCAGCATGGTTCCAGGCACATAGCAGATGCTGATAAATTTTTATTGGATAGATGAATGTGGTTCTTTTGGTTTCTTAAGCTAAGAGAGTCCCCTCACACTGTTTGTTGGTGATCAAGTCTAGAGCAGAGTCTGGAACACCTCAAGAAAATGGATAGTTAAGAGAGCTCTTAGATGTCTCCCTGAAAGATAAAAGCTTCAAGGGTGGTTGGGGGAAGAACTGGATAGGAGTCATTCTCACCTACTTCTCTGAAGAATTCCCTAAATGCCAATTCTGACACAATATATTTTCCAAAAAGAGCCATAAAAACACCTCCTATTCCACATACTCTCCTTGGAACGTGTCTTTGCTACTCCTCCTATTGGGAGATAGGATCTGTATTCCCTCCCCTTGAACCTGGGTGGACATATAATTTTAGCAGTGACGTCATGTCTGCAAGTTTCCTTGAATAAAGAAACAAATAAGAAGGCTGCCTTGTAAAAGGCAATAACAGCTTTCACCTGGTTCTCCTGGAATGCTTGCTCTTGGAACTTAGCTATCATCTATGAGAATGCCCAAGCGGACACATGGAGAGGACATGGATGGATGTTCTGGCCAATAGCCTCAGCTGCAGTTAACAAATAAGAGTCCGTATCAGCTGCCAAACATTTGAGGAAGCCTTCTAGATGACTCCAGTTCTCCAGTTATCAACCATGGCCTTCGAATCTTCTAATTGAGGTTCCTATCATATAGCAGAGAGAAGCCACCCCCTGATCTCTCCTGTCCAGATTCCTGACCCACAAAAATCTGTGGGTCACACATAATAAAACAGGTTTTTGAGGTCATTGTGTTTTAGGGTTTTGTTAGCAGCAATAGTAACAGGAACAACAATATTCTTTGTTGCTAGTTGTAAAATGATCCCTAACTTCTATCCGTTGGACAAGTGGCAGTATTGCCCCAATTGTGAAACTGCAAACAGGGATTCTGTTTGGAGACATGAACCATTCTTTCATTTCTGTGTAAAGGTAAGGTGCTGTGCTGAGCTAGGCCAGCTCACACTGGTTTATGAGGTACACATAGCCAATCTGTACGAATCTTCCCAACCGGACATAGTAGAAATATTTACACCACAGAAATTGGCAAGCACTACAAATTCAGGCTTTTTAGCCCCCTGCCCCCAGAGAATTGGCTTACTAGTGTATCACTAGAAAGATGTTGCTTCATTTTGTTGATTATGATATTTCTGCCTAATGGAAAAAAAAATTTTTTTAAGTTTGACTTTATTGGCGGTTTTTCCTCCAAGGCTGCTCATAACCCCGTCTGTGGCTCAGTCGGTTAAGCCTCTGCCTTCAGATCAGGGCATGATCTCGGGGTCCTGGGATCGAGTCCCAAATCCTTGTATCCTCTTTGTCAGGCTCCCTGCTCAGCGGTGAGTCTGCTTCTCCCTCTCCCTCTGCTTCTCCCTCCCAGCTCATGAGCGAGCTCGCTCTCCCAAATAAATAAGCAAAATCTTAAAAAAAAAAAAAAAAAAAAAAATCCTATCTGTGATGTTCCAAGAGCTGCTTGTGAGCCTAAACCTTGAAGGTCAGCTCCCCCAGTCAAATGTTCCCTGTGAGGATTTCCACATGGCCTGTCCCATAGTCCCTGCAGTGTTCCTGACACAAAGTTACAGACAGCATCGGAGCAAGCCTAGGTGTTCTGGGAGGGGCTGAATGCCCCAAGACTCCCTAGGAGAGAGGGGTTTTCCTCCCTCCACTTAATGGGTTCATAGAAAGCTCTCCTGCTAGCGACAGCTGAGCCACTCAAAGCCCACCGGAAAGCTCAGCGCTGCTGCTATTTCAGATGGTAAGTCCCAGCAGGGGCCCTTCAACCCTGCCCTGTGCTGCCTAAGGGCCACACACGTGACTGAGACAAGCACAAAAGGACGAATCAGGCCCATGAATTGAGCCTTTAATAAAGGCTTGTGGAATTGCATTATTAAGTCAAATCTCCCATTGCGTAAGTGGTACTTTCTGGTGCCACTTTAATAAATTACATCTCTGATGCATTATTTGCATAGCTGTGAAATATCTTTGTTGTTAGGACAGGAAATTGGGCAGCAAGGGATGGAGTATCAAGCCCTACGGCTGACTAACACAGTGGGAATGCTAGATGTAAAACGAAGGTTTACATTCATTCAAACTCAGGTTTGGGAAGGAAATACTCTCAACTCTTGCATTGTGTGCTCTTACCTACTCACATCAGCAATTCTGCTTCTAAGAGCTGAATCTGAGATATATTTATATGTGGACAAATTAACAGAGAGGTGCTATGAGGATGTTTCTCGAGATATTGTTTGGGTTCATCAACAGGTTACTAGTTTGAAATGCAACCCATGGGAAACCTGGGTGGCTCGGTTGGTTAAGCATCTGACTCTTGACTTTGCCTCAGGCCATGATCTCAGGGTCCTGAGATCAAGCCTTGAATCGGGCTTGACACTGGGTGGGGAAGCTGCTTAAGATTTCTCTCTCTCCCTTTCCCTATGCCTCTCCTCCAGCTTGCACTCTCTCTTTCTCTCAAAAAAAAAAAAAAAAAAAAAAGCAACCCATGTAATGAAATATTAAAAGAAAGCCTTTTTTAGAAGAGGTCAGGCCTGTACATATTCATATAGGTACATCTGTAGAATGCCTTCAGTGACAAAAATCAAAGCAATGCAGTCTGTATATTATATTGCAAATTGGCAAAAATATATCCATGTGTGTGGGTATATGCATGAAAAATGTCCAAAAGGAGGCAAGACAAACTGTTGAAGGGAGTTAAATTAAAAGGACAAGAAATTTGGGATGGTGGGACGCCTAGGTGGCTCAGTCAGTTAAGCACCTGCCTTTGGCTCAGGTCATGATCCTGGAATCCCGGAATCCAGCCCCTCGTTGGGCTCCCCACTCAAGGAGAGACAGCTTCTCACTCTGCTTGTGGTCTCTCTGTCTGTCTCTCTCTCTCAAATAAATAAATTAAATCTTTAAAAAAAAAAAGTTTGAGATGGGAAAGAGTCTGACTTTTCAATTATATAGTTCTGTTCTATTTGAAATTTTTTCCCATGTGCATATATTTTAAAGCTTAAGAAATCACATACTGACTCAATAATAAGTTAATATAACTTCCTAAAATAACTCAGTTTGGGTTGAGATGTTTGAAATCCTTCTAGACAATTCCGTCCTCATCATTTTTAATTTTGCCTGAGAAGATCTTGCAGTTATCATCTGCTAATGAGCCACGCCCTTATAGAGTCACTCTGACCCCAAGCAGCTCCCTGAAACATTCTTTCAAAAAAGATAAGTCTGTTTTATTTGTTTATCATTATATCTCCCAGCACCTGGAACAGTATCTTGCGCACAATGAAGGCAAATAAACAATGAAAAAGTATAGTATGTTAGATTGTAACTAGTGCTGTGAAAAATATTGAGCAGAGGTGGGGAGGGATGAAGGTCAATTTTTTAAAAGGTAATTCATGAACAAAGAATCTTGGAACACTGAAAAAATAAAATTAAATTTAAAAAAAAGGTAATTCGGGAAAGCTTTATCAGTAAGTTGTTGTTTGAGTAAAGACAAAGGATTTAGAAAAGCAAGGCACAAGACTATTGGGAGTAAGAGATTTCCTAGCAGAAGAGTAGCAAGTGCAAAGTCCCCAAGGTAGGAGAGCATATCAAATAATATGCTGAATTTCTTTTAAATTTTACATTAAAATATAAAAGATCATTCCAGAACTTAACATAGGAATACGAATATAATGGATTTTTATCTATTTCAGCATTTCTTTGATTCCCAGGGTTAAAGACACTAATCAAATAAACAATTTTGTTATTTTAAGCAAATGGAGATTATTGTGCTAAGGGAACCGGAACTGAGATTACTAGCACAAGAGAATTGGGGTGACTCTTTTGAGAAATCCTGCATGATTCCTGAGAGCTAAAGCTATTATTAACAAGTTGAAGATATGCAGGGCAGTTTTGCAAACGACCCTGAGCCATAAGATTCAAGCACCCTTTTATAGACAGTCTCCCAATAAGGACACCTGGTCCACAATTGTCTAATGGAGTCATCTCTTAGCTCTTACCTGGATTCAGGTTCACATTGCCTAATTCTCAATCTGATTTGGGTCTGCAATGCCCTGGACTGGAATCAGTAAACTTCTCCATTACCTGATTCCCAGCATGTCTGATTATGAGCTGTAGCTTCGCCATTGTTGTGATGATACCTTGTTTCACTTTTCTGTCAGAGCTTTCTGATTCTCAGCAACTATTTCAGGATCTTGTTCTACTTGACTTCCTCATAATATTTGACACTCTTTTTTTGGGGGGCGGGGGAAGTATAGTTAACATACAGTGTTAGTTTCAGGCATACAAATGGTGATTCGACAATTCTGTATGTTACTCGGTGCTCATGTGTGTTCACCATCCATACTATACAAAACTATTACAGTATTATTCATACTACTCACTATATTCCCTATGCTGTGCCTTTCATCTCCATGACCTATTTAGAACTGGAAGTTTGTACCTCTTATTCTCCTTCTCCTATTTTGCCCATTCCCCCCACCTCCTTCCCCTGTGGCAAGCAACCGCAGAGTTTGTTCTCTGTATTTATGAGTCGGTTTCTAGTTTTTGTGTGTGTTTTTTTGTGTTTCTTTGTTTTGTTTTCTAGATTCCCCATATAAATGAAATCATGTGGTATTCTGACTTATTTCACTTAGCATATCATGTTCTAGGTCTATCCATGCCATAGCAAATGGCAAAATCTCATTCTTTATAAGGAAGGGTAATATCTCATTCTTTGTATGGTTGAGTAATATATTCATGTAATATATATCACATCTTCTTTATTTAATCATCTGTCTATGGACACTTGGGCTGTTTGCGTATGTTCTTGGATATTGTAAATTATCTGACATTCTTGATGACAAAGCCCCTTCCCCAAACTCTACTTTGGCTTCCATAACATAGTTTTCCACTAATCTAGGATCCTTCCTAGTCTCCTTCTTCTCGTGCTCTTCCCCTAAATAGTGATATACCCAGGGTCTGTTTGACTCTTTTCTCTCTCTTCCTGGCATTGACTTTCAATTAAATGCTCATAACATTTTCCCTATATTAATCCATTGGGAGAAAGGAGACAATTTCCACCCCATCCCCACTACCATTGCCATTGTAACTCATGAGTAATGTCACCTATTCAGTGTTAAACAGAAAAACTAATAACACAGTGAATAATATTAACCAGATGTAGAAGAAAACAGAGCGATTATGCAGAAACACAAAACTGAAGCTATTTGTGTCTGTCCAAGCCCAGTAAACCGGCTTCGTATTTTGCTCTACTTGAAGGAAGACTTGAATGGAAGGCTGTGGTCAGCAGGTGGCCTAGAGAAAGAGCAACAAGGTGATGCAAATCTGTCTACATGTCTAACACACAGACCACAGGAGAGGAAACCCTTGTTGCCTAACCCGAGGGCTCACTGCCATGGTTCATCTGCTACTTTCCCATCCTCCTACTGCACAGTCTGCCTGACTTAAGCAGTCCATAGCCAGGGTCTTAAGAATCTCATCTTTTGGTATGTGGGTAAGAAAGAAAAAAATAGAAAAGGCACCAATGTCTGTGTCCCTACTTCAGCCCCTTCCCTTCTTCTGAACCTCTGGTGGAACCCCTCCCAGGTGCAGGCATAGGTCTCCTCTAAGCTGATTGTGGCTTCTGCAAACAGATGGTATTGGCTCTTCCAGGACCAAAGATCATCAATTTGGGGCTCTCCCATTTTCAGGGAGAGCAAAAGGAAGCAGGTGGGATCTCGAGACTGTTAACTCGGGAATCAAAGTTCCTAGGCTCAAATCCCAGCTCAGCCTCTTACTGGTTATGTGCCTTCAGCAAGTTACATGCCTCGTTGTACCTCATTTTTCTGGTCTGCAAAATGGGGATAAATAGAGCATCTAACTTACGGGGTTTTAAGCATTCAAGGAGTTAATATATTTGAAGGGTGTAGAACAGTGCCTGGCTCAGAGTTAAATTCTCAATATCCTCCTAATGGGCAAGGAGGAGCATAGAAATACCACAAATCTCAGCAGTCCTGTGCTCAGAACAATCATTGTGCCTCTCCTAATTTCTGCTCATTAGAGCAGAGCTTACTTCTCACTGATTCTTTCCCCCAAGGCAATTACATCAGAAGCATGGTTCTTCTTTCTCTGGTTATTTTTTTTCTAAGACCCAAGCAGAAAAGAGGAATCAAATGACTATTCGTTTAACTGCTTTATCTTCCTTAGGGTAAGAAGTTTAATAAATTAGAACATTCGTCCAGCTGGTTCCTGTGGAGAGTACAAAGTTACCTTTCGAATTATGATATATTTTGAGCTAAGTATTGCTATTAAATGCTGAACATGTCCACAGCCCAGTGTCTTCCTTTGGTGGTTTGCTGTTTTGTTTTTATAAGGGAGCAAAAACCATTTGTAGAAAATCATTCTTGTGTATGGGTAGGAACTGTTTCATTATTTTAACCCCAACCTCTAATTTAGCTAAGCACAAACAAAACTGTAAGACACAGACTCAACAGTGCCTAGAAACATGTACATGAATATTCTGGACCAGCAATTCAATAAGAGTCATTCAATCTCACTTCCCTAACTTAGATGTTATGCTCACCAAGCAGCCTTCTGATGATAATTTGTCTTACAGTAATTTGTCTTCAGGCAGAGAATGTATTTACCAGTGAACTTAAGTCTTTGGAAGAACTTAGTAGTTTTATTTCTCCTCTAAATTAATGGACTGACACGTTGGTTGTACATCAATCCCTTGTGAGTTAGATGTATACAAAACAGCCCCTAAAACACTGGTTGGTTCTGGGGGCTCCTGCAAAGTAGAGTTCCTCATCTTCCAAAGCCTCAAGAATGCTGTGGCCACACTCAATTTTGATCACCATTTTGTAAGCCCTCTTGGGGATCCTGGGATCCTCCTAGTTTACCTTTATAACATCTCCATTCAGTTCTTCGTTCCCACAGCAACTACCATAGCTGCCTCTCCTATTATGACCTCTATCTGTATCTGCCCAGTGGACCCTAACTGAACCCCACAGGCATTTCAAGGTCAGCATTTCTAAGACATAATGGATAGTCTTGGCCTGCAAGCCCATTCTTCCTTCTGCCCTTAAGGGTGTTGGGAGATCACGGAAGGGCTTTAAGCAGAGAAGTAACATGATTCAGTTGGCATTTCTATAAAAGTTCTTACCTAGTATAGAGAATATATTGTTAGAGGTCAGGCAAGGGTACAGCAGTGCCAGTTAGTGGGCTGTTGTTGTCATCTAGGTTAGCAACCATGTTGGTATGGACTGAGTTCTTCCCATTGGAGATGAAGAGAAGGGGACTATCCAAGAGACACTTACAAGATGTACTCATGATGATCAGATGTGAAAAGTGGGACAGATGGAGGTACCAAAGATGAGTCCCTGATTTCTGGTTGACGGTGGGATCATCTACTAAGAAATATGGAGGAAAAGCAGCAGGTTTGGGGAGGAAGATCATAGTTTCTGTTTTGGACATGTTGCATTAGACACATCTCTGAGACATCCAAAAGAGAATATCATGGAGGGAATTGAACTTAAGGTTGGAGCTCAGCTGGAAGAAATGGTCCAAGTTGCAAGTTTAGAAGTCATCATCATATTGATGGTGGTTGTGTTGGTAAGTATGCATAGAATCACCAAGGGAATGAGTGGAGAAAAAGGAGAGAGACATTAGAAGAGAATTGTACTCCTCCAGTTGCATTCTAATTGTATTCTTCCAATACAAAAAGTAAGATTGATCTGTAGGATTTGGCAAAGAAATCTGAGAAGCAATGTCCAGAAATGTGGGAAGAGAACCAACAGGGGTGATATCAAGTAAAGGGAGTACTCTAGGGAGGGGGGTGTGGCTTCCTGTGTGGGCTGCTACTCAGAGGCCAAATGGAAGTTTCTACAGTCTTTCTGTTGGGAAAAATTATATCAAAGAATTGGAAAAAAACTTATTCAAACAACAACAATAGCAACAACACCTCTCTAGATAGCCATACATTATGTTTTGAAAGGCAATGCAAGTCCTAGTTACATATAGTAAAGGAGCCTTTCAAAAATGATGTATGCAGCACCAAAATAAGGAATTAAAAAGAAAACCCACAGAATTGTTCATCCAGAAAGTTTATCATTGCAATGTCAGACATTTCAATGTTTCCAAATATCTCAGTGTTTGGAATCATATAAACCAAATGGGCAGATGTTTGATAGCCTTTTTTTTCCCTCATGAATCATCTTGATATTTAGCATCATGTGTAAAACAACCTAAAACTTTGCACAGCACACTGACCCATATTCCCTTCTTTTTTTTTTTTTTTTTAAGATTTTTTATTCATTCATTTGAGAGAGAGCACAAGCATGGAAAGAGGCAGAGGGAGAGGAAGAAGCAGGCTCCCCACTAGGTGGGGAGCCTGATTAGGGCTCAATCACAGGACCCTGGGGTCATGACTGGAGCTGAAAGCAAATGCTTAACCATCTGAGCCACCCAGGTGCCCCATATTCCCTTCTTTTTAGCATAAAACCATGGGTTGCACCTTGATCCTTTTGGTTTAAGCACTATTGGTTTCTTAAATCACTCAGAACACCATTTGTCAGTGTTCCCAGACTCACAGATATAATATCACATGTATTTCCTCCCACCATGAAGCCAAATCCAGATAAATTCGGAGTCAGTAGCATAAGCCCTCTAAGATCACCATCAGGCCTTGCGTGTTTCCAAGGTGATGAAGCTGTGCAGCTAGTTACTATTCCAAAGCACACAGCTAGATTCCCATCACTATGATATATTCTGTTTTCTATTCAATTTCATTCCCTGGAGGAAACTCAAGGGTTATATGGAATTGCACATTTAGACTCGCCCTCTGTCAAACATTAATAGGATCATGGAATCATAATGCAAAGGGAGACCTGGGGAACTCATGGGATCAATCCACTCCCCTTCAGCAGGAGAACATTTAACTTAACCCTGAGGAACTAAGAAATCCTTGTAAAATCCTTTCCCTTCCAGAAGGGAAGATTCTACAACCTCTAGCAAACAGTTCTCAGTGCTTAGCATCCTCTACCCTGTGAGAATCCTGGCTGACATGTCAAAATGACCGTCACAGTAGAAATTGCTAGTCAAAGATAGAATGGGAAGAAAATGACCTAATTTACCTTGTGATGACTCGATATAATACTTTGAATTCTGGAAAATATTATGGAAAAGTGAAAACATCAAAACAGAGCCAGTTCATAATGTAATGTTTTCCACATTATATTACTCATGCCTGGAAGAGTCCAGAGGTCACCTGGGTCAAGTCTTGAGAGGTTGTGAGAATTAACCACTGTCACTCATTATACCCTTTTCCCCTGCTTCTTCCAGTAAGTAAATCTCCCAGTGGGATAAAACTTAATTATTTGAACCATGTCTGCTCAGTTACATATTCTGCCTTGCCCATGATGAAGGCTTTGAAAAGACTGTAAATCTTTTTTTTTTTTTTAGATCTATATCTTTGAGAATTTTCTGGTTTCCTCCAAGAGCTTAGAACATTCGCAGCCCATGTGTTCAGTCACCGTTTCAGCAACATTTGCAGAATGCCTACTATGTGCCAGACTCAGGATTAAATGCTAGTCAGAGAAATGTCTGTTGTAATAACACTCACCCTGGGTAAACCCTGTAGTAGACACTGAAGGTAAAATGGTGAGCGGAACAATCTGGTCTTCGTGGAACTCACAATTTACAGGTGGGAAAAGGGGAATGATCAAAGAGCCATACAAACAAATATGAGATGGCCTCTTTGTTAAGAGCCTCTGAAGACATAAATAGGAGGATCCACCTAGTTGGGAGGAAATAATTATTGAGAGGTGATCTGATGACCAAGTAGATGAAGATGGGCCAGGAAGAGTATTCCAGACAGAGAAACCAGCATACGTCAATGCTCTGTGCTTGGAGATGAAGCATAGTGGATCATTTGAGGAGAAATGAAAGCCAGTGTAGTTGGAGCACTGAGAATGCAGGGAGAATGGGGTGGAGGAGGGGCTGTGATGACACATGGCTGGAGGTTTGGTCCAATTCTGGTCTCTATCTTAAGAGCAGTTGGAAGCTATTGCAGTCCTTTAGGCTGTGGAGGAGATGACACAGCCAGACTTGTCTTTTAGGAAGAGTATGGTGTCTAGATGAGAGAGGTGGAAAAGGACGTGCAGAGCCATTTGAAGACTAGCATGACAGGCTGGCCTAGAGAGGAGGGAAGAAAGGACTACCATGATGGCCCTGGAGTTGGAGACAAGACGAAGATTTCAGGGCACATCTAAGCAAGCAGAAATGATAGGACTTGGTGATGCATCGGTAAGTGGTTAAGGAAGAGAGTTTTCAAGGATGACACCTAGATCTCTGGCTTGCAACTAGGACATGTGATGGTACCATTCACTCGGATGAGGGATGGAGAAGAGAATCATGGCAGGGGGAGGGGTGGGGTGGTGATTGTGAGCTCAGTTTTATAGCACTTTAATTGGAAGTGCCTTTGAAACAAAGAAAGATGTCAAGGAGATAGTAAGGTGGACAGGCCCACCAAAAGGGATGTGGGGAGCAGGAAGGGAGCCTCAGAGAAGCAAGGTTTCTGCCCTTCCCCTTTGTGTGTATTTGGTGAACTAGATTCCTTCCTTCAGCTCAACAAACATTGTCTTTTTCTTCTTTTTTTACAACAGAAAGTAAGTTTATTTTATTTTAAAGTTTTAATTTTAATTTCAGTTAACATACAGTGTTACGTTAGTGTTTGGTGTATGTATAATATAGTGATTCAGCACTTCCATCCATCACCCCATGCTCATCGCGGAAAGTGCGCTCCTTAACCCCCGTCACCTATTTTGCCAACCACATCTTCTGTTCCGTGAAACCTTTCCCCATCACTTCATCCTCTTCCCCCTGGCCCCTCCCACGCTGCTCCGGATGCATGATTTCCTCACTTCCACCGGCTCGAATGGCATTTTGTACGTTTCCAAACTGAACCCCACAGACATCTGTCACAACATTCATCACATCATTTTGAGGTTTAGCGTCTACTTGCCTGGATCTCTCACTAATGACTGTCAGGGTTCAAAGGCAGGGTCTCTCTCTTATGCGGAGCAGATCCAGCAGGATTGTCGGGTCAGTGTCATTTTGAGGAGTCCGTGAGTGCATGGCATTCGTATGGAGAAGGTCGAGAGCATTTGGACAGTCAGACTCAGAACCCAAGAGAGTTCACAAAGAGAGAGAGAGATTTGGAAGCTGACTGCAGAGCAGAATGATACCACCCAGCACCTCCCAAGGCCAGGCACTATGTCAGCCCTCTGTGTGGTAACTTCTCAGTCCTCCCAAAACCTTTGATATGCCCGAGATACAAACAAGGGAACCACCCCTCGGAGAGCTTACTTGCCCCAGATCACAAACCTAGGGAGATAGGGAGGGACAGATTCAACGTGGGTAGTCTGGCCGGCATCAAAAGTCAGTCTTCCCATTACATACCACCTTGCCTGCTACATGAGATGGCTTCAAAGGCAGTGTGATGGGCTGAATTGTGTGCCTCCAAATGCCTAGGCTGACGCATTTGGAGGCAATGCCCAGTACCCCCAGAATGTGACTCTATTTGGAGAAAAGGTCTCTAGGGAAATGATGAAGTTAAAATGAGGCCATTAGGGTAGACCCTAATTCAATCTGTCAGGTGTCCTTATAAAAAGAGGAAATTTAGACACACAAAGAGATACCAGGGACATGCACGCAGAGAAGAGGGACAAGATGAGAACACAGAGACAAGCTGGCCATCTGCAAGCCAAGGGGAGAAACCTCAGGAGAGACCAAATCTGCCACCATCACGATGTGGGACTGCCCGCCTCCAGAACTGTGAGAAAATAAATTCCTGGTTTTTAAGCCACTCAGTCTGGGGGACTTCGTTCTAACAGCCCTAACAGATTAATGCAGGAGGTCAGAGCTGTTGAAAACTGGGTCACTGAAGGAAAATGTTGGAATGTGACGACAACAACGACAGAGAGCTCACCTGTCCAAGTCTAGGCCATCAGTGTAATGACAAGTGGGTGACCCGGACACAATTTCTAGAAGGCTCAGCTATCCTCAGTGTTCTGAGTCTAAGGTTTCACCATATTCTTAAATTTCCACATACTTTTCCAGTGGTCTTTCCTGTCCCCCTCTTGCTTTTGGCCCACCCCTGGCAGTTGGTGGGGTGTCTGGTCTCTGACTCCAGAACTCATACCGGGAACCATAGGCTCAGTGTCTTGGGAAGCCTCCCAGCCGGGACCACCATCCCTGCTCCCCCTCATCCAAGCCGAGTCGTTCATACTTTAATGAGATTATTTTCCAACTCAACCATTTATCTTTAGTTTCATTTATCCCTTTGCCATCTGGTCCCCTTATGCTTGCGTGTAAGGCTAGTGGCTTTCTTTGTCTGAGTAGATTTGTCAGTAGTTTATAATTTTTCTTGTCATGATCATAATATTTATTTTTCACGTCAGACAAACTCTCTGGAGAGTTGGAAGAAAGAAACTCCCCCCCCACCACCACCTCCATATCTCTTTTTAACCTGAAATCTTTGTTTTTGGGACACGTGGTTTTTGGGAATGAGCAGAACTTCCCAAACCAACCTATCTTCCCATTCTATTTGCTTCTGCATACCCTAAACTAGTATTTCATTTAAAGAACTATCTTAGATCGGGCTGGCCTCTCAGCAAATGGTTCAGAAGGTTTGTGCTCTTGCAAAGTGTGGTCCAGCTTCCCTCCAAACTGAACCTCAAACCCCAGGCCAATCCCATGCCCAGGAGATGTTAACTTCTATCTTTCTCAGTCTCCAATGCTCGCTTCGGCAGCACATATACTGTCTTTCTCAGTCTCCGATGCTTCAAGTTCTTAGTCTTCAAGTTGCTTATCTTCTGGTTGTTCCAAACCCTGAGCCCCTCCCAATTACTTATGACCTTCTTAATTACTAATCTCTCTCTTTCAACAGTAAAATTGATGCTCTTTACTTACCATCACATTATTTTGAGGTTTTCCTTTTTTTCTTTCCTTTAGCAAAGGACTCTGACATTCCAGCCCTACTCTAATAGACCACAGCACACCATGCACCTGTCAGGAGCTTTGAGGAGCCATCTAAGGAAGGCAAGGCTTGGTGGGGAAAGACAGTCCTGCCCTTGGGGCCTGGAACATGATAAACTGCCCTCTCCTGACCTCGACAGCTCCATTAGGCCAGCCGCTGCCTCTGGCTCGTTCCCCATGGTGTCCCTAGCACCGGGCACGCAGTGAGTGCTCAATAAATAAATGGATGAATGACCTTATTTTCTAATACCAACATATGCGAGACCATCAACAGAGACTGAAACGAGTATGATAGGTGAAACAGAACATGAAAATATTGTTCAGCACATCTGAGAAAAAGGGATTAAAAAATCATCGACATCTAGGATTGGTATACTTCCTAGTTTCTGGAAGGCTTCAAGTCTCCTGCGAAATTCGTATCAACAAGCGTATTTGAAGGACAAGGGAAGCCTCACCAGGCTTCTGTGAGGATTCAAGAGATCATGTATGTAAAGCTGCTACAACACTGCCCAAAATGCGTAAGAGCTTTAGAAAGAGTTGAGAGGCCCCTTTCTTTGCTAGTGACATGACAGGTTTGGGTCTAGAACCCAGGGTTTGTGCTTCCTGGCCTGTGACAGCCTCCTCAGTGTTCTTCCCACGCTGTCCTCAGACTGATGGGAACATTTTCAAGGCAACGGGCACAGCACCTTAAGAAGACCACTGATACTCCTCTACCCCCATCTTGCCAGGGAAAGGGGGGCATTGCACCCCATGATTGCAGAGATCGGCACTAAATGGCCGGAAGTCAGGCCTGGGAACCATGCAAATGTTATGGGCAGTATACCTTCTGGTGATTGCTGCAAGGTCCTCCTGCTGATTGCCTGCTAGCAGCTCTTTCACCAAATAAATAACAAATAAAGTGAGGCTCCTAAGCTCCAAGGATGGAACAGGAGCCCTCATATAACCGAGATCCATTGTTTGGAGGGACCATGATTATCATTCAGACTTCTCTTCTTGATAACAAGTGTATCACTGAGCTGCCATCAGACATTGTGCCAATGATAAATATAATACTTGAGTCCCCTGTGATTGAGGGGGCCTGAATCAGTGCATCATTCTGAAGTGCGGTCCAGGTTTTTTTGTCTGGCCTGACCTTTTTCTGGATTTTTGAGAAAAACTGAAACAGTTTAAGTAGCATCCATTTTCCCTGATGCTCCCTCCAAGGGCTGCACTTAGTTTACCATTTTTTCTCCACCCTTTTTCTTGTGCCATCCTCCTGAGGATGTGACTGGCCCGCCCACACATTAGCCTTCCAGGTAGGTGAGAGGGATCCCATGCATGGTAAATGGGCCACTGGGCTCCTCAGCTTGTGCATTGGGTGGCCTGGGGCAAGGCAATTGGACTCATGAGGTTTATCTTCCTTGACTGTAAAATGAAAAGATAAACCTACTTCACCAACCTTCCCTGAGGATTCAGTTAGGTGACAAATATGAATCGTCCCTACCCAGGATTGACAAAGTAGGTTTCCTCATGGCGGTAAGGACACTAACATGATAGAATGTTTGTTATGCTTTATCAGTTTCTTCCATCTGGTTGCACTGACATTATTTGTCCTTCTGCTTTCCAAATAGGCTCTAGCGGTCTATTTATTTCCCAGATGTCACATTTATGTAGGAATCCCTCACCATCTTTGCTACTTTGTGTTTTTCTAGTCACCCAGCCTTCTTCCACTCTAACTGAATGTTTAGTGCCCTATCCTGCCTCACATTCCCTGGTCCTCCATCTGGAAAGCTCTCTTCACTCCTGCCTGCAACCTGGGGCTGCTTCCCTTTCATTCACGAACACTTTTACTGCCCCAGGTGTTGGGGATGTAGCAGTGAACCAAACAGTCCCAGCTGTCATGGAGCTGGCATTCTACAGGTAGGCATGGGGAAGGAAGAGCAGGTAATTAGTAAATAAATCTCTCATATGCCAGCGGCTGGTAGAGTTATAACAAAGACTAGAACAGGATAAGGGAATACTGGAATTTAGGTTTAGTTGGGAAGGGTTCTCTGAGGAAAGGACAGTTTGAACATAGTCCTGAAGGACATATGGCAGGAATCTCACAGAAATTTCCAGGAAGTATTCCAGGAAGAAGGAACAGCAAGTGCAAAGGCACTGAGGCAGAGAAGGGCTAAAATATCCCTTCCTGAGAGAGCATTCCTTGATACCCCAATTTAAATAATGTTCTCTTAGGGCACACCATACTTTTTGGAGTGTTTAATCTCCATGTATGTTTTATATTCTAACATGTAATTTAATTAGTCTACCCCTCTGGATTATAAGCTCCACGAAGGCAGGCATTATATCTGTTCCCATTTTCCCTTATTTGTGCATCCAGAATTCATCCTGTGGTTTGGTATTTAAATAGTTCTTGAATGAATTGATCAATTTTAAATGGTCATTAATGGCAATGTGCAGTAATTTTGCCTTGTGTGAGAATTTCCTTTTAGAAAATCAGTACATAGGGTGGGGCAAGGGGAATCTCCCCCAAAGAACTGGCATGCTTCTGTCTTTCAGCTAATGAGCACAAATTGAGTATAATACATCCATTTCTGCTTTGCATGGCAAGGATTTTATGCCATGAGATTTGAGATTTGAGATTTGGGGTTGGCAGCTTCTCCTGTGTTTTTTTCTTAGCGACGAGATTGTGCTTGTATTCTTTTATTAATTGGAATTCTCTTTTTGTGTAATTAAGATATGAATAAAAAAGGAGTGATAATTAGGTAGGGAAAGAAGGAAGAACAGAAGAGGGGAGAGAAGGAGAGAGAAAAAGGAAATATATTCCTCTTTAAGATATATCTTGTCACTACTTTGCAAGCTGAAATTGGAAACGTAGCTAGCTCATGCTTTAAATGTTATGACAGCTGCCTGTGACTAGTGCTTGACATTATCAGGACCAATGCTAAGTATTTTTACATGCATTTAAAATTAAATTTTAAAATCTCATTAAATTCACAGCAGGCTGTGGAGTAGATATCAATAGTCCCCTCTTACAGATAAGTAAATCAAGGCTCATAGAAGTTAAATTACTTGGCTTGAAAACAGAAAGAAGTAGAAATGAGTGCCTTCCAATGGCTTGGAGGGGCTGTCAAAATGAAATGTGAGTTGTTTTGATCCCGCCTGCCTTCAAGTTTCCATTCAGCCTCACCCTACTAAGGAGAAGTGTGCCTCTCCAACAGCGCTCCCCTCACCCTAAGGCGCAGTCAGGGGTCCTTTACAAACATCCATTATCCTCCTGCTCCAACAGCTCCTGAAAGCAGGTACAGCCAATGGTCTTTATTTTTAAAGGCATTTTTTTAAAATAGCAAATGAATGCATGACACTGATTGTAAACTGGCAAGTTGGGTGCTGGGAAGCCACTCAGACCTGCGCTAAGAAAGGTGATAATGAATTCAGTGTTGCCAATTCTGAGGGAACTGGAAGAAAACACCTAGGGGTTCCCATTGGTCCCAGCGGTGAACAAGATCCCTCCTTGCTTTCACGGTGCAGCCGGTATTTCTCGGTGCTGCTCCCAGCTCTGGGGCTCTGGAACCTTGGGGCAGTCCCTCGGACGCAGAATTCTGGGGCTGTGGGCCCAGGGAAGACAGGGGCGGCTCCTTGCACACACACATCCACTCACACACCACCACACGTGGTCACAAAGCAGACGGGCACACACGCTCAGCGCCTGCACAGAAGCGCGCACCTACAAACATCGACCTCACCCATCCACCTACACCAACACCACAACACAGGCGCACGCGACCTCACACACCTCGCCCACTCGTGCACTCGCACCACACACCGGCGCGCGACAACCGAGCTAGCACACGCTCGCGCACCCGCTCACGCCCCGTGCACACACCCTCTTGCGCGCGCCCGAGCCCTTGCTCAGCGGCACACACCCGCGCGCACCCGCTCACGCCCAGCGCACACACCCTCTTGCGCGCGCCCATGGCCTCGCTCACCGGCGCGCGCGCACGCGCACGGGCCGTAGCTCCCGGGAGCACCCGGCGCGCACACGCACACGCACACGCTCCCACCGCCGAGCGGCGAGCGGCGAGCGGCGAGGGGCGGGGCGGGGCGGGAGCGGCAGCCAGTGCCCGGCCGGGCGCAGCCAGGAGAGGGCGCGGCGCAACGCTGGGGAGCGCGGCCGGCGCCGGAGTTGTTTCCCGGAGCCGGGGCCGAGGGACGCTCCGCGGGAACCCAGACAGCAGCTCGGGCTGGGCGAGGCGGGCTGGGTGGGGCGGCCCGCAGGGAGCACGCCCCGGGTCACGCCGGCGCCCGCGAGCCGAGCGCGGCGGGGAGCGCGCCATGGACCCCAAAACGGGCGGTGTCGAGGAGGATGACTGCGTGGACTCGGGCGCCGAGACCGGAGGGTGAGCCTCGCGGGGCCGGGCAATGGGCGGGAGGCGCTCTCCGAGTCGCGCTGCGGCTGGTCCCCGGCCGGGACCTTTCTGGACCCCGCGGCGGAGCTGGAGCCGCTGCGGCCCGGATGGGGCCGCGGGGTCTCCCCCTCCTGCCGGGTCCGGGTGGAAGGTAGAGGGTCTGTGGCGGGCCAGCCTGGGCGGGCCCCGAGGGCAGAACAGCGTGGTCCGTAGCTGCCCGGGTTGGGGCGGGCCCCATCCCCTCGGAAAGGAGGAGGAGAAAAGTGGAAGGACTCAGGGTTCAGAGTAAACCCCCCGCACACACCACCACACACCACCCCTTCTTGCCCCCCGTTATCACTGAGATGCTGTGGAGTACCGGGCGAATGCAATGTTCTCCTGAAATAATCGTTAGAGAAATAGATGCTCTTGCACTTGTTTCAACCTTCCGTGAGGACTTTATTCGTCTAGCCCCGCCGCTCCCTTGAGTCCGGAATGAGGGGTGAGGGGGAGAGAATGGGACACCTGGCACCTAAAAGTCTTTCAGAAATTATATAAGAGAATGACATTTTTCATTTCGTGGCTTTATTGTGCTTGCTGAGACCTCCTCCTAAACTCCTATTTTCCCCTCCATACTTCTCTGCCCACCTGTCCCAGCCTTGGGTACAGGTGGGATGAAGTTGGTGCTATCATCTAGCCCTGCCTAAATAATGTGCTCATCACTTCAACCGACTCAAACAATTAGTCCAGACCTTTACCTCCGGAGACTAATTAGCCTTCTCCCAACGACACCATTTTCCTGAGTGGGACAAAAGATGGAGTATCTTTTAGGAGATGAATGTCATTGTAAATGCTTCCACCCAGCTCCTATCTCTCGAGGATTTTCCTGTGCAGAGTCAGCAAACGTCCAGGATGCGGGTACTGATCCAGGAGGAAAGGGTGTCCTTTCCTTTCTGGAGAACCTGGGGACGGGCTGGAGCTGCCCAGATTACAGAAAGCCTCATCCTTGGAAAGTTGGGGAGATTTAGACTAATCTCAGGGCTTGGCAGCCTTGTGAGGACAGGGTGGGAGTCCAAGGCCAGAAGGGGCACAAGGCGTTTACCCTGAGTGACACAGTCACTTCTGCCTGCCCAGCCCCACCCTTCCTTGCAGCGCCCCCCCTTCCATAGCCCAAATCTGTCACCTTACACCCTACAGCAAGTACTCTGCAATGGGCTTTCCCTGTTATCCAAACTTGTGATCACTTATGGTTCACTGTAGTACCCAATTACATTCTGGTGGAGTAACCTGATTCCAAATACAGAACTCCCTTGTTTTTCCCCCCACACTTTGTGTATGTGGCATTTATCAACTGTAATTGAAGATCCTTGACTTTTTTTTTCCCTGCCTCTAGTTAGCTAGCCCATGAATAGAAGAAACAAAGAGAAATTAACCAGCTCATTTTCAGCTGGGTTAAATAAAGCGCCAACGGGTCCATTCATTTCCAATTTGCAGAGCTCACCTAGAACAGGTGTTTTTTCCAAGGGTTCTCTCTTGGAGAAGTGGAGGGGAAGCCCTGACCCAGGAGCGGTTGTACCCTGGGATCCCAGCGAAAAGCCTGACCACTGCCAGGGTTGCTGGGAGGGGCTTGCTGAGCATACTGACACTAGAGCTTCTCTTCACCACCTCTGCACTAAAGTGTATTCTTGTGACAGAGTAGAATTGTTTTAAGAATCCTTATTGCCCCAGTAGCATCCTTAAGCTAAACATGAAGGTAAAAATGGCACGCGCTTAAGGAGTTTCAGTGTATAACCACTAATCTTGTATTCGCCACATATCCATATATTTCTGGCAGTTTTGGTCTGGTTATCAAAAAGCTGTTCATAGTTTCCTGGCTTTTCCAGAACTCGCCCCTGGCTTTCATGTAGCTACCTGGGGGGACTTTACACATGTGTGCTATCACTATTATTTTTAAAATACAAATCTGACCATTCCTCTCTCCCAAACGTTTAGTGGCTCTATCATTTCTAACGTAGAGCTTAGCGTGGCCTACAAGTCCCATTGTGATAGGGTCCCCTTCTGTCTCTCTGGCTTTGTGTCTTAGCACCCCACCCTTGTACCCGGCCTCAAGCCACATCAGCAAAGTGTTTCTGATTCTCTGCTTTTGTCCAACTGTCCTTTTCCCCAGCTCTGCCCTTCTCCACCTGGCATGCCCATCCACCAGGTGAAACTCTATCTTCTTTCAAGACTTGGCTCAGGTGACACATCGGCTAAGGCAGGGGTCCTCAATTTGAGGTCCATGAATGGCTTGAAGTCCTATGCAAAATGATGTTCTTTGTGAATTTTTGGGAGAAGAGACTTACTTTTCACCGGATTCTTGTAGTCTGTGATTCCCCTCCCCAGCACATTTGAGCAGGGTAGAAGTTTCATTTTCAACATGTTGTGTCCGAGGCATTGGGAGAGAGCCAAGGAAGGATAATGAGCCAGCGGTTGAGTCTGTCTATCTAGAGAGATGGTCAAAGAGGATGTGGGTGTGACGACACTTGAGAATGGTCAGCCGAAAAATGGCAGTTTCAGCCCTAGGAGTAGATTAAATCAACTAAAGATAGTAAATAGCCAACGCCTAGCATCTTCCTCTGTGCTAGGGACTGTCCTGAGCCTTTACATATTTTGTTAATACATTTGATTTTTCATCAGCCATGGAGCGGATACTATTTAAGGCCAGTCTTGAGAAATAACCACACTTAAAGTCCCCGTGAAGGCAGAGGAGCTGATAAAGGGGCCTGAGAAAAAGGAGACACGGATACCAAGAGGAAGGATGTGGTGTCCTAGAAGCCAAAGGGAAGGAGGGAAAGGCATCAGCTGTGCCATTGAGAAACTCACTAAGCTGAAGGAAGGTGAAGTGCCTTTTTTGCAAATGAGAATGATGAAGGAAAAAGTGGATCCATGGACAGTGGCAGGTGGAGGCAGCAGCCAGGTCCACATGGCTCCAGGAGGGAGTGCACAGTGTGGAAGAGGAGGTAGCTCGAGCCCTTTCTCAGAGAAAGGGTGAGAAAGGGAGGGGTGAGGCGAGGCAGTAGCTGGAAGGGGGAGTAGGATGCAGGAAAGATTCCCAAAGCATAGGTGATAATTAGGCTCCTGTAAAGAGGTGCTTATAGAAAAGACTCTACTAAAAAGGGCAAGGATAAAGATATAGGAGAAAAACTGATCTTTTGTAATGTCTGCTTTCTGAAAAGGCGGAGGCAGATGGACTTCAGAACTTTCGGTTCAATGGGCTTTGGATAGAAGGTGGGACAGCTCTCACAGATTAGCAGGGAAGATGGGTTTCCATTCTGGGCAAATGCAGCCCCCTCCGCCAGGAAAATGGAAATTTCAAGTAGCTGCTTGGGCGATGTTGAGTGAGAACCCAACTGCGATTAGTGATTATAAATGTAGGAAGGTCCCAGTCTAGCTTGCTGTCAGTTTTCCTGCAGCAGTGCTCAACTACCTTAGGGGCAGAGGGAGAGGGTGAGTGGTCGAGATCGTCAGGGTCTGGGGGAGAGGGACTGTTGCCAGGCAGGTGTGAACAAAACATAGGAGCAAAGGATTTGGGTGTATGGGTGGAGCTGACTATGGATCCTTTTGGCAGCGTGATCAAAGGTTCCAAGAACATTTTGGATCCCACTGCCAGTGGGCAGATGGTGCTGATCACTTTGAAAGTGACAGTCAAGGGAGTCAGGCTGCTGGAGTTCAACTCCGTGCCCTGAGTTTTCTTTTCTGTAAAATGGAATGACAATAATAGTACCCACCTCACAGGGTGGTTGTGAGAATTAATTTAGTCTATACATTTAAAGTCTGGCATAAATGAACCCTCGGAAAATTATTTCTCATCATGCTATTAATATTGTTACGAAGAAGACTCCAAATGATAAACTTAGAGCTTTATATAATAAAAATGTCTATTTCCAGGTGCACTCAAGATCCTATGTTCTTTGTACTCATCACAGTAGATGTTCTGATGTTTTTAAATGCTGTAAGCAATCTGATCATCTTTCAGAAGATCTATGAGACGATAGGACGTGTCTCAATATTATCTCTGTAAAATAATAATTTTATTATTTTAATAATATTTACTACTATTAAAGTAATGATAGTAATTAGTAATACTAATATAACTAAATAATATTTACTATTATTTCCTTATCTGTAATAAGGAAATGGAGGTTCAGAGGGTGTATGACTAGTTAGTAGCCTCAAGTGAAGCCTGAGTCTCCGGCATCCTTCCCACCTAGCAAAGTTGCCTCTCCAAGAGCCACTCATTGGCAATTAATTCTTGATTCCTACTCAGACATTTTCTTTTGCTTGAAATGCTGTCTTTGCTTTCTGACCCACCTAGTGCAGGCCAGGCTAAAAGCAAACTAGTATTGTTCTGTGGCAATTGATCTCATTTTGAAGCTCCTATTTTCCACATGCACTTGAAGGCAAGCTTTGTGCTCCTGTATACTTTTCATTAGAAAAAACTGGCAAGCCAGCTACTTACCATGGTAAACTATCTTAAGAAACAGTCCCTTAACAGAAGGACAGGCTATGTTTTTGTGAACTGAAATAAAAGACAGTAAGATGAATGCTTTTTAATGGTTGTTTCATTAGTGATGTCTCCCAGATATGGCATCTGAGCCACTCTTTCAAATATGACCATATCTGGTTTTAGTTTATTTTAATTCAGAAGTTTGTCTGGCACTCATGAACCTCCCTCTCCCTGTCACCTGTCACTGAGCTTCTGAAAACATAGTCCTACCATACCCTTTGGGTGACCTCCAATTGATACTTCACTGTGATTTAGAGATAGCACACAATTCATGGGTCTAGAGTTTATAAGCAAGTGAATGGGAAAGAACGGGGAGTAAATTTGAAGATGGGACAGGTTTAGAGAATAGTAAAAGGGGAAATCTTGCAGAGAAGACAGGACGATCTATTAGGTACTCTCTTTTCTTTGTGTTCAAGGTGGAGCTAGTTAGCTCTAAATTACCATGGCATCTAAGTCAATGGACTGAGAGTTAACAGATGCAGTCCATGATGCATTGAGCTGATGTTTTACAGAAACGTCAAGATCAATATTATTGAAATGCCAAGATCAATTCTTATGCCAAGATTTTTCCTGGAAAAGAGAATTCAAGATGGTAGCCTATATCTCTATGGGCAAGTAGGCTGCTGATGGTGATAAACTGTCTTAAGTGCAGACCCCTTTACACTTAACCCCTATATGTATAATTGTAAATAAAAGGCAGTCAAGGGACTGCGTCTAACTTTCTGGTCATTATTGGCAGAGATAACAAATAAATGTAATATTTATAAATGTGTCTACTCTGTGTCAGATGTGTGAAAATATCTAATCTTTGCATTATTCTGCTTATCTGTATCATGTGCCCAAACATTTTTCTTCCCAAAATTCATGGATTCACCTCACATGCTTCATTCTCACAGAGTTGAATGTCCTGTTTAGAACTGAGTGGGTAAATTCTTAGGATGTAAGACCAATAAACAGGATTCACAAGGCAGGTACCCTATTGCTGTTCTCTCCTATCCTAAAAAAGCTGGGGATAACTTATCCCTCCAGGGAACTATAGTCAATATCTCAGATTATTTGAGCCTGTTTAAGCACAAAATTGTTTTAAGATTTATAGTTTGTCTTTCACCAGTAACATTTCCAATAAATAATCTTTCGAAGTTATTTGGAAGGTATTTTATGAGCTATAAAAGTGTTTGTACCTTGACTCAGTTCCTGTTTCACCTCATGACCATTTTTCTAAGGAAAAGAAAGTAAATATCAAGTGTTTTATATATATATGTGTGTGTATATATATATGTGTGTGTGTGTATATATATGGAAGTATCTCACTGCGTGGTTTGCAAAAGTGAACAATCAGAAACAATCATATAGCAAACAAAAGGCAAATGATTGAATACATTATAGTACATCACTTTATCTAAAATTACAATTATGGGAACTATGTAGCAGCATGTTATGATGTGTAGTGAAAAGAGCAATTTAAAATTGTATCTCCATCATTATGGCAACTGTGTACAAATTACATAAACAAGATCAGAGGCTGGAAAGCAACGTGAGGTTTTAGGGGGTTTTCTTCCTGTTTGATTTCCATTTTGATGGTGGATAGGGATGGAAGTTGGGGTGATGGATGAGACTGCAGTGCTGGGCAGAGCCCATCATTCATGAAAAGAGGGTTTTATGTTGTGCTTGAACTTCATCCAAAGAGTGACATGATCAGATTTGTGCTTTGCAAAGATTGGCTGCTGTTTGGGGAAGGAGCTGGAGTGGAGCAAGAGTGACAGGAGACTGACCAGCTGGCAGGCTTGACCCAGGCAGTGCCTTTAGTCACAAGAAATCCATATGGACAGATGCATGGCAGGGACATTCGCTTTGCTAGAACCTGTCCTGAAATACTACCATTACACCTGAAGATTCTCAAAATAGGTTTCACATGTAGATTTCATTCTACATTCATCTCCATCTGTATGTGGATCTTTAAAATATATGCATTTGTGAAACCCATCTGCCTCAAGAATTTTAGAAAATCCTAGCTGAAAATACTGACAAACTTCTTTTCTTTTCTTTTTTTTTTTTTTTAAGATTTTATTTATTTGACAGAAACACAGCGAGAGAGGGAACACAAGCAGAGGGAGTCGTAGCTGGAGAAGCAGGCTTCCTGCCAAGCAAGGAGCCCGATGCAGGGCTCGATCCCAAGACCCCGGGACCATGACCTGAGCCAAAGGCAGACGCTTAATGATTGAGCCACCCAGGCGCCCCAATACTGACAAATTTCTAATAATAAAATGAATAGGGGTGCCTGGGTGGCTCAGTCACTTAAGCGTCTGCCTTTGGCTCAGGTCATGATCCCGGGGTCCTGGGAGTGCGCCCCAGGTCGAGCTCTCTGGTCAGCAGGGAGCCTGTTTCTCCCTCTGCCTGCTGCTCCCCCTGCTTGTGTGCTGTCACTCTCTCTCTTTCTTTGTGTCAAATAAATAAAATATTAACACACAGTTACCACATTTCTAAGTTTGGTCCTAAAGTGAGTTTGGTCCTGGTTTGTTTTCAGAAAGAATTGAATGCACCAGCTCTGGGGTGACAGCTCATGACCATCCTCTCTTGCACCTCCCTTAGCCAGCATGTCCCCATGCTCTAGCCAGTTGTCCTACCTTCCAGCTCCTGCCTCGCCATCACCTTGCACTCCTACTGCGGGTCCACTGTTCACCTCCTTGTCTCCCCACCAATTGTATTGCTCTAGTTTTCTAACCAATAACATAAAAAGTGGATTAGATATAGGCGGATGAAATTTGTGATACATAAAGGGATATGAAATGTTAATGGTTACTATTCTTTCCAGCCTTAAGATTCAGTCATTCTGTAACTACTAAAACATTTTCAAATTAAACATAATTAACTACTTTATTTGCATAACCATGTTCCCTGACCACCACCTTAAAGAATAAATCCCTATGTGCCGAAGAGATTAATTCCCTACTGAGAATGACTTTGGGACATTGGGGGGAGAAAACCAAGAGCTTCTATACCAAATATGTTGCCAGAGAGGGAAGGCTTCCCAGCCACACAAGTAGAGCAGAAACTTCGAAGAGATTAAGCAGGCAGATCCTTGGCCAGATGCCCATTCTCACAGAGGCTGAGTGCCAGCAGCTGGTTTTTCAGCCTAGAAACTGATGGGTAATTTCACCCTGGCCCTAACCCTGCCTTTTCCCTTTCCCTATCACAGCCCACATCCTGTTACTGTAATGTGCAGCAGGATTTCTTCTCAGCTGGAACTGAAATCAGTCAAATATCACTGTGCCTTTGTGTATCCTGATGGCCAGCCAGACCCTGACCGTGGAAGCAAGCCCTCATAAGCCAGGGTCCCCTCATGCTGCCACCAAGGTCCATGACCACTCTACTCATGTCAGCAAAGAAACGTTTCCCCACCATGCAGCGCTAACTTGAAGGGCGCTCATTTACAGTGGTTTCACCTTTGGGGGTGTGTCATGAACCCCTTTGAGAATGTGTTGAAAACTTCGAACCTTCTCCCCAGAGGAATAGGCTTCCGTTTGAGAATTTACCAATGAATTCAGATGGTTTGGGACCTAGCTAGTTTCCCATCCCGGAGAGTCACAGAGCCCATCTGCAGGGCCCTTGATTTCTAAAGTGCCTGGAATATGTTGCCTTCAAATTCAGATGTAACTTAATTTTGCACAAAAGTTCCCTCAGCACTACGGCTTTTAGTTTGCAGCAGGTTCTTAGCCATGTTAATGCTACTTACCCCTGACTGTTTTTAAAATTCTAGCCTGAGGAACACATTTGGATACAGAAAATTAGCGTCTAATCCTACTAATACTAAGGTTTTGTGTTTCAGGTCTGACTACAGCCACATGTCCTCCACCAGCAGTAAGTATGGTTTAAATGTCCTTCAGCACTGGCCTCTCAATCCTGTCTATCTGGGGTACCCATGCTTTAATGGAACACTCGCCCAGGGGATACTGCCAAAGTGTGTGACACAGGATCCTCTGACTCTGAAAGTTGGGGCTCTTCCTGGAGAATTTAGCTGTCCCTTGATTTCAGAACTAGCTATGCCACTACTTTCTCTATGGAAATTGAGCCTGGAGGAATTAGTCTGGGCTTTGTTAGGGCAAATGCTTCTAAAACATAATCAGAGGTAACTCATTCAATCACCAAACATTTATCAAATACCTGCTGCCTGCAGGCTAACAGCTCAGAGCACATTCGTTAGACCCCTGGGTGACCCAATTCATCTGTTGGGCCAATGTCCTACCTTGTATTTCTGCATCTGCAAGTGGGTATCATAGGCGATTATCAGATATGGTTTAAAAAAGGTGATTGGGAATATGTTCATAAACATACTGTAAGCATAGAAGGATGTCTGCATTAAATACTAATTGACAGGCAAATCTATTCATGGGAAATTAAGCCTTATATCTAGGAACAGTTTGCAGTGTTTAAGATCACTATGTAAATGACCAAAGCCATTCAGATTAATTAAACACCTATTTTAAAATAACAAAAAAATTTCTTACAATAAAAGCCCTGATTATTTGAATCAGTAAATACTGAATTGTTTTTTTCTATCTTCCCTGTTAAACTCTCAATTCTAAATAGTACCCAAATGGAAAGACATTTAATTGGATTATTCTATTTATTGATGTTCTGGCTTAGTTTTCCTTTGCAATAAGAGACTGTGCAGAAAGCTGTATTTCTGGAATTGTAATTTAGTGTCAAATTATATTTAGTTATTAGTATAACTGCAGTGAGTAATCTCTGATCATTCTAGCCAACTGGAGACCCAACATTGCCCCTTAGTTATTAAGAACCATTAGTAATAATGAGAATAATGCTCCAGTGATTTGCATTCCTTCCCTGAAGCTTCTGCATTCCTTAAACTCAAGGAAAGCTCTCTTGAACTCTCTCTCTCTGCTGCCATTTTCATTCCACTCAGTTTTGCCCAGAAGCTACATTTCTTTAAGAATGATTTTTGTGAAGTACTTGCCCAAAGCCTTTGTTCAATTTGTAGCTCTCAAATCAGTCCTCTGGGTCACAACAAAGCACCTCTCTTGTCAGCAAAACTGGTAATTTGGTTTGGGAGGCTTTCCTCTCCATTATTTTAATTGCGATCTCGGAGTTGAAATTTCTCTTGGTGCAACTGGGATCAATAGCCTTTTATTGCTCTTCCTTTTCTTTTTAAATATTTGGTGATTCCCCCATCAGTCTTCAGTGTTGGGACCTCTTGGTGAGGATGGATATGTGTTTCATATTCGAGTTAGGAAATGTATTTGGCAATAAATAATAGAGAGAAAATAATGACTTAAGTTGGCATTTGTTTTCCTCTAACAAAAAAGAAAAATGAAGAAGGCCACGTAGGTCTGATGTGGACGCTCCTTTCATTGTTCTGCTTGGCTTTTGGCTTCTGTCCTTAGAGTTGCCTCAGAGTTACAAAATGGCTGCCTTGACCACAGGCATCGCATCCCTGTTCTGGGCGGGAGGAAGGGGTGAGTGGGTACTGCTGGGCCCTTGGCTGACTTTGTCTAGCATCTGCCTGGCCTGCTTCTCCCAGCCAGGAGAATAAACCCTGACCACATCCAGATGCAGGAGAGGGCCCCTTTAGCAGTCAGTAAACGTAACAGAGTGGACCCTTTCTGAAAAAGAAAAAAAAAATTAAGTCTGAAATCTTAAATCTATCCTTTAAAACACAGGTTTGACAGTGCTGCAATCATCAGGTATTATTTTCCAAGTAGATTTTTAAAACAGCATTTCCCACAAACTACACAATCACACTCAGAGGATTGAGTAGAGAGAAGGTTAATAAGCTTACTCTCCCATCCTGAATAGTGCAGTTCCAGGGTCACTGTCCTTGTCACAACCCAGCTGTGCCAGCATCCTCTTTGTGACCAACAGCTGACTGGTCCCAGTTCCCCCTTGTGGGTCCTATGAGCGGCTCCTGCCTCTTGTTATTTCCCCGCCCTTGGGCAGCCTCTCTGAATGGCTTGTTTCTGAATGCTTCCTGGTTGGCATCTGAGCATTGGTCCTAACCATTTGCTGTTAGGAACTGGATTTTTCTGTCTACTAGTGATTCCTGTTCAGCATTCCCATGATGCTCTTTTACCCGTTTGTGCCTGAGTTCGCGGGGCCGTAACTGCTTCCTTGGGTTGAGCTAGGATTGGAGTCTGTCCATAGCTGGAGTTCGTCACTGTTAGAGCTGACAGGAAAACTTCCTCCCCAGGCGAGAGTTGCTATTTAGGTGTCTTTTCCCTGAGAATGCAGGGGCTGCTTCCTCATGCTGCCTGCACCTGATGGGAGAAGAAGGAAGGTCATCACCTAGAGAAAGTACACGAGCTGCAGTGTGGGAGTTAGGTCCCCTAGGTCCTAGTCCTGGTACGGAGTCCAGGAGGGCATGGTGGTGAATAGGCATTCTGTTTTTTCTATACCTCCCGGGTCCCAGAATAACATTCCCATTGGTTGTGCTTGAGGTCACTTTCAACTCTGGGGGAAGTGGCTGAGGGGGCTTCTTTAATGGATGGTTTTATTCTGTAAATTGGGAATTTTTTTTTTTTTCTACTTGCCATGGATCTGTTTGCCTTTTTACAATTGACAGGGCTGACAAGCTTTTCCCTTATGTTTTCTACAAAGCTAAATGCACTGCTAACACTCAGATCTCAATAAATCATACTATTTCCTAAGAAAGGTGAATTTAATTTATACTCTCGGAATTTTAGGTGGTTTTCCCAGAAATCTGGGCAGAAGATCATCAAGGCACTATGTACAATTTGCATTTTTAAGTAATTTAAATAAAAAGGAGAAATTGTATAAACAGGATAAAAGAAAAACAGTCAGGCCAGGGGGAAGAAGATCAACTGTGCTGTGTGATAATAAATTCCCATCATGTATGACTGAATATTCTCATTCAAATAAAGATTATAGTCATACCTGGAGAATTTCTCTTAGAAGATGCTGGGAGCTGAAAAACGATATTTTTAGGACAGTGTCACATTTCTTGAGACTCTCTAGCCCCAGGATAATGCTAGTAGGAGGCGGGTCAAAGAGTTAACTAGCTCTCTTTATTGGAGACTGTTCCTCTATTTGCCCTCCTAATCTGTGCCTTAGAACTGCGCCTTCTCAAAACTCAGGTACAGTCATTAACTCTCTACCTGGCCCTTACAGATGGCCAGTGGCAGCGGGAATGCCTTGTAGTTTTGTGCCCCTTGGTGCTCTTCAAAATGCAAATGATCAAAGTGAGTCACAGTGATACCGGGGCCCTTGGCAATGCCCTGAATAATTCCCCATATCTGAAATTACGGAGAAATGGCCGTGAACCGTGTGTCCTGCTGATCCAAGCCCAGGACCACATACCAAGCTGTGCAAAACAGGAACATCTCCTGGGTGGGTGGGAGTTACAGAATCTATTCTCCCACCCACCCAGGTCTCAGATTCCTGCCCTCCTCTTGTTTCCCTGGCTTGCTTCTCCTGGCTTCCTGCTCTGTCCTTCCAAGTGACTCAGATAGCTCCCCCATGTCCTGGCCTGCATTCTCATTGCTGCTTGGGCCAGACTCTAGGGCCAGTGGAGTTCTGTCCCCTCAGCTTTCCTGGGGCCACCATGTCTGTGACCTGCCCTCGAGGACAGCCCTGAACAGGCCCAGTGGATTCTGTGGCCCCTTAGACATGCTCTCTTCTTGAGAGAAAGGGGTCAAGTTGATTGCAGGTGTTTTTCAAATAGGAAAGTCAGGTGTCTTAGTTAATTGCAAGGCCTTGTGGCTGATCTCGAGCCACCACAGGAGTTGGCAGGTCCTGCCTCACTGCTGTGTGGGAGGACCTCTCATCCCTCCCCAAGGTTGCCTTGTCTCAGAGGTACATCTTTCCCCAAAAATGCCATCTTCTCCCCTTTGTTTCTCCACAGTTTGATTTCCTTGAAGTTTTAGGGTATCGAAGCATCACATGTTTTGAATTTTGTCTTTGGCCACATCTATGCCTCCCCTCAGTGTAGAAGGAAAAGTAAGCTCCTTGTGAGCTTATTAATTATTACCTAATAAAGGTAAGGAGCTTTGAAAGCAACCCATCGAAAAGACATGACTACGTTCTGTAGAACTCGCCGAGGGGGGATGTTTAAATAAAAATGACCCCTTCTCTATATCCAAGAGCTAAATTCAGGCAAAATAATGAAATATTCATTATTTTCTTTGTTTTCATGAAAGGAGATAACTTATTGGCAGATTGACGTTTTAAGGCCATTTGTTCAAATAGGAAGGTCAATATCTTGGAAGAGGTAGTAGTAGCCAATTTAACTTTGATCCGTTTGTAAATTGCATAGTTTTTATTTTTTTTTTCTTCTGTGCACAATACTTTCCCCATTATGATTTTCAGAGTTAAGTGTTCCTTTAGGGTCTTATTTCATAAGATCTAGGCAAAACCCAGATCTACTCATTAACCCTTGTGGAGAACAGTTTCTGTCATTACATGTGTATATTTCTGTGACCAGTGTGTAGTTGGCAATGGACACAGGTTTGCCAAAAGACCGAAACACCCACCCTCTCCCTCCCCAGCTTCACTCTCCTACTGCAGTTAAAACATTACAAGAAGAGTCACCAGTTTTCTCTAACTTAGAATACAGCCTTTTAGGCAAAGTTAGTTATGGATGGTAATATGGTCTGTGAGGTAGATCGGACCGATCTTAAGTAGCTCAGTTCAGGCCTGTCACTACTGAAACCCATTTCCTACTTCCTCGGTGTTCAGAAGGCTCACTAGTAATACTAAAGATGTTTGATATACTCTCACAAACCCAACAGTTGACATAAAACAAATCAAAGCCTAAGGGAAACTTTGATTTCCAAGTGTGGGAAAATCAGGGTTTTGAATCTCTACTTGGTCACTCCATTGAGCCAGGAGCCCTTAATATTGCCGTGTTCAGCAAAGGAACCCCAAATAAGAGTGACTTCCATTTTTAGTATGTTTAAGCATGTTCTGGCCTCAACAGTCATGTTCATGTGCAGAGCTGCTCTCTATAGAGATTCAGGGTGACCTGCACAGCTGGAATGAATCTGCTGCCTTAGGTAGGCTCTGTGTGAGTGGCCTTGTGTTGGACCACGGTGTCCCTGATAACACAGCCCACCTCAATCTGTGGCCGTGGCTGCAGAGACCAACCAGAAATCAGTAAGATGTTTTGCACGGGGAAAGATCAGTCTGATTTCCTCGTCCATTCTGTCCCCCTCTGTGGCTCTGCCTTCCACCGTGACCGTAGGATTAAAGCTTTTACTCAGAAGTCCCTATCACACTCCCTAGCAATAGGCATCTGGTACACCCACTCCCTGGTATGGCCACGCTCTGATCGCCATGTGGGAAAGAACCCTCGAGGCTTCTTCCCTCGTCCTTGGAATGCACTGGCCTCCCTCCTGCTTGCCCTGACTATTAGGGAGAGGGCCTTGGTGCCGGTGGCTCTTCCCGTGCCCCCAAGCATTGAGGCTTTCTGTGGCAAGTATGGCTTCGGGTTTGAGACACTCATTATGTTCCTGGACTTTCCTCCTCTACCTGGAGCCACGTAGCATGTAGCTTGTAGGTAACGCTAATAAAAAGGCTGCAGTTGTGGGTGTGTCATTTTTTGGCTAGTCTGGCTTGAAGCCACTCGTGTAGAGGCTTAGCCACAGCCTGAGAGCCCAGGTGGCGGGCTTCGGGGCCACTTATTCTGCATTTTGTCAGCTGCCCAGGGGAGGTATTCTTGGCCTGGCAGAGCACATAAATCACCAAACTGGAAAACTTGCTGCTCAGAGTATGGTCTGCAGACCACTGAATCAGTATCACCCTGGAGCGCCTCAGAAATGCAGAATTCCAGGCCCCACCCCAGACCTCCTGAGTCACGTGAGTCGTTTGTACTGAAATGTTGAGGAGCACTAATCTATCTCCTCTCCCCAGTCAGCAAGATTGCTCTTAAATCCCTAGTAGATACGGTCTATCCAAATTTCTTTTTTTTGTAAGAGCATAATCTGTAGGCCCTGGGATTTGCATCATGTCTAAATGAGAAAAAATTTCACTTGACAAATATTTAAATTATGAATTATTGATCATTTAAAAGAAAATTGTGTTCCTCTGCCGAGTGGTTTATTTGAAAACATAGAATTTGTCCTTTTTCAGGCAAGTCAGAGGTGTGGGTTTGGGATTTTTTTTGAGACGCAGGCAGCAGCCTTATCTGTAAGATCACAGAGTAGTAAATGAAGCCCAGTATGAATGAGCTGAAAGCTAGTGTACTTGGACAGTTATTTGACAGTGTGGGTTCTGTATGGCTCAAGACCTCTGCACAGGAACCTGAAAGGCTGAGCAATATTGGTATTTGGCAGTTGATAAGAAAAAAGCAATAACCAAAGATACACATCAGGAAATCAAAGGGTGAAGACAATATACCACCAGTCAACTCCTTTGATGCTGCTACACTGGCATCCATTCCCCAAAAAATATGGTATGGTCCTACTGGCTCCAAAGGTAAGTTTTAATTGTGTGATTTCAACTACATAGAGAGTGTCAATTCCTGTCCAGGATATGAAAGAAAAATGAAGGAAGACTTCTCACAACCACATTTTCCCTGAGAAGCTGACATGACACTTCAGGGACAGCTGGTCTACCAGGGTCATCAGGCCACTCTCTCCTATCCCCAACACCAAGGGAAGGAACACAAGTAAATATCCTTCCATCCCACATTCCTGACATGCTTGGTGCTTTCCCAATTTTAAAATAATTGTTATTTCTCAAATAATACATAGTCATTGTCAAAAAAATCAGAAAATAATGATTAGCAAAAAGAAGAAAACTCAAGATTCCTGCCATCTGGAAATAATCATTAGTCATGATTTGGTGTCTACCTTTATTTTTTTCTGAATGTCTGTATTACTATAGATATATATCATTAGCAAAAATAGTATTGTATAGTTTTATAGTCTCATTTTCTAATTAGGCATATGTGAACTTCTTTGATATCAATAAACTATAATAGTTTGAATATACAGTATTTCATTATATTTCTGTATATTCACCATTGCCCTGTTGTTGGTACTATAGGTTACATTCACTTTTTTACTATTATAAACAGTATTGCCAGAATTACTATTTTTTATTTTTATTTTTTTAAAAATATTTATTTGACAGATCACAAGTAGACAGAGAGGCAGGCAGAGGGGGTGGGGGAAAGCAGGCTCCCTGCTGAGCAGAGAGCCCGATGTGGGGCTCGATCCCAGGACCCTGGATCGTGACCTGAGTTGAAGGCAGAGGCTTTAACTCACTGAGCCACCCAGGCGTTCCTGGAGTCACACATTCTAACACTTTGTACTATCTATGGAGAACTCTGTACAAACCTCCTATTATGGTGGGGATTTTCACAGTCCCATGCTCAGGCATAACAGTAGAACTGCTGTATTTATAATCAAGTGGAACATCACTCCCGAGCTGCCTCCATGCCTAGCAAGCAAAGGCACAGGTGTGTTCTGCTCTGGGACCCCCATCCCTGCGGCGCTGAGCCCAGAAGTGTTGGTGTGTGACCCTTTCTTGGAAACCTTTTGGCATTTAGACTTTGATCAGGTCGCTTCCAGTCTTCTTCCTCCCACTAGAAGCTGAAATGTGGCATCTTCCGAGCTGGAAAGGCCATCCCGCAGCACCACATGTTCTTCTGTGCTGCGATTCATGGGGCAAGCCCTCTGCTTTAAGCTTGCAGTTTTCCTTAGCTCAGAAAGCCTTTTCTGTCTCCAAAGCCCCAGCCCTTGCAACAGAGAGCCTTGCCCTTCAAGACTCTTTTCTGTGCTGTGATCTGAAAAATATATATGAATTTAGAAACTTGATCAATGGATCTCTCTGCCCCCACCCTCCTGAAGCAAGGAACAGCCCAGACTCTACAGGTGAAGGACCACAAGGCAGTCAGAAAATTTGTGGGAAAGGAGAAGTTTGGCTATCCTCTCTGAAATTCATCCGCTATGTCAATTAGAACATATCTCCCACTTTATGTTTTTCTTCTATTTCTCATGTGTGAACACCTTGCTCCCTCAGGTTGTGAGCTCTGGGAGGGACTATTAGCAAGAGGAGGTACTTCAGAGGTAAGGGAGAGCCCCAGATGGGGAACTGGGGAGATGTTCTCTTTCTAGACCTACCATTGAGTCGCGGGTCGACGACCCCCATCTGTGACTTGAGGAGGCTGGACTCAATACCTCAACCATCTCTAATTTTCTGGTCACGTCCAGTAAGCTTGCTCTTCAAAGGGCTGTAAGGTACCTAATTTCTAAAGAAACGGAAACAAGGACCAGGAACGTGTCAGTGTCCTATTCAGAATGGTTAAGCATTTGAATATTTGATTGAATTTGAAGTCACAAAGAGAGTCCGTAGGCTCCATTTCCTGCATTGCTGGTTTGATCCTGAGCAAAGCCAGCACCAGATCTCAGCATTGGTTTTTCTTCTGTGGCATTCAGAAGGTATTTTATAAGGACATACGTAGTGCTTTCTCCCAGAACAGTTGTAATAGCTAACTGTTGTTTGATTTCTCAGCATCCTGCCAGAATAAATCCCTTTGTAAAACGAACTTAATTCCTATAATTGGGAGGATTCCTGCCCCCCAGCCCTAATGGTATTAGAGGTCTGGGGTTCCCTGATGAACAAATCCTCAGGATAGCTTTTGGTTACCATCCTCCCCTTTTGTCTCTTTTGTTTTGATCAATGTATTTTACATCTCAAAACACAATGAATATTCTAATCCTCTTGTTTGCAAGCCCTGCTGCCTCATCTCCAAATCTGTAGAATTTTATTGAAGTCCGGGAGTGGCTTTGCTATGAAAGCCATTTGCTGATGAAAATGACAAGATACACATCAAGTGGCTGAGAACGCATGGAAATTTCTGAGTGGAGGAAAGGATTCTGGGTGAAATGCTAGCATCTCTTCTGTCATTTTGAGCCCTTCAACTTTATAAAAGTTATTATTCTTACACTATTAAGCGTTGGACTTTGGCATTCATCAGACCTAGGTTACCTTCTCATAAACTTTCAAAATCATTACAGTCCTAAGGATGTGGGTAACTCTGCTAGATATGTTATAAGCGTTTCTAGCTGCTTTTGTACCTTCTAACTACGTATCAACCTTCTGGCCCTCTTCCAGAACTTATGTCAAGTTGTGTCAGAATTCAAAATGTCTTTGTCATTACTCTCTGGCTGGCGACTGACCTTGGCTTCTCTCTCCTTTTCCCACCTGGAGGTTTGTTTCAGAATGAAACTTAGAAAGACACACAAAAGAAAATGAATGTCCCTTTTTCAAGTTGGGGGGGGGCGGGAAATGCAGGGTATCTCAAGAATCTACCTTCCTTTCTCTGTTACTTCTTTCTCAATAGAGTCCTGGTTTCAAATGAGCTCAAGAGTGTGTATGTATCACACACTCAGATCCCTGACATTGTTTCTGCAACAGATGGTTAGAATGGAGCAGGCAGTTAAAACACTATAGTTAGAGCTGGAAAAGGCCTAAGGATCAGAAAGATCCCACTCTGTTTTCCTCTGCCAAATGAAAATAGAGGTTTTGGCTTAACCACTCAGCCTGTATTCCATTCTTCAATGACAAGAAAGTGCTGTGGACTTGGGCCGAGAGAGGAGAAGCTCTTTATCTATATTGTGAGCCTAGTTTGGATCCCCTGCGTTACAAACTCCGCTTGTCACTGTGTTGCCATCAGTCTCACCACGAGCACTTGTGACTTTAGCTAGGGCTGGCACTGGGACCAGCCTTGCCACTTTTGCAGCCCAGAGTTGCAGCTCAACCGAAAGCCTTGTCAAAGTCATAAAACTGAGAACGTCTGAGATCTTAGGAGTGGGCAGTGGCAAAGGGAATTGCTTCACTTTTTTCATTAGTTTGGAGGTTCGAGGAACTAGCTTTAAAAAAAAAAAAAAAAAAGCTGTTTAAAGAAAAAGAGCGATGAAGGCAGATTATTCATTACATTCTGGATGAATAGACTCCCTGGAGAAGGAATTTGGAAGCCCCTCTTGGAGAGCATTTACTTCAGGCACTCCGGGAAGACCAGGCAGCTTACTGGTGGGAGGCTGGCCCTTCTGTGGCACTTCACAATGCAGTGGGGTTTGTGTTCGCCACCCCGGAGACGCTCTGCCTCCTGCTCGCTGACCTAATTTTTCTTCACAGCTGCAGCCCGCGCTTGGCATGTCTTTGTGGCATCCCGAGCCACACCTCTCCTGGGGGCTCTGCACTCCCTCAGGAGGGTCTGCTTGACCAGACCAAAGAGCCAAGCCCCTGAATTGTCTGGTGCCCTTGAGGGGAGCTTTAGAAATGCAAATAAGTTTATTCAGCCTCACGCCTGTGCAGTAGAGAATCTCAAGCCAAGCTCAGGGCCAGAGTCCTTAAACCAAGCACCTACAGCAGCTGGAGTTACCCTTGGTCTTGACTCTCTTAGCCTCCCGGGGGCTGATGGGGGCACTGGTACATGGCACTTTATTCGGCTGATGGGAAATGGTTATGACTGCTGCCTTGGAAATCTCTTATGGTACCATATTCAGTCAGGTTTGTTCAGTGAAGTGTCTTGCCTTGATTTAATATATTTGCTCATCCTCTGACTCCCCCAACTAGATTATAAGTTCTAAGAAGGCAGAGAATCTTTTATTCCCCACTTTATCCTACAGTGCCCAGCACATAGTAGGTATTCAATAAATACTACTCGAGCAAATAAATGATTGCAGTTGAATTGCAAATTGTCTCTGATACATTGTGGATAAAATGACCGAGACATCAGCCATTGCCCAGAACTTCCAGAAAGAGGTCTCTGAACTTGTCGTATCTGAAGAGTTGGCCAGGCACTCCATTTGGAATGAGAGATTTGGACTTTCAAGTAGACATACCTGCTGCTGGGAAGCAAGTGCTTTGGGGACACGTACTAGTTTGCCAGTTCTGGGAGGAGGTTCAGCCTGGCAGGCACCAGGCAGTGGGAGACTGCACAGGAGGGCTGGTGTGAAGCCCGGGGGTGCAGAGAATGGCAGTGAGGAGTCCCGCTCAGGCAGCTTTGAGAGGGCTGAGTGGGAGGTCTGACATCGGGACATCTGTCCACAGGCAGAAACACCTCAGTTCCCACCTACACCTTTACCAGACAGAAGCTTAGGATGTCCCTGCAGCTCAGATGTTGCCAGAAACTGCCCTACATAATGGTCACAGCAGACCCTCCTGCCCACATGGCCTGAAGGAGCTAAGGCACAGTGTCAGAGCCCAGCCATGCAAACCAAAGATGGTGGGCTAGGGGCAGAGAAGGCACACTGGTGTGTGCGCTGTGGAGACCCCACTGTCCTCTAGCTGGGTGGCCCTTGTCAGATCCATTAAAATTTCCCTGCAAGAGGGGGTGAATAAACCTCTATCCCAGTATTGTTTTCAATTAAATGAGGTAATATCTGTCAAGCTCTTAGGACAGTCATCTGGCAAATAATAAGAGCTTAACACATGATTATTCGTGTCTAAATCGTCTTCTTTTAAACTTAAGAGACGGCAAAAGGCATATACAGGTGACACGTTGGGGAGAAATGTAACCAGCATTCAGGTTCACAGGATGCCTGTCTCCCAGAAGGCCTGACTCGTGCAGTGCTTTCCTTGAGGTTGGTTTTTGTTTCGTACTATCAAAGGAGAAATCTAATTGTCTCTAATCCCCCGGGAAAGAATCGACCTGCCCTTCTCAGGCAGCCCAAAGTAGTCTCGAGAACTTTGTTACTACTTGTAAATTTGCAAACTCCTAACCGGCCCTGGGGAGGGCTGTCTGCTGCCCCGTTCGTTTCTGGTCTGTGTCTTGCCCAAAGCGCACAGGTGCTCCCTGAGGTCCTTCAAGAAGATGTGTAATGGATATGATAAAAGGCAGCACACATCCCACAGTCACGGCATCTCTGCTTCTCCAGGGAGGCAGAGAGGCCTTCCATGACCATGAATTATTCACGTTTTCCGTCCTTCCCCTCGAATACTCGGTTTCCTGTCTATCTCCAGGAGGCCCATTTTCTTTGGGGTGTGTATAACCCTAGCCCCCTGTGACGGTTTGGAGCTGCACGCCGTGGTTCTTTGAGCCTGTTTATTTTAGGGTCTTGTGCAACGGGCACATGCTGGCGATGGCCAGAGCATATTAACGCCGCCACTCATTCTCCTCCTTCTCAGGGTTGGATTGTAACCACTTTGATCACCCTGGTTGGCGTGGCGCAAACAGAGCTCAGGGGTCGGGTCTTCATCTCCCTTCTTTGCTTTCTCTTGGCTGCATCCCAAGCTGCCCAAGCGAGCGGCTGCTTGGTCAGAGGCCTTTCTGGGTGTCCCCACCCTGCCCCGAGGCTGGGCATCCTGCCTTTCCACAAAGCTGTGAACATTCACTCATCCACAGAGGCTTTGGCATGGCCTTTGTCACTGCTCTCTGGGAAACCTTTGTGCGGCTGACAGAGGGGTCACGGAGCACCCCGACGACAACTCCGTCTCGGAGACTCAGAAGCTCCCTCCTTGGGGGCCTCTCCACACCCAGGCCTCTCACGTGCGTCTGCAAGCACCAGAGGGCAGTGCTCAGATAAACAGACCTGGGCGGGTGCCATCGGGGAGGCGGTTTCCAGGTCATTCTTCCTCAGACACCCAGGGCCAGACGAAAGAGATGTAAATGGGTGTCCAAGACAGGGAGCTATTGGCTGGTGGCTGAGAATCAGTAGGGGGGGTGAGGTAGTAGCAGCATGGCCAGAAACAATGGGGCAAGGCAGCTGCTCATTCTGCTAGGAAATTAGATACAGTGGAGAGAGTAAGCACACTTCTCTGCAGGGCCATCGTGATCGCGCACACAGACCTCAGGTGCTATGTGACTGCGGCAGAGCACTTCACCTTCCTGTGCCTCTATTTTCTGCTCTCTAAAATGGGAGCAAAAATAGCACCCCCTCCCCTTCTACGGTTATTCTAAGGATTCAGTCAGTTCTTATATGTAGAACGTGGAGAAACTGCCGGACTGCAGCGAACACCATGCAGGTGTCAGCTAACGTGTTAACTGTGTTCGCGTCTATGCACACACCCTGAAGAGCAGGTGCGGGGTCTTCCCAGGACTGCCTCGCTGCTCTGACAATGTCTTTTCCTAAACATTCTTTCAACTCCGTATGTCCTTTGTTTCTCTCACAGAAATCATTCATAATTTTCTCGAGGAAATTTCTTCATCCTCCAAATCCTTCAAGGCCTTTTTACCTCTTTCCATTTGTACTGAGCTTTCAAGAATGTTTAGCAATGTCACATGTCCCCACTATTGGGAGATCAGGCCACCATGAAAAAGTGGAATATGCATTTTATTTGATTGTGGTACTTTCTGCTACCTTTCCTGGAGTTACTGACTGACTGGTGGAAAATTGCATTGGTTTGCCTTGTCGCTATTTTTCCTTTAACTGCACTTCTGCTGATAATGGCGCTAATGTTCAACAAAAAGTAGTCAGGTGAGCGAGCAGAAGAGCAAACAAAGAAAAGGACCACAAGAGTCCGTGAATTCTGAGTGTTTTTTAAGCCATCATGATGAATTTCTACTGATTCAAATTTATATTGGATACAAATATACATTGGGGGAACACATGTATTAGAGAACCATGTAAAAGCAAGAATACAATCTAAAGGTGACTGGTTCATCCTTAAAATTCAGCCCATGAGCTCAATAGTGCACAGGTCCCATTGCTAACAGGACATCCCTCTTGGAAGTCATTCCGGCATCTCAGCCCAACATGTCCAAAGTGAAAGCCCTTATCTTTACTCACAAATCTGTCTTTCCTCCTTTATTTCGTATTTCTTCCTTAAGCATCAAGATCCAACCAGAAACATCAAGGTACACTCCTCTCCTGCTTTTTCTGCTCCCCACCACCTCAGGTCTGCGGGGCCCCCAAGCCAGTGGCCTGTGCCTCCTTAAGAGCCTGTGAATCTGTGCCTATTATGTATGCCCACTGACTCCTCCTGTAGCTGTAAGTATTGCTGTGTAACAACCACCCCCACACAGTGGTTTAGAACAATAGTCATTCCTTACTTCTCATATGTCTTGGGCCAGGTGATCTAGACCAGGCACAGCTAAGTGGCCCTTACCGTGTCTCTGTGGGCGTCTGGGATCGGTCAATACAGGCTGGGATCCATGTAGATCTCTTGCT
>CM053605.1:114429337-114449628 GCA_028646535.1 Procyon lotor | reverse complement strand
TTTTTTTTTTTTAAAGATTTTATTTATTTGACAGCGAGAAACACAGCGAGAGAGGGAACACAAGCAGAGGGAATGGTAGCGGGAGAAGCAGGCTCCCTGCCGCGCAGAGAGCCCGATGCGGGGCTCGATCCCAGGACCCTGGGATCTGACCTGGGCCGAAGGCAGACGCTTAACGACTGAGCCACCCAGGCGCCCCGATCTCTTGCTTTCTCACACCTCCTGCTTTCTGGCTAGCTTCTCATGGCCACGTTGGGAGCACAAGAAGGCAGACCCTTCTTGTGACACGTCACCACCGTGTCTTTCTGTTGGCCACAGTTAGGCATATGGTCGACGGTGTCCAAAGTCAAAGGGTGGGGAAATGCATTTCCACCATTAATAGGAGGAACTATAAAGTCCCATGGCAGAGAGCAAGGAGACAGGGCGAGATAAAGAACGAGGGCCAATAATGCAATCTCCTCCAGTGCCAAGTCCTTGTGATCTCTTGTCTAGACTGTTCACTCATCTTCTGACTCCTTACTTTGCCTCCCCCTGACTAGCTCCCCACATCCCTTTATTAAAACTTTCCACTGCCCCTTATCACTACCAAATTGAGCTGAAGCCCTGTATAACTTGGCGCTGGTCCATTTCTCCCGCTGCATCTGTTGCCATGTTTCAGAATTACTCACCACCCCCTTCCAAATGTGCTTGTTTTTTTGCACAGTTCTGTGCCTTCATAAACCATCTTCCCTCTTCCTGCAGTGATCTCCCCCATGTTTGAGGTTATTATGAGTGAGATGTTGTTTACCCTTCAAGGCACAGCTCACATGGTGCCTCCTCCAGGAAACCTCCCCAGAAGCACTCTGGAGGAAACGTTGCTCCTTCCTTTGCCCCGTGGTGGTAAATTGGAATTACATCATGCTTATATGAAAATCATACAAATTCAAGATTACATGCTCATGCTCAGCCAGAGGGGGCGGGGCTTGAACAATGCCACCCATCATTCTAGTCCATGATCATGGAAGTACTCTGACTTGACTGCTGTTACCTTGGTCATCCTTATGTTTCTGAAGCCTCTTGTAGGGTGAAAGGCACAGCCTGCTGGTGGTGGGGGGGTCTGGGCCTTACTGATACAAGACTATTCTTTTGTAACACAAGCCTTGCAGCAAGCCTATGGTTTCATCTGGTGTTTAGCCAGAGGAACACCTATCTAGCTACAGTGTCTTGCTCCAAGTAGGACCTTCAGTACTGTATTGGAAATTCAAGGGACTGTCAGTGGTAATATTGTCTCTAGGTAATTTTTACCTCAGGGTGACTTTAGAATCTAACCCCTGCCAAAAATGCTACTCTACTGTATTTCCTATAGGCACATATCAGGTTGAATGTTAATTTTTTTGTGATTGTTTATAGATTTATTTGTGGCTTATGGTTATTCAGAGGGCTACTGCTGTGGGTGTGCAGGTTGTACACTGCACAATTCTAAGGGAGCAGCACTATTCACACCAGAGTCTATGTAAACAGATTCCCATAATACTCAGTGATACCAGCTTCCTTGTTTTTCCAGTGCCTGATACATAGTGATTGTTCAACAAATGTGTAAATAAATGAGTAAATAAGAAAGGCAACAACAAACTGAATTAACTATTCCCAAGTGAAATAAGTTAACAGAGTTGAAAATTCAGACAAGTTTTGATCCAACAAAATAGAAACTATGTTATCATAGGTGAATGTGATGAAATATACCTGCAAGCCTATTTGGCATGTCTTGCAAAGCTAGAAGAAAATTACTTCTCATCTTGTAAATTGATTGAGGTTATTGTTCATAAAAGCACATCACACTCCTCGAACATTATTGACTGCATGACCTGATACCCTAGTGGATATTGTGAAGCATGTGTGGGATGACAGATCTCCATTCTAGATGAATCTAATCCCCCAAGTCACAACAGAGTTAAAGATTTCTTGATTTCCCTTGGATGAGTCATAAAGCCTGTAAAGATGCAAATAGAGCCATCTTAGAGAAGAATAAGCCTTTTATCAGGTCATCTGAGAAAATATGCTGAGTGTTTCTGAATTAGAAATACGCAAGTGTGGCCAGCAAACTGTTCACTCTTTGAGTTTAGTGGTGCCAAGACGTGCCTGGCACAGCCCCTAGCGTGAGATGTGAAGAAAGGATTCCATAAATGTTTGTGAGGTGAATGAACAAGAGAAACCAATGAAATAAGCAAATCTGAGGAGTGCAGTGGTAGAGGGATCATTCGTGGGGTAAGGAGCTGCAGGTGCTTTGGGAAGTATTAAATAAATGGTGTACCCTGAAGGTCACAGCATCTTTTCTGATGGCCACGGTATCCCTTCCAGATTAGTGGAGGTTGGACTTTCTGCTGAGTATCTGGAAGTACACTCAACCTGATGCTGTTGGGGGGCTCTCCTAGCCCTGCCCAGTTTGGGGGCTGTCCCTAGCAATACTTCTCTAGTGTTTGAGCTGCCAGGGTTTTCGTAGGTGAACTTGGGATCCGAAAATCCTATTGATCACAGAATCTGTTCATTCAGCCCTTAGCATCTCTTCCTGTCACCGCAGTGCATGTCATCACAGGACCCTTTTAATGACATAGTCACCATCCGATTTTGTTTCTTGTGATGCCCCCAGGTGAGCTGTCTGTGGAGGAGGCGCAGGACCCTTTCCTGGTTAGCATCCACATCATCGCAGACCCCGGGGAATCGCAGCCCCTACAGGAGGCCATCGACAAGGTCCTGGCTTGGATCCATCCAGACCTGCAGCTGTTCCGGGTCTCGGAAAGGAGGGCGTCGCGGCGGCGGCGGAAGCCCTGGAAGGTGGCGCAGCCGGCGCTGGCGGTGGTTCTCTTCCTTCAGGAGGAGTATGGCGAGGAGCAGATCCTGCAGCTGCACCGCACGCTGCAGCGGCCGCCCTGGCGCCACCACCACACGGAGCGCGTGCCCGGCCGGTTCCTGCCCTACCTGCCCTGCAGCCAGGACTTCTTCACGCTGGCGCCTGGGACCCCGCTGTGGGCCATCCGGCCCGTGCACTACGGCAAGGAAATCGTGCGCTTCACCATCTACTGTCGCCACGATAACTATGCTGACATCCTCAAGTTCTACGAGCTGATCCTCCGGCGCAGCCCCAGCCAGAGGAAGACGGACTTCTGCATCTTCCCCATCTTCTCCAATCTGGATGTGGACATCCAGTTCTCCCTGAAAAGACTGCCCTGTGACCAGACCCCGGTCCCCACCGACTCCTCAGTGCTGGAGTTCCGGGTCAGGGACATCGGTGAGCTCGTGCCTCTGTTGCCCAACCCCTGCAGCCCCATCAGTGAGGGGCGCTGGCAGACGGAGGACCTCGATGGGAACAAGATCCTTCTGCAGGTACCTGGGGCGTTGGGGGGCAGGGGTGGTGTCTGTCTGCGCCTGCCTTGTCTGCTGAGGGAAGGGGGGAGAGCAGGGAACCAAGTGGGTCGGCTCTGCGAGAAACCCGTTACCCGCAGAACCTGGTAAAGAGCAATGAGTTAAGAAAAAGGAGGGATCAGTGCCCCACTGAGTGGCTCTTAGACAAAGCCAAGGTGTCGCTACACCGCCTAAACAGAAGAGGAGGCTCTCTGCGTTGGTTGTTTTCACTTGGCTGCGAGCCTCAGCCAGCAACTGCCAGTTCCTCTGTGCGCCTCTTCACCTGCTGTTTGAGCCGCCACTAACTGCTCGTGGCCCCCAGCGATTTCAGTTGGGCTTACATCCCAGGGACCTTGCTAGTTCAGATTCCTGAATCTGCTCCCTCACACTTACGGAGTTTTTACCAGTGTTTTCTTCACTTCCCCAAAGGACCCTCAGGAAAACCCAGCTCTTTGAAAACTGTCAACTATATTGAGAGAAGATAGAGGTCTCCTCCTACCCTCTCACACCTCCCCACCATCAGCCCACCACCCTTCTCCTGCAAGGCAGGAAGTAGGCTGTCAGAATCCAGTGATCACTTACAAAATTACTTTCTCATAAATATTTTAAGAAGTAAGCAATGCCTTTGGAGTTTTTGACTTTAGTAAGCTTGGGAAGGGGTGAATGAATACATCTTAAGGGAATGGATGCAGTAGACTGTCCTTTTCCTCTGTGGTTAATCCTTCACTTAGTTCCTGGACCTCTTTCTCCTCCCTTCCTTCCAGTGGTTTCTTGATACTCTTTTAGGATCATTAATTATTATACTCGAGAATTCAAAATGCAGCACGTAGACTTAAGAATGTCCTGTACCTGGCCCTGCCTGATAAATGCTTCCTAAACCCAGGCTTTCTGGAATTAACATGTAAATCAGTTCCAAGCATACAGGACTTTGTTTCTCTGAAAAACCTCTGGCTCAGGCATCTCCATTTTCCCATTTGGCTACCTGGAGGGAGAAGTTGATAGTGCATCAGGGGCCGTTGTCTTGAAAGGTGTTGATCATAGTTACTCGAATCACAGGTAAAGCCGCCTGGCTTTTCTTGACTTTGACATCAAACATCAAAACTGTGATCCACATGTCACAAAATGAAGTGAGAATTTGGCACATGTCAGAAACCTGGTTAAAACTACAGCCAGGTCACTTTGCTCAAGTCAGAAAGGTCACCTCTGAGACATTTACGGTTTATAGGACACAGATAATTTTCTGATTTTCCTTTGAACTGTACAGATAAGAAACTAAATATCACTTTATTATTCAGTGAACTGAATGCTAGTTCCCATTTGCTCTGTAGTCTCCTTTGAAATGTGAAAACAAAATTCTTCAGTGTTCGAAGGCAGCCAGTGCCGTACGCAAAATATAATGCAGCTGAAAAAGTAAAAGTAAATGGAAGGATTTTGTTTATACTAAAAGACCAAAATTGAATGTGATTGTTTTGAAGGGACTTCTTCCTTTTTTGCAGTAATTAGAATACTTTTTTGCTCGATGACTATAATCACGTAAGTGAGAGAACAAAGTATAAAACCTTGGCCTGGACCGTGCTCAAAGGGAACCATTGAAAGAATATTTCAAAGAAGATTCACACATTTAAATGGTTATAAAATCTGTACAGGTGGAGGCTTTTGAAGTTCGAGCATCAAAGTGTGAAAAGAGTAAGAAAAAAGATTTTTATCTTGGGTCTCAGGAATGCAGGCGTTTGTTCAATATAGTAATATGTCGAGGAGATAAATTAATGTGGACAGAAATGATTAATATCGCCCTGGTAATTCTTGATGATGTCCATTTACAGGTTACTGGGACTGAATCACTGCAGAGAGAACCTTCTCTAGCATGAAATGAGCACCTGCTTGGCTCTTTAGCTTACTTTTACATTAAAATTCATGTCTTGGTCTTTAGCAGAATTAAGATCTTTAAGTCATAGAGAGGAACCCCATTGAGAGAATGCCTTTTATCCACATCATCCTTAGCAGTATATCTTTCCCAAGTTACGGTTTCAATGATAACCTTTAATATAAATGCTTTTGTTCAGTTGGGTGGAATTATACGCTGCAACAAATCTTGTTTAGGTAGTTTTTAGTTGCTTGCTTAAAATATAGACTGAATTTTCTTTACTCATCCTGTCCCATTAATATTCCATATTCCAGAGACCTCCTCCTCTGATTTAATTCCTCTGGAAGACAAAAGATGAAAGGTTTTCTTCTGGGGGCTACTCAGCCTTTTATAAGATTTTGAAATGTTTTTGACTAAGATCTGATAAGCTGGAAAAACAGGCTTTCTCCTCCTGAAACTCATCTCTCCTTGTTTCTTTGCACTGCCTGATCCAGGGGGAAAAGGCAGGGAAGAGGAGGGTGGGGAGTTTCTAGCAGCAGAAGTTGCCTGAGATCCCTCTGGAAAAATGCATCCTAGAAATTTGCATTAATGCTCAATGATGCTAAAGTACAGCTTTCTGGATTAATGGCCCATGTTCTGTGAATGTTTCCATTTCTCCTAGAGCTGAACTAACATTGTACCTTAGACACAACACCTCTTTATGATTCCCTTTACTATTTATTGAAGAATAGTATAAATAATATATAGAAAAATACATATAAGTATGCAGCTCAATGAATTTTTACAAATTGAACAGTTGTGTAAGCAGCACCCAGCTGAAAGAACAGAGAAACAGAAGAGAAGGCCTCTTCCCAACTCCTGTGATGCCTTCCCTTAAGTGAACATACTAATTACTTTATGTTGCACAAAAGGGGGAAGAAGTACCTACTCAAAGAAACTGGGAATGTGTGTGTGTTATCTTTTTTTGTACTTCTAAGTAGAGATTATATTTTAAAAAGTTTAAGATAGCGGACAAAAAGATTAATAAAAATAATTAGACAGCAAAGGGACTTGAAGTAGATGGAATATATTGATAGGAAAGTCGGAAAAACCAAAGATAACATCCAAAACACATGCATTTCCTGTATGGTATCTAGAGCCAGTTGGTAGCCGCGAGCCACATGTGGCCATTTAAATTTAAAATTTGAAATAACCAAATACAAAATTCAGTTTCTCCATCTTACTAAATACAAAAGACACTTTCTCTGTCTTACTAAACCCCACGTGGCTAGTGGCTACCGTACTGGATAGCACAGATACAGAAGATTTCCTTCATCACAGAAAGTTCTGTTGGACCACATTCCTCCAGAAGCAGTTCCCATATTTGACTTAAAGTTCTCTAGCAGCAGAAACAAAGCGTAAAATCATCAGCAATAGGATTTAAAGTCCATAAGGTACAAATACGCCATGTTTAAGACACACAAGTCCTCTGGGTTCTGACTCCTGGGAGCAGTGCCCCCCACCTTCCCGTGTCCACGGTGGAGTCAACAGCCCACCTTCAGCAGTACCCCTAGAATAACTGCACCAGGGCCTCACCAACCTCTTTCTTATATGGTGCCTGCACAGTGGGCCAGGGTGCCTGGCCAAGCATAATGCAGAAAAAACACCACACAGAGGAAGGGTGGGCAAAACAAAGTGGTCCCCACCACTCCTGGGGACTTGGCTTGATCCCAGAGGGAGGGATACATCTTCAGATGATCTCTCCAGATTTGTTTCTCTTGGGCAGGCTTTTGGTACATAGTAACAGTGAGTTTGGCTTTCTTATTCCCAGCCAAGTGTCTGTCACACACCTTACCATGTAGCCGGTCAAGCAGGGTCATAGGTCCTGCACCTCAGCCCATCTGTGCTGTGCTGCCATCTTAGAGCGCTCCCAGGAATCTGATGAGGGCACAGGCCTCAATGGAAGGCTATCTGCCTCCTCTGGAGACCTCCCATGGGCAGAGACAGCCCTCCTTAAGAAGTGACTGGGGGTCCCCGCAGACAGACAGACAGAAGCACAGCTGTGGGCCCAAAGCCCTCAAAGTTCCACAAGGAGAACATGACTGCAGCTGTAGGCTGGGAGATGTTGAAAGCTTGTGGCTCTGCGTTGTCCAAGAGGCAAGGTAACGTAACAGTGGCGTCTGACTGAGTCTTTGGAGGTCTCTTTCCATGGAGGATGGCCACCAGCTGTTCTTTGTGTCTGCGTTAAGGCAAAAGGGGCTATTAGTTAAAAAAAAAAAAAAAAAAAAAAAAGGATTTAAGCTTTAAAAGGCAAGAAATCTGACACAGAGAATTGTTAAGAGTTTTCAGGCTCGGTCTCTGGGACTTTCTTTGCTGGAGAGCTTTGACGGTCTCATCCACATTAACTAGTTTCTTGTCTTCACGTAGCTAGGGTCTTGACTAGAGCATCCATCTCGGGGTCCCAGGGACACCAGCGCTGTTGAGGGCAGGGAGACAGATGCTGATGGGGAAGCAATCGAGGGGCTGAGTGGGACTCAGAGACTTTGTAGAAATGTTTTATTGTTGATAAAATACACATAACAGTAAAACGTGCCATCCTGACCATTTTTAAATGTACCGTCACTTAAGTACATTCACAATGTTGGCACAGATGTCACTGCTGCCATCTCCAGGCCCCAGCATTCTTTCCATCTGGCAAAACTGAAACTCTACCCGTTCAACAACCCCCCCTGGCAACCAGCATTCCACTTTCTGTCTCAGTGAATTCGACTACTCTAGGTAGCTCCCATAAGTGGAATCATACAGTATTTCTCTTTTCATAACTGGCTTATTTGACTTAGCATAATGTCTTCAAGGTTCATCCATGTTGTAGCATGCATCAGGATTTCCTTCCCAAGTCTAATATTCCATTATAAACATGGTGCATTTTGTTTATCCTCTCATCTCTTGATGGACACTGGAGTCGCTTACACTTTTTGGACTGTTGTAAATAATGCTGTTGTGAACATGGGGGTACAAATACCTGTCAGAGTTCCTACTTTTACTTCTTTTGGGCCTATGCCCAGAAGTGCAATCACCAGGTCCGATGGTAATTTTGTGTTGGTATTTTTTTTGTGGAGAGGAGCCACCATACTGTTCTCCATGGTGACTGTACCATTTTCTATTTCCGCCAACAATGCACAGGGTGAGACTTTTTTTTTAAGAAAGCAGAGAAAGCCTTGCTCTTTATGAGGCCACAGCGCATCATTTTTCTGCTCTGGGAGGTGGGAAAGAATAGAGCAAACATTGAAATGAGACTTGTTTTATTATGATTCACCCCATGCACTCCAGAACGAGACTGTGTAGCAGAAATTCTGAACCTGCCATCCTTGGACCCCAAGCACAGTTTGCGTGCATGTGTTTATGTGCATCATTGGAAAAGATGCATCAGATCTATCTTCTTCAAGATTAAGACTCTCCAGAGGCTTCTAGTGGCCCTTGCAGTCCCTTCTAGATCTTCACCAAGGTCTAAGGTTTTCTATCAGCTGGCCACTTCTTACCTCTCAAACTTTATCTCCCACTTCTCTACCCTCTTGCTCCTTTATGCCTTCCATATTGGCCTTCTTTCTGTTCCTCAGATGTAGCAGGCTCACTCTTCTTGCCTCAGGACATTTGCACTTACTCTTCTGTCCACCTGGAATGATCTCCTCCAAGATCTTCATTCACATGGCAGTTTCCTTCTCATCATTCAGGTTTTAGAGACTCCCTACCTGACCCACTTAAAGCAGCTTCCTTTCCTTGGCCCTAGCATTCTCTATTATATTATCTCTCTCCTTTTTCACTTGCTACTATCTAAAATTATTTTGTATATGTATCTGTTTTCTTGTATATTATTGGTCTCTACTATTTGATTGTCAATTGAATGAATGAATTTGAGGTTGGGGAAGAGGGCCTAGAGCCATGAATCTCAAAGGGGTCCACGACCACCTTTATAGCCCCTTCTGTCTGGGTTGTGATCCCATACTGAAGGAAGAAACTTTGGCCAACATTTATTGGACAACCCCTCTGTACCAATACTGTCCCTCCCTACTCCCCTTCAGTAGCTCACCGTCCGGTGGAGGTAGTAGTCATGCAAACCAAAAATCCAGCAGAATGTTCCAGGTGCTGTGATTTAAAATACTCCTAGGGGGCAATGTATTTTCCAGGTTTTGCAGCCAGATGTATTGGGGTTGGACCCTAACTCTTTTACTTCCTAGTTGAGTGATGCCAGGCATGTGAGATTACATTGCTGAGACTCTCTTTTCTAACCTGAACCTTGCAGAGTTACTCAGACACTTAAAGTTTCTCTCAGGTGCCACTCAACACCAGGAACCAGTGAACAGTAGCTGTCGTCACACAAAGGGCAGGTTGGTGGATGCCTGCCTGGGACCAGGGGGTCACGAGAGGCTTCTTAGCAGAACCAATGCCTGAGCTGAGCTGAGGGCGGCTGTGGGGCCAGGGGACCCAGGGGAGCTGCAGGGCAGCAACAGGCACGAAGGCCCAAGCAGGGCTGCAAGACCCCAGGGCAGTGGTCAGGGTTCTGAGCTGCCATCAGAGGGCGGTGGCAGGGGGAGAAACCAATGCGAAAAAAGGCAAACTATTGTTCAGATACTCAGGACAAAAACGCCAGAGTCATTTTGAGGTTTTCCCTTTCGGGGGTCCGTGTTTGTTCCCCGTGCAGAATACACACACGACCTGCCTTCTTCTCGCCCCTGGTGGAGCCCCCGGAGCCCCTGAGCAGCTCTTGATTTCTGCAGCCCATTCTCCCCTGCACAGCTGGAGGGCCCTTCAGAACATGATCGAGGCCTGCAATTCCTGCTCAGAGCCCCCGGGGGCTCCCATCGCGTCCCACATGGAACGCAAGCCACTTCCCTGGGGTGGCCGGCAGGCCCGGTGCTCCGCCCCTGTCCCACTGTTCTTGCCTCTCCTGCCTCCCTCCGCCCAGCCTCCTGCCTCCTGTCCACCCTTCAGAACACCCTGGGCCTCTCCGTCCCCTCTGCCAAGAGCCACCACTGCCCACTCCGCCCCCTGACCCCAGTGGCCGTGTGCCTGCTCCCTCAGCCCCTCGGTCCCCACTCCATGTGCCCTCATGAGCAAGGCCTGCCCGGCCACCCTGTCACCTCTGCGCTCACACTTGCTTTTCCTCCTTTTAACACGCTCTCTGTTGGCTCAGCGTCAGCCCCTTGAGGGCAGAGACTTTATCTGATGCGCCCACTGGCATGTCCCTGGTGCCCTGAATAGTGTCTGGCACGGATCCAACACTTGGTGTTCAAATGAATATAAGAAGGAAAGACAGAAGTGGGAGAAGTGGGAGGCTTGGGGGCTGTTTCGGGCCTGCCAGGTGCAGGCAGACAGAGCAGTGGAAAGCCTGGGAATGGCTATTAGGAGGAGATGGGGGACAAGGGGGGATGCAGAGGAGGAGAGGGGCTGGGAGGCGCAGAAGGGAGCACTGGTTGGGCCGTGGTGCGTGCCAGCCGACTCCGGTGGGACTCGAACCACAGAACACTGGGCAGAGGGCAAAGAGGAAGCGTGGATGGCCTCCCCTGGCTGCTCCCGGCCCTTCATGCCAGGGCCCGCTTCTCTTCTGTACAGAGAATAGTGGCGGTGCCGACAGGAGCCCTTCTGCCCCGCTCCCCCTCCATCGGGCATGGGAGCGGCCCTTGTTCTGGGGGAGCCTGGAAGAGGAAAGGAGGGCCCAGCCAGCATCTCTGGGAAAGCTAAGACACACACAGCACTAGTCCACCCTCCAGGTATGGCGCCTCTGCTCCCAGCTACCAGAAACAGGGGCAGACCACCTCCAGTTGGTCAGCTTTTCTCCTGGGTATGAGCTGACGCAGGGAGAATTCAGCCAAGAAGTAATCGTGATGAGATCATGAATATTAATTGCTCGCTTAGAAGGTGCTACGCTTTGGGGCTAACTGTACTCCAGTACTTCACGTTACCCTCGCGGTATTTCTGCCCGTGGGGGCCATTTGCACCCTGACCCTGCAGACGCACACCCTGAGATTTAGGCCTGGTAACTGCCTCTCCCAGTTACTACCAGCCTCGGATGGCAGGTCGGGCAGGGGCTGGCAGTGGTCCTAGGCACATCTGATTCCTGAGCGCATGTCGGCTGGGCTGTTCCCTGTGCTTTTCTGAGGGACCCAGTAGGGGCCTGGACATTCCGTCTGCCAGTGCTACTTAAACTTCAGCAGGCATGAAAATCGTAGATTCCTGGGGCCTGCTTGCAGAGACGCTGGTCCAGCAGGGGCAGGGCAGGCCTGATCCTGCATTTCTGGCCAGCTCCCGGGCTGCTGCCCACTGCTCTCTGTGCACCTTCACCAGGCACAGCGTATTCTCAGGCAGGACTCCCCACTTGTTGCTTCACATTTGATTACCACTGCCCTGGGCGCGTTCACCTTTTAAGAGCAGACTTGGGATAGATTATCAAGAGCACAGGTTGCAAGTTGGTGGTGATCATTTCCCAATATACACATGTACTGAATCATTCATTATGTCATACAACTGAAATTAATATGACACTTCATGTCAGCTCTATACCAATTTTTTTAAAAAAGGGAAAAAAGTTAAGTCACAAGGAGCGTCTGGAAGATGAGCTGAGCTTCCTAAAACTGTTTTAGTTTTGCTTTGTGTTCATCAGAATGGAATTGCTAGGTTTTTTTTTTTTCCTTAAAAAAGAATAATAATTCTTTTCCTCCCCCCGGTAACTAGAAACCCACTGGAGCCCATTTGTTTGTTGAAGGTATTTCCTATTTTATTTTTTTTTAATTTAATTTAATTTAATTTTATGTTATTTTATTGAAGTGTAGTTGACATACTGGTTTTAGGTGCACAACATAAGGATTCAACATTTATATGCTTTATGAAGTGATCCCCACAATAAATCTAGCTCCCATCTATCCCCATACAGAGTTGTTATAATACTATTAATTATTTTCCCTATGGATTGCCCATGTTTTATTTATTTTATAATTGGAAGTTTGTACCTTTTAATCCTCATCCATGATTTTAACCATTCCCTACTTCCCTTCCCTCTGGCAACCACCAGACTGTTTTCTGTATCTATGAGTCCATTTCTGTTTTGTTTTGTTTTTTAGATTCCACATCTAAGTGAAATCATACAGTATTTGTCTTTCTTTGTCTGATTTATTTACCATAATATCTTCTAGGTCCATCCATGATGTTGCAAATGGCAAGATAGCATTCTTTTTCTATGGCTGGATAATGAGTGTGTGTGTGTGTGTGTGTGTGTGTGTGTGTGTGTGTGTGTACGGACACACCACATGTATATCCATTCGTCTATCAGGGCACACTTGGGCTGCTTCCATATCTTGGCTACTGTGAAAAACTGTCGCCATAAGCATAGAGGTGGCTATATCTTTTGAATTATTGTTTTTGCTCTCTTCAGATGAACACCCAGAAGTGGAATTCCTGGATCATAGGGTAGCTCTATTTTTAATTATTTGAGGAAACTTCATAGTGTTTTCCACAGAGGCTACACCAGTTTGCATTCCCACCAACAGTGCACGAGGGTTTCTCTTTCTCTACATCCTCACTAACACTTGTTATTTCTTGTCTTTTTGAAAATAGCCCTTCTGACATGTGTGAGGTGCTATCTCATTGTGGTTCTGATTTGCATTTCCCTGATGATGAGTGATGTTGAGCATCTTTCTGTGTGTCTGTTGGCCATCTGGACGCCTTCTTTGGAGAAATGTTTATTTGGGTCCTTTGCCCATTTTTAAAATTGGATTGTTTGTTGTTGTGATGCTGAGTTGTACGAGTTATTGATGTATTTGGGATATTAATCCTTTGTCAGACATATGATTGGAAAAATCATCTCCCATTTGGTAGGTTGCCTTTTTGTTTTGTGGATGGTTTCCTCCACTGTGCAAAACCTAAAATTTTGTATCCCATTCCGAGGACTAAGCCTGCTATCCATTGCACAGCAGCTACTCGGAAGACATTAGTTTGTCCCTCCTTCCCACTTGGTCTCTCATATTCTCAGAGTAGGGGTGCACTCACCCAAGGGGCAGGACATCCACTCACAAAGAAGGAAGACACAATGTAAACAGGAGGTCATGGAACATGCCCATTTGCTATACTCGCAAGGTCCGTGGCTCCCAGTCCAGGCTCTGAAGAAAATTGCTGTGCCCCTACTGGGTTATTTTATCAGTACAGACTATGCAGGGTGGTTGAATGTCTCCTTCAGAAAAATCCTTTCCCAGAGCATCATCTGGGTTTGGCATTCCTGCAGAATGTGTAAGTGACATCATAGATCATAGCTCTTTCAGGCCTGGAAGGAAGAGCAATTTTTTTTTTTTTTTTAGGGAAATGAAAAAAAAAAAAAGAAGGAGCAAACTGTGATTATAGGCCTTGGCAAGATTTGGAATCAGATCTTTGAGGCAGAAGAAGGAAAATGAGGAATCATAAGCATGTTTTCTGCTCTTAATCTCAGAGCAACTTTCCTCTTGGCCTCCTTGTCTCACTGAATCTATGTGGTGGTCTGTCCAGTCATGTTTAGTGGCAGATCTGCAAGAAAGTGCTGCTGTCTCCACATGTGACAAAGGGCTCCCGGCAGGCAGGGCTGGTCCCCTGCAGGTCAGCCACATTGTGTCTGGGAAGTAAACTGCAAGAGAAGTGGACAGTCCCGCACTGGAGGAGCTGTTTGAGTTAGTAAACGCTTTCCTCTCAAGTACATATGGTACTGGAAACAGACAAAATGGCCAGGAGAGTCCCTGTGTGCCAAATTCACCAGCTGGTCCAGACCATTCCATGGAGTGTGACGTGTGCAAGCGTGGTGTGGCCAAGTGGGGTGTGGTGGGTGTGCCTCTAGGCAGCACCTCCTTCGGAGGCCAGGGACAACAGGACCCCAGCCAGTGCCTTCTGGGAGCCAGCGGCCAGGCGTCTGAGCTGTAGATCTCACAGATCTAGACGAGCTCCTGTTTGCCTGGTGATCTGACAGCTCCGTCAGGCTGGCCTAACCTTAAAACACCTACTTTAGCCTTCACTGAATTTTCTTCCTGTGTTAATGTATTTTTTGTTACCGTCCAGTTAACCATTCTTAGGTGTTTTTATATTTTCTTATTTTTTTAGAAAGTAATGAAACCGAATCACCCAAATTTTGTTTTGGAAATTAGAATTTTTAATTTAAATTTTAATTCGTGAACATACAGTGTAATATTGGTTTCTGGAATAGAATTCTGTGATTCATCTCTTACATACAACACCCAGCGCTCATCACAATAAGTGCCCTCCTTAATGTCCATCCCGTCTAGCCCCTCCCCACCCACCTCCCTCCATCACCCCTCAGTTTGTTCTCTATTGTTAAGAGTCTCTTATGGCATGTTTCCCTCTCTTTTTTTTTTTCATTTTCCCCTTCTCATATGTTCATCTGTTTTTCTTAAATTCCACGTATAAGTGAGATCATATGGTATTTGTCTTTCTCTGGCTTAGTTCACTTAGCACAATACACTCTCATTCCATCCACATCGTTGCAAATTGCAAGATCTCCTTCTTTTTGATGGCTAATATTCCATTGTGTATATATACCACATATGTATCCATTCCTCTCTTGATGAGCATTTGGGCTCTCTCCATAGTTTAGCTATTGTTGATAATGCTGCTGTAAACATCGGGGTGCATGTACCCCTTCAAATCTATATTTTGTATTCTTTGTATTTTGTATTCTTTAAATACCTTCTAGTGCAACTGTCGGATCATAGGGTAGTTCTATTTTTAACTTTCTGAATACCCTCCATACTGTTTTCCAGAGTGGCTGTACCAGTTTGCATTCCCACCAACAGTGTCAGAGGGTTCCCCTTTTTCCACATCCTCGCCAACACCTGTTATTCTTGTGCTTTTAATTTTAACCATTCTCACAGGTGTGAGGTGGTATCTCACTGTGGTTCTGATTTGCATTTCCCTGATGATGAGCGACATTGAGCATCTTTTCATGTGTCTGTTAGCCATCTGGATGTCTTCTTTGGAAAAATGTCTATTCGTGTCTTCTGCCCATTTCTTAACTGGATTATTTGGTTATTTTGGGTGTTGAGTTTGATAAGTTCTTTATAGATTTTGGATACAGAACTTAGAATTTTTTTTAATAACTCTGTTACTGCTACCATAACAGAGCATTTTAATACATTTTCTTTCGGTTCTTAGTTTTTGTTTCATTTTGTTCTTTGGTCATGTCAGTGGTATATGTTGGTTTTCTTTAAAACCATGTCATGTTTACTTTTTCTCTTTCACCTGTCCCCAGAAAATGTCAGAAAAGAACCTTTTGTAAAAGGCTTCAGACCTTTTGGTTAGTTTTCTCTTTCTCACCTCCAACCTTTTATCCAGTGAATGAAAATTCAAACATTACTTTGAGTGTAAGGAAGTTTCTCCCTGATTCTTGGCTTCCTGCCAAGAGAATGAGCCCCTGGCCCTCTGAAACTTTATGCTGAGGGAATTTCTGTCCCCTTCTTTGTACTCCCATGCAGCTTTGCCACCCAAGACGTCTTGGTTCCACTAGCTTGGATTTTTGAATATTCCCACATCACCAGCACCGAAGGGCCTCGAAGTTTCAAATCACCCACCCAGGCCACAGGAAAGTAGAGAGGGCTCCTGGACCCACCGTAGCCCCTGCTGTTGTCAGTGGGAGCCTGAAAGCTGCAAGCCAGGCCCTCAGGCGGGAGCCCTGAGCTTTCCCACTGGGTGACCTCTCCCTCCACCTCGTGGACCAAGGTGGGGGGCAAGGTAAACAGTAGGCCATGAAGGGAGGCAGCAAGGAGCAGAGGGTTCAGTCACGGAGAGGGGCAGCCGCAGCGGCAGCAGGAGGCATAGAGCCTGGACAGACTCCAGTCCCGGCCCGCGGGGTTCTCTGTCCATCTGCTGCGGAAAGCTGCTGGCCTGTGTGCCACAGCACCAGCCCTGCTCCCAGGAGACCGAGTGTGGCTCCAGGTCAGGGAGCGTGCTTCTTCCTCTGCGGGTACTCTGCCATGCAGGAAGGGGACACCTGGATCTGACCATCCTGCTCTGCCCGAACGGGGTCTCTGCCCTGCTCCCTGCCCTCTGGATCTCAGTTTATCCCTGAAGAGGCCTCTTCACCGAGCCTGAGCCCTGCCAGATGTGAGGACACCATGCCTCCCCCAGCTTCAGAAGCCCTGTGATTAATGAGTGGTCAAGCTGCATCTCCACGGGGTGGCACAGTAAGGCTCTTGCTCAGCCAAGTGAGTCTTTTCTAAATGGGCTTCAGACTCAACCTATGAGACTTGTAAGTCCTCGTAGGTTGGGAGGAACCTGGTTAAAACCACTGTAGCCTTCCACCTGGGTGCACAAATCTCCGATTCACTTTGGAAGGAGGCAGGTCAACAGTGTCTCTCATTGCATTTCTACTTATTGAGAATGTCGTATAGTGCTATTTAGTTAATTTTTTATTTCTTCAGTCCTGCTGGAGGTCTGTATTTAGCATTTATAAATTATGTACTGCCTTACTTCTAGAAATAGTTTAATAGATATATATGTATATATCGCAGAATAGTTGTCCTGAGTAAGAGATCAGAAAACATATAGATAGAGGACAGACAAAAATGAGTTGGGGATTAATGGTTGAGCTTCCTAGAAGCCAAAGCGGAAAGAGAAACATAATTTCCATTGTTAGGTTAAAAAAAGAATCCATACCCAAAACCACAAACGTTTCTGGGTGCTAAATCTCAGTAGGTTCCTATTATGAGAATCACTCCATGTAACAGTGGATGGCCTTCAACGAGGACTTTTGGAAGATGCAGAAATGTTTTTTGTGTGGCCATAGATAAAGTCACAGGTGACTGAGGACTAACAGCTATACCACTAATGTCTTTAGGTGAGAGATGCTGTCCTGTTTGCTCTGGAACAATATTCTAATGCTTGTGGTTGTTATTTCTCAAAGACTTAGGAAGAGGAAATAACTTAGAAATGGCATAAATAAAACTTAATCGTGGCAAGAGGGGAGCAACCACTTGGGAGACCCATAAATTACCTTCTCTCCCTGCCAGCCTCCTCACTCCTGTTCCCATAGGGTCCCATAGGAGCCAGGCCGATGCCTGCTGCTGCATCCTTAGGAACTCAGTCTTTGCTCCTGCCCAGCACCCCGGGCTCCTGCATATCAGTCCCCCTGTGTCACTGGGCTTGGTGGCTCATGTCTTGAGATGTCTCTCAACTGCAACTGCATAGAGCTTTAGGATTACATATACCATGTCACCTTCCGTAGCAATCACTTCCACTTGTTAAGTGTGGATCTGTGTTTCTCATGGTCCAGACAGACAGATAGATAGACAGATAGATAATCACCTTTAATCCCCAAAAGCTGAGAATCATTTTTTACCATTTTGCATATGACAAAAATGATGATCACAAGTGTGGCCTCTGAACCAGGGTTTGCATTTGGATCCCATCTCTTCCAGATACTTAGCTCTGACCCTGGGCAAGTTTTGTTTGTGCGGGCTCATGAGTTATCTAAAGGACTGTACATCATCATAGGAGCTGGCAGAGAAGGCTGTGCCCCCCATGTGGGACCTGAGATCTCCCCAGATCTGATCAACAGGAGGAAAAGCTGATGGGAAGTCAAGGGGATTAAGGGTGTGCCGGGATGGACCCCAGATGCACTTGATCGGGGCCAGCAGCATCTGAACATGGAGGACCAGTGGAGATGGAGGCTGCAGGCCTGGGGGCAGCCACGTGCCCTCCAGGTGAGCCGGTAGCTGAGCGCTACACCTACACGCTGCCACAGTGCCTGGCACCCTGCTCCAACCTGTAGAGCCTGAGAAATGGCTGCTCCTTTCTTTCCACTTCACATCCCCAGCACATTCCTCTTGTGACCCACCTTAAACAGAATCATACAGAGAAGGGAATTCTGGGAAAGATAGTTTCAGCGTAGCTAAGTTGACAATAATGCAAAGCCCTGAAGGTTGGTTATGGGGTGAAGTCAATAAAATATAGGGAAAGGATTTATTTTCAAGTTTTTTCTAGTTTTATTGAGATATAATTGACAGGACTCTATAACTTTCAAGTGTCCAGCATAATTATCTGACCTGCAGGTATTGTGAAATGATTGCCACAGGAAGTTTAGTGACGACCAATCATTTCATATAGTTACCAAAGAAAAAAAGTGTTTCCTTGTGATGAGAGTTCTTTGGATTTATACTTAATGACTTTCAAACATACCATATAGCAATGTTACTGTAGTCATCATGTTGTATGTTACATCCTTAGTACTTATTTATCTTATAACAGCAAGTTTGTACTTTTTGGCAGGTTTCATCCACTTCCCACACCTCCCACCCAACCTCTGATAACCACAAATCTGATCTTTTTCTCTAAGAGTTTGCTTTTCCTTAAATTCCACATATAGGTGAGATCACTTGGTATTTATCTTTCTCTGTCTGATTTACTTCATATAACATAATGCCCTCAAGATTTATCCATGTCATTGCAAATGGCAGGATTTCCTTCTTGTTAATGACTCAATAATATTCCACTGTGTTCATACACCACAGCTTCTTTACTCAAACGGGGGGACATTTCGGTTCTTTTCATGTCTCAGCTATTGTAAATAACACATGTGGGTTTACATAGCTCTTTGACATAGTGATTTTTTTGTTTCCATTGGATAAATACCCAGAAGTGGAGTTGTTGGATCATATGATAATTATATTTTTAATTTTTTGAGGAACTTCCAGTTCGTTTTCCATAGTGGCTGCACCAATTCACAGTCCCACCAACAGTGCGTAAGGGTTTCCTTTTCTCCACATCCTTGCCAGCATTTGTTATCCCTTGTCCTTTTGATGATGGGCATTCTCATGGGTGTGAGGTGATACCTCATTGTGGTTTTGATTTGCATTTTCCCATTGATAAGTGATGTTAAAAGTACCTTTTCATGTACCTGTTAGCCATTTGTATACCTTCTCGGAAAAATTACTATTCAGACCCTTTACCCAGTTTTTTAAAGTTTTTTTTTTTTTTTTTTTTTTAAGATTTATTTGAGAGAGAGGGAACACAAGCAAGGGGAGGAATAGAGGGAGAGGAACAAGTGGACCCTTCACTGAGCACAGAGCCCCACATGGGGCTGGATCCCATAATCCTGACATAATGACCTGAGCCAAGATCAAGAGTCAGATGCTTAACTGTCTGAGCCACCCAGGCATCCCCTTTACCCATTTTTAAATTAGATTATTGGTTTTTTGCTATTTAGTGATAAGTTCTTTATATATCTATGTAATATTTTATATAATGTATAAATATTTTATATTTTACATAAAAACAATATACATAATATGTAAGCATTTAGATATGTGGTTTTCAGTTTTTTCCCATTCCATAGTGTTCTTTTCATTTTGTTGATTTTTTTCTGCAAAGAACCTTTTTAGTTTGATATAATCCCACTTGCTTATTTTTGATTTTGTTGCTTGTGCTTTAGCGATCATATCCAAAAATTCATGCCAAAATGCTTGTCATGGAGTTTTTTTTCCCCCTGTATTTTCATGCAGGAGTTTTATGGTTTCTAATTTTACATTTAAGTCTTTGATCTATTTTGAGTTACTTTTGTGAGTGGTAAAATAAGGGTCTAATACCTTTCTTTTTTTTTTTAAATTAGAATAGAATGTATTATTTGTTCAGAGGTACAGGTCTGTGATCCATCAGTGTTATACATTCACACCATTCACCATAGCACATACCCTCCCCAATGTCTGTCACCCAGCCACCCCATCCCTCCCACCTGCCTCCACTCCAGCAAACCTGAGTTTCTTTTCTGAGATTAAGAGTCTCTTATGATTTGTCTCCCTCTCTGGTTTCAGCTTATTTCATTTTTCTCTCCCATTCCCTATGATCTTCTGTGTTTTTCTCAAATTCCTCATATCAGTAAGATCATATGATAATTGTCTTTCTCTGATTGACTTATATATACATATATATATATATATATATATATATATATATACACACACACACACACACACACACACACACCCCACATCTTCTTTATCCATTCACCTGTTGATGAACATCTAGGCTCTTCATAGTTTGGCTGTTGTGGACA
>CM053605.1:114372841-114428837 GCA_028646535.1 Procyon lotor | reverse complement strand
GGTCTTTTCTGGTTCCATACTTATTTTAGGATTATTTTTCCATTTCTTTGAAAAAAGTAGATGGTATTTTGATTGGGATTGCATTAAATGTGTAGATTGCTTTAGGTATCATAGACATTTTCACAATATTTGTTCTTCTAATCCATGAGCAGGGAACGTTTTTCCATTTCTTTGTGTCTTCCTCAATTTCTTTCATGAGTACCTTATAGTTTTCTGAGTATAGACTTTTTGCCTCTTTGGCTAGATTTATTCCTAGGTATCTTATGGTTTTGGTGCAATTGTAAATGGAATCAACTCTTTAATTTCCCTTTCTTCTGTCTTCTTGTTGGTATATAGAAATGCAACACTTTACTGAATTCCTGTATGAGTTATAACAATTTTAGGATAGAGTCCTTTGGGCTCTCCACATAAAGTATCATAGCATCTGCAAAGACTGAGAGTTTGACTTCTTTGCTGATTGGGGTGCCTTTTATTTCTTTTTGTTGTCTGATTCCTGAGGCCAGGACTTCTAGTACTATGTTGAATAGTAGTGGTGATAGTGGACGTCCCTTCTAAGTTCCTGACATTAGGGGAAAAGCTCTCATTTTTTCCCCATTGAGAATGATATTCACTATGGGTTTCTCATAAATGCTTTTATGATATTGAGGTATATTCCCTCTGTCCCTACACTGTGAAGAGTTTTTTCAAGAAAGAATGTACTTTGTCAAATGCTTTTTCTGCATCTATTGAGAGTATCATATGGTTCTTATTCCTTCTTTTATTAATGTATTGTAGCACATGGACTGATTTGTGGATGTTGAATCAACCTTGCAGCCCAGGAATAAATCCCATTTGGTTGTGGTAAATAATACTTTTAATGTACTGTTAGATCCTATTGGCTAGTATTTTGGTGAGAATTTTTGCATCAGTGTTCAACAGGGATATTAGTCTGCAATTCTCCTTTTTGATGGAGTCTTTGGTTTTGAGATCAAGGTAATGCTGGCCTCATAAAATAAGTTTGGAAGTTTTCCTTCCATTTCTATTTTTTGGAACAGTTTCAGTAGAATAGGTATTAATTATTCTTTAAATATTTAGTAGAGTTCCCCTGGGAAGCTCTCTGGCCCTGGGCTCTTGTTTGTTGGGAGATTTTTGATTACTACTTCAATTTCCTTACTGGTTATGGGTCTGTTTGGGTTTTCTATTTATTCCTGGTTCAGTGTTGGTAGTTTATCAGATTGACGATTATAAAGATACTAGCTGGGCTTGAAAAAAAGCATAGCCAGTACCAGAGAATCCCTTTCTGGAGAAATAACAGAATTAAAATCTAACCAAGTCATAATCAAAAAGGCTGTTTATGAGGTGCAATAAAAAATAGAGGCTCTAACTGCTAGGATAAATGAGGCAGAAAAGAGAATTCGTGATATACAAGACCAAATGACAGAGAATAAAGAAGCTGAGAAAAAAAAAAGATAAACAACTACTGGATCACCAGGGGAGAATTTGAGAGATATGTGATACCATAAGATGAAATAATCTTAAAATAATTGGGATCCCAGAAGAAGAGAGAGAGCAGCAGAAGGTATATTGGAGCAAATTATAGCAGAGAACTTCACTATTTGGGGAAGGAAACAGGCATCAAAATCCAGGAGGCACAGAGAACCCCCCTCAAAATCAACAAAAATAGGTCCACACCCTGTCATCTAATAATAAAATTTACAAGTCTCAGAAAGAAAATCCTAAAGACAGCTCGGGACAAGAGGTCTGTAACCTACAAGAGTAGAACTATTAGATTGGCAGCAGAACTATCCACAGAGACCTGGCAGGCCAAAAAGGACTGGCATGGTATATTCAGAATGCTAAACGAGAGAAGTATGCAGCCAAGAATACTATATCCAGCTAGGCTGTCATTGAAAATAGAAGGAGATAAAAAGCTTCCAGGACAAACAAAAACTAAAATAAGTTTTTGCAAACACCAAACCAGCCCGACAGGAAATATTGAAAGGAGTCTTCTAAGCAAAGAGAGACCCTAAAAGTAACATAGACCAGAAAGGAACAAAGACCATATACAGTAAAAGTCACCTGACAGGCAATACAATGGCACTAAATTCATATCTTTCAATAGTTACCCTGAATATAAATGGGCTAAATGCCCTAATCAAAAAGACACAGGGTATCTTGTTTTTTAATATTAAAAAACAAGAATTATCAATATGCTGTCTGCAAGTGACTCATTTTAGACCCAAAGACACCTCCAGATTGAAAGTGAGGAGGTGGAGGGGGCACCTGGGTGGCTTAGTGGGTTAAAGCCTCTGCCTTTGGCTCAGGTCATGATCTCAGGGTCCTGGGATCGAGCCCCGCATCAGGCTCTCTGCTCAGCAGGGAGCGTGCTTCCCCCTCTCTCTCTGCCTGCCTCTGCTTACTTGTGATAGCTCGCTCGCTCTCTCTCTCGCTCTCTCTCTCAAATAAATAAATAAAAATCTTAAAAAAAAAAAAGTGAGGGGGTGGAAAACCCCTTACCATGCTAATGGACATCAAAAGAAAGCTGGGGTGGCAATCCTTATATCAGACAAATTAGATTTTAAACCAAAGACTATAATAAGAGATGAGAAAGGACACTATATCATACTTAAAGGGTCTGTCCAACAAGAAGATCTAACAATTTTAAATATCTATGCACCTAACATGGGAGCATCCAATTATATAAGCCAGTTAATAACAAAATCAAAGAAACACAACAATAATATAGCAAAAGTCAGGGACTTTAACACCCCACTCACTGAAATGGACAGATCATCTAAGCAAAAGATTAACAAGGAAATAGAGGCTTTAAATGACACATGGGACCAGATGGATATCACAGATATATTCAGAACATTCCAATCCAAAGCAACAGAATACACATTCTTCTCTAGTGCACATGAACACTCTCCAGAATAGATCACATCCTGGGTCACAAATCGGGTCTCAACCGGTACCAAAAGATTGGGATCATTCTCTGCATATTTTCAGACCACAGTGCTTTGAAACTAGAACTCAACCACAAGAGGAAAGTTGGAAAGAACTCAAAGACATGGAGGCTAAAGAGCATCCTACTAAAGAATGAATGGGTCAACCAGGAAATTGAAGAATTTAAAAAATTCCTGGAAACAAATGAAAATGAAAATGCAAGTGTTCAAAATCTTTGGGATGCAACAAAAGCAGTCCTAAGAGAAAAGTATATAGCAATACAAGCCTTTCTTAAGAAACAGGAAAGGTCTCAAATATGTAACCTAACTCTACATCTAAAGGAACTGGAGAAAGAACACCAAGTAAGGCCTAAAACCAGCATGAGAAAAGAAATAATAAAGATCAGAGCAGAAATCAATGAAATAGTTACCAAAAGAATAGTTGATCAGAAAGATCAACGAAAGTAGGAGCTGGTCCTTTGAAAGAATTAATAAGATTGATAAACTCCTGGCCATACTTATCAAAAAGAAGAGAGAAAGGACCCAAATTAATAAAATCATGAATGAAAGAGGAGAGATCACAACTCACACCAAAGAAATACAAACAATTTTAAGATCATATTATGAGCAAGTACATGCCAGCAAATTAGACAATCTGGAAGAAATGGATGCATTCCTAGAGACTAATGTCTTTTTTTGTATGTGAATATCCAATTTCTCAAACAGCATTAATTGAAGAAACTCTTTTCTCCATTGAGTATTCTTGGCCCCCTTGTCCTATACTGGTTGACCATATATGGGTTTACTTCTGATCTCTCAGGCATGTTCTGTTGGTCCATGTGTTTGTATTTATGCCAGTACCATACTGTTTTGATTATTATAGCTTTATAAAATAGTTTCAAATCTAGAAATCTAATGCCTGTAACTTCGTTCCTCTTTTTCAAGATTGCTTTGGATATTCGGTGTCTTTTGTGGTTCCATGTAAACTTTAGGATTGTTTTTCCTACTTCTGTAATAACTGCCATCAGAATCATGATAGGGATTACATTGAATCTATACAAGTCTTTGGGTAGTGTGGACATTTTATTATTAGTTCTTCTCATCCATGCACATTGAATCCCTCTCTATTTGTGTCTGTATCAGTTTCTTTCATCATTGTCTTGTAGTTTTCAGAGTAGAGAACTTTAACTCTTTGGCTAAATTTATTCCTAATTATTTTATTGGTTTTGATGTTGTTGTAAAATGGCATCATTTTTGTTATTTCTTTTTCAGATAATTTGCTGTTACAGAAATGATACTGATTTTTGTATATTAATTTTGTGTCCTGCAACTTTACTGAATTTGGCTCTAACAGTTTTTTGGTGGTGTTTTGGGTTTTTTATATATAAAATCATGTCATCTGAGAATAGAGACCATTTTACTTTTTCTTTTCTAGTACTGATGCTTTTTATCTTTTTTTAAATTTTTTTACAATTTTATTTGTTTATTTGACAGAGAGATCACAAATAGGCAGAGAGGCAGGCAGAGAGAGAGAGAAGGAAGCAGGCTCCCCACTGAGCAGAGAGCCCAATGCAGGGCTCGATCCCAGGACCCTGAGATCATGACGTGAGCCGAAGGCAGAGGCTTTAACCCACTGAGCCACCCAGGTGCCCCTTTTTAAAAATTTTTTTTAAAAATTATATTTATTTAGCCTGATTAGTCTGTCTCAGGCTTCCAGTATGATGTTGAATAGGAGTAATGACAGTGGGCACCATGGTCTTGTTCCTGATTTTAGAAGAAAAGCTTTCAGTTTTTCATGATTGAGTGTGATGTTCACTGTGGGCTTGTTGTAAAAGGCTTGTTGTAAAAGAGATATGGTCTCTCTGTACCTAATTTGTTAAGAATTTTTATCATGAAAGGATGTTGAGTTTTGTCAGATGCTTCTGCATCTATTGAGATGATCATATGATTTTTCTTTCATTGTATTAATGTATCACATGTATTGATTTGCATATGCTGAAACATCTTGCATCCCAAGGATAAATGTCACTTGATCACCCCAAATGATCCTTTTAATGCAGCACTGAATTTGGTTTGCTACTATTTTATTGAGAATTTTTGCATCTATATTTATCAGGGATAGGTCTGTATTTTTCTTGTTGTGTCCTTTTCTGGCTTTGTATCAGGGTAATGCTGGCCTTGTAAAATGAGTTTGAGAGTGTTCCTTTCTCTTCGATGTTTTGGAAGCATTAAGGATTCATGTTAATTCTTCTGTAAATGTTTGGTAAAATTCACCTGTGAAGCCATATGGTCCTGGGATTTTCTTTGTTGGGAGATTTTTGATTACTGATTTGGTATCCTTACTAGTAATTGGTCTTTTTAGGTATTCTATTTCTTAATGATTCAGTCGTAGTAGGTTGTATGTTTCTAAGGTTTTTTTTTTTCATTTCTTCTAGATTGTCGAGTTTGTAGTGTTCATAGTATCTTCTTATGATCTTTTAAATTTCTCTGATGTCAGTTGTAATGTCTCCTCTTTCATTTATAATTTTATTTGCATCTTTGATCTTTTTTCCTTGGTGTGTCTAGCTAAAGTTTTGTCTATTTTGTTTATCTTTTTAAAGAACCAGCACTAATTTTTTAAATCTTTCCTATTGCTTTCCTTCCTTCTATTTCATATATTTCTGTTCTATTCTTTACTATTACTTTCCTTCAGCTAAGATTAGTTTGCTCTTCTTTGAGGAACAGAGTTAATTTTACTTGATATCTTCCTTGTTGCTTATGTGGTTATTTATTGCTATGAATTTCCCTCTTACTATTACTTTTGCATCTCATAAGTTTTGGTATGTTGTGTTTTCATTTTTAGTTGTCTAAAGATCCTTAGAAATTTCTCCTTTAATTTATTCTTTGATCCATTGGTTGTTCAAGATAGCATTGTTTGACTTCCATGTTTTAGTGAGTTTTACAGTTTTCCTCTTATTGATTTTTTAATTTCATAACATTGGTTCAGAGAAGATATTGGTAGAATTTCAGTCTTCTGGAATTTGCTAAGACTTGTTTAGTGACCTAACATATGCTCTATCCTAGAAAATGTTACGGGTGTGCTTGAAACATTTGTTGGATAGGTTATTCTATATATGTCTGTTAGGTCCATTTGGTCTATAATGTTGCTCAAAACTATTGTATCCTTATTGATTTTCTGTATAGATGGTCAATCTGTTAAGAGTGTTTTACAAAGAACCCAACAATTATTTATTGATGTTTATTGCTGTTAGGTTTTGCTTTATATATTTAAGTGGACCAAATTTGGGAGAATAAATATTCAAAGTTGCTGTATTTTCTTGAAGGGTTGGCCCCTTTACCATTATATAATAGCCATTTTTGTATCTTCTTTCCATTCCTTGTTTAAAGTCTGTTTTGTCTGATGTAAATATAGGTGTCCTTGTTTTTGTTTGTTTGTTTGTTTTATTGTGCTTTAATATCTTTTTCCAATCTTTTACTCTCAGTCTACATGTATCTTTAAGGCTAAAGTCAGTCTCTTCTAGGCAATATATCATTAGATCTTGGTGTTTTTCTTTTTTTTTTTTTTTTATTATATGTGCTGCCAAAGCAAGCACGGTGTTTTTCTTTTCTTTTTTTTTTTTTTTTTTAGTATATGTGTTGCCAAAGCAAGCACAGTGTTTTTCTTAATACATTCAGCTATTCTCTATCTTTTGATTAGAGAAATTAATTCATTTAATTTACAATAATTACTGATAGAGACTTAATATTTCCCCTTTGTTCATTGTTTTCTTGCTGTTTTGTAAATCCATTATTCCTTGTTTCCTATGCTTTCATTTTTTTATGTATATATTTTATGCATATATTTTACATACATATTTTATATATTTTTATATGTGTATATACACATATGTATTTAAATATATTGATGTGTTTCAGGATCAATATGCCTTGACTTCTGTATCATGTTCTTTCATGTAATTAGTACAGGTTTTTCCTTATGATTACTATGAAGCATACACAAAATATCTTAAAATTATAATGTCCTTTTTATTTTTTTAACTAATCTCTACCCCTTTCATGGAGTTCAAACCCATGACCCTGAGATCAAGAGTTACATACTTCACCAGCTGAGCCAGCCAGGCACCCCTGTAACACCCTATTTTAAACTGATAACAACTCCCATAACATTCCTAAATTTTACCCTTTTCCTCCCACTCACATTTTAAATTTTTGATGTTACACTTTACATATTTTTATACTTTGTATCTCATAACAGATTATTGCAGTTGTGGTTATTTTTACTATGCCTATTTTTTAACTTTTAAACTAAAGTTGTAAATGAATTACACACCACCACTACCATATTGCAGACTCTAACTTTGTATATTTACCATTACCAGTGAATTTCATATATCTTCTTACGTTTTTATGTTGTTAAATAGTGTCCTTTAACTTCCATTCAAATAACTCCTTTTAGTTTCTTGTAAAACAGGTGTAGTGGTGATGAACTCCCTCAGCTTTTGTTTGTGAAAATCTGTTTCTCTATTTCTGAAAAGCAGCTTTGCTAGCTATATAGTTCGTGGCTGAGAGTTTTTCTTTTAATATTTTGATATATATCATCCTAGTCACTGGGCGTGGAAAGTTTCTGTTGAGAAACCTACTGATAGTGTGATGGGAGTGACCTTGCATGAAACTTGTCTCTTCTTTCTTGCTGCTTTCAAAATTCTTTGTCTTCAACTTTTGACATTTTAATTATAATGTGTGGTGGTTTGGTCCTATTTATGAGCATCCTGTCTGTGTTTTTTGGGCTTCATGTTTCTGGATGTCCATTTCTCTCCACAGGTTTCGGAACTTTTCAGACATTACTGCCTTAAATCTACTTTCTGTCCTTTTCTCTTTCTCTTCTGGAATTCCTATAATGTGGATATTGTTTCTTTTGATTGTGTCACATACATTATCTAGGCTTTCTTCACACTTTTTTATTCTTTTTTCTTTTTGTTCCTATGACTGGATAATTTCCAGTGTCTTATCTACTAGATCATTGAGTCTTTATTCTGCATGGTCAAGTCTGCTTTTGAAGCTCTCTATTGAATTCTCCAGTTCAGTCATTGTACTTTTTAGCTTTAGGATTTCTGTTCATTTTGTTAATTTTTTTTCAGTTTATAATGTGGCAATTTTTTTTTCAATATCTTAATTTAATTTTATTATTTTCAGTGTTCCAAGATTCCTTATTTATGCACCACACCCAGTGCTCCATCCTATACATGCCCTCCTTAATACCCACTACCAGGGTCACCCATCCCCCCACCCCTCCCTTCCAAACCCCTCAGTTTGATTCTCAAAATCCAAAGTTTATTCTGCTTCATCTCTCCCTCCTATTTCCCCCAATTCACTTTCCTTTCCTTCTCCTAATGTCCTCCTTATGTTCCACAAGTAAGTGAAACCATATGATCATTGACTCTCTCTGCTTGACTGACTTCACTCAGCATGATCTCTTCCAGTCCTATCCATTTTGATACAAAAGTTGGATATTGATCCTTTCTGATGGAGGCATAAGATTCCATTGTATATATGAAGCACATCTTCTTTATCCATTCATCTGTTGAAGGGCATCTCGGCTCTTTCTACAGTTTGGTGATTGTGGCCATTATTGTTTTGAACATTGGGGTACATATGGCCCTTCTTTTCACTACATCTGTATCTTTAGGGTAAATACCCAGTAGTGCAATGGCAGGGTCATAGGGTCGCTCTACTTTTAATTTTTTGAAGAATCTCCACACTTTTCCAAAGTGGCTGTTTGCATTCCCACCAACAGAGTAAGAGGGTTCCCCTTTCCCCACATCCACTCCAACATTTGTTGTTTCCTGTTTTGTTAATCTTTGCCATTCTAACTGGTGTAAGGTGGTATCTCAATGTGATTTTGATTTGAATTTCCCTGATGTGAAATGATGATGAACACTTTTTCATGTGTCTGCTAGCCATTTGAATGTTTTCTTTGGACAAGTGCTCATATCTTCTGCCCATTTTTTGACATGATTGTCTGTTTTTTGGGTGTTGAGTTTGAGGAGTTCTTTATAGATCTTGAGTATCAGCCCTTTGTCTGTAGTGTCATTTGCAAATATCTTCTCCCATTCTGTGGGCTGCCTCTTAGTTTTGTTGACTATTTCGTTTGCTGTACAGAAGCTTTTTATCTTGATGGAGTCCCAAAAGTTCGTTTTCACTTTTGTTTCCTTTGCCTTTGGAGATGTGTCTTGAAAAAAGTTGCTGTGGCCGATGTTGAAGAGATTACCACCTATGTTCTCCTCTAGGATTTTGATAGATTCCTGCCTCACATTGAGGTCTTTCATCCATTTCGAGTTTATCTTTGTGTATGATGTGAGAGAATAGTGTAGTTTCATTCTTCTCTACCTAGCTATCCAATTTTCCCAGCACCATTTATTGAAGAGACTTTTTTTTCCACTGGATATTTTTTCCTGCTTTGTCAAAGATTATTTGACCATAGAGTTGAGGGTCCATATCTGGACTCTCTGTTCCACTGGTCTATGTGTCTGTTTTTGTGTCAGTACCATGCTGTCTTGGTGATCACAGCTTTGTAGTAAAGCTTGAAATCAGGCAACATGATGCCCCAGCTTTGTTTTTCTTTTTCAACAGCTCCTTAGTGATTCGGGGTCTTTTCTGGTTCCATACAAATTTTAGGATTGTTTGTTCCAGCACTTCGAAGAATGCCAATGGAATTTTGGTTGGGATGGTATTGAAAGTATGGATTGTTCTGGGCAGTATAGACATTTTAACAATGTTTATTCTTCCAATCAATGAGCATGGAATGTTTTTCCATCTTTTTGTGTTACCTTCAATTTTTTTCATGAGTGTTCTGTAGTTCCTCAAGTACAGATCCTTTACCTCTTTGGTTTGGTTTATTCCAAGGTATCTTATGGTTCTTGGTAAATGGAATCGATTCTCTAATTTCCCTTTCTATATTTTCATTGCTAGTGTATAAGAAGGCAACTGACTTCTGTGCATTGATTTTTTTTTTTTTTAGATTTTATTTACTTATTTGACAGAGAGAGATCACAAGTAGGCAGAAAGGCAGGCAGAGAGAGAGAGGGGGGAGCGGGCTCCCTACTGAGCAGAGAGCCCATGCAGGGCTCAATCTCAGGACCCTCAGATCATGACCTGAGCTGAATGCAGAGGCTTTAACCCACTGAGCCTCCGAGGCACCCCTGTGCATTGATTTTGTATCCTGCCACATTACTGAATTGCTGTATGAGTTCTAGTAGTTTGTAGGTGGAGTCTTTTGGGTTTTCCATATAAAGTATGATGTCATCTGCAAAGAGAGAGAATTTGACTTCCTCATTGCCAATCTGAATCCTTTTTATTTCTTTTTGTTGTCTGACTGCTGTTCCTAGGACATCTAGTACTATGTTAAACAACAGTGGCCAGAGTGGGCATCCTTGTCGTGTTCCTGATCTCAAAGGGAAGGCTGTCAGCTTTTCCCCATTGAGAATGATATTTGCTGTGGGCTTTTCATAGATAGACTTGATGATGTAGAGGAATGTTCCTTCTATCCCTATACTTTGATGAGTTTTAATCAGGAACAGATGCTCAATTTTTCAAATGCTTTTTCTGCATCAATTGAGAGGACCATGTGGTTCCTCTCTCTTCTCTTATTGATTTGTTCTATCACATTGATTGATTTGTGAATGTTGAACCACCCTTGCATCCCAGGGATAAATCCCACCTGGCCATGATGAATAATCTTTTTAATGTGCTGTTGGATCCTATTAGCTAGGATCTTGTTGAGAATCTTGGCATCCATATTCATCAGGGATATTGGTCTGAAATTCTCCTTTTCGATGGGGTCTTTGCCTGGTTTGGGGATCAGGGTAATGCTGGCTTCATAGAAAGAGTCTGGAAGTTTTCCTTAGGTTTCTACTTTTTGGAACAGTTTCAGGAGAATAGGTCTTATTTTTTTCTTGAATGTTTGGTAGAATTCCCCAGGGAATCCATCAGGTCCTGGTCTCTTATTTTTTGGGAGGTTTTTGATCACTGCTTCAATCTCATTACTAGATATTGGTCTATTCAGATTGTCAATTTCTTCCTGTTTCAGTCTTGGAAGATTATGGGTTTCCAGGAATGCATCTATTTCCTCTAGGTTGTTTAACTTATTGGCATAGAGCTGTTGATAATAATTTTTGATGATTGTTTCTATTTCCTTGGTGTTAGTCATGATCTCTCACCTTTCATTCATAATTTTATTAGTCTAGGTCCTATTTTCTTTTGGATTAGTTTGTTAATGGTTTATTGATCTTATTGATTCTTGCAAAGAACCAGCTTCTAGTTTCGTTGATGTGTTCTACTGTATCTCTAGTTTCTAACTCATTGATCTCTGCTCTAATTGTAATTATTTCCCTTCTTGTGCGTGGGGTTGCCTTATTTGTTGTTGATATTCCAGTTCTTTAAGGTGTAAAACTTTAAGAGAGTTGGTGTATTCAAGGTTTTTCAATTTTTTTTGAAAGAGGCTTGGATGGCTATGTATTTCCCCCTTAGGACTGCCTTTGCCACATCCCATAGGTTTTGGACTGATGTGTCTTCATTCTCATTGGTTTCCATGAATTGTTTTAAGTTCTTTGATTTCCTGGTTGATCCAAACATTCTTGAGCAGGATGGTCTTTGGCTTCCAAGTGTTTGAATTCCTTCCAAACTTTTCTTGTGGTTGAGTTCCAGTTTTAAAGCACTGTGATCTGAGAATATGCAGGGAATAATCTCAATCTTTTGATATCAGTTGAGCCCTGATTTGTGACCCAGTATATGGTCTATTCTGGAGAAGTTCCATGTGTGCTTGAGAAGAATGAGTATTCTGTTGTTTAGGGGAGAATGTTCTGTATATATCTAATGAGGACCATCTGGTCCAATGTGTCATTCATAGCTCTTGTTTCTTTGTTTTTTTTTTTTTTTTCCTTTATATTTATTTATTTATTTATTTGACAGAGAGGAGAGAGAGACCACAGGCAGAGAGGCAGGCAGAGAGAGGGAGGGAAGCAGGCCTCCTGCTGAGCAGAGAGCCCGATGCGGGGCTCAATCCCAGGACCCTGAGATCATGACCTGAGCCAAAGGCAGAGGCTTTAACCCACTGAGCCACCCAGGTGCCCCTCTTGTTTCTTTGTTGATTTTCTGTTTAGATGATCTGTCTGTTGCTGAGAGTGGCATGTTCAAATCCCCTAAAATTAATGTATTCATATCAATATGACTTTATTTTTTTTAAAAGTTGGCTTATGAAGTTGGCTGCTCCCATGTTAAGGGCACAAATATTTACAATTGTTAGATATTCTTGGTGGATAGACCCTGTAAGGATGATGTATTGTCCTTCTGTATCTCTGACTACAGTCTTTAGCTTAGAATCTAATTTATCTGATATGAGAATCACTACCCCAGCTTTCTTTTGAGGCCCATTGGCATGAAAGATGGTTCTCCATCCCTTCACTTTCAGTTTGGGTGTATCTTTAGGTTCAAAATGTGTCTCTTGTAGACAGCATATGGGCGGGCCCTGTCATTTTATCCAGTCTGCAACCCTGTGCCTTTGTATGGAGCATCTAGGTTGTGCATATTGAGAGTGATTATTGAAAGATAAGTTTTTATTGACATCATGTTGCCTGTGAAGTCCTTGTTTCTATATATTGTTCTATGTCACTCTTGTGTTCTTTCTTTATTGAACTCCCCCTCCCCTTAGTATTTCTTGTAGTGCCAGCTTTGTGGTCAGATAATCTTTTAGACCTTGTCAGTCTTGGAAGCTCTTTTTATCTCCCTCCATTTTGAATGTCAGCCTTGCTGGATAAAGTTTTCTTGACTGCATATTCTTCTCATTTAGTGCCCTGAATATGTCTTGCCAGCCCTTTCTGGCTTGCCAGGTTTCTGTGGACAGGTCTGATGTTATTCTGATGGTCCTTCCCTGTACATAAGGAATCTCTTCCCCCTAGTTTCCCTTAGTACTTCTTGTCCAAAACTGCGACTCGTGAATTTCACAATCAAGTGCCTGGATGTCTTTCTAGACTTGTTGATCTTGAAGGGTGTCCTTCCTGCCTTTAGGACATGAACATTTGTTCCATTCCTCGGATTAGGGAAATTTTCATCCAGTATTTGTTCAAGTATATCTTCTAGTCTTCTCTCTTTCTCCACTTCCTCAGGGATCCCAATAATTCTGACATTGGAATGTTTCATGGCATCATTTATTTCCCTAATTCTGTTCTCATTGCTTCTAAGCAGTTTGTGCCAGGCCTTCTCCTGGTCCTGCTTTTCTATCAATCTGTCTTCTAAATCACTAATTCAATCTTCTGCCTCAGTTACCCTAGCTGTTAGACTGTTTAGATTAGATTGGATCTCATTAACAGCATTTTTACTTCTGCCAGATCAGCTCTGACTTCCGCCCTTAGAGATTCTATGTTGCCACTAATGGTCTTCTCCAACCTAGCCATTGCTTGGACAGTTTTTACCCTGAATTCCATTTCCGACATATTGTTTATGTCCATTTCCAGTAGTTCCATGGCAGAGATCGCAGACTCAGAATTTTTCCTCTGTTGGGTGTTCCTCCTCCTAGTCATGTTGTTGAGAGGAGGTTGAGGGGATGTATAGGTGAATATATCAACCACAATCCAGTCACGGTGCCCCTTGGAAAGTTTTGGAGCAATCAGAAGTCACCACCAAAAAGAAAATGGAAAAAAAAGAAAAACCCAGCCAAAATGAGTCCCAAAAGTAAGATTTATAAAGAACATAAACCAAAACTGAACAAATAAAAAAACTCTCCATGGATGATCTCCTGCCCTTACAGAGATCCAGAAGTGTATGTTCTGGGAGATATTTAGCTCACTTCAGGGGACCGGTTCAAACAGGGTCTCCTACTTCACCATCTTGCCCCTCCTCCGATTTTTTTTTTCTTATGGCTTCCATTTCTTTATTGAACTCGTTTCACTCATGGATTGTTTTCCTAATTTCATTTAGTTGTGTGTTGTAGTTCATTAAACATCTTTAAGAGTATTCTGAATTATTTGTCTGACAGTTCATAGATTTCATAGATCTACATTTCTTTAAGTAAGTTATTGGAGCTTTATCAATTTCCTTAGGTGGTATCATATTTATGTGATTTTTCATGATCCCTGATTCCTTACATTAGTATGTATATATTTGAGCAAACTATTCCCTTTTCCAGACTTTGTAGGATCACTTTGGCAGGCAGTCCTTCACCAATCTGCTCAGCTTGGGGTTCAGGACATGTCATCTGATAATATACTTGAGCAGGTAGAACTTGCTATCAGGGTCTATTTTTGGATGAGGCCACTGAGAAGGCTCTGAGGTCATGATGGGGGTTGGGGAGGCCTTCCACTGGCTGATAACACTGGATAGGACTGTTCTTGGCTCCCTGTTCAAGAAAGGTTGTAGGATGGGCTCCATGACTGCCTGAATTCTCTGGTCAGGTTTCCCAGATAGTTGGGACCAGGTACTATACTCAGCAATAGGCAGGGCTTTGAATTCGCTTCCCTGTTCTGGTAGGGTAGCAGAATAGGCCTCAAGGCCTGGACTGCATGTTATTTGAGGACTGAATCAGGACAGACTTTGCACTGAATATCCTGGTCAGACAGGGCTACCAGTTTTGCTCTGCAGATGGGGAAAGCCCTGTGCTGTGCTCTCCATTCATGAGCCACTGTAAGCTGGGCTGTAGAGTCGACTATACAGCTTCTCATGTAATCTGGTTGGGGCTCCTAGTCAGATGGGCTGAAAACTGCAGTCAGCAGTGGATGGGGCTACGAATTAATTTTTCTACCTAGGCAAGGCCCCAAACAGGCCACGAGGGCTGGCAAGGCTCTTGTTTGGGGGATCAAATTAGTCAGAATGAACTATGCTTCAAGTTCCCTGGTCTGACAAGGCACTATCCTAGCTCTTTAGATGGGTGGGCCACTGGCTAGGTTCTCCACTCAGTGCTTCTATAGTAGGAATTGCAAAATGTACCATACAGAGTCATGGGAGCTCTTCTTAGGTTTCCAGGTCAGGTAGGGTTAGAGATTCTTCCTTGCTTTGGATGTAGCAATAAATCACCTTCCCTGCGTGGTTGAGGCTGAAGAACAGTCCCCAGGTCTGGTAAGGTTCTTTGGGAAATCATACAGACCTATATGCTAAGCTTCCTGGACAGATGGGGTCACCATCTTGACTCTGTGGATGCAGAGACACTAGTTGGATTTTCTGTTCAAATATCACAGTAATCAGGCTGTGGAGTGAGCTGCTGAGATTCCCAGGAGCTCTGGTTAGGTGTCCCAGTTAGCATAGTTGGAGGCTGCATTCAGCACTGGGCAAGGCTGAAGGTTAGCTTCCTTGTCCCAGAGGGGTGAGGGGATTGGGTGCTCACACCCCAAGGCTGACAAGATTCTTGTTTGGGGAGCTCATCAGGCAGGCACACTTGTGCATCCATCTCTGTCTAGACTGGGTCACCAGCTTGCCCCTGAAGACAGGCAGAGTTACTGGCTGGGTGTGCTCTAATACTGCCGGGCCAAACTAGTACCCAGGTGCTCAGGCCAGGCTTCCCTGTCAGGAAGGGCCCAAAGCTACCCTTAGCAGTGAGCAAAGCTATCAGTTACCTCCCCCTTCCAGACAGAGCAGGAGAGAGAATGTCATATAACTTCCCAGGTGTTCTGGAAGGCTCTCTGGCTGGGTGGGGCTGGGAGCTATACTCACAAGTGGATGGAAATAGGAATTAACTCCCTTGCGTGGGCAGAAAAGAGAACTGGCTCCAAGCCTGCAACGCTCTTTGTGGTCTTGACTTATGTCAACCCACACCTCAAGTACCCTGGCTAATGTGCCACTGGCTTTGTTCTGCCTTTGAACTCCACTCAAGTGTTGCTGGGCTACGTAGCTTTCAGATGTTCCCAGCCTGGCTTTCTGTATGAGGGGAGCCACTAGGCTCCAGAGCTGTGAAGGCCTTTCATCTGAAGTCTTGAATCAGGCAAACCTGTGTTCTAGTTCCCTAGTCAGCTTGCGCCACCACCTTGGCTCTGCTGATGAGCAAGACTGGTTGGGACCACTACTTGGGTGCTGCAGGTAGAAACTCTGTGTGCCAGAATCCAAGTGCTGGTCGTTGCGAGCCCCTCCCACCTTCTCCATCACAATCAGATTTTCATTCAAGCTTTACAGATTCCCTCATGATCCTCATGAGGTACGACAGGAGTGGGGGCCCCCAACAAGCAACCCACGATGCTGGGGGAACTGGATGTCCATCCAAGGTTTTCTTTTCCCACTGGAGGCTCAGGGGAGACATCCCACGATGCTGGGGGAACTGGATGTCCATCCAAGGTTTTCTTTTCCCACTGGAGGCTCAGGGGAGACCTCTCTGCATGGTGCTACACTGTCCTGGGGGGAGGGGCAATGTGGTCAAGGTGTAGTTGCTTCTCTTCTAATCAGTCTGTCTTGGTTTCTGTGTTACAGGGGGTGCTTCAGCCTTATCCCCCAGTTCTAGGGTTTTCTCAGTGGTGTCTTGTTCATGAATAGTTGTTAATTGTTCTTGTGAAGGGGAGCAAAGGCAGGAACAAACCTGTGTCACCATCTTGGTGACATCCCTCCTAGCAAAAAGATCTAGAATAGTAAGTCCTGGCACATGGTAAGGTCTAGTGAGTGTGCTCTGGGCTACTGTTATCATTATCACCACCAGCACTATCACCATGAGAGCTGGTAAGCCACTTGCCCCCAGCCACAGAGCTAACAAGGGGCTCACTACTAAGGGTTCACATGCACAGAGGGGCTCTGCCATTAGCTGAATTGGTGGCTGCCAGGACCTCCCCACTTCGGAGCCTTTCTCCAGACTGTAACAAAGTACCTTTCTGCCTGAGACAAGAATTCAAATTGCTTGATTGGTACATATGAACATGTGCTCATCTCAGTCATGTAAATGGGATTTGCCTAAATTATTCTTAAGGAGATGCAGGCTGAAATATGTAGGAGTAAAATGTTATGAGAGCCACTAATTGCTTTCAGGGGGTTCAGCAAAAACTATAGATTCTACCACAATACATATTCTCATAAATATATATATATATATAGACCAATTGAAGGATAAAACATAGATGTAGATGATATATCTGTACACATGTACATAAAAAAAAAGACAAAATAACTGTTGTAGATAGGGGGTCCCTTATACTATTCCTTCAACATTTTTTGTATATTTGAAAAGAAGTAATAAACATGAGAGAAAAATACACGTATTTTCAGCCATTTTTAGGAGATAGTTTGGAGGGCCTTTCATTAGGGCCCACTGCATAAACATTGTAAGATATGTATTTAGGATATATAAAAGTTACAATGTACTAGGTAAAATCAAAAACAAATATAGTACTTCTTTATTCTTGAATTGGATCCCTAAAGCAGCATTTTAACGTGCATTAGTACCATCCTCTTGTCCAACCCCAAATCCAGTTGAGCTCGTGGGGCTCAGTAACACTTAGTAAGTACCAGCAGTTTGCTTATGGCAGAACTTGGCAACTTAACTAGAAAGAGGGTGATGAGGCCTATTATAGGCGACATAGATTAATGATTTCTAATCGTACAGTTACAGCCATTGTAAAAATGTCTATAAGGAATGGAAGTAACAAGGGCAGCAACTTGAGTATCATCACACTAAAAGACAAGGCCACCTACCTAGGAAGAGTATGGCCTGTTGCCGGTATGGCCATGTTCCCAGATCTCTGCTCCCATGTGGCCCTCTGGCTTCTACCATGCGCCAGTGCTCTTGTATTGGCACTTGGGAGTAAGAAACAGACCTGCAACAACATTGGCTACCGTAGTTCACCTTTATGGCAGTCTTTGGCATCAACACAGACCTGTAATCTTTGGTCATGGGGAACTTACATCATGCCTAAATGTAGCCAGTTGTTCATTCAGTTTATTTAATTTGCAGAGTACCTACTCTGTGCCAGACACTGTGAACTCAGAATACAGCAGTAACAATGCAGAAATCCCTGCCTTTGTGAAATTTATATACTAGCAGGAAGAGACAGATAATAAATGTAACAAAAATCAGGGGCACCTGGATAGCTCGTTGGTGAAGCATGTGACTTTGGCTCAGGTCGTGATCTTGGGGCCCTGGGATCGAGTCCTGCATCTGACTCCCCACTGAACAGAGAGTCTGCTTATCCCTCTCCCTCTGCCCTTCCCCCAATTGTGCTTTCTCTCTCTCTCTCTCTCCCTTTCTCTTTCCGTCTTGCGCAAATAAAATCTTAAAAAAAAATAAAAACAAATAAATAAAAATAAAACAAATGTAACAAAAATTATATATACAGGATGTTAGGAGGTACTTTGAGGGGAGAAATGGATTCGTGTTTTATAAAACCTGTAAAAACAAGGCTGATTCTATTTATCAAAACACTGTTTATTAAACCTTCAAAGCCTAAGAATTTTTGATTACTTTAGTCAGGCAATATTTGTCCTCATACATGCTAAGTTACATTGGAATACAGACCAAAAACTTCTAGAAAAATGTAGATAAACTTCCTTTGATGAAATTACCATACTAGCTTTCAAATGTCCTCTTCTGCTTTTGCATAATATGTATTATGCAAAATATATATATAGAAGTTATTTTTCTCAATCACCTGCATCAAAGTCACCTAGAGTGATAAAGATGGATATATCCCCAGACTACTGATTCATATTCTTTTGGCTGAGGCTAGTGAATCTGTACCAAGATGTTTGATCCTGTTCTGTACTTCAAGACCCTTTTTTTTTTTAAGATTTTATTTATTTATTTAAGAGAGAGAGCATGTGAGAGAGAAAGAGGGCAAGCACACATATATGAGCAGGGGGAGGGGCAGAAGGAGAAGCAGTTTCCCACCAAGCAGAGAGCTCAACGCGGGGATCGGCCCAGGACCCTGAGATCGTGACCTGAGCCAAAAGCAGACACCACTGACTGAGCCACCCATGGCGCCCCTACTTCAGGAACTTTGATGTTGATTTGTTTCCTTGGTGTTTTTTAATTGAGATATAATTAACAAAAATTGTGTTAGTGTCAGATGTACAACAAAATTATTTGATATATTGAAAAATGATCGCAGTAAGTCTAGTTAATATCCATCTGCAGAACTTTTAAGATCTATTCTCAGAAACTTTCAAATATGCAGGAGTTTTTTGGGTTTTTTTTTAATAATTTTTTTATTATGTTAGTCAGCATACAGTACATCATTAGTTTTTGAAGTGGTGTTCCATGGTTCATTGTTTGCATATAACACCCAGTGCTCCATGCAATACGTGTCCTCCTTAATACCATCACTGAGCTCACCCATTCCTTCACCTACCTCCCCTCTAAAACCCTCAGTTTGCTTCCTGGAGTCCATCGTCTCTCATGGTTCATCCCCTTCATTTTTCCCTTCCTTCTCCTACTGTCCTCCGTGCTATTCCTTATGTTCCACAAATAAGTGAAACCATACTAAAATTGTCTTTCTGTTTGATTTATTAAACTCAATACCCAAAAACAAATATCAAGTCAAAAAATGGGCAGAAGACATGAACAGACACTTCTCCAAGGAAGACATACAAATGGTTAACAGATATATGAAAAAATGTTCAACACCATTAGCCATCAGGGAAATTCAAATCAAAATTCAAACCACATTGAGATACCACCTTACACCAGTCAAAATGGCTTAAATTCACAAATCAGGAAACAACAAATGTTGGTGAGGATGCAGACAAAGGGAACCCTCTTACACTGTTGGTAAGAATGCAAATTGGTGCAGCCACTTTGGAAAACAGTGTGGAGATTCCTCAAAAAATTAAAAGTAGAGCTACCCTGCCATTAATTTCATTGAGCATAATGCCCTCAAGGCCCATCCATGTTGTTGCAAATTATTTTCTTCTTTTTTATGACTAATATTCCAGTGTGTATGTGTGACTTTATCCATTCATCCATCAGTAGATACTTAGGTGTGCATGTCTTGGCTATTATAAAGAATGCTGCAAGGAACATGGGAGAGCAGGATTTTTTTTGAGTTAGTGTTTCAGATAAATACCCAGAAGGAATTGCTGGATAGTAGGGTAGTTCTATTTTTTACCTTTTTTTTTTTTTTTTTAAGATTTTATTTATTTATTTGACAGAGAGAGATCACAAGCAGAGAGGCAGGCGGGGGGTGGGGGGAAGCAGGCTCCCTGCTGGGTGGAGAGCCCAATGCGGGTCTCAATCCCAGGACCCTGAGATCATGACCTGAGCTGAAGGCAGAGGCTTTAACCCAGTGAGCCACCCAGGTGCCCCTCTATTTTTAACTTTTTGAGGAAGCTTCATACTGTTTTTCCATAGAGGCTATACCAATCTACATTCCCACTAACAGTGCATGAGGGTTTCCTCTTCATGTCCTTTCTTACCAACACTTGTTATTGCCATTACACAGACTGGTGTAAGGTGATAGTTCATTGTGGTTTTGATTTGCATTTCCCTGACGATGAGTGCTGTTGAGTATATTGTGTCTGTTGGCACACCTATCTGTCTTTGGAAAAAATGTCTGTTTAGATCTCTGCTCACTTTTAATTTTTACTTTTTTAAAAGATTTTATTTAGTAGAGAGAGGACGAGAGAGAGAGCATGAGGGGGGGAAGGGTCAGAGGGAGAAGCAGACCCCCTGCTGAGTTGGGACCCTGATATGGGACTTGGTCCTAGGACTCCAGGATCATGATCTGGGCCAAAGGCAGTTGCTTAACCAACTGAGCCACCCAGGCACCCTCTCCTCACTTTTAAATCAGATTTTTGTTGTTGTTATTGAGTTGTAAGGTTCTTTATATATCTTGGATATTTTATCAGATAAATAAATGATTTACAAATATTTTTCTCCCATGCAATAGGTATGACTTTATTGTGGTGATAGTTTACATTGCTGTGCATAAGCTTTTTAGTTTGATTTAGTCCTACTTGTTTATTTTTGCCTTTGCCGCTTTTGTATTTGGTGTCAAATCCAAAAAATCATCACCGAGACTGATGTCAAGCCTTACCACCTATGTTTTCTTCTAAGAGTTTTAAGTTTCAGGTCTTACAATCAAGTCTTTAATCTATTTTGGTTAATTTTTATGCATGCCCATTTGTTTATTTTAGCTTTTGTTGCCTGTACTTTTGGTGACAATCCAAGAAATTATCGCTAAGACAATGTCAAAGATCTTTCTCCCTGTGTTTTCTTCTAGGAGTTTATGGTTTCAGATCTTAACATTTAAATGTTTGCTCTGTTTCCAGTTAATTTTTGTGAGTGGTATAAGATAGTGGTCCAGTTTCATTCTTTTGCATGTAGCTGTCCTGTTTTTTCAGCATCATTTATTCAAGAGACTGTCTTCCCTTTTTTTTTTTTACTCCTTTGTCATAAATTAATTGACTATATTTTCATGTGTTTATATCCAGGCTGTCTATTCTGTTTCAGTTGATCCAGTGTCTGTTTGCCACTGTTTTGATTACTGTAGCTTTGTAATATAGTTTGAAATCAGAAAGTGTGGTGCCTCCAGCTTCATTCTTCTTTCTCAAGATGGCTTTAGCTATTCCGGGTCTTTTGTGATCCCATACAAATTTTAGGACCATTTGCTCTGTTTCCATGAAAAATACCTTTGGAATTTTGATGGAGATTGTATTGAATCTCTAGATCACCTTGGATAGTATGGACATTTTAGCAATATTCTTCCAATCCATTAGCATGAAATACTTTTCCATTTATTTACATCATCTTCAATTTCTTCAATGTCTCATAATTTTCAGTGTACAAGTTTTTCATTTCCTTGCTTAAATTCAATCTTACTTTTTTTTTAAACTTCTCTTTCTGATAGCTATTTGTGTATATAAATGCAACAAATTTTTATATATTAATATTGTATCTTGCAGCTTTACTGAATTTAGTTATTCTAACTATTTTTGGCGAAGTCTTCAGGGTTTTCTACATATAATATTATGTCATTTGCAAATAGGGGACAGTTTTACTTCTTCCTTTTTATTTGGATGCATTTCATCTTTTTCTTGTCTGAAAAGTCTGAATGACTCTGACTAGGACTTCCAATACTATGTTGAATTAAAGTAGTGAGAAAGGCCATTCTTGTCTTGTTCCTGATCTTAGAGGAAAAGCTTTCAGTTTTTCACCATTGGGTAAGATGTTAGCTATTGCCTTGTCACATATGGCTTTATTGTGTTGGGGTACGTTTCTTCAATACCTAGTATGTTGAGAGTTTTTATCCTCATTTTGTTGACATGGTGTATTGCATTGATTAATGTTTAACTATTATAATCCTGGAATAAATCCCATTTGAACATGGTGTATGATCTTTTTAATATCTTATGAATTCAGTGTGCTAATATATTGTTGAGCATTTTTATATCTCTGCTCATCAGGAATGTTAGCCTATAATTTTTTTTTTCTTGTGGCACTCTTGTCTGGTTCTGGTATCAGGGCAATGCCAAACTCATAGAATGTTTGGAAATGTTCCCTCCTCTTCTATTTTTTTGGAAGAGTTTGAGAAGAAATTGGCATAAATTATTTAAATGTTTGGTGGATTTCACCAGCAAAGCTATCTGGTCCTGGACTTTTTGTTGATTGGGAGGTTTTGATTACTGCTTCAATTTCCTTCCTAGTAATTGATCTGTTCAGATTTTGTTTCCTCATTTAATCTTAGTAGGTTAAATGTTTCTAGGAATTTATCCATTTCTTCTAGGCTGTGTACTTTATTGCCATATCATTGTTCATCCTGGTATCTTTGAATCTTTTTATTTTGTGGTATCAGTTGTAACATTGCTTTTGTTTCTGATTTTGAGTCCTCTTTTTTTTTCTTATTGGTGGGTCTTTCTAAGGTTGTCAATTTTGTTTCTCAGAAAACCATCTCTTTTTTTTTTTTAATTTTATTTTTTTCAGTGTTAAAAGATTTATTGTTTTGCACTACACCCAGTGCTCCATGCAATACATGCCCTCCTCAATACCCACCACCAGGCTCGCCCAACCCCCACCCACCTCTCCCCCAAAACCCTCAGTTTGTTGCTCATAGTCCACAGTCTCTCATGGTTCATCTCCCCCTCTGGAAAACCACCTCTTAATTGTTAAATTGCTATATTGTACACTCAAAATGAATATAACATTGTATATTAACTACACTGGAATTAAAATTTTAAAAATAACACCTCTCATCTTCATAGATCTTCTTTATTATCTTTTTAGCATTTATGTATTTCTTCTCTGATTTGTGTTATTTTCTTCCTCTACTGACTGTGGGTTTTGTTTGTTGTTTTCCTACTTCATTGAGGTGTAAAGTGAGGCTATTTATTTGAGATCTTTCTTGTTTCTTGATATAAGCATTTATTGTTATGAAGTTCTCTCTTGGAATGGCTTTTGTTACATCCCATAAATTTGGTGTTGTATTTACATTTTCATTTTTCTCCAGGTAATTTTTCAATTCTCTTTTGATTTCTTACTTGACCCTTTGGTTGTTCAATACCATGTTGTTTAATCTCCACAAATGTGTGAATTTTCCAATTTTCTTCTTGTAATTGGTGTTTAGTTTCATATCATTGTGGTCAGATGATTAATATGATTTCAAACTTCTTAAATTTATTAAGACTTGCAGCTTAACCTATGATCTAGAGAATCTTCAATGTATACTTGACGATGTATGTATATGACTTTGAAAATCCCAAAATGTGTGTCATTTTAGCCTGATTCCAATGTATTGCTTATCTCTAATATTTGTTGTCAGAAACTGCAAATAGGGGGCACCTGGGTGGTTCAGTGGGTTAAAGCCTCTGCCTTCGGCTCAGGTCATGATCTCAGGGTCCTGGGATCGAGCCCCACATCAGGCTTCCCGCTCAGTGGGGAGCCTGCTTCCCCCTCTCTCTCTGCCTACCTCTCTGCCTACTTGTGATCTCTCTCTGTGTCAAATAAATAAATAAAATCTTTAAAAAAAAAAAAAAACTGTGAATAGATTTTTCTCCCTTAGACCTCAAAATAGAAGAATATCTTCCTAAAAAGAGAGAAGTAAGACAATACCTAATACTGCAAGGCTGAAATCATAGCTAAATCATTAAGTTATTAACTACCTGTTCACTCTGTAGATATGTCCAAGAAATTAGGTTTTGCAGTTTGTCACCGATTTTTTTAATGTTCTCCTTTTCAATTCAAAAGACATTCAAACGATATAAATGAGAAATGAAATTTATTTAAGAGAAAGGCTAATGTTGAACCATCTGAGTAATGATTAGAAGTATAAGGTGTTAAGATGTCCTTCTATTACTGTTTGGCACTATCATCTCCACATCATGGCCAAGTAAGGTATTCCCTTCCTAGTACTCCATTGTTGAGAGCCTCTTCCCCCATTGACACAGGCACATCCAAAGCACCATGTTAGGATAACCGAATCCTGCCTCCCAACTGTAGTCGATGTATTTAGACTATCTGTGTGTGCACTGATGTCATTTTGGCATGAGAGAACTAGTACTGGTTGGGAAAGAAAAGTTAGTTTCCCTTCAGGTGGCTGAAGCTGTAACACGTAAAGCTTGGGAACAGCTTGGAGTTTTTTCCACCACAGGGAGAAAGCCACACTGCCATGAGAGAAAAGAATGGTACTGATCTACAGGAAAAGGCCAGAGAAGAGAAGAGAATGGTCCTTGCTGTGTGTGAATCGTAAGCTCCACTTATTCCTGTGACTCACCTGCACTTCTGCAGCTGTGAGTGTCTCCAGTATGCTTAAATTTTTCCTCATTAAAAAGTGTGAGATGAGTTTCTGTCCTTGACAATTGAAAAAGTAATACATTCAGTCTTATAGGACAATATTCAATTTCGATGACCCTCTCTTGAAGGGGCTATAGAAAGGATCAATGAAAACTGTTATAAAGAAATACTAAACAGGCTCGTGGAGGAAGCTTCCAGAGCTTGGTCAATGTTAAGTAAAGAAACAATTTTATAACTTTCTTCAATGCTAGTAAAAGGTCTTTAATGTCCTTTTCACCAGAATAAATGGAGTGAGATCAAAACTAATATTTTTTCTATTAGACATAACTTCAGACTCCTGCTATGCCATTGGTGTGACCACCCTCGGCTGTGTGTCTTTGTTCTCGAGCAAATCCAGTTGCTCAGCCCAGTGTTTTGCTTCCTTTCCCTTAGGTCAGGTGTTTACTCTTGGCTCTGTCACCAAGGCAGTAGGTGGAGGATCGTGTGGTATGAATATGCCCAAGTAGGACCTCGGGAGGAGGCAGACTCTAGAAGCCCACAGATGGCCACAAGAGGATGCCATGTTTTAGGGCCCTGGAAGTCAGTGCCTCACACTGTTTTCCATGATCCCCTTAAGTTTCTATTTATGAGCTTAGCACCTGTCTTTTCTTTTTTTTTTTTAAAGATTTTATTTATTTAATTGAGAGAGAGAGATCACAAGTAGACAGAGGCAGGCAGAGAGAGGGGGAAGCAGGCTCCCCACTGAGCAGAGAGCCCGATGCGGGGCTCGATCCCAGGACCCTGAGATCATGACCTGAGCCGAAGGCAGAGGCTTTAACCCACTGAGCCACCCAGGCGCCCCAGCACCTGTCTTTTCTGATACTACTTCTCTCTTCAGTTCCCATGGCTTTGGGGTCATCCCTTTAACACCAGCTTCACATGGGACATTTCAAATAGCTGGGCCTTCCAGGCTCAACTGGCCCTTCTGCTCCATGAACCCAAGAACATTTGGTTATCAGAGGAGTGTAGAGGCAGCAAAGCCTTGAGAAATGTAGAATCCAATGGGCTAACATGTAAATATCCTCAGAGAAACAAAGACATGCAGACCTAATGAAGCAGTAATAGAAGTTAGCCATAATCTGAGAGAAGGTTGCAGAAGTCTATTAGTGAAGAGGATTTGCATAATGATTTGACTTAGCCTGGGAGATGGGCCCTTTAAGTCCTGGAATCCCTGTTATTGCAACCATAAAAGAGAGTCCTACTTGTCCCTCCTTGTTGGGACACCTCCTGGCCAAGTAGCTATCCATGTGTAACCTCAGTCAGCGAGAAAAGCTACCCCAAATTATTTGGAATAATATAGTTATCCCTTTAGAGGACATTTATGTTTTAATCCCAGAAAAAATAGAATTTTGTGTAGAAATAACAAAAGCTATAATATTGAAATTTCTGTTTTAGATTCAGAAATAACTTGTTCATGCTTGATATTTTAAGAATTAGTTGTATTTTACAGAATTTGGTCTAGTAGAATGAGAGATCAACTTTGTGATTCCAATTTAAAATGTAGTTTAGAGGGACACCTGAGTGGCTCAGTTGGTTAAGCAACCGAGTCTTGATTTCAGCTCAGGTCATGACCTCAAGGTTTTGAGACCAAGCCCAGTGTCTGGCCCCATGTTCAGCAAGAAGATGGAATTCTCTCTTCTTCCCCCTCTACTCCTCCCCCTCCTGTGTCCACATGCCCATGCACACTTTCTCTAAAATAAATCAGTTTTTAAAAAATGCAGTTTAGAGTTGATTTTTATTTGCAGTTTTAAGTTTTGAGGGGTATAGGGTAAAGTTTTAGTAAATTTATAAAATCAAAACATTTAAGAGGATTTAATATTCACTATGTTTAATCGATCAGATTTATAAGAATTTTTAAAGTCTTTTAAAGGTTTTGTTAATCAAATCAGCAGTCACTGAACTACTTAGCAAATCATTACATTAAAGGTATAAATTCAGTTTAAGATGTTAAAGGAAATTAAGCTGCAAGAGGCCTTTTAAAAATAAGTGTTGTTAAAATTTGATGGACTAGAATAAGATTTGGGAGTTGAACTCAAATCAGTAAATTTAAGAAGAAATTGGGCTTAAAATTAGTAATTTTAATTGGATATTGATTTTTTGAAAGTAGTTTTGTTTTTTTTCTGTACACAAAAGATAAGAAAACCTACATTGTAATTTTAGAATTTTAAGTGAATAACTACCAGAAAATTAGTTTAATCCCAGCGAGAACTAGTCCATGTACAGCTGGGGTTGGTCCCCAAGACTGTAGAAAGTCCAAGGACCCAGCTACTGAACGGGGTGAGTTTAGGACCAATGAGACAGTCCTGGAGACCCACTCCCACTCATGTAATTCTGGGAGAGGTTCTGTTTACTTAGGGCTCCCCAAGATCCCACGGAAACTGGGATCTGGCCCATCCCCTTGATGATCCTCTGCAACTCCAGGGTAGGCCCAACCTGGCAATGACCCCGCACCCACATGTCCTCCAGCGCTGATATTTCAGCAGGTTAAAGTGGCTGGTACTTCTTTCGGCAAACAGCCAACTGAAGGCATGCCAGGTTGTTGCCGTATCTGACAATACCAGCCAGAAAGGACTCATCGTTTACAACGTATGAAGATACTTATATCCCGTCTCATCTTCAGTAAAAATGGTTATTTAATTGATGTATTTGTTGCATATCTATCAAGTTGTTCCATCTTTAGGTCCTTCTGTTTCTGCATCTGTGTCTTGAACAGTTAGCTCTCCAAAGACAGGATTTTTTTTTTTTTTTTTTTGAGTTAGGATTTTTACTTTTCATCACCCAGGAAAGCTCACACACCCTTCTAGCCAGGAGAGTACCTAAGGACATAATGAGTACTGCTGCTTTTCAAATAATAGTGAGTTCTTGACACATTACTAACCCATGAAACTTTTAGGTACTGTCCTAAATTGTTTGCTGAGTGGAGGCATTGTTATTACAAGAGTAATCTCAACAATCAGCATTTTTCCCCAGTGAGGCAGATTTATGGAAAAGATTAGGTCCATCTTTGCGCTTTAGAAGGTACAATGACAATGACGTCTGTGTGTTCTGGGGAAGGCTTGATGGAGCCTTTGTTCAGCCTTGGTCTTTGTTTTGTGAAGCAGTTGATCTCTTCTGATGTAGGCAGCCTTGTGTTTCTGGCATAAGCTTTACAGATGCATTCAGTAGTTCTGTTTTGAGTGAGTTAACAGATAATACTGCAAGAAGAAACTTACGTAAGTCACAGTAATGATTGAAACTGATGAGAATTCAAGGCTAAAAGCACATTTTGTTACTAAAACAGATTTTCAGATAACAAAGTAAAAAATTATTGAGAGGGGAACATGGCAGTGGAAAGTTATTCCTCAGGATTTCCATTATTCATATCGTTTTCCAGACAAAGGTTAATTGAGAGGACACAGTCAGTATACTTTAGCCAAAATAATTGTATAAAATGAGGGAAAAGTGAATGCTATTCTGATTATTAATATGGGAGGGGGATAAAACAAAGAGAAAAGAACATTCCTTTGTGCTAGCTCTGCCTCTCCCACCAGCTTTCTCTGTGTAAATTCTACCAGGCCCAATTTTCTGGATCTTGGTTTCCATGGTTTTTTAGAATCCTAGCTTTGGGGGGCTTGAAGGTTCTAAGAGTTTATTTCACAGAAAGCACAAAGGAGATTTTTTGGATTTCTTGAACTTTCAGTATGGTTAACACACACTGTTATGTTAGTTTCAGGTTTATAATCCAGTGAGTCAACAATTCTGTACTTTGCTCAGTGCCCACCACAATGAGTACACTCTTAATCTCCGTCACCTATTTTACCCACCTCCCTTCTGGTAACCGTCAGTTTGTTCTCTATGGTCAAGAGTCTGTTTTGGGGGTTATCTGTTTTCCTTTGTTTGTTTGTTTCCTTCGCTATGTTTCTTAAATTCCACATATGAGTGAAATCATATGGTATTGGTTTACTCTGATTGAGTTATTTCTCCTAGCATTATAACCTCTAGGTCCATCACTGTTGTTACAAATGGCAGTATTTCACTTTGTTATGGCTGAATGATCTTCCATTGTATGTATATGCCACCTCTGTGTCCATTTATCTTGTGGACACTTGGGCTGCTTCCATAATATAGCTATTGTAAATAGTGTTGTAAGAAACACAGGGTGCATAAACCCTTTGGAATTAGTGCTTTCATATGCTTTAGGTGAATACCCAGAAGTGTGATTACTGGAACATACAGGTGTACTATTTTTAACATTTTGAGGAAAATCCGTATTATTTTCCACAGTGATGCGGTGCACCAGTTTGCATTCGTACCAAGTGCAAGAGGCACCAACACTTGATGTTTCTTGTGTTGTTGATTTAAACCATTCTGAAAGATGTAAGGTGACATCTCGTTGTGGTTGTGATTTGCATATCCCTGACGATGAGTGATGTTGAGCATCTTTTCATTTGTCCATTGGCCATCTGTATGTCTTCTTTGGAGAAATGTCGGTTCATTTCTTTTCATTTTTAAATTGGATTATTTGGATGCTTTGGTGTTGAGATGTGTAGGTTCTTTATATATTTTGAATACTAACCCTTTATCAGATGTGTCATTTGCATATATCTTCTCCCATTTAGTAGGCTGTCTTTTAGTTTTGTTGATACTTTCCTTCACTGTGCAGAAGCTTTTTTCTTTTTATTAACATATAATGTATTATTTGCCCCAGGGTACATGTCTGTGAATTGTCAGGCTTACATATTTCACAGCACTCACCATAGCACATACCCTCCCCAATGTCCACAACCCAGCCACCCTTAGTTCGTTTCTTGAGTCTAGGAGTCTCTTATGGTTTGTCTCCCTCCCCATCCCTTTCTGTTTCATTTCTCTCCCCCGCACCCCCTCCCCCACAAACCTCCGCCTTGCCTCTCAAATTCTTCATATCAGAGAGATCATGTGATAATTGTCTTTCTCTGACTGACTTACTTCGCTTAGCATATACCTTCCAGTTCCATCCTGTGCAGAAGCTTTTTATTTGATATAATCCCAATAGTTTATTTTTGCTTTTGTGTTTCACTTGCTTTAGAAGAAACATCTAGAAAGTAGTTGCTTTGGCTGATGTCAAAGAGGTCACTACCTGTGTTCTCTTCTAGGATTTTTAAGGATTCTGGTGCCAAATTTAGGTCCTAAGTCCATTTTGAGTTTCTTTTTTGTGTAGAGTGTAAGAAAGTGGTCCGGTTTCAGTCTTTTGCATGTAGCTGTCCAGTTTTCCCAGCATCATTTGTTGAAGAGACTTTTCCCATTGCATATTCTTGCCTCCTTTGTCAAAGATTAATTGACCATATAATCATGGGTTTAGGTCTGGCCTTTCTAATCTGTTATCTATATATCAATTTTTGTGGCAGTACCATATTGTTTTGATTACGATAGCTTTGTAGTATCTTCAAATTGAGAATTGTGACACCTTCAGCTTTGTTTTTCTTTTTCAAGACTTCTTTGGCTCTTCGGAATCTTTTGTGGTTCCATACAGATTTTAGGGTTGTTTATTCTAGTTCTGTGAAAAATGCTGTTGGTATTTTGATAGAGATTGCATTAAATCTGTAGGTTGCTTTGGGTAGTATGGACATTTTAACAATATTTGTTCTTTCAATCCACCAGCAAGGAATATCTTTCCATTTATGTCATCTTCAATTTCTTTCATCAGTGTTTTATAGTTTTCGGAGTATGGGTGTTTCACCTCCTTGGTTAAGTTTATTCTTAGGTTTTTTGGAGTTTTTTTTTTTTTTATGCAATTGTAAATGGGATTCTTTTCTTGATTTCTCTTTCTGCTGCCTCATTATTAGTGTATAGAAATGCAACTGATTTCTGCACAGTGATTTTGTATCTTGTGACCTTACTGACTTAATTCATCAGTTTTGGCAATTTTTTTTTTTAAAGATTTTATTTATTTGACAGAGAAACACAGCGAGAGAGGGAACACAAACAGAGGGAATGGTAGCGGGAGAAGCAGGCTTCCTGCCGAGCAGGGAGCCTGATGCGGGGCTCGATCCCAGGACTCTGGGATGATGACCAGAGCCGAAGGCAGATGCTTAACGACTGAGCCACCCAGGCACCCCATTTTTAGCAATTCTTTGATGGAGCAATTTTTTGATGGGTTTTCTACATATAGTATCATTTCATCTGAAAATAGTGAAAGTTTTACTTCTTCTTTACCAATTTAGATGCCTTTTATTCCTATTTCTTGTCTGATTGCTGTGCCTAGGACTTCCATTACTACATTTAATAAAAGTGGTGAGAGTGAACATCTTGTCTTATTCCTGACCTTAGGGGGGAAGTTCTCAGTTTTCCACCATTGAACAAAATGTGGGTTTTTCAAAGATGGCCTGTTTTATGTTGAGATATCCTGCTAAATCTACTTTGTTGAGGGTTTTTATCATGAATGGATATTGTACTTAGTCAAATGCTTTTTCTGTGTCATTTTCTCTTATTGATGTGGTGTATCACATTGATTGACTTGCAAATATTGAACCACCCAAGCAACCTGGGAGTAAACCCTTCTTGATCATTGTGAATGATTCTCTTAATGTATTGTTGGATTCAGTTGGTTAATATTTTGTTGAGGATATTTGCATCTATGTTGATCAGAGATACTGACCTATAGTTCTTTTATAATAGTGTCTTTATCTGGGTTTGATATCAGGGTAATGCTGGCCTCATAGAATGAACTTGGTAGTTTTCCTTCCTCTTCTCTTTTTTGGAATAGTTTGACCTCTTTAAATGTTTGGTAAAGGGATGCCTGGGTGGCTCAGTCGGTTAAGTGGCTGCCTTCGGCTCAGGTCATGATCCCAGGGTTCTAGGGTCGAGTCCCACATCAGGCTTCTTGCTCAGCAGGGAGCCCACTTCTCCCTCTGCCTCTGCCTGCCACTCTGCCTGGCTATGCACTCGCTCGCTCGCTCTCTCACAAATAAATAAATAAATAAAATCCTAAAAAAATAAATGTTTGGTAGAATTCACCTGTGAATCCATCTGCTCCTGGACTCTTGTTGGTTGGGAGTTTTTTTTATGATGGATTCAATCTCCTTGCTGGTAATCAGTCAATTCAAATTTTATTTCCTCCTGATTCGGTTTTAGGAGGTTATATGTTTTTAGGGATTTATCCATTTTTTTTCTAGGTTGTCTAATTTGTTGACTTATAGTTTTTACAATCCTTTGTATATCTGTGGTATTATTATTTCTTGTCTTTCATTTCTGATTTTGCCTGACTATGCTCTCTTTCTGATAAGTCCAGTTAAAGGTTTATCAATTTTGTTGATCTTTGCAAATAACCAGCTCCTGGTTTCACTGATCTATTTTTTAAAATTTCTATTTCATTTATTTCTGCTCTAATTCTTTTATTCTTTAAATCTTATATTTAAACTCAAATAGGTAATATATAGTGTATCATTGGTTTCGGAGGTGGAGCTCAGTTATTCATCTGTTACATATAATATCCAGTGCTCATTACATAACATCACATGCCTTCCTTAATGTCCATCACCCAGTTACCGCATCCCCCCGCTCACCTCTTCAGCAGCCCTCAGTATTTCCCGTAGTTAAGAGTCTCTTATGGTGTGTCTCCCTCTCTGATTTCACCTTTTTTTTCCCTCTTTTCCCCTAAGATCCTGTTAGTTAGTTAGTTGTTGGAGAGAGGACATAAGTAGGAGGAGATTCAGAGGCAGAGAGAGAAGCAGGACTCACTCCCAGGATCCTGGGACCATGAGTCTGTGGCAGTTGCTTAACCATCTGAGCCTCCCAGGCATCCCTATCCTGTTTTGTTTCTTAATAACCATATATGAGTGAAATCATATAATTGTCTTTCTCTGATTGACTTAATAATACCCTCTAGTTCTATCCATGTTATTGCAAATGGTAAGGTTTCATTTTTTTTTTTTATGAATGAGTACTATTCCATTGTGTGTGTGTGTGTGTGTGTGTGTGTATACATATATATCCCACATCTCCTTTATCCATTCATCTATCGATGGACATCTCGGCTCTTTCCATAGTTTGGCTATTGTGGACATTACTGCTATAAACATTGGGGTGCATGTGCCCCTTCACAGCACTATGTTTGTATCTTTTGGGTAAATACCTAGTAGTGCAAATGTTTGGGTCACAGGGTAGTTCAATTTTTAACTTTCTGAGGAACCTCCATACTGTTTGCTAGACTGGCTGTACTTGATTGCATTCCCACCAACAGTGTAAGAGGGTTCCCTTTCTCTGCATCCTCAGCAACGTTTGCTGTTTCCTGACTTGTTAATTTAAGCCATTCTGACTAGTGTGACATGGTATCTCATTGTGGTTTTGATTTGTATTTCCCTGTTGCCAAGTGATGTGGAGCATTTTTTTCATGTGTCTGTTGGCCATTTGTATGTCTTCTTTGGAGAAATGTCTGTTCATATCTTCTGCCAATTTCTTGACTGGATTGTTTATTTTTTGGGTGTTGAGTTTGATAAATTCTTCATAGATTTTGGATATGAGTGCTTTATCTGATAAGACATTTGCAAATATCTTCCCCATTCTGTAGGGAGTCTTTCGGTTTTATGAATTGTTTACTTTGGTGTGCAAAAGCTTTTTATCTTGATGAAGTCCCAATAGTTCATTTTTGCCTTTGGAGACGTGTCTAGGTTGAAGAGGTTGCTGTCTGTGTTCTCCTTTAGGATTTTGATGGATTTCTGCTTACATTTGGTTCTTTCATCCATTTTGAGCTTATTTTTGTGTATGGTGTAAGAAAATGGTCCAGTTTCATTCTTTTTTTTTAATTAACATATATTGTAATATTTGTTTCAGGGGTACAGGTCTGTGAATCATCAGTCTTACACAATTCATAGCATAATTCACACAATTCACCATAGCACATACCCTCCCCAATGTCCATCACCCAGCCACTCCATCCCAACCACCTCCCTCCCCTTCAGGAACCCTCAGTTTGTTTCCTAAGATTAAGAGTCTCCTGTGGTTTGTATCCCTCCCCCTCCAGGAACCCCCACCCTGCCTCTCAAAGTCCTCGTATCAGAGAGATCATATGATAATTTTCTTTCTCTGATTGACTTATTTCAATTAGCCTAATACCCTCTAGTTCCATCCACGTCATTGCAAATGGCAAGATTTCAGGGTTTTTTGATGGCCACATAGTATTCTAGTGTGTGTGTGTGTGTGTGTGTGTACACACCACATCATCTTTATCCATTCATCTGTTGATATACATCTAGGTTCCTTCCACAAGCAGCCAAAATAGCTCACTTGGGAGAGTGTTAGACTGAAGATCTAAAGGTTTTAATCCCAGGCTTTGGCAGTAGTTTTAGATGCCACCATCAGTGGACAGCACCAGTCTCATTACAATAGTTTCTTTCTTCGGCATGTGGCTGTCCAATTTTCCCAACACCATTTGTTGAAGAGACTTTTTTTCCATTGCATAATCTTTCCTGCTTTGTCAAAGATTGGTTGACCATACAGTTGAGAGTCCATTTCTGAGTTTTCTGTTCTGTTCCATTGATCTGTGTGTCTGTTTTTGTGCCAATATCATGCTGTCTTGATATTACAGCTTTGTAATAGAGCTTGAAGTCCATAATTGTGATGCCACCAGCTTTGGTTTTCTTTTTTCAACAGTCCTCTGGCTATTCCATTGGTCTTTTCTTGTTCCATACAAATTTTAGGATCATTTGTTCCAGTTTGTTGAAAATATCAATGATATTCTGATGGGGATTGCACTGAATGTGTAGATTGCTCTGGGTAGCATAGACATTTTAATATTTGTTCTTCAAATCCATAAGCACCGAATGTTTTTCCATTTTTTTGTGTCTTCCCCAATTTCCTTCACCAGTGTTCTATGGTTTTCAGAGTACAGGCCCTTTATCTCTTTGGTTAGGTTTATTCCTAAGTATCTTATGATTTTTGGTGAATTTGTAAATGGGATTGATTCCTTAATTTCTCTTGTCCCATTGTTAGCATATAGAAATGCAACTGATTTCTGTGCATTGATTTCATATCCTGCCACTTTGCTGAATTCCTATGAGTTCTAGCCATTTTGGGGTGGAGTCTCTTGGGTTTTCCACATAGAGTATCATGGCATCTCCAAAGAGTCAGAGGTAAGAGTTTGACTACTTCTTTGCTGATTGGGATGCCTTTTGTTTCTTTTTGTTTTCTGATTGGTAGAGTAGACATCCCTGTCATGTTCCTAAATTCATATCTTTCATTAAATGGACTAAATGGACCGATCAAAAGACACAGGGTATCAGACTGGATAATAAAACAAGACCTGTCAAAATGCTGTCTATAGAAGACTCATTGTAGACTGCAAGACATCTTCAGATTGAAAGTAAGGGGTGGAAGGGGTGCCTGGGTGGCTCAGTCATTAAACGTCTGTCTTCAGCCCAGGTCATGATCCCAGGGTCCTGGGATCGAGCCCCACACTGGGCTCCCTTCTTGGCGGGAGGCCTGCTTCTCCCGCTACCGTTCCCTCTTGCCATGTTTCCCTCTGTCAAATAAATAAAAATCTTTAAAAAAAAAAAAAAAAAGTAAGGGATGGAAAACCATTTATCATGCTAATGGACATCCAAAGAAAGCTGGGGTAACAATCCTTATATCAGATAAATTAAATTTTAAACCAAAGACTGTAATAAAAGATGATATCATAATTAAAGTGTCTATCCAACAAGAAGATCTAACAACTGTAAATAATAATGCCCAATTAATAAATTGGGCATAATTTATTTAATATATTAATATAAATATTTGTTAATAAACCAATTAATAAGAAATTTTAAAAAACACCTTGATAATAATACAATAATAGTAGGGGACTTTGACACCCCGCTCACAGAAATGGACAGATCATCTAAGCAGAAGATCAAACAAGGAAACAGGGGTTTTGAATGACACACTAGACTGGATGGACCTCCAGGTATATTCAGAGCATTTCATCCCAAAGCTACAGAATGCACATTCATCTCAAGTGCACATGGAACCCTCTCCAGAATAGATCACATCCTGGGTCACAAATCAGTCTCAACCAGAATCTAATTTTTTTATTTCCTTCTTGCTACTGGTTTTGAGTTTTATTTGTCCTTTTTCTAGCTCGTTTAGGAGTAAAGTTAGTTATTTATTTGAGATTTTTCTTACTACCTGAGGTAGGCATGTATTACTATATACTTCCCTCTTTTAGAATAGCTTTTGCTGCATCCCAAAGATTTTGGACCATTGTGTTGTCCTTTTCATTTTTGTCCATATATTTTTTTCTTCTTAGAGTCCTTGGTTGACCCATTCATTGTTTAACAGTATGTTATTTAATTTCCATGTATTTGTGCTCCTTTCAGATTTTTTTGGTGTTTGATTTCTAGTTTCATAGCATTGTGGTCAGAGAAAATACATAGTGTGACTTCAGTCTTTTTTAATTTGTTGAGACTTATTTTGTGGCCTAATATGTGATCTAGTTTTGGAGAATGTTTCATATGCACTTGAAAAGAATGTGTATTCTGCGGTTTTAGGATAGAATGTCCTGAGTATATCTGTTAGATCCATCCGGTCCAACATGTCATCCAATATCATTGTTTCCTTGTTGATTTTCTATTTAGATCATTTGTCCATTGATGTAAGGGGAGTATTAAAGTCCACAACTATTATCGTATTACCATGGATTACTTCCTTTATGTTTGTTATTAACTGCTTTGTTTTTGGGTGCTCCCATGTTGTGTGCATAAATATTTACAGTTGTCATATTTTTTTAAAAAAGACTTTATTTGACAGAGAGAGACACAGCGGGAGAGGGAACACAAGCAGGGGGAGAGGGAGAAGCAGGCCTACCGCAGAGTAGGGAGCCTGATGCGGGGCTCAATCCCAGGGACCCTGGGATCATGACCTGAGCCAAAGGCAGACGCCTAATGACTGAGCCACCCAGGCTCTCCAGTTGTCATATCTTCTTGTTGGATTGTTCCCTTTTTGATAACATACTTCTTTGTCTCTTGTATAGTCTTTGTTTGGCAGTCTACTCTGTTCAATGTAAGTATTGATACCCTGGCTTTCTTTTCACATCCATTTGCAAGATAAATGCCTATCCATCCCCTCACTTTCAATCTGCAGGTGTCTTTAGGTCTGAAATGAGTCTCTTGCAGACAGCGTACAGATGAGTCTTGTTTTTTTAATCCATTCTGTCACCCTATGTCTTTTGATTAGTTAATCCATTTACAATCAGAGTAATTACTGATAGCCATGTATTTATTACCACTCTGTTACTTGTTTTATGGTTGATTTTGTAGTTTTTTGTTCCTTTCTTCCCTTTCTCGCCTCTCTCATGATTAGTTGGCTTTTTTAGTGACATATTTGTATTACTTTCTCTTTATTTTTTGCTTATCACAGGTTTTTTATTTGTGGTTACCATTAGGTTTGTATATAATATCTGCATATAGCAGAAGTTTATCTCTCTCCCCAATCGCACCCCCTTTTAGGTATATAGTAGCATACTTTATATCTTTTTATTTTGTGAGTCCCTTGACCATTTTTTTTTTTTTTAAGATTTTATTTATTTGAGAGAGGGAACACAAGCAGAGGGGATGGTAGCGGGAGAAGCAGGCTTCCTGCCGAGCAGGGGGCTCGATCCCAGGATGCTGGGATCATGACCTGAGCCGAAGGCAGACGCCCAACGACTGAGCCACCCACGTGCCCCTCCCTTGACCATTTTTATGATATACTTACTTTCACTGCTTGTGTACTTCCTACTTTTCTTACTCTTATTTATGGTCTTTCCTTTCCACTCAGAGTCCCCTTTAACATTTTTTGTAGGACTGGTTCAGTGGTCGTGAGTTCCTTTAACTTCTTTCTCTTGTGTGCTGAGCTTGGTGACTGTCCTCCGGATCACTAGTTCATTCTCCTGCTTCCTTTAGTCTATTTATCCCATCTAGTGTAATTTTTTTTTTAATTTCATTCATTGTGTACTTCTCTGATTAGTTCTTTTTTTATGTCTTCGTTGAGGGTCTCACTGATGTCCTCCACTTTTCTCAAGTCCAGTGAGTATCTTTATGATCATTACCTTAAAATCTCTGTCAGGCATATTGCTTAGCTTCATTTTATTTAGGTCTCTTGCTGTGGTTTTGTTTTCTTTCCTTTGGGACATATTTCTGTGTCTGTTTCTGTGTGTCAGCTAAAACTCCCGCTCCTGAAAGTAGTGGCCTTATGCAGAAGAGGTCCTGTGGTGCCCTGCGTTGCACTGTCCTCTGTTCCCTGGAACTTCAGGGGTGTCCCCTCTGTGTGTTGCATGTGCCCTGCTGAAGGTCATTTCAGCCTTCAGTCCAGTCATCTGCAATGGTCGACCTTGCCTGTTGGGGGCAGGGTTTGGTCCCTGTGTTGTTAGTGGGCCAGTCTGGGGTCACTTTTGACTTGAGTCAGACCAGGCATTTGCCAGAGATGCAGCAGCACCAAACTGCAGGGCACTTCCCTTGTGTTGTCCCTTGAGAAGCTCTTGTTGGTGAGTGGGGCCTATAGTCAGACCAGCTGTCTGTGCCCTCTACCCCCTGCTGGAGCCACAGTCTGGCTGGTGTGTGTGTGATAATCATTCCCTCTCCCTGGGGTAGAGTCACTTGGGAGTGGTACTAGCCTCTATTGGGCCTGCTTGCAGCATTGCTCTGGATGGGCTCCAACCAGGAGTCTATGGAAGAGGACGGATCTTCAGCATGTGCAGTGGCAGGATACACAGTGTTAGCAAGGTCTGCACTGGTCTTCCGGGGGAAGGAAACGTGCAGCACAAAACTGATAATCAGTTTCTCCGTTTGAGTCCATGGGTCCCTCCCTCCCACAGACCACATAGTTCATTTAGCTCCCTGGTGTGTCTCCTACCCTCCTCAGTGTGGCCTCTTCTCTACATTTATTTGTGGGGTTTGTTCTTGCAGTCTTCAGGTCATTTTCTAGGTTACTTACACTGATGTATTATTTAATTGTGTACATGGACAAGGTGACCTTAGGGTCCTCGTACTCTGTCAAGCAATAGAAAAAGGATCGGTAAAGGGTTTTTTTTGTGTGTGTTCAGTTAGCCACTGTATAGTAGTACATCATTAGTTTTTGATGTAATGTTCAAGAATTCATTAGTTATGAACACACAGTGCTCATCACAACATGCGCCCTCCTCAATACCCCTGACCCTGTTACCCTCTTCCTCTCTGAAACCCTCAGTTTGTTTTCCAGGGTCCATAGTCTCTCATGGTTCGTCTCCCTCTGATTTCTCCCCCTTCAGATTTCCCTCCCTTCCCCTGTGGTCCTCTGTGCTATTGCTTACATTCCGCATATGAGTGAAACCATAGGATAATTGTCTTTCTCTGCTTGACCTACTTAGCATAATCCTCTCCAGCTCCATCCATGTCAATGCAAATGGTGGGTATTCATCTTTTCTGATGGCTGAATAATATTGCATTGTATATATGGACCACATCTGTATCCATTCATCTGCTGAAGCACATCTTGGCTCCTTCCATAGTTTGGCTATTGTGGACATTGCTGCTATGAAATTTGAGGGGCATGTTCTCCTTTTCACTACATCTGTATCTTTGGGGTGCCTACGTAGTAGAGCAATTGTTGGGTCATAGGGTAACCCTATTTTTAATATCTTGAGGAACCACCATACTGTTTTCCAGAGTGGCAGTACCAGCTTGCATTCCCAACATTTGGGGTTTCCTGTTTTGTTAATTTTGGCCATTCTAACTAGTGTAAAGTGGTATCTCAGTGTGGTTTTGATTTTTATCTCCCTGTCGCCAAGTGAGGTGAAGCATTTTTCATGTGTCTGGTCTTCTGCCCATTTTTTGACTGGGTTGTTTTTGTGTTGAGAAGTTCTTTATAGAGCTTGGCTGTCAGCCCTTTGTCTGTAATGTTACTTGCAAATATCCTCTGCCATTCCGTGGGTTGCCTCTTCATTTTGTTGACTGTTTCCTTTGCTGTGCAGAAGCTTTTTAACTTGAAGTCCCAAAAGTTCATTTTTGCTTTTGTTTCCCTTGCCTTTGGAGATGTGCTTTGAGAGAAGTTTCTGTGGCCAGTGTTAAAGAGGTTACTGACTATGCTCTCCTCTAGGATTTTGATGGATTCCTATCTCACATTGAGGTGTTTCATCCATTTTGAGTTTATCTTTGTGTATGGTGTAAGAGAATGGTCCAGTTTCATTCTTCTATATGTACCTGTCCAATTTTGTCAAAGATTAGTTGACCATTGAGTTCATTTCTGGAGTCCTTATTCTGTTCCCTTGGTCTGTGTGTCGGTTTTTGTGCCAGTACCATGCTGTCTTGGTGATCACAGCTTTGTAATAGAGCTTGAAGTCAGGCAACATGATGCCCCCAGCTTTGATTTTCGTTTTCATCTGTCCTGGTTCCATACAAATTTTAGGATTGTTTGATCCAGCTCCTTGAAAAACGCCCATAGTATTTTAATAGGGATGGCATTGAAAGTGTATAGTGCTCTGGGCAGGAGAGACATTTTAACAATGTTTATTCTTCCAAAAGTGTTCTGTAGTTTCTAGAGGAGTATGGATCCTTTACTACTTCAGTTAGGTTTATTCCTAGGTATCTTATGGTTCTTGTTGTTATTGCAAATGGAATCAATTCCTTAATTGCTCTTTCTATAGTTACATTGTTAGGGTATAGAAAAGCACAGAATCCTGACAATACATACTTTCAGTAGCTGTTAAGCTGGGGTGCCTGCTTCCCTGCCTACTTGTGATCTCTGTCAAATAAATAAAATTTAAAAAAAAGAAAAGAAACATAAAGCTAGGCCTAAGAGTAAATCAGGAAGTTGGCCTAAAACAGTAGTCCCTGTTCTGGGTTCATACTAAAATCACCTAGGAAGTTTTCCAACTGAATCCCACACCAGAGATTACTTCAGTTGTTTTGGAGTGGGCTATTTTTTAAAGCTTCCCAGGTAATTCTTATGTGCATCCAGGATTATAAACTGACTTATATAATACAATAAATTCTGCTGTCATTTCCATGATTTCAAGACAACCTGAGTTTTGAGAACTGTTGCAGCTAACTATTCTGGCAAATAAGTATTTTTTTTTTTAATCTGTACTGGAAAACACATGTATTCAGTGATCCTGAGGGGTGGGGTGCAAAATTGAGAATGGCCAGGAGGGGACCATCATGACCAGCAGTAGTCTGGCAATAATGGATATTGGCCAAGCCCATTGGAAAGTTCTCAAGATGGTTTGTAGACATGACTCTCTGTTCTCTTATCTTAGGTGTGGTTCCTTGTCAGGTCTGGGCAGCTAACAGCCTTGAAATACCACCATCTTTGAGTTTGGATAATCCATTCTTACTGATTTGTGTTAGAAAGTGGTGAGGAGCACAGAGTTATCCATGAACTGGTGATTAGAGTCCAGACCAAGAAGTACCCCACACTTTAAGTTCTGTGAGACCAACCATTTGCCTCTTCAAGGCATCCTGGGTGGCCCAGTTGAGCAGAACTGGAATTCCTTCCACCCCCGTCTCCATAGAAGAGCACTGCGGGCATGTGAGATCAGCGGTCCCCAAACCATACTCCTTACCTGCCTAGTGGACTATAGCCTCCTGTCTTTATCATTCTGAGCCACTGAATGGCCAAGACTTGATGTTTCAGGCCCAGTGTTGCCCTGAGGGAAGGAGGAGGGAGATGAACCAGAGTGCATGCAGGGTTTCTGGCCTTGGTGAGGGCTGGTAAAACTGGATAATTGGTTTATAAGTCTGTATGAAACGCTACTTGACAGGATTCAACAAAGCAGGCCCATAGGCCCAATCTGGCCTGCTACTGATTTTTGTAAATAGTTTTATTTCATTTCAACCCCAAATCAGCCATGTCTTCCTCTTTGATCGTGATGTATGAAACCTTCAGCGTATCATTGAAGTCACTTTTGAGGAATATTTTATCCATGTTCATTAGGGATACTGGTCTATAATTTTTTCTTCTAGTGCCCTTTTCTGGTTTGGTATCAGGGTAATGGTGGCCTCATACAATGAGTTTGGAAATTACATAAATAAAATAAACTCTTTCAGAAAAGAGGAGAGGAGGGACTTAAGTCTTCCTTAAATTTTCTGTAGAATTTACTAGTGAAGCCATCTGGTCCTGGACTTTATTGGAATCACTAATCTCCTTGCCAGTAATCAGTCTTTTCAGATTTTTTTTATTTCCTCATGATTCAGTCGTGGTAGATTGGATATTTCTAGTAATGTAATCCATTTTAACATCTCTTCTTTCATTTCTGATTTTGAGTCCTTTCTGTGGTGAGTCTAGGCAAAGGTTTGTCTGTCTTTCATTTATTTCTGCCCTTCTGCTAACTTTGGTGTTAGCTTGTTTTTCCAGTCTTGAGGTTAAAGGGAGATTGGTTGAGATCTTTTTTGTTTCTTGACGTAGGCATTTATTGCTCTGAACTTTTAGTACGGCTTTTGCTGCATCCTAGAAGATATGTTGTAGTCCCATTTTCAGTTGTCTTTATATTTTTTTTCACTTCCCTTTTGATTTCTTCTTTGACCAATTGGTTTTTCATGTGTATGTTAATCACAACTGTGAATTTTCCATCCTCCCTTCTATTACTGTTTTCTAGTTTTCCTGGTTTTATACCATTATGGTCAGAAACTATCATTTACTAAGTTATTTTTTGTGACCTATCATGTGATCTGTCCTAAAGAATATGTATTCTGCTGCTGATGAGTCTAAAGGAAATGGATGGGATAATCAAATCCAAATTTGATTATCCCATCCATTTCCTTTCTGATCTTTTTGTCTGGATGATCTATTGTTTAAAGTGGCATAGTAAAGTCCTCCACTATTATTGCATTGCTGTCTATTTCTCCCTTCAGATCTGTTTTTTTTTTTTAAGGTGCTCCCATATTGGGTGCATATATATTTAGAATTGTCATATCTTTCTGATAACTGACCCCTTTGTCTCTTGTTACAATTTTTTTACTTAATGCTTATAACTACCTCTGCTCTCTTTTGGTTTCTATTTGCTTGAAATGTCTTTTTCCATCCAGCCTGTGAGTGTCCTTACTGCTTAAGTGAGTCCTATGTAGACAGCATATAGATGGGTCTTCTATTTCCTTCATTCAGCCAGTCTGTGTCCCTTACTTGGAGAATTTTGTCCATTTAAAGTAATTATTGGTAAATAAGAATGTACTGTAGCCATTTTGTTATTTGCTTTCTGACTGTCTTATAGTTCCTTTCTTGCTGGCATTTTTGGTAGTGCTTTAATTCTCATCTATTTTAAGCTGATAACTTCAATTGCATGGGAAAGTTCTGCCCATTAATGCAATAATGTAGCTACAGTTATTTTCAACACTTTTGTCTCTAACTTGTATGCTAAATATCAAAGGGATTTTCATATCACCATTGTATTAGAGTATTTTGAATTTTAATATATATTCAGCTTTACCAGTAAATTTTATACTTTAATATATTTTCATATTACTAAATAGCCTCCTTTTGTTCCTGTTTGAAGACTCATTTAGTATTGCTTGTAGGACAGGTCTGGTGGTAATAAATTCCCTCAGCTTTTGTCTGAGAATGTCTTTCTCCTACATTTCTGAATGACAGCTTTGCTGGGTAAAGTATTCTTGCATGAGTTTTTTTTCTTTGAGCACTTTGAATATAGCACCCCACTCTCTCCTCACCTGTAAGATTTCTGCTGAAAAGCCTTGTTGGGATTTCTTTGTAGGTAATGGTTCTTTTTCCTCTTGCTGGTTTCAAGTTTGTCTTTGATTATAATGTGTCTGGGTGAAGATTGATCTTTGAGCTTCCTATGCTTGGATGACCATCTCTCTCCTCAGTTTGGGACAGTTTCAGCCATTAAGTTTTCTGTTCCGGTCTCCCTCTCATTTTGGAAGTCCCAGAAAGATTTTTTTTTTTATCATGCTCCACAGTTCAAGTAGGATTTCTTCTTTTTCACTCTAATTTCAAAAATGAGATTTTTGCTTAGGTTGATATTATTTCAGCCAGTTACTTCTAAGATCTGTTCAGGGAACATGTCTCTTTTGAAAGTCCCTAAATCAGTGATACCTAATCTAATTGTAACAATCCTTTGTTAATGCAAAAATCAGTTCAGTCTCCCCTTTTATAGCCAATGGTACAGTAACGCATATGTCATACTGAAAAATAATCAGGGAAAAATATAGAACTTGGAGAAGAATTTACATTTGGACATGATAGATGCTCCTTTCATGAATTGTTTTTTAGGTTTATAGATTCTGTGATACTTGTCCCACTTTCCCAAGAGCTGCTACTGATATTAAAGAAAGGTGGTCCCTAAGGCATTTCCTGACTTGAAAATTTTCTTTTTATCATAGATGTTGCTGCCACTTTCTTAAAATATCACAGTCCTCATGATTTTTTTTCCTATAAAACCCATTTGTGGTTATGTGTACATTCTTAATATTCACTTAAGCAATTTTACCTCACATGTATTCCTTCATTCAGTAGGAATTTGTTGAGTGCTTGTATGTGCCAATATGAACATTTGTGCAGGTATTAGAAATCATTCAGCTGGGGTGCTAAAAGCCTTATGTCAGCAAGTAAAGATTTTCCAGTTAACCCAATTCCTCTAATTACTTAATGTACATTTCTGAAAAATGTCTGTGTTTCGGTATTCTATAAGGTCAGGTTCATGAAAGGTCAGGTTCATGAAAGGAGAAAGAGTGGCTTTATTAGATACATGCTTAGTTCTCTCTTACATATGGCAGTCCTCAGGGTTCCAAGGTTTTTTCTCTTTGGTCCCCCACTCTCATTTGGAATAGCTGCTAGATGGGTAGCAACAATTTCTTAAAACACAGTAAGTACCAGCCTTAAAAGATGAATGATGATATTTACAATGTATACATATCTAATTCAGAATATATAAAGCATAGGCATTTCACTAAAGAGGATATCCAAGTGGCCATTAAAAATATAAGATACTTAATGTCATCTGGGAAATGCCAGGATGAAGTATCATTACCCACCAGAACTGCAAAAATTTTAAAGAACAGTACCACCAAATATTGATGGGGACGTGAGGCAACTAAAACACTGATTCCACCTTATAACTCATCTTGTGCCCCAGCAATTCCATGCTTAGATATATGCCCAAGAGAAGTGAGTGCCCATTGTTCACAAAAGAGGGAAGGTGGCCAGATGAGGCTTCACAGCATCACCTTGAGTTTGGTCTCTGAAGATAGGCGGCTGTTCTCTAAGCCAACCTGATGTCAGTTCCAAACAGCTACACCAGAAGGATACAAAGCTGAAGGAGTAGACTTGCAGAGCTTGCTGCTGAGTCTGTTCTGCCCAGGGACCTGGTCAGATTTGTACTTATCAAGATCATTCAGATCAGTGTGTTGGAGTGAATTTAGGGAGGATGTGTAACTGTTAGCAGGTGGTCAGAGGGATGGTTATGTCACTTTGCTGCCATTTTGCCAACTCTGGACAATAAGCACTTTTATTATATTCTGCATTATCCTGTGTGTCATTCTATAAGAAATGAGTGGTTAGGCAAATCTTTACTTAAACCAGTCGGACAATTTTCACATGACTTATCTAGAAATGGCACTGATTTCACCAAATGTACACAGGTTTTACCTTGCTATGAAACTTGCATCTTTCCTCTAAATTATCCTCATTTCTAATAACCACTAAAAAGAAGTTTCAGTTTGAGATGGTGACATAAAAGAATCCCAAAATCACCTCCTTCCATGGACACACTGAATCTACAGCTATATATATTGAAAAAAAAAAATTCTTCTGAAGGGAACCCAAAAACTAGTTAATCAAATCACACAACTCAGGCAAATGAGAAAAATACCCACATTAAAGTGGGGTGAGGGGGTTGGAAATGTAGGAAGACCCTGAAATCACCCTCCTCTATGGGCACACCAAATCTGCACCTACTTATAAAGCAGTTCCTTCTGAACAACAGAAGACAGAGAACACAAAGAGAGAGGGAGGTATGAGGGAACCCCCACCCTCAACACTATACTACCTCTCCCACTTGAGTTCACAAAGAGGCTGTGAGTAGATTCTTCCGTCCTAGGGCACAGGAAGAAAAAAAGACTACAGGTTAACAGAGCTACTGGAACTCTCCGAGTCCAAGAAGGAGGCAAGTACCGTGGTTTACATTCCCCACCCCAAAGCTTGACAGTATGGATGGAAACAGGGTTCAGGTGCCCTAGCCAGCTACCTCCTCAGTGCCCTCCAGGCCCCCAACCCACACCACACCCAGCTGTCCCACCAGGATACCCCTGCTCAGCACTCACTGTACATCTCCAGTCATTGCATGAAGGTGGCACAAGCAACCTGGAATACCCCAGACTCATACCACTTCCACTTCCGATGGCTTGCTAAGGTACCCCCAGCACAGAGGGCTCTGGAACATCTCATGATTGCCTCAGTGCTAGCCCCACTGCCAGAGCACCCCAGGGTCCTCAAGCCTGTACCATGTCTCAGATCCAGAGCAGGTATCCTACATGTGGAGAGCCTCAGGACACCTTGGTTGGCACTCACTTCACCTTCAACCATTCCTTTGAGTTTTGAAATAGCTGTCCTACCTAATTCATTGAAACGGATGCAGGAAGTCAAGCAATATGAGGAGACAGAAGAACAGGCTTCAAATAGACAAAATCTCAAAGAAAACCAAATGAAATGGAGGTAAGCAATATGCATTATGAAGAGTTTAAAGTAGTGCTACTTGAAGATGCTCCCTGGACTGGAGAGAAAAGTGGAAGAACTCAATGAGAACTTAAGAACCGGTCAGAGTTGAAGAATACAATAACTAAAATGAAAAATACACTGGAGGGAATCAAGAGTAGATGCAAAAGAATGGGAATGGATCAGTGCTCTGGAAGGGTAACAGAAAGCACCCAAACTGAACAGCAAAAAGAATATTAAAAAGTGAAGATTAAGGTGTTTCTTGAACATCAAGCATTCAATTTATAGGGGGTCTCAGAGGATTGAGAGAGAGAGGTGTAGAAAACTTATCTGAGGAAATAATTGAAATGAACCCAAAGTGTTCCACACCATGACCCATAAAATGCAAAAAGTTACATGAGAGAGAGACCCCATAAGACCAGTAGCTGATTTTATTCCTTCTGGTTTGCAAAGTGCTGAAAGGAAAAAACTTACTTACAACCAAAAATATTCTACCTGGCATAGTCATCATTCCAAGTTGAAGGAGAGAGCACGAGTTTCCCAGACTGACAAAAGTTAAAGGAGTTTATCACCACTAAATGAGCCTTAAAACATTAAAGGGAATTCTTTACATGGAAAAGGCCATAATTAGAAGTATAAAATATGACAACATCTACATAAATTGTTGGAGGGATGCGTCCAAACTTAAGGAACCATCCAGTTCATATAGACTACTATATACTTAGGATGATATATATGAATCTCACAGTAACCAAAAACCTATAATACAGAAACAAAAAAGCGAAGAGAAAGCCAATCATAATAACATTGCAAAAAGTCACCACATTGCAAAAAGTCACCACACAGAGACGAAGAAAGGAACAAAGACTATAAAAAACCACCAGAAAACAATTAACAAGATGGTAATAAGAATACATGTATCAATAATTACTTTAAATGTAAATAGTCTAAATGTTCCAATCAAAAAAAGATAGGGGCACCTAGGTGGCTCAGTCATTAAGCGTCTGCCTTCGGCGCAGGTCATGATCCCAGGACCCTGGGATCGAGCCCCGCTGCCATTCCCTCTCTCACATAAAATCTTTAAAAAAAAAAACCAAAACCTCTCTATATGCTACCTATAAGAGACTCACTTCAAGTGAAAGGATGGAAAAAGATATTCCATTCAAATAGCAACAAAGAAACCAGAGTAGCAATGCTTAAAGCAGACAAAATAGACTTTATAAAGGGACAAATCCAATGAAAGGATAGAACAATTGTAAATATCTGTGTACCCAAATATGTAAAGCAAAGGATTGGACAGAAATAAAGTAAAATGGTAGGGACTTTACCATTCCACATATATCAGTGGATCCATCATGTAGGCAGAAAATCGGAAACTGTCTTTGAATGACACATTAGACCAAATGGACTTAACATTCAGAACACTACCTAAAAATAATAGAGTAACATTCTTTTCAAATGCACATGAAACATTCTCCAGGATCATATTGTAAGCCATCAGACAGGTTTCAATAAATAAATGAAAAGATGCTGTCAAGCATCTAAGTCATAATCGTATGAAAGCAGAAATCAATCACAAGAAAAAAAAAAAAACCTGGAGGGGTGCCTGTGTGGCTTAGTTAGGTGTCTGCCTTTAGCTCAGGTCATGATCTCAAGGTCCTGGGATCGAGCCCTGCATCAGATTCCCAGCTCAGCAGAGAGTCTGCTTTTCCCTCTCTCTCAAATAAATAAAATCTTAAAAAAAAAATGGGAAAAAACACAAACATGTGGAAGCTAAACAACATACTACTAAACAACCAATGAATGGGCCAATGAAGAGATCAAAGAGGAAGTCAAAAAATACATGGAAACAAATGAAAACACAATGGTACAAAATCTTTACAACCAGTGATGGCACTTCTAAGAGAGAAATTTATAGTGATACAGGCCTACCTCAGGAAATAAGAAAAATCTTACCAAAAACTAATGAGGTACTATATGTTGGCTAATTGAACATCATAGAAAAAAAAATCTCAAACTATCTAACTTTACAATGAAGGGAACAGGAAAAAGAACAAACCCCAAGGTTAGTAGAAATAAGGAAATCATAAAGACCAGAGCAGAAATAAATGAAATAGAACTGAAAAAAGCATAAAAGATCAATGAAACCAAGAGCTGGTTCCTTAAAATATAAACAGTTATTTAGCCAAACTCAAAAGTGGAAGTCCCAGATAAAATCAGAAACAGAGAAGTAAGTAATAATCAATACCACAGAAATACATTATACAATTATGGATAAATTTCTGGAAATAATACTATCTTCCAAAACCAAATTAGGAAAATCAGAAAATCTGAATAGACCAATTAATAGTAACAAAATTGCATACCAGATGGATTCACAGGTGAATCTACCAATCACTTAAAGAAGAGTTGAAGGAAATTTTCCAAATATGTACTACAAGGCCAGTACCAAAAAAACCCCTTCAGGCCAATATCCCTAATAAGCACAAATGTAAAAACCCTCAACAAGATACCAGCACACTGCATTCAGTAGTACATTAAAAGGGATCATTCACCTCAATCAAGTAGGATTCATCCAAGGATGCACGGGTGGTTTGATATTCACATACCAAACAACATGGTACACCACAGTAACAGAACTAAGGGTAAAAATCATATGATTATCTCAATAGATGCAGAAAAGGCGTTTGGCAAATGTCAACATTCATTCATGATAAAAACTCAACAAAGTGAGTTTAGAGCGAACAAACCACAGTATAATACTGGCCATATATGACAAACCCACAACTGACATCATACTCAATGGGGAAAACCTGAGAGCTTCTCCTCCGAGATTGGTGGTGGGAGAGACAAGGATGGCCACTCTAACTCATCACAGTACTAGAAGTCCTAGCCACAGCAATAAGAAATAAAGGGCATCCAAATTGGTAAGGAAGAAAAACTGTCACAATTTGCAGATGACATACTATACATAGAAAGCCCTAAAGACTCCACCAAGGAAACTATTACAAGTAATAAATGAATTCAGTGAAGTTGTAAAATACAAAATACACAGAAACTGATTGTGTTCCTATACACTAAAAACAAAGTAGCAGAAAGAGAAATTAGGAAAACTATATATCTTGGATATCAGCCCTTTATCAGTATGTCATTTGCAAATATTTTCTCCCATTCTGTTGGCTGCCTCTTAGTTTGGTTGACTGTTTCCTTTGCTGTGCAGAAGCTTTTTATCTTGATGAAGTCCCAAAAGTTTCATTTTTGCTTTTGTTTCACTTGTCTTTGGAGACATGCCTTGAAAGAAGTTACTGTGGCCTGTGTCCTCCTAATAACTTAGTCAAAAAATGGGCAGAGGACATGAACAGACACATGAAAAAATGCTCAACATCACTAGCCATCACAGAAATACGACCCAAAACCATACTGAGATACCACCTTACACCAGTTAGAATAGCAAAAATTAACAAAACAGGAAACAACAAATGTTGGCAAGGATGTGGAGAAAGGGGGTCCCTCTTACACTGTTGGTGGGAATGCAGGCTGGTATAGCCACTCTGGAAAACAGTATGGAGTTTCCTCAAGATAATAGGGCTACCCTATAACCCAGCAATTGCTCTACTAGGTATGTACCCCAAAGTTCATAGCAGCAACATCCACAATAGCCAAACTGTGGAAGGAGCCAAGATGTGCTTCAGCAGATAAATGGATACAGATGTGGTCCATATATACAATGCAATATTATTCAGCCATCAGAAAATATGAATACCCACCATTTGCATTGACATGGATGGAGCTGGAGAGGATTATGCTAAATGAAGTATGTCAAAAAGAGAGAAACAATTATATGGTTTTACTCACATATGGAACGTAAGCAATAACACAGAGGACCATAAGGGAAGGGAAGGAAGTCTGAAGGGGGAGAAATTAGAAAGGGAGACGAACTATGAGAGACTATGAATCCTGAGAAACAAACTGAGGGTTTCAGAGAGAAGGGGTTTGGGGGGAAGGGGTAACAGGGTAATGGATATCAAGGAGGGCACCTGTGATGAGGAGCACTGGATACATAACTAATGATGTGCGCTACAGTGGCTAACTGAACATAATAAAAAAATTTCATTTATAACTTCACCAAAAAATAGAATAAATACCTTGGAATAAACTTATCCGTGGAGGTGAAAGTCCTATACTTAAAAACCATAAAACATTGATGAAAGTAGTTGAGGATGACATGAACAGATGGAAGGACATTCCATGCTGCTGGATTGGAAGAATATTGTTAAAATGTCTGTGCTACCCAAAGCACTCTACAGATTCAGTGCAGTCTCTACCCAAATACCAACATTTTTCACAGAACCAGAAGAAATGATCCTAATATTTGTATGCAATCACAAAAGACTCTCAATAGCCAAAGAAACCTTGAGAAAGAACAAAGCTGAAGCTATCACAATCCTTGATTTCAAGATATACTACAAAGCTATAGTGATCAAAACAGGGTGGTAGTGACAATAAAAATTGACACATAGATCAGTAGAACAGATTAGACAGCCCAGGAATAAGCCCATGCATATATGGTCAATTAATCTCAATAAGAAAGGCAAAATTATACAACAGGGGAAGAACAGTCTCTTAAATGGTGCTGGGAAGACTGGACAGCTAAATATAAAAGAATGAAACTGGACCACTTTTTTACACCATAAACAAAAATAAACTCAAAATGGATTATGGAGCTAACTGTGAGGAGGCACCGGGTGACTCAGTTGGTTGAGCTTCTGACCCTTGATTTTGGCTCAGGTCATGATCTCAAGATAGTGGGATTAGCCCCACGTTGGGCTCCATGCTCAGCAGGGAATTTGCTTGAGTTTCTCTCCCTGCCCCCCTCCCTCCCCACTCTAAAAAAATACTTTTTTTAAAGATTTTATTTATTTATTTGACAGAGAGAGAGAGATCACAAGTGGGCAGAGAGAGAGGGGGAAGCAGGCTCCCTGCTGAGCAGAGAGCCCGATGCGGGGCTCGATCCCAGGACCCCGAGATCATGACCTGAGCTGAAGGCAGAGGCTTTAACCCACTGAGCCACCCAGGCGCCCTAAAAAAATAATTTTTTTTAAAAGGAGCCTAACTGTGTGAGAACCGAAATCAAACCTTCTAGAAGAAAACATAAGCTGTAATCTCTTGAACATGGGCCTTAGCAACATTTTTCTAGATATGGCTCCTACTGTAGGGCAACAAAAGCAAAAATAAACTACAAGCTTTTTGCACAGCAAAGGCAACCTACTGAATGACAGAAGATATTTGCAAATGATATATCTGATAATACCCAAAGAACATACACAACTCAACACCAAAAAATAATCTAACTTAAAAATGGGCAGAGGATCTGAATAGACTTTTCTCCAAAGAAAACAAAGATGGCCAATAGACACATGAAAAATGCTCACCATCACTCATCATCAGGGAAACGTGAATCAAAACCACAAGGAGATATTAACACCCATCAGAATGCCTAGTATCAAAAAGATAAGTTAGTGTTGGCAAGAATATAGAGAAAAAGGAACCCTCATGGACTATTGTTGGGAATGTAAATTGGTACAGATGCTGTGGAAAACAATATGGAAGTACCTCAAAAGAAGTAAAAACAAATACCATATCATCCAGTAATTCCACTACTAGGTATTTAGCCAAAGGAAACAAAAAATCAAAAAGATGTAATACCCCTGTGTTTAGTGTAGCAGTAGCCAAGATCTAGAAGCAACCTAAGTGTCCATTGAGAGATGAATGGATAAAGGTATGTGTATGTACACACATACATACAATGGAATATCAGCCAAAGAAAGGATAAAATATTGCCATTTGCAACAACATGGATAGATCTAGAGGGTATTATGCTAAGTGAAATAAAAGGAAGAAAAACATTAATACAGAGAACAAATTGATGATTGCCAGAGGAAAAGGGAGTGGGAGATACAGGTTTCCTGTTACAGAATGAGTAAATCATGTAGATGAAAGGTACAGCATAGCGAAAACTGTGGTTGTAATAGTGTTGTTTGGTGACCTATGGTAGCCACATTGGTGGTGGGCACAGCATAACATTTAGACTTGTTGAATCACTATGTTGTACACCTGTAACTAATGAAACATTGTGTGTCAACTCTACTTCAAATAAGAAAAAAAAGGGGGGGGCGTGCCTGGGTGGCTCAGTGGGTTAAAGCCTCTGTCATGGTCCCCAAGTCATGGGATCCAGCCCTGCATGGGGCTCTCTGCTCGGCGGGGAGCCTGCTTCCCACTCTGCCTGCCTCTCTGTCAAATAAATAGATGCAACCTTTGGGGGAGGGGGGAACGTAGGATAGGCTGAGACACAGTCTCACAATGAATTCCAGTCCTGGCAAAGTAACCCACCATCAAGAGGGATCTCACAACTCAGATATCTCCCTGGGGAGTAAGGGATTTGAACTCTTCTTGTAGTGCTGCAACTATTTAAAGTGTGTACCTGAGAAATGAGCCCCCAAAACACCTAGCTTTGAAAACCTATGGGGCTCATGTCCAAGAGCCCCACAAGGCTCTAGTTCTTAAAGGGCTATCCAGAATTTCTCACCCTTAGGGCCCAGCAGAGAGACAGCAAACTAAAAAGCACCAAGTCTTCCTGTAAAAAACAAAAAAAATCCTGTTTGCCTGTCTTAAAGCTTCACCCGAGGGGCAGGCACATCTAGTTTAACACACATCCAGGGACCTACTGAAATACTTTACAAAACTGATGCAGGTGGGTGCTCTTTTTGTGCTCTTCCTTCTGCCTCATTCCAGATCACCAGTATCTCCCAGAAAGGAGTTTGTGCATTTGTCTTGTGGCCTGTTTTTGCCACTGCCATCCAGGGGAGGCTGGTTGGCTCTGGTGGCCAGCAGGCTCCACAGGACTATAACAAATTAAAAGAGTTCTTAACCAGCACAGCAAACAGGTATCATGCTGAAATACCCACTCTCTCCATAAAAGCAGCTTATTAACATTAAATTAAAGATATGCCCCTTAGGCCACAGCTATAATTTCAATACTTGTGTGGGGGCTGACTCTAATCCTCTCCAGAGGCTGGGAAGGCTGGTGGCACCATCCTTATGCTCTCCATCTTCATGCTTCTCCTCCACCTAGCCCCAGGCTGCAAGAAAGGAGTTGCTTCTATACTTTTTTGGGGTCCTGCCTTTTGTGTCGGCCACCTTGAGAAAACATTCCTCGATAGCTTGACCCTGCCTTCCACCAGGGCTTGTGTTCACAGATCCGATGGGATGGTAGCAAACAAAGAAATGGTTCTTAATTGGCTATCATCCCAGGGCTCAGTGTGGAGGAAGCAGACAACACCTGTCTCCCAGTCTTCCCCTGAGAGAAGTGTATTTGCATACTTTAAACTCTGCTGCCTGAGGTTCTTGCTTTCAATCAGCCTGAATCTAGGCCCTGACTGAGATCCTTCCTTTGGGACACTCACAAGTCTTAGAGTACCCTCAATTTTTTGGAGCCACTAGGAATAAAATAGACTGCTTGGACAAACACAAAGTTCTGAGATACAGTGAAAAGCTAGAGCAAGATTGAGTAATAGTTTCATCTCCCACATGCTCCCACTCCTTCAGGCTGGGAGATTTGGCTATTTTCTCTAGTGCACAGCAACCAACACAGAGAATGAAAGAAAATGCAAAAACAAAGGAACATGTTCCAAATGAAAGAACAAGATAAAATCTCAGAAAAAGACCTTAATGAAATAGAGGTAAGTAATTTACCTGATAAAGATGCTCACTAGGCTCAGGAGAAAATGGATGAACGAAGTGAGAATTTCAACAAAAAGAAAATATAAGTACCATATATTAAGTCATAGAGCAGAAGAAACAGTAATTGAACTGAAAAATGCACCAAAGGGGTTCAGATACACACTAGATGAAACAGAAGAAAGAATCAGTAAACTCTAAGACAAGGCATCAGAACTCCTCCAATTAGACCAGCAAAAAAGAAAAAAGAACAAGCATGAAGACAGCTTCAGGAACTTAGGGGACAACACCAAGCAGACTAACATTCACATTATAAGGGTCCCCAGAAGGAGGAGAGAGAAAGGAGTAAAAAACTTACATGATAACCTAGACAAGGAAACAGACCTGCATATCCAAGAAGTCCAGAGAGTTCCAAAAGGATGATACACCATGATCAAGTGGGATTTATTCCAGAGATGCAAGGATGATTCAACATCTGCGTATTAGTGTTACACACTACATTATCAAAGGAAGGATAAAGATTATATGATCATCTAAATAGATGCAGAAAAAGCATTTGGCAAAATTCAACATATACAATAAATACTCTGGATAGGTTGAGTATAGAAGAAACATACCTCAACATAATAAAGGGCATATATAACATGCCCATTGCTACCATCACACACAATTGTGAAAAAGCAGAAAGCTTTTCCTCTAAGACCAGAAATAACACAAAGATTCTCACCTCACCACTTTTACTCAACATATTGCTGCAAGTCTTAGAGCTGTTAGGCATGAAAAAGAAATAAAAGGCACCCAAATTGGAAAGGAGTAAATAAAACTGTCACTATTGACAGATGACATGATACAATATATAGAAAACCCTTAGGCCTAAACTAAAACAAAACTGTCAAAACTAATAAATGAATTCAGTAATGTTGCAGCATGTAATATCAATATATAAAAATTCATTGCATTTCTATACACTAATAAAAGAAATTAAGAAAATAATCCCATTTATAATTTTATCAAAAGAATAAAGTACCTAGGAATGAATTTAACCAAGGTGAAAGGCCTGTACACTGAAAACTGTAAGACACTGATGAAGGAAACTCAAGAAGATACAAATAATAGAAAGGTATTCCATGCTGATGGATTGGAAGGATCAATATTGTAAAAATGTCCATCCAATCTAAATCTATATATTTAATAAAATCCTTATTAATATCAAGGGTATTTTTTATAGACTTAGAATAATCCTAAAATAGGTATGAAACCACAAAAGATTCTGAATAGCCAGACCAATCTTAATTAGGAAAGAACAACAAGGCTGGAGGCATCACACTTCCTGGTTTCAAACTACCTTACAAAGCTCTAGCCATAAAAACAATACTGGCATAAAAACAGATACATAGACCCAAGAACAGACTAGAGAGCCCTGAAATAAACTCACACATATATGGCTGGTTAATTTACAACAGTGGAGCCAAGAATATACAATGTGAAAGGACAGTTTCTTCTGTAGGTGGTATTGGGAAAACTGGATAGCCACACAAAAAAGAAAGAAACTGGACCACTGTTTTACACCATACACAAAAACAAACTCAAAGTGAATTAAACACTTGAACGTAAAAACTGAAATGATGAAATCTATAGAAGAAAACAGGTAAGCTGCAGGACACAGGTCTTTGTGATGATTTTTTTTTTTATTTGACACCAAAAGGAAAACAACAAAGCAAAAATAAACCATGGGTCAGCTTCTGCACAGCAAAGGAAACCTTACACAAAATGAAAAGGCAATCTACTGAATGGGAGAAAATATTTGCAGATGTTTATCTGATAAGGGGTTAATATCCAAATACATAAAGAATTCACATAACTCATTAACAAATAAAGAACCTGATTCAAAAATGAGCAGAGAATCTGAATAGAGACTTTTCTATAGAAGACATTCAGATGGCCAGCAGATACAGAAGATGGTGCCCAGCCAAGGCCAAGTTCATCAATCCATGAGAACTGCAGAACT
>CM053605.1:114341374-114372741 GCA_028646535.1 Procyon lotor | reverse complement strand
GATCACATTATTTTCGTTTTTTTTTTTTTTTCAATCAACCTCTAACCTTATCGATCCCCTTTTTCAAATCTTTAATTTTCAGCTTTATAGGGGTGCCTGGGTGGCTCAGTGGGTTAAAGCCTCTGCCTTCGGCTCAGGTCATGAACTCAGGGTCCTGGGATCAAGCCCCACATCAGGCTCTCGTCTCAGCAGGGAGCCTGCCTCCCATGATCTCTGTCAAATAAATAAAAATCTTTAAAAAAAAATGTTCATCTTTACACTCATATTCCATCCCTTCATAGTGTTTACCCTTATTTTTGTATAAGTTTTTCTTTCTTTAAAATTTTAGGAGGTAGTTTTTTCTAACAGACCTAAAAACACCCAGAGTCAAGTGTGGGGCTCTGTTCTAAGCACAAGTCTAATATATATACATATATACACATGAACAAAGTGAGAACTTCAACAAAAATACATATATATGTATACATATATATGTGTGTATATATATTCCCTTCTTCTGTTAGTGTATATTTTTCTGGGGTTGTTGCTACCCTTTTAATATTTTATTCTCTCATTCATCTATTCTTATCTCGATAAAATAACAAAGCAGAAAAACTCACCACGAAAAAAAAGAACAAGAGGCAGAACCAAAGCTAGGGACCTAATCAATATGGACATTAGTAATATGTCAGAACTAGAGTTCAAAATGACAATTATCAAGGTGCTAGCTGGGCTCGAAAAAAGCATGGAAGATATTAGAAAATCCCTTTCTGGAGAAATAAAAGAACTAAAATTTAACCAAGTTGAAATCAAAAAAGCTATTAGGGAGGTGCAATTAAAAGTGGAGGCTCTTACTGCTGGAATAAATGAGGCAGAAGAGAGAATTAGTGATATAGAAGACCGAATGACAGAGAATAAAGAAGCTGAGCGAAAGAGAGACAAGGAACTACTGGACCATGAGGGGAGAACTCGAGAGATAAGGGATACCATAAGACACAACAATATTAGAATAATTGGGATCCCAGAAGAAAGAGAGGGGTGGAAGCAAATTATTGTACAGAATTTTCCTAATTTGGCGAAGGGAACAAGCATCAAAATCAATAAAAATAGTGACAAAGAGAAAATCCTGAAAGCATCTTGGGACAAGAAGTCTGTAACAGACAAAGGCAGAAATATTAGATTGGCAGCAGACCTATCCACAGAGACCTGGCAGGCCAGAAAGGACTGGCATGATATATTCAGAGCACTAAACAAGAAAAATATGCAGCCAAGATTACTATATTCAGCTAGGCTGTCACTGAAAATAGAGGAAGAAAATAGAAGGAGAGTTAAAAAGCTTCCAGGACGAACAAAAACTAAAAGGATTTGCAAACACCAAACCAGCCCTATAAAAAATATTGAAAGGGGTCCTCTAGGCAAAGACAGAACCTAAAAGTAACATAGACCAGAAAGGAACACAGACAATATACAGTTACAATCACCTTACAGGCAATACAATGGCACTAAATTCTTATCTGTCAATAGTTACCCTGAATGTAAATGGGCTAAATCCCCCAATCAAAAGACACAGAGTATCAGAATGGATAAAAAAAAGACCCACTGATATGCTGTCTACAAAAAACTCATTTTAGATCCAAAGACACCTCCAGATTTAAAGTGAGGGGGTGAAAAACAATTTACCATGCTAATGGACATCAAAAGAAAGCTGGGGTGGCAATCCTTAGATCAATTAGATTTTAAGCCAAAGACTATAGTAAGAGATGGAGAACGCTATATCGTACTTAAAGGGACCATCCAACAAGATCTAACAACTGTAACATGAGAGCAGCCAATTATATAAACCAATTAATAACAAAATCAAAGAGACACATTGACAATAATACGATAATAGTAGGGGACTTTAATACCCCCCCTTACTGAAATGGACAGATCATCTAAGCAAAAGATCAACAAGGAAATAAAAGCTTTAAATGACACACTGGATCAGATAGACATCACAGATATCTTCAGAACATTCCATCCCAAAGCAATAGAATACACATTCTTCTCTAAGGCACATGGAACATTCTCCAGAATAGATCACAAATCAGGTCTCAACCAGTACCAAAAGACTGGGATCATTCCCTGCATAATTTCAGACCACAATGTCATGAAACTAGAACTCAATCACAATGGGAAAGTTGGAAAGAACTCAAATACAGGGAGGCTAAAGAGTATCCTACTAAAGAATGAATGGGTTAATCAGGAAATTAAAGAATTAAAAAAACTCATGGAGGGGCACCTGGGTGGCTCAGTGGGTTAAGCCTCTGCCTTCGGCTCAGGTCATGACCTCAGGGTCCTGGGATCAAGCCCTGCATTGGGCTCACTGCTCAGCAGGGAGCCTGCTTCCCCTCTCTCTCTGCCTGCCTCTCTGTCTACTTGTGATCTCTTTCTCTCTTTCAAATAAATAAATAAATAACCTTAAAAAAAAAAAAAACTCATGGAAACAAATGAAAACGAAAACACAACTGTTCAAAATTTTTGGGACACAGCAAAGGTGGTCCTGAGAGGGAAAGTATATAGCAATACAAGCCTTTCTCAAGAAACAAAGATCTCAAATGCACAACCTAACCCTACACCTAAAGGAGCTGGAGAAAGAACAGCAAAGAAAGCCTAAACCCAGCAGAAGAAGTGAAATAATAAAGATCTGAGCAGAAATCAATGAAATAGAAACCAAAAGAACAGGAGAACAAATCAATGAAACTAGGAGCTGGTTCTTGGAAAGAATAAGATTTATGAACCCCTGGCCAGACTTATCAAAACGAAAAGACAAAGGACCCAAATTAATAAAATCCTGAATGAAAGAGAAGAGATCACAACCAACACCAAAGAAATACAAAAAATTATCAGAACATATTATGAGCAACTATACACCAGCAAATTAGACAATCTAGAAATGGACACATTCCTAGAGACACAAACTACCAAAACTGAACCAGGAAGAAATAGAAAACCTGAACAGACCCATAACTAGTAAGGAGATTGAAGCAATCATCAAAAATCTCCCAACAAAAAAGAGCCCAGGGCCAGACGGCTTCCTAGGGGAATTCTACTAAATATTTAAAGAAAAATTAATACCTATTTTCCTGAAATTGTTCCAAAAAATAGAAATGGAAGGGAAACTTCCAAACTCATTTTATGAGGACAGCATTACCTTGATCCCAAAACCAAAGACCCATCAAAAAGGAGATTTATAGACCAATATTCTTGATGAACACAGATGCAGAAATTCTAACCAAAATACTAGCCAATAGGATCCAACAGTACATTAAAAGAATTATTCACCACAACCAAGTGGGATTTATTCCTGGGCTGCAAGGTTGGTTCAACATCCACAGATCAATCAATATGATTATTATTGAATTTTACGCGTTTTAATAAAAGAAAGAATAAGAACCATATGATAATGCTAAAAAAGCATTTAATGAAGTACAGCATCCTTTCTTGATCAAAACTCTTTACAGTATAGGCATAGAGGATACATTCCTCAATATCATCAAAGCCACCTTTGGAAAAACCCACAGCAAATATCATTCTCAGTTTCCCCTAAGATCAGGAACATGGCAGGGATGTCCACTATCACCACTGCTATTCAACATAGTACTAGAAGTCCTAGCCTCAGCAATCAGACAACAAAAAGAATCAAAAGGCATCCAAATTGGCAAACAAGAAGTCAAATTCTCACTCTTTGCAGATATGATACTTTATGTGGAAAACCCAAAAGACTCCTCTCCAAGACTGCTAGAGCTCATACAGGAATTCAGTAAAGTGTCAGGATATAAAATTCATGCACAGAAATCAGTTGCATTTCTATACACCAACAGCAAGACAGAAGAGAAATGAAGGAGTCAATTCCATTTACAATTGCACCCAAAATCATTAGATACCTAGGAATAAACCTAACCAAAGAGGCAAAGAATCTGTACTCAGAAAACTACAAAGTGCTCATGAAAGAAGTTGAGGAAAACACAAAGAAGTGGGAAAACGTTCCATGCTCGTGGATTGGAAGAACAAATATTGTGAGAATGTCTATTCTTCCTCAAGCAATCTACACATTTAATGCAATCCCTATCAAAATACCATCAATTTATTTCAAAGAAATGGAACAAATAATCCTAAAATTTATATGGAACCAGAAAAGACCACAGCCAGAGGAATGTTGAAAAAGAAAACCAAAGTTGGCGGCATCACAAATTCAGACTTCAAGCTCTGTTACAAAGCTGTAATCATCAAGACAGTGTGGTACCGGCACAAAAACAGACACATAGATCAATGGAACAGAATAGAGAGCCCAGAAATGGACGCCCAACTCTAAGGTCAACTAATCTTCGACAAAGTGGGAAAGAATATTCAGTGGAAAAAAGACAGTCTCTTCAACAAATGGTGCTGGGAAAACGACAGCCACATGCAGAAGAATGAAACTGGACCATTTCCTCACACTACACACAAAAATAGACTCAAAATGGATGCAAGACCTCGATGTGAGACAGAAATCCATCAAAATCCTTGAAGAGAACATAGGCAGCAACCTCTTCAACCTCAGCTGCAGCAACTTCTTCCTAGAAACATCACCAAAGGCAAGGGAAGCAAGGGCAAAAATGAATTAATGGGACTTCATCAAGATCAAAAGCTTTTGCACAGCAAAGGAAATAGTCAACAAAAGCAAAAGACTGACAGAATGGGAGAAGATATTCGCAAATGACATATCAGATAAAGTGCTAGTATCCAAAATCTATAAACTCAAACTCAACACCCAAAGAACAAATAATCCAATCAAGAAATGGGCAGAAGACCTGAACAGACATTTCTGCAAAGAGGACATCCAAATGGCCAAGAGACACATGAAAAAGTGCTCAACATCACTCGGCTTCAGAGAAATACAAATCAAAACCACAGTGAGATACCACCTCACACCAGTCAAGATGGCTAAAATTAACAAATCGGGAAATGACAGACACTGGCGAGGATGCAGAGAAAGGGAACCCCTCCTACACTGTTGGTAGGAATGCAAGCTGGTACAGCCACTCTGGAAAACAGTATGGAGGTTCCTCAAAAAGTTGAAAATAGAGCTACCCTACGACCCAACAATCGCACTGCTGGGTATTTACCCTAAAGATCCCTAAAGATACAAATGTAGTGATCCGAGGGGGCACGTGCACCCAAATGTTTATAGCATCAACGTCCACGACAGCCAAACTATGGAAAGAACCTAGATGTTCAACAGATGAATGGATAAAGAAGTGGTATATATACACAATGGAATACTATACAGCCATCGAGAGAAACAAAATCTTGCCATTTGCAACAACGTGGATGGAACTAGAGGGTATTATACTAAGCAAATTTAGTCAGTCAGAGAAAGACAAGTATCATATGATCTCTCTGATATGAAGAATTTGAGAGGCAGGGCAGGGGGTCCTGGGGGATGGGGGGAAATGAAACAAGATGGGATCCGGGAGGAGACAAACCATAAGAGACTCCTAAACTCAAGAAACAAACTGAGGGTGGCTGGGAGGTGGGGGGTGGGGGGGTGAGGGGATAGTGACAGGGTGTCTGGGTGGTGGACATGGGGGAGTGTATGTTCCATGGTAAGTGCTGTGAAATGTGTAAGCCTCATGATTCAGAGACATGTACCCTTCGGCAAATAATACATTATATGTTAATAAAAAAACAAAAAAGAAAAAAGAAGATGGTGCCCAGCATCACCAATCATCAGGGAAATGCAAATCAAAACCACCTCACACCCATCAGAGTGGCTAGTATCAGACAAGAAATACCATGTCATCAAGGATGAGGAGTAAAGGCTGTTGGTGGGAATGGAAATTGCTCCAGCCGCTGTGGAAAACCTTATGGAGGTTCCTCAACAACTAAAAATAGAATTCCCAGAAGATCCAGCAGTTCAGCTTCTGAGTATTCATCCAAAGAAAGCAAAAACACTAACCCAAAAAGATAGTTGCACCCTCCCCCACATACATTGCAGCATTATTTACAATGGCCAAGATATGGAAGCCACCTGTGTGCCCATCGGTGGATGAATGTATAAAGAAAAGTATATTTTTTCAGCCACAAAACAGGAAATCCCACCATTTGCAACAACACAGATAGACTTCAAAGGCAGTATGCTAAGCAAAACAAGTCAGAGAAAGGTACCATATGATCTTACTTCAATGTGGAATTCAAACAAACAAACTCACAGATACAGAGAACAGATTGGTGGTTGCCAGGATTAGGGGGTGGGGAGTAAAGCTATTCAAAGGTGTACTTTCAATTATAAAATAAATAAGCCCTGGGGATGTGACACAGCTTAATGACTGGTTAGCTATGCCAGATTGTATATTGAAAGCCGCGAAGAGAGCTGATTAAGAGTTCCCATTACAAGAAACAAATTTTTTTAGCTTAAAACCAGGAATGACTGGTAGAGGACAAACGCTTGGTGGTTTTGCAGAGATTTTTACCACTGCGCTCATTTAACAGAAACCTACCTGTGCTCTCTTATTTTTGACTCCATCATGAAGGCAGGCGTTCAGACAAACACGAAATTAAGCTGCTTTGAAGAGAGGAGACACCCAGTGTTGGTCACCAGAGGGGGCCCAAGTGCACCATAGAAGTGCTAGCTGGGCAGGTGGGGTTCCAGCTGGACCAGCGCTGGCTGGTGGTAATGGCAGGGGCCGTGAGCCTCCCCGCCCCCCACAACCAGCTCCCACTTGGAGCTCATGGGGGGTATGTGGTGACTAACTAGGTTTATTATGGTGATCATTCCATAATATATAATATTAGTACAACATAATTATTGTATTTTTTATATATCAACTATATTTCAATAAGAATTATTTTAACCATTTTTACTGAAAATAATTTTTAGGGGCACCTGGGTGGCTCAGTCGGGCAAGCGTCTGCCTTTGGCTCAGGTCATGATCTCAGGGTCCTGGGATGGAGCTCCCTGCTCAGCGGGGAGCCTGCTTCTCCCTCTTCCCGTGCCCCTCCCCCACCCCTGCTCATGCTCTCTAATAAAATCTTTAAAAATAATCGTTTTAAACAATTTTAAATTTTAAAAATAATTTCAAAGACAACATAAGCTATATGAAAACTTCCCAGAGAACAGTGAAAGGAGAAGCAAGATGTGTTTTTCTTTAGAACAAAAATCTGATTTCTTATGTGAACCCATTGCCCAATTTCCTGGAGTCGCCCCTAATTTTTTGTTAGTCCCTGAATTAAAATTTCTATTGCTGCCTCATCACCCAACAGACATTGCCACCCTGGTTGTATTTGCACCAAGGACACAAGAGGAAATGACCCTCCTCAGAAAGAGGAGGTGTGAGAATCCAATGTGACATTGCCCGGGGTTACTGGGTCAGGGCAGAGTCCCCAGTGAAGGAAATGTGCCAGGAAATGAGCCTACTGACACCCAGATCACTGAAAAAATGCTTCAGCTTAGACTTCTTCACGTGCCTAACTACAAACTGCCTGTGCTCAAATGCCGGAGAAGCTTCTGGGGTGACCGCCGCATGTCACTGCTTTGTGGTTTCAGAGACATAACCAGATCTCCCTGGCTAGTTACCTAAAGCAGATTCGTTTATCAAATGCTGTTCCGTTCCATAAACTGCAACGGGAGGAACCACTGCCTTCCAGTGAGTCAGCGAGCCTGCGCTGCGTCAAAGAGAAAGGCAGTTGACTCCAAGGCACATGGCTGCAGTCACAGAAGGCAGCCCCAAGAGCCCGAAGCCGGGCAGAGAGGGACTTCCATGGAAGGAGGGCCCACAGGGTGATGCTTTACTCTGGGAAGGTCACCTGGGGAAGAGTTTCCTAAAACATCTGCAACGATTCATTCTCAGCCTGTAGTCTTCCTGGTCAAGTTAGACAAGCAGACGAGAAAGGGGGCTGGAAACAGAGGCAGGGCCAGGAGAAGGGCACAGAAAGAAGCTCCATCCAGTGTCTATGTGAGTTGTCTTTAAAACAGACCAGACCCTGCTTTTTGAAGCTGACTTCTCTGCATCTGTGCAGAGCTGGAGAAAACCACCAGATCTGCTGCAAACACATCCCCCATACGCTGAATGTGGGAGCCCGGGCGTGGGAGCAGGGGTGGAGGCTCGCGGCCACCCTCCTGCGACTCCCTGCCCCTGGACCCTGCCATCACCAGCAGCCAACGCTGGTCCTGGCTGCCCAGATGCACCATGGAATTGCTGGTAACCAACATCGGGTGTGTCCTGTCTTCAAGGCAGCATAATTTAGGGTTTATCTCAACTCCTGCCTTCATGGCAGAGCCAAAATAAGAACACAGGTAGGTTTCTGTTGAACAAGCACAGTGGTGAAAATCTCTGCAAAACCACCAAGAGTTTGTTCTGTACCAGTCATTCCTGGTTTTAGGTCAAATTTAACACCCATCTGCCCCTGATGGAGGAAGATTTAGATGTCCCCTGGCAGTTTCTTTCATGGCAACCTTGGCCTTTTGATGTTTATGAAGCAGTCCTCATGTACGCTTCCTTTCTCAGGCAGATTCAGAATGCAAACATGATCACCAAGAGCATGATCCTCGAATAAGGCTCCAAAAATGGAAATTATAGGGTGATGCGCACTTATCAAATAAGAAAATACACTGGGGCACCCAGGGGAATGAGCCCTTAGGGAAAATCCTAGATTCACATCTTGATTAATAAACATTGCCTCTCCCCTCCCAAAGCATCCTCCATACCCAAGGACTTCCTTCTCTCAAGAGCTTCATGACTTATCTTTTCTTATTTAGCCAAACTCAAATGATTGAGACCCTCAGGAGAACCATACCGTACCCACTTACATCCTGTACCAAAAGATTTTTGCATCATGTTCTTCAAAGATCTACAACTCGGACCATCAAAAATCTCCATTATTGCTACTTTGACCTTAGCTCCTTAAGCCACCGTTAGCAAAACGACTTGGGAATTTCAATAGGCTATCCAGAATCCCGAAAGGGCAAGACCAGAATCAGCAGGTCATGGGGACACACACCACAGAATAGAAAGACTGAGAATTAAGGAGAGGATCAGGAAGGTTGGACCGATAATCCGTACGAAATCCTGAATATCTGAATTGATGTTTGGGATGAAACTTAGGTAAGCAACTGAGAATGTAGCTTGTCACGGGTCTTACCAAGTGAAAGACTACAGCAGTATCTTCTAAAATGCTTTCTACCACCGGTTTTCTTCCCCGTCCAATCCTTTCTCCTTTACCCCACAGCCACAGACGTGGCCATGTCACCATCTTGCTTTCAAATTTTCCAGTTTCAAACTGCAGGGGCCTTACATGGACACGTGATTTTAGGCCAGCCCTGACAAGACTCCTCTAACCTCTCAGGGCTCACTTCCTGCTTTGGTTCATGCCTCCAGCCTCTCATCAGGCTGCTTCTGTGCATGAGCGTGCTTCCACACCACACCCGTTGCCCTCTGGTTGGGAAATACCTCTTACACCTCCAAGATTTTGTCCCAGTATGACTGCCCAAGGCAAGCTTTTTCTACCCTCTCCCCATGCTGCCTCACCTCTCTGCAAAATCAACCTCTCCCTCCTTTGTGCCCCAACATGGTCCATATGCTGCAACTCACTTTCTCATCACGCTCACTGTGTCATCCTTGACCACCATATTGTTCATTGTTAGGGGCTAAGATTACATCTTATTCAAAATTATCTGTGCCTGGCCCTCCAGGCCTTTTTCTCGCCAAAGATCACATAGTGAGTGATAATTGGAATATTTCTGTGGTGCAAGAGGCTGCTGGTAAAAGAGCAGTATCTTGGTGCACCTTTAATAACCCATTCGGAACTTAAACACACCCATGGAGAAGTTCTGCCAAAAAGACCCTCAGTGCCGACTGAAAGAATGAATCAGTTGGACTGTTTATAAGGAGAGATCTGCAATTAGGCAAAGACCTTAGAAATCAATGAAAGGAATGGTTGTACATAAACAGAATTAAGACTCCCAACATAAGGATGAGTATGTAGATTTCTTACCTAATCAAGATCTCCTTGGCCAGACGGCTCTAGACTCCATTCCCAACGTGAACTTCATCACGGCTTTTCTTCATGCCCCTCCAGTGTAATCAAGCCAGCTGCTTGTTAGCCCCTTACCCCCCTCCCCTGCACATGCTTTGCCTACCTGCCAACAGTCAGCCTCTGTTGGAGTTGGCCTCTCTCCAGCACAGCCTCCTCTCCACCCATGCCATCCAGCGGGAGGCCAGCTGCGCTTCTCCAAGGCTCACCTGTAGGGCCACCTCCACTGGGGACTCCTCTGCTCCCACTGGGCAGGTGTGCGTGGTCTCTCCTTCACAGCCCTGCTGTGCCTGTCATCAGGTTTTTGCCTGAGCGATTTCTTTGTATCTCTTATCCTTTCAATGAACTGTAAGCTTTGTGTGGTCAACGACAAAGTCCCCTTGTATTTTCCCCTCCTTCACCTGTAATAGATACACAATAAACATATCTTACGTTCACCTGTATCTCCCAAGCAGCTGTGGGAAAATCTAGTTCCCATTTAATAGGGAGGCAAGGGTGTCTGGTGTACAGGGAAGGGCCTGCTGGGTGCCAAGAAAGGTACCGGATAGAAAACCACACTCAGAACCCTTATTTCAAGGATTCATAAAGCAGATGATCCTATACTAAACAGAGCCAGACCCACTGTCCCCAAATCCATTATTTAATGGAAACTTTGCATAGTAAGGTTGGCCTACAGGCTTGGGCACTGAGCTAGACCAGAGGGAGTCTGTGCCTGGCACAGAGGACCCCAGTTCCATAGAACAGAAGCAGGTTCCCGGTGCGCCGCAGCGAGGGTGGGGGGAAGAGCGGAACAGGGTGAGGTGTTAGAGGGAGATGCTGCTTGGCCAAGCCCTCAGGGGCATCCGTGGGTCTGGCAGTAGTCAGCAGCCCCGCTTCCTGTCCAGTCCCTGAAGGGCAGGGTATATGGAGGAGTCTGGTTCCAGATAGCAAGGACATAAATGCTAGTTTTCTGAGAGCCCCTCACTCATCAAAGATTTACCGCCCCGAGCCATGGGCTGCCACCCATAGGGATATATCCTGGCAATCTCACATACTGGAATCAAGTCCCGTGTTGATCCGACCTGAGACTGTGGTACCCCACCCTGGTCACCCCCATCTTCCCATCAATTACATTCAAACAGTGCTGCTTTGGTTAGGGAGAGACACACCCTTCCATTATTCTTTTTGTGTTTCCTGGTATCCTCATCTCCCTTGTCATGCTCAGCCCGGCCCTCATCCTTGTGGCCTATGGAGCAAGCAGCCCTCCCTATGTCCTTGAGATAATAGTCCCCATGGCGACCAAGGGCTGCATCTCCTCCCAGGTTCAGAGAGGTCACCTCAGGCTGAGAAGTCGGATCCACATTCCCCCAAACTCTGCTACCTCTTGGCTTTAGAGTTTGGAAAATGAGATGACTGGTAATGTTTTATTGCCACGACACCGCTGGAAGTTTCAAGTTGTCAGTCTGCGCTTCATGGTGTATCTAACCTCCTCCTCCCCCGTGACCCCAGTCCCCCCCTAACGTGACGTGCCCTCTTCCCCTACAGGCGCAAAGGGTGCACAAGAGGTTTCCTAAGGCCGGCAGAAGTCACCACGCGTCGGAGCAAAAACCTCCCTCCATGCCTTCCCCGAGCGCCACGGCCCCGAGCTGGACGCTGGGCAGCAACCAGCAGCCCCTACCGGACAGCTCACAGACGCGGCGCGGCCAGACCGCCCCGCCGCCCCCGCCCCCGCAGGAAGCCGCCCGACGGCCGGGCAGCCCTCCAAGCCTCCCCTGGTCCTTCCAGAGAAGCAAGTCCTTGTTCTGTTTGCCCACAGGAGACTCGTCCTCCGGTTCCTCAGCTCTACCACAGTGGTTTTCCAACACGGACGCCCCAGGGCACGGGGCGTCAGAGGGGAGGCACGGCCACCTCCTGTCCATCGATGACCTGGAGGGGGCCCAGGAGACCGACGTGGACACGGGCCTCCGGCTGTCCTCCTCAGACCTCTCTGTGGTCTCTGCCTATTCGGCGCCCAGTAGGTTCTGCAGCACCGTGGAAGCGACCCTCCCCCCTGAAAGGTGCAGCAGCCACTGGTCAAAGCCCAAGGGTTTCAGAGAAGGACCTCTGCCCACCGGGAGTGTGGGGGCCACAGAGACCGCCTGGGCTTCCCTCCCTTTTTTCACCAAAGGGCCTTCCGGCTCCTCGGCCCCGCCGGCTGCTGTGGCTCCGCCCGCTCGCCGCCCCTCCTCATGCGCGGAGTCCTCCCCAGAGCCTCCTTGTGATGCTCCCTGCGCTGAGCAGACCGCGGGTAGAGACGCCCCACCGCCCCCAGTGCTGGCCGGAGCCATGGCCAATGACATGGAGGAGTTCTACATCTGAATACCCTCCGCTCTTATGTTCCACACACACAGGCTCAGGTCCTACTGCCCCTCTGGGGTCCGCACGCCAGACGTGCGTGCTCTCAGCCCGCTCCCCCCGGGTCTGCCGCGAATCCGGCCGTCTCACGGGTTCGTTAGCACACGTGCCACACCACCCATTCTTACCTGAGAGGTGGCACACTTTAGAGACTTGCTGGAAAAAATACTCGCATTTTTATGCAAATAAATTCGCAAGCTTAAGTTATAAATTCTTTTTCGAATACCCAATTCCTTTTGAGATATGGTTTAGTGCACTTAATACAATTTAAATGCCTCATATCATTATTTGAAATGAAAAGAAAACCTAGTCAGCCGGAGCTGATTCGGCAATTTTTCATGCTGTGAAGGAAAAACAATTAAAGCCAAAATGTTGAATGTAGGAATGCTACTTACAGGTCATAAAGTGACCTGTATGAGAGATTAGCTCACAGTACCGTAAGGTACAGCTTACTGGATCCGGCATACTTACTTGCATTACCAGGCAGCAGTGGCCCTAAGAATGTCCAGGTAGTGCTTATAGTGAGGAAAGTAAGCTTGATAAAACAGTAAACATTGGGCTACGGTAATCCCTCGCTGTGATGCCGTGCACATCTGAAAACCTGAACTTACGCAAAAGTAGCTAATATACTTTATAAGGATTTATCCTGAGTAACAGATTCTTGGTAGAATCAAAATATGATCTGAGTTCCAAAAACCAGATTCGCATCCACTTTTCAACACCACCTCACTGTAACAAGTGGATTCTACAGAAGGCCGCTCCACTCTGGGATTTATGTGGATCACTGAAGAACTGCTCACTGACTCCCAGAATAACACTGTATCGGTCACAGGGGTAGCCAGGCTTAAGACCATTCCATTTTAAAAACCACCACCCAAGGGCTATGTATATATGTAACTACACAAAGGACAGGAGCCACACTTTATACTGCTTTCTCCAGCATTGTCATTCCCCCTGATCATTCTGTTTTTAACTGATTTGCAACCTTTTTTCAGTGGCACTTTGATGGCCCAAATTAATAAAGGCTCCCATCTTCTCCAAAAGGGAACCATTTGTCCTGGACAGACCCTGTTCCGTCGCCAGCCTTCCACGAGTGCACAGAAGCCTTAATTACAGCTGGAGCTCTAGCCCAACCAACCTTAACCTTTTCTGCCTGTTTTCTGCTTCTGTCGAAGCATGAATGATATTTAAATAGCACCTCTCTGCCACTCAGCGAGGGCGTGTTTACAACTCCAACCTCAGCAGTGCCGTGTGCCGGCCCCCGGGGTGGGGGCAGCAATGCCCAGCCGTGCCTGGCTGCTATCCACCTTTGGGAAAGAGAAGCATGGACCTCTCGGCCTTGCTCATTTCCTGGTCTGGTGCTCCTTGCGTCCGTGACTCCTGGCCCAGCTCTCCCCTCTGAAAGCGTCACACCAGTCTGGACTCAGCCTCAGGATCCTCTTCAACACTGCTCTCCAGGCAGCCGTGAAACCTCTGCCATCCCCATAATGGAAACCTTAGATCCTGTTCCCAACATCCAAATTGAAAGATTCTCCATGATAAGTAAATAAAAGCATGGTCTCTTATAATTCCAGGCCAGGAGCGAGCAAATTTTCTAGAAAGGGCTAGATAGTAAACGTGGCAGGTTTCGCCATTTGGTTTCTGGTGCGATTACCCTGCTCTGTGGTCCGAGCGTGGAAACAGCCAGGGGAGATGTGGAAGTGAGCGGGAGGGACTCAGTAAAATCCTATTTACGAGAATAGGCCTAACCCTTGTGCTAGACGGAGGCTGACTGAGGACCTGGGGCACAGTCAGCAATAAGGAACCTGGGTCTGCAGCCCTCTGCCGCCCCGGGGTCCTCCTGTCATGCCGGTGACCCCAGAAGCACGGGGCTCAGGGCCGCGAGGGGCTTCTTCCTGCAGAGACGGTTCTTAGAAAGCCACTAGCCATCCACCTCCCATCAGGAAACGTGACTCACGGCAGAAGGGGGATGAAAAAATGACAGGTTACTGTTAGGAAGGAGAAAAATAACTCCGAGGTGCTGATGCCAGCTCGTGAGTAGCGAAGGTCAGTGAGGCATAAGCAAGTGGACCAACCGTCTGTGATGGCTCCTCCTGGCTTCGCCCCATCCACACCCTTAGTTTAGTCTGATACACTTGCATGCACCCCGAGGATTGCTTTAGAGCCCCCACCCTGACGCTCTCCAGTCCCACCCCTTCTTAGTAACCCACCCTCGGCACAGTCCGGTCTACCAAACCCAGGGACCCCAAAGGATGTCAGCGACACCACTCAAAAGCAGGAAATGCAAGAAGCCCCCAGAACACGAGGGGAGAATGGAGGGAAACCCACCACAGACGACGCTCAGGCACTCCCCCGTTTCCGTCCCCGGCTGTGGTCGGAGGCGGCAGCACCCTCTGTGCAGGAGAATGTCAGGAGATATGGTTTATCTCAAAAGCTGCTGTCAGTACGTCTTGGCGACATTCTCCTGCACAGAGCATTTGTGCCACTAGCATTTTCCTCATCCAGGAAGGCTCCTGACACCCACTGGCGGATCCTGACTCTTGGATTACTGTTGTTGTGATGGAGGCTGGCCTACTGTAAATGCTCAATAAATTTGTTCAACTAAAAAACATGAAGCTGTCTCAAATTCTTTCCCTCCTGGACTAGGCTCTGAGAAATAGGAAATCTAGACTTTAGCCCTAGTTTGTTTTGTTTTGTTTTTGGTTTTTGTCCTTTAATGGAACCCAGTCTCTTGTCTTCTTGACCTTATACCTCCCCCCAGCATTGCCCAGGGGAGGGGCAGGAGGGCTACTAAGTGTCCTAGTCTAGTTCAGAACCCAAACCTTGTCTCCTCTCCAAAAAGACTCCCCAAGTTACTGCTCACGATCCCATCATGGCATCTAAGCACCACCAAGGAACCACCAAAAAGATCAGATGTTTCGGGGCGCCTGGGTGGCTCAGTGGGTTAAGCCTCTGCCTTCAGCTCAGGTCATGATCTGAGGGTCTTGGGATCAAGCCCCACATCGAGCTCTCTGCTCAGTGGGGAGCCTGCTTCCCCCTCTTTCTCTGCCTGCCGCTCTGCCTACTTGTGATCTCTGTGTGTCAAATGAATAAATAAAATCTAAAAAAAAAAAAAAAATTTTAAATCTTTTAAAAAAGAAAAAAGATCAGATGTTTCTTAGTTCCTAACTGACCTGCCAAGCCCTACAAAAATCATCCTGGGTCACCCATGGAGGTGGAGTGTTGAGCTACCAAAGATACTTCCGTGATGGGAGAGCTGACAGTTATAGTACTGGGTGCCCCTTGAGCCCTGTGACCCGTCGCAAGGGAACAGTCACATGGAAGTCAGTTGGACTGCACTGTCTAGTATGTTGCAGGCGAGACCAAATGTTTACTTTTACTGGGAAGAACTTTGAACCCATGGCAGGTATCGTCAGCCTCGTGTAAGTCAGGAGACACGCAGGAGAAACCTCTCCTCCTCCTGGGCTTTCGGCAGATGAACGAATTCTTCTAGTCATCAGGTAAGGAACACCTAAGTAGACTCAGAATTCCTAGAAGAGATTTTTAAGGGCAAATAAGACTGACTGGAGAGCTTCTCCCTGCCAAACCCCCAGAAGAGTATCAGTGAGCAGTTACAGTCCATGATCTCACGTCTGCATTTCAGGAGAACAGTGGGAACAACTGAATCCGTCTCTGCTCTGCCCCCCCCACTCCCCCCACCCCCCACCCCCCGCGCACCACACTGCTCCACGTTTCTGGTCTGAATGTAGATGTCTCTTAGGATTTATAGGAGTCTGTTTCTATTTAATTCTCCGGAAATACAAATACAATTGATCAGATCCAGCAGAGGTTTGAGAAAATAACATGAGAAATGGATATTACATTATAAAAATGGATTCATGATGGGTCAAAAAGCTGAATTTAAAGATTTTTATATAAACACACTCTTCCAACTTTCACTGATGGCTTTTCTCTAATCTTTGGGAACAGAAGTCTAAACACAAAGTGTCTTTAAATCCCATAATATGAATAACAGAAGTAAACCTTAACGGTAATGTTGGCACATTTGGGTCTTTTTAACAACCTCTATTTTAGAGATGTGATAACTATGATCCAGTTATGTGCCCAAATTTAGGATCAATATATCCATTTAAGACAAAAGTCAAGAGTATTTGGTAAAGCTGAAAAGACCCCTTCTCTGTGCCCCTAAGACATGCTCCCTAAACTCTCCATTTGTGTTCAGGGTCCCACCTCCCGTTGCCTAAGATGGTATAGAAAAAATTGTCTCCACACATGGGGCACAGCCCCCAACTGGCCTGGTCCGGGTGACAATCACTACAACCACTCCATTTGACACATTTGTCTTGTAAGTCAAAGGTCTGAAAGAAGAAGCCATCCAGGCTTCCTTAGGTCAGCCCTGCCCAATTTCCAGAACAAAACCCAGAGCCTTTTGGACAGAAACAACTGCACATGTTTGTGACCCAGTCCAAAACAGGGCCTGATGAACAGAAATACTTTTAGGCCAAGTCACTGCGCTGGCCGGCTGTGAGAAAGCTTTGGCGCCACCTGGTGGCCACCCTACCCAGGAGGGTCAAGCAGCCTCCCTTTTCCTGAAGACAGCTCCACCCAAATGAAGAAAAAGGAACCATTTCTCTTCCATTTATTACTCTGCATCTAATTATTTCGTTTCTACAAGGTACTGAGGCAACTGAAATCACAAAGACATAAGACAATGCAGATAGAAGCAGAATATCTGGGCTAAGGAGAAAAGAGTCCATAACAATGCCAACCATAACGAAAAATGTAACAGCTAGGGAGGACCTTCCCAAGAGCCAAAGCAAAAAGGGAAATATGCATAGCATAGTTCTCATGTGGGACTTGAAAATCTAGTGACATTGTCCTATACTCATCGTTAACTTCCATTGTCTCACGGATATTCCTCAATGGGAACCAGGTTTTTCTTAGCACAGTTTCTAAAATCACTTTCTCAGAAGGAGGTTTCCAGGAGGGATTTTGTCTCAAAGGTTACTGGGCTCTGTCCAAGCGGAGAGTCTTCTGGATTGAAGGCTGGACTTTACAAGACCTAGGGGAGCGGACATGGCCACAGGCTTCAGATGACCCTCCCGAGACCTCTCCGGCCACACTGTGGGGAGACCGCCCTCTGCAGAAAGTCTAAAGGCTGGCTTCCTCTGTCTCTTGAGACCCAATCAAGAGTTGCCAAGTGGAGGGCAGGGGGTGAGGCCGACATCCTCCTGCGAGACCAGAGGCTCCTACCCCTAGTTTCAGGCTGCAATCATAGTCTCCACATCTCGTGAGCTCCTCTGCAACCTCACCCTCACCCTGTGGTTCCAAAGTCAACTCCATTCCCTAACCTTCGCCTGTTCAGAGAGGCTTCCGGCATGGAGAAGCCGTAAAACCCCTCAGCATCCCTCCCTGAGCTTCCGGAGAATCCACAGGGATTCAGGTCCCCGCACCTCCTCCTTTGTTCCTCTGCACGGATTGGCCGTACCATGCGGCAAGCATTTACCGAGTTCCACCACGAGTCAGGCTGGGTGCTGGGGACCTAGGACTGAACAGGTCCACTCACTCTGTGAACCAAGGGCAAGTCATTTCACTTCCCTGAGCCCCCATTAGACTATCTGTAAGACTCAGACAAGAATATCTACCTTGGAGGATAATGAGACTTAAATTATGTCATTTGCATGAGAGCCCCTGTGCTGCCTACGACACAGCTGGTGTGGAACAAAGGCTGAGGTTCTCTCCCTCCCCTCGGGCTGCAGAGGGGCACCTGCGCTGCCCACCAGGCTCCCCACACTCCTTGGTGGCGGGGAGCACAGACAAAGGCCGCCTTCCAGGTGCTTCTCACAACACAGGTTCTCCTTGTGCCTCTGGACACCGTCTCTCTGGACAGAACTCCACTCGATGGGAAAGTCTTTCCATCATCAAATGCTCAGCCTCCTGGCTTTTCTCCTTCCTCCATTTCAAGCCACTGCCAGAAAGCCAGACCTTGTGCCTTTGCCACCCAACTCCCTTCCCTAACCCCCCACCCCTCAAGCCTGTGAAACCCATTCTGCCTTTCCGCTCCCTCTCTCCTTGGGGTTCCAGACTGGCTGGCCCACAGTGGACCACTGCACCTTCGGCCTGTGTGGGGTCTACATGCTCCACTGTCCCCTCACCGCAGTGCTAGTCCCCTTGCGGTTGCTGCCTCCCACCCCCTTGCTGCCGGACCCCCCTGGTGGCTCATCCCGTTCACTCCACCATCCTCGCCGCTTGGTCAACCTCCATGCAACTTACAGGGTCCAACAGTCCACACCTGCTCTGACTTCCCAAATGCCCCTACCCTGCCTGGGTCTGCACTGCTCTCAGCAGCCAGCCCGCCCCCACATCCAGCCGGGACCAGAGCCGCCCGCCATCCCCTCAGCCTCCCCATCACCTAAGATGTTTCCAACTCCAAGGAGGGAAGACACAAGACAACACTAATGGGTAGAATGGATTGACTGCCAGGTCCTCTGCCCTTGGATATGTCTGAGGACTGGAAATGCCACCCAGCACGACAGAGGAAGTTGATCTGTTCAGCAGGGAGAGTCCTCAGCTTATTTTCACTCCAAGAGTTATGTTCCACTTCCTGCAGAATGAGCCTCCTGTGCCCGATACAAGTAAATCACCCCACGCCGGCGGCTCTGGAATTCTCCTTGGCCATAAAGCTCAGCGGCAGTCTGGGCCCTAGGATTATCACCTGAGCTGGCTGCGCAGACCTGCAGGGGACCCCCTCTGCTCCTTCGGTCCATGTCCAAGTGCACAGCCCTCCCCGGACCCCCGGGGCAGCTTTGCCTTTGTGCCTTTGCTGGTCGCAGTGAACTGGCTGTAGCTGTGGGGGAGGGCGGAGGGGGGGGCACTCGAGGCACCTGGCAGCGAGTTCAGGAGTGTGACCCAAGCACATGCGGTCACCCCCGGGAACCCTGCTCTGCTGAACCTTGCCCCTCTCGCTCATTCGGTCACACGCTTTCCTACGGACCAGACCTGAACCTTCAGCTACCTGCGTACCCCACCGTACACGCGTCCGGTTCCCAAATCAGTGTGACTCTCGCCAAACTAGCAGACACAGCCGACACACCAGGCAAGGCTGGCTCCCTCCGCCCGCCCCGGTCGGGGGGGGGGGGGGGGGGGGGGTTTCAGTTCTATTAATGGTTTCTCCTCTCTCTTCATCATTCACATTCAAAAACCCAGATTGGAATGTCGTCCCTGAGACTTAACTAGCTGTGTGACCCTCTTCAAAATACTTCATTTCTCACCCTTGGTTTCTTTATTGGCAAAGTGCAGCAAATCAGAGCTGGGTGCAGGGTGATCGCCTCAGAGGAAAAAGTGACGGGGATACCCAAAGAGTCAGCAAGGTTAATAATATCTTAAGAAAGGGGGCCCTGTTCATAGGGCCATTCTAAGGAACAAATGACATCAAGAGGCAAAGTCTGGCACGGCAAGAGGTCATTTCCACCTTTCAAGTTAGCAAAGGTCCTTAAAATAATACTCAGTTTAAGTTATACGTGGCGCTTAGCAGTCACTGGCACAACCTTTTGAGAGAGAAGTGTGGCAATAGATCTACCAAACCTTGTCATTCAACTTCCAGGACTCTATCCCCGGAGAGATAAGGAAATTATCCAAAACAGAGTAAAGCCTTATGCGTCTCTCTGTCACAGTATACTTTAGAATAGCAAACCACTAGGAAACAACCCGAATATGTATATATTGCCCTCAACCACATAAAAAACAGTGCAGAGAAAAACAGACTGTAAAGGAGGTCAAAATATTACAGCTTCCGCCTCCAGGTGTATAATCATGGGTGGTACTTTTTTGTTTCATCTTCCTTGCAGCACTTGACATATTTTCTATGATAAGCATTTCTTAACTATGAATTAAAAGCAGCCACCATTGAGTATTCTCGATGTTTACATCAAATCTGTCCCCATTCCTGCTTATTCATCCTCTCCAGGTTTGACAGATTTCTGTTCCTTTCCCTCCAGCCCCAGCTACACAGGTGGTGGCAGACTAGTAATTACAAGGGTCTTCTAATGCTGGCCCCTTCCCTACGAGCTGTGAAATCCTGGACAAGTTCTATGATCTTCTGTGAGTCCATTTCCTCATCTGTGAAGTGAGGGCATGCAAATAAATACTTCACCTCTCAGGAAATTTGCCTGTACGATACAGAAATCGGCTTCGTGGACCCCCCGGCTGGGGGGTCAGCAAGGATGGCAAGGTTCACAGTAGGACCACAAGAGACCAGAGACCCTTCCCCATTTTACCTACCATGTAATCCTCTTGGACTCATACATCCCCATTCGAGGGGTGGGGAGCCCTCAATTCTAATTATAATGGAATTTCCCTGGGACATACATTATGATGGCTTTAAGTCAGAATGAATTGGATTTAAAGAAAAGGTATTTCTGCGCCCGTGATTTTGTTGCCTGAGAGCCACGCCCACTATCCAGTGTCTTTGTCAGTGTGTTACCACCGTCCTTGGCTGTGGCCATAGACTCCCAGCCTGTTTCTGTGGTTCTAACATCTGCCCCCTCTGGCCGTTTTTTTAAAGTGCTTTGCACACTTGAGGCCTGCTCAAGACCCTGCCACAGCTCCCTCTTGTCAACCAAGTGAAAGTACCCTCTCTCCAGATACCCCTTCAAGATTTTCACCACTTGGCTCCCATCACCGTCTCCATACTAGCATTTACTATTCTATGCTCCAAACAAGCTCTTGACTCTCCACCAAATATACCCTGTGCTTTCCCACCCCCATGCCAAAGCTCAGGTTATTCCTCCAACTCAGCCCATGCAAACGCTACCAACCACCAAAGCCCAGGGCAAAAGGCGCCTCCTTCAGGAAGCCTATCTGGATCTCACTGCCAGAGCACACTGCCTGGTGCCAGGATGTGCAAGTTCTCGGTTGTCCCTAACTCAGGACAAATCACAGGGTACTCAGTCTTGCGGTTGTTGAGCCACAAAGCTGATTGCCCAGACAAATTATATACTAGTCCTTGGTCCAAAGCAGCACCTCAGTAAGATTCAAATGAGCAAGCACGTGAGTGAGGTCTTCGCGTTTGGCACAGTTCTGCAGCGGGCCCGGCTGGTGTCCCTTTCACGATAAATCCCCATGCTCGCATCCCCAAGTCAAAGCCCCTGACCCTGATCATGATTAGTCAGTGCAAATGTCCTAGAGGGTCGAGAGGGAGAAATTGTATCCGACGAGGCAAACTCAGGAGGCCATGCTGAAGAGGTCTAGATTTACCCAAACCTCAGCCATTTACTTCAGCTTTTGTTTTCAATCCCTTCAGCCTTTATGCCTCCAGACTAAAAACTCCTGAATTTTCTATCTGTTGTATGGAATTCTCTCCATTCCCCCCTCACCTCTTTTTCAATTTTAATTATTTTTTCTGGGCCCTTCATTCTCCCCATTACGTATTTCTGATTCACTCTATCCACACCCACATCTGGATCCAGGCACACCCTGGTTTGGACCAAGAGTTAAGAGTTGTTAGTCTGACCTCCAAAATGTTTCTTGTCTTTATAAACATTGAGGGCTAAACACTGAGGGCACTTGCTCAGAGAACCTTTTTCCAGCCTAGAATTTACCATTTCCCTACAGACATCCTATGTGTACATAGTTATTTTTAAACTTTACGCCCACAAAACTCTTGGAAAAACACAAACTGAACGGATTTCAAAACCAACTGGCTTAAGCCCACATGTTTGAAGAACACTGAAATGACATGAACGTACTTTATTGCTCTCTTTAATGTTTGTCAGGTTAGAATTAGAGCCTTTCAAGGGAAGGCCAAGGGTTCAGGTATTTGACCTGTTTCTTTGCCTCGGACTGAATGAGAGCCACAGCTGCTCCCTGGAGCTGCGGGTCCCGCTTTTTGTTGTTGTTGTTGTTTGGGTTTTTTTTTTGCATTATCACCATGCCATCTACTTGCCGCCCAATTATTCACTTATTTGTATAACCCAGCGGACAAGTAGCGGACTCTCCAATGCTAGGTTACTGGGCAGTGTGGTGCAATAACCCAGCAGTGGGAGGCAAACCATGATCTTGGGAAGGGAACCACCAGTCTCTTTCAAGAGGTGCAACTCAGAGCTCTGTCTTCCACAGAGCATGTGAGCTGCTCGGAGGCCACCTTACTCATAGATGGGTCAGACCTCAGAAGGACCGTCACGTCCCAATCGATCCTGGGAGAAGATACAGCAGAGACCGCCTGACAGCCTGTAGTCAAGAACCTCTCTGCATAAGACCCTGCAGGAGCTGGTGGTGCATTCACAGACCAGGAGAAGAGGAGAAAGGGATGGAATCTGTGAGCTGAACCACATTGCTGTCCCATTTCAAGTCCTTCAGTGGCTCCTCCTTGCCTTCGGACTAAAAATCCAAGGCCTGTTCCCAGGCCACAAAGGCCTGCATGATCCAGCCCCTCGTGTCCTCTTGGCCTTCGCTCCCATCCCCTTCCCCACCTGGCTCCCTCTCTGCCGACCTGACACACTTCTTGCAGTGCACCCAACACTCATACGATCTGCATGTGGTCTCCTTTGCCTGGGATGCTCCACTCCCTCCGTGTTGCTCTGAGACTGCCTTACTCTTCCGGGCTCAGTTCAAATGCCCTCTTTTCTACATGCTCAGACATTTCTGCAAGGATGACATCCAAATGGCCAAGAGACACATGAAAAAGTGCTCAACATCACTCGGTATCAGAGAAATACAAATCAAAACCACAGTGAGATACCACCTCACACCAGTCAGAATGGCTAAAATTAGCAAGTCAGGAAATGACAGATATTGGCGAGGATGCGGAGAAAGGGGAACCCTCCTACACTGTTGGTGGGAATGCAAGCTGGTACAGCCACTCTGGAAAACAGTATGGAGGTTCCTCAAAAAGTTGAAAATAGAGCTACCCTGTGACCCAGCAATCGCACTACTGGGTATTTACCCTAAAGATACAAACATCGTGATCTGAAGGGGCACGTGCACCCGAATGTTTATAGCAGCAATGTCCACAATAGCCAAACTATGGAAAGACCCTAGATGCCCATCAACAGATGAATGGATAAAGAAGATATGGTGTGTGTGTGTGTGTGTGTATACACACACACACTTTCTATACACATACACACACAATGGAATACTATGCAGTCACTAAGAAAAGCCTAAAATCTTGCCATTTTCAACGACATGGATGGAACTAGAGGGTATTATGCTAAGCGAAATAAGTCAGTCAGAGAAAGACAATTATCATATGATCTCTCTGATATGAGGAATTTGAGAGGCAGGGCAGGGGGTTGTGGGAGAAGGGAGGGAAAAAATGAAACAAGATGGGACCGGGGAGAGAGACAAACCATAAGAGACTCTTTTTTTTTTTTTTAAAGATTTTATTTATTTGACAGAGAAACACAGAGAGAGAGGGAACACAAGCAGAGGGAATGGTAGCGGGAGAAGCAGGCTTCCTGCCGAGCAAGGAGCCTGATGCGGGGCTCGATCCCAGGACCCTGGGATCATGACCTGAGCCGAAGGCAGAGGCTTAATGACTGAGCCACCAGGCGCCCCACCATAAGAGATTCTTAATCTCAGGAAACAAAACTGAGAGTTGCTGGGGTGTAGGGGGCTCGGGATAGGGTGGCTGGGTTATGGACACTGGGGAGGGTGAGTGCTATGAATTGTGTAAGCCTGATGATTCACAGACCTGTACCCTTGAAGCAAATATTATATGTTAATTAAAAAATAAAATAAAATAAAAATAAATGCTCTCTCTTCTAAAAGGCCTTCCTTGACCATTTGTCTCTGTCTCCCTGTTACCTCATCATCAACACACACACGGATTCCCTTCCCTCCATTCCTTTTCTTCTCTAATCAGCCTCTGGTCTTTTTTTCTGATAGGAATCACAATGTTTAAGTGTCTTTTTCTCTATATTGCGTTTTTCTTCATTTGGCACCCTGACTAGAATACTCTCCATGATGGCAAAGGCCACCCCTAACTTCTATACCATTGTCCTTCGAGGCCTAGCATCGGGCAGGTGCTCAATAAATATTGTCCAAAGGATGAATGAGTGATTGCGTATGTGAAGGATGAGCACTTGCCAGGTATTCACACGATTTTAGTCCCCAGGCCTAGAGTACATGATCTATCAGATTCCTTTGTTTCTATACATCAATGTTATCTCCTGGAGCCCTACCATCCCCATGTCACCACAGGAAATTTGATCGTTGCCTTCACTGGGGCCCCCACCCCCGTCCAGCAACGGCGTAGTAATGTGGGCTTATCCAGTGCTGGGAGGTCAGGGGAGGGGCTGGGGCTTGTCCCTGGCAGTGGCCATCATGACTACTGGAGTAGCACTCTGTTCCCAAGCATGACAAGAACTTTGGCCCAGGCAGGCTCGAAGGAGACCTTATAACTGTCCATCTCATGGTCCCCAAACCTTCCTGTCACAATGTAGATGTGGAAACCCACACTTTTTAGGGGTTCACAGTCTACCCGTAGAAGCAAACCTTTAAACATCCACTTGCCCTATAGTAAGATAATGGCAATGACACAAGTAAGAACCACTGTGTTGTCCAGAGGCAGGACGAAGAACTCTTCCTGGGGAACAAGGAATGCTCCTTGGAGGAGGTAAATGTTTGCATTTGCTCTGGGAAGATGAGTGAAAGCCCATGATGCCAGAAAAAAAAGGGGTGCAGAGTAGCTTTGGTGTAATTGGGAAAGTTGGAGAACATGAAGGAAAGAAATGCCGGATCTCACTCCTTGAGAAAAAGAACCTTGTGAAAAACTGCCTCAACCTCATTGTCCAGGGATATTGGCCAGACCTAGCTCGGCTGCTGATCTGACGGGCGCAGACTGCAAAGGTCTCTGCTTGCTATAAGAAAATGAATGCAGAGAGAAATAAAGCGTTCATTTAAGCTTCCTTGGAAGGTCCTGTTAAAAGGGCAGGAGACTCAAATGCCACCAAAGGCACCCTGTACCACAGGGAGACCAGCATTATACTCACTCACTTGACAACGGACACGATAATCTCGGCTGTAGATCAAATTTATGATGAGGTTGAGTTGTATTTTTATGTGCCTAATGTATGCTTGAGAGTACATTGGGCCCTTCTGGAAACCTGCTCATTATTGTACAGAGAACTTGGAGCATCATCTTACCGGTTGAAATCACTTGAGCTTTATTGCTGTTACTTCGTTCTTATGAGATACTGTTGATCATATCTATCCTTCATTTACCACTATGCCCTTGGTCAGCAAAGAAACCACCTTATCTCAAGGTACCCACTGAAAAATACATTCTACACTAATAATGCTAAAACAAACAGCTAACATTTATTGAGAATTCAATGTGCCATGCCTTGTGCTAAGTACTTCATACACACGATCTCATTTACTCTTAGACAGATGAGGTTGTAGTTTTCACCATTTTCTTCATGGGGAACCAAGCAGAGGTGACAGGAAATTGCCTTTGATCACACAACTAGCAAATGATACATTCTCCTCCTTCCCTCCTTCACTCATTCTGTTAAAGAGATACACTGATGTGATACATCAGCACATGTAAAGCTGAATAGAACATAAACTCTCCCCTGGGAGTCTCCCTTTCCCAAGAAAAATACCCCCAGACTACATCTCTCAGACTCCCTTTTTCCACCTAGGTGTGGCCACGTGATCCCAAGCCCCTTAGTTAGAAGTGCTCACAGAAGACATGAATGGAAAGTGAGGGATGGCAGGCAACCCAGGGAGACTGAGCTTGGACCTTTATGTTTCATTTCCTTCAAAGCAGAAATATTTAAGTTGAGATTCCCCAAAATGAGAATAATTAAACCAGCAACATCCGATATAACATATGTTATCATTACTTTGTAAACAAAATATCAATGTATTCCATTTGCTTATTCATGTATTTAATTGTAAGCAGAATTCAGTGTGGTTCTTGTAATGCCCCTGATTTCGAATCTGAGAGACCACCGAGGAGCCCATACCGATGCAAACGCACAAGGGTTTATTCACAAGCTCGAGCTTGGGCCCAAGTATATCCAACACAGCGGCGTTGGGACCTGGACCCCTAGGTCAAAGGGCATAACACTTTTATAGGAGCCAGTGGTCGCACAAAGTTGCATAGTCATGTCGGTCCACAGCAGGTGGCCAATGAGGTTGTAACACTCACAGAAAGTGGCGTAGTCATGTCGGTCCACACACAGGTGGCCAATTGAATCACAATTTACCCTATAGTAACCATTTGAACTAGCCTATTACCCTGGTCTGAATTGGCGCGCAAGTTTGGCGGGTAAGGTAACTGTTTGAACCAGCCTATTACTCCAGTCGCAAGTTTGGCGCGCAAAAGGCGGGGTTTACATCCTGTGGCGGTTAGGGGTTCCGCATTCCTATCCGCTAACTCAGACTGGTTCAAGGACCGGCTAGGCAATGTTCTGACATTCTGTGACCTTTCTCAGGAGCAGGTCGTGTAGGGGTTATAGACAAGATGACAGGTGTAGCACAAAATGGAGTTAGCCTTGTTCTGCTCTCTTAGTTCTCAGACGCGACACCTGATGGCGAGGACCCCGCAAGAGTAGCACATGGTTGTCCGAGGCTAAATTCAAGGTTTCAGAAGTTCTAAGCAGATTCTGTCAAAATTCTATCCCCAGGACTTAATTATGGTCATTCACAGACCAACTCTAGAGAAAACCATCTCCTTTTAAATGGGAAGGCCGTGCTTGTATGGGATAAAAGTAGAGCGTGCCTGGTTCAGAGTCTGACCCTGCCTTTGGAAGGTCCTCAGGAATATGCACGTACAATACATGAAAGATCTGACTCAATGAAAGTCAAATATACAAAATTTCAGGCCCATCTACAGTCAGTGCACGGAAGGCCACACAGTCATGTTGAACTGTCCGCCATATTTGTGATTTGACAGGAAGACCAGCTTTTTCCTCTGGATTCAGGGGGGACCGGGAAGGGGGATGAGTCTCTGCCTTCGCTCCATCAAGCAAAGCCAAATCCCTCCCCCGACTTTGATGCTTGGAGCAGAAGCGAAGAAAGGGAAGGAACTAGAGGGTAAGAAGAACAAGAGGGAAGGAAGAAATGAAAGCTCCCACGGGGCTCCTCCCTGATGTGGTCTTGGGGGTCAGGGGAGGTGGGGAGGCCGTAGAAGGTACCCAGTGTTCCTAGGAGGCCCTGACTCAACATTGTCCATCAGCACCATTAAAGCACTCGGCACCCTCTTCCCCTCAAAGGGTGGGGAGCGGGAATTTGCGTCTCTCCGATGCCCCGCGGTGGCCATGGAGGGCAGGTGTTTTAAAAACGGTTATCCCCAAACAAGGACAATCAGGCACGGAAAGGCATAATAATGTATGCAAGATCAGAGTTTATAAAAAAAAAAAAAAAAAAAAGTCAGATCTGTGACATTTTCAATTAGGACAACAGAGACCACAAAATTTTCAAAACAAACGTCCTGTTAATTCGCTCTATTTTGGGAAGTTGTGATATTATGTCTGGAATTAGGAGGCAAGCAGGGGGCTGGGAGGAGGCCGTTGGGCCCAGGAGTCATCAGAACAAATGCAGCCACGAGGCAGCGCTGTCGGGAGCAAGCAAACGAGTCCCACGGTCCCACACACGGATTTCATTCTTGAATGAGGGCCATTTGCACAGTCAAAGCCTGTCACAGGGTTCCCTCCAATCATCAGAGTTCATCCTGCTTTCCCCCAGCTAAGTACAATCAATTCGGGAACGTATCTGATTTTCATATAACAAATACAGGGTCTTCAAAGCAACCATCCTGCCTGTCTGGATTTTTGTCTGTTCATTTAATTACACGGTCTAAAATTCCTGCAGCAGAAAGATGGCACCGTAGTTAAGACCATTCTGCTGAATCGCAAATGTCTTCCATTGCATTTGGCAGCTTCCTCCCCTACCACATATCTTTAGCAAGGCACCATAAATCAGCATGTTCTGAACAGCTGAACCAGAAATAACCGAAGAGGATGTTTGGACCAAATGGAGAGGGAGGCCAGCATGAAAGATTTAAACACTAAGGAAAAAAAGCACGATGAAGGGACAAAGAGATGGGAATTAAGCAGAAGCTGTTTTTATAGTTCAGAATAAAATGATATCCTCGCAAAAAGCTTGATGAAGTCATGACTGATACTAATTCGTTCTTCCCCCTCTGACTCACCCAAATTACTATCCCCAGGGTCACTGTAGTATTAGCCTAATTAGAGCCAGTGACAAAACCGATGTCTGGTGTAGAACGACCAGACCACATTCTAGAGAGAGAGTGTCTGATCCCATTGCTGGCTTCCCGAGGACTCTAAATGTCCCATGGAACAGAACAGGTGAGAAAATTGCCTCTAGAGGGGACGAAAGGAAGAGCTCTTACTTCTAGGGATTTCCAACCTTTTGCTTTTCATTGTTGTGACTGGAAAAAAAAATTCTAAAATCATCTAATAGGTTAAAAGAGAAAATATATGCATATCTCACTGGAAGAGCTACCCTTTCATTCACTGAGCATCGACTACCTCCCAGGCACTGGGCTAAAAGCTTTACAGCCATTCTGTTTTTAATCCTCAGAACAGCGCAGTGTGGTGGGTTTTATTTTCTCTGTGAGAGGACAGAGATTCAGTGGGATCTAGTCCGTTGCCCAATGGCAAACAGCTAGTGGACCATTGGGTCACGTCTCCAACCCAGGTCTGTCTGCCCATGAAGACCAGACCTTCCATCGCTGCCCTGTGCTTCCTCCCCACCACCTGGTTAGAAGTAGTTCTTAACTGTCAACAACAGAATCCAGTCTCCTAGTTGAATCTGGAAAGAAGTTTCTTGAAGGATGCCCAGTGGATCTGGGAGTCTCCAGGAGGGGCAGAGACCCCGGCTTGACTGTCACACAGCCAGGAATAATGCAGCCTCGATTGATGCCACACTGCTCTGCGGAAATCTTGCGGCAGAAACACCAGTGCTGCTCTGACCCGTGACTGGACATCAGATTCTCAACTAAAACTGCCCCAGAAGAGCCAGAGGCCTCTGCCACCGAGCTTGCCAAGAGCTCAGTCTCCCTGTGTTGCCTGCCATCACTCACTTTCCATTCATGTCTTCTGTGAGCACTTCTAACTAAGGGGCTTGGAATCACATGGCCACACCTAGGTGGAAAAAGGGAGTCTGAGAGATGTAGTCTGGGGGTATTTTTCTTAGGAAAGGGAGACTCACAATATGCAGAAAACAAGGAGAGGGTAAACAAAGAGAGTTAGGCCCATTAAAAATAACATTAAACAGTTACTGAGGGCCTACTATGTGCAGAACGGAACACTAGACTCAAGGCTTTCAAGGATGAAGAAATATGATCTGAAATCTGGTCCTCGGGGGAATGGAATCTGTTTGGTTAACATAAGTGACCGACCACCCAAGGCAACCACCCATGGAAGAGCCAAATAGGCAGAGAGTTGTGTGCAATTTCTGTGAGCTGGGGTATTAAGATGTAATGGATGAAAAGAAATCTCCAGAGGATTTTTAATTTGAAAGGCACAGATGTCATCCACAAAGAGGAGGAATGGGTCACGATATTGGCCCTCTTCTCCATGCTAGCCTCAAGGTGTATGGGGCAGGGAAGAATGACCACACCCCCTGGAAGGGCAGGGGGATCTAAGATCTCACTTCGGTTAGTGCAGGAAATTACTTATCATGGAGTAGTGTTTCTTTAGGGATCACTGAGCTGGGTAGTGAGGGAAGTTGGAGGCCACCAATGGGGAGAGAAAACACCTGGTGCTGTGATCATGCAAGTATGGAAGAGGACAGAGGTCCAAAAGGTCCCACATTTTGGACAGTCGTTTAAGGATGGTAGGTTGTAAGACTGCACCAGGCAGGGTTATGAATGACAAACAACAGTGCCCACTCTGCCTTGTTTAAATAGCCAGGATTTGGGCAAGAAATTAGTTTGCTCACCAAATCTCTGGGAGCGTGAAAGGGTCAGGTTGGAGATTATGCAGCCAGGAGCCAAGCCCAGACTCCAACCCGAGACAATTTCAGCAAAGACTCCCTGTTGCTGTTGCTGAAAGACAACCTTACGGCCCCCTCAACGTTTACAGTGCTGTCTCCACAGCCAGACCTCCTTTCCAGAAAATGGATTCCACAAGTGCCATCTCCCTCACATGCTCTGATAGAGGCACATCTCTCTATTGGTGCCTTTTCACATGTCTATGCCCTTGTTTCCATATTCTTCCCCAAGGGAGAAGCAGTTCAGCCTTCTCCCTTGGGGAAAATTATTATTCAAGGATACGGGAGGCCACGTTCATAACAAATGCTTGTGGCAAAGGTGCAGTGTGGGCTGACCTCTTGTGTCAGCTGAGGACACATCCTCACTAGACTTAGCTTTGCATCTCCTGACCAGAAGGCAGTATCTCCTGCAGCCACAGAGAGAGTTCAAGGGTCTTAGGCTCCACACAGGGTACTTCTGGGCAACCAGACCTTGAGGGAAACTAAAAATCTGTAAAAAGCTTACTCACTCTAAAATATAAATGTCCAAGAATGCTTATATACTACCTTCCCAGGAATTGTTTTTAAATAGAAAATAATACTTTAAGTAAAAAGGACAATATACTAATTGGCCAGTTTTTGATAGCAGGCAGCCAGTGGGGCAAATATTTTCTAGTTGGCAAGAGGGGAGGCTGTGGCAAACACTTCCATTAAATGACAGGCATTGGATTGTCTATTCAATATCCAATCTTTCATTTTTCCTTATTAACAGTATTACAGTTTTGGGAGAAGGGACTCTTTAAAACTAGTCACCACCAACAACAAATTATCTAACAAGGAAATCAATAAAACAATCCCATTTACAATAGCATCAAAAATATTAAAATGCTTAGGGACAAATTTGACCAAGGAGTTAAAAGATCTCTATACTGAAAACTATTAGATATTGATGAAAAAAATTGAAGACACAAATAAATGGGAAGCTATTCCATGTTCATGAATTGAAAGAAATA